>CM072520.1:26846123-26986123 GCA_036898135.1 Oncomelania hupensis
GCATTTCTCCTATAGCTTTCATGTTCACTCGTTCTAACTTGCTCACATCACTTCTACGCCTCATTCCCGACATTCCCAATTCAATAGCCACAGACCAGCCACGCCACCAGGGACCCAGAGACTCTTAATAAGCAGTTAAGCCCCCTGACAATGACAGAGAAGTCCTGCCCTCAGGGGGCATCACTCTCTTCGCAACTCTTCACTCTCATCCCAATAATCGGCCCTGACTGCAAAACTCAGCCAATTTCGTTTCAGTCGGGAGCCGGAAATGCGCACAGCGCCATGTTGGTCTTGTGTCGTCTGCGTTTTGAAAATGAAAGAATTGAATAATGAGGTCTGTGTGTGTATGTGTGTGTGTGGTGGGGGAGGGGGAATGGGAGGTGGGTACAAAAAGATGAGGAGAGTGGGGATAGGGTAGAGAAGTACTGGAGAGACTGGGTGAAGGTGTGTGTGTGTGTGTGTGTGCGTGTGTGT
This sequence comes from Oncomelania hupensis, assembly GCA_036898135.1. Lineage (NCBI taxonomy): Eukaryota > Metazoa > Mollusca > Gastropoda > Littorinimorpha > Pomatiopsidae > Oncomelania > Oncomelania hupensis. The sequence continues at coordinate 26,846,598 of CM072520.1, forward strand.
GGTTGCGTGCGTATGTGGGCGTGTGAACGAGTATGTTCGATTGAAGGTGTGCACAGTATGCGTGTTTCTGTTACGTCACCATGTGTTTGTTGTGTTGTGTGAGCGTTAGGATGTGTATACCTTGGGCTATGCGTGCATGTGTGCGTGTGTGTCGATGTGTGTGTTTAGAGTGTGTGCGTGTATTTGTGTGCGTGTTGGACGCCTGTGCGAAGTAGCAGTGGAAGAGGAAAGAGTAACGCTTGTGTACATTATTTGTGTGTGTGTGAGTGTGTGTTTGTGTATATGTGTGAGAACGAATAACGCGCACACACACACACACACACTCTCTCTCTCTCTCTGTCTCTCTCTGTCTCTCTCCCTTCATTTCTCTCACTGCTTTCCATCTGCTATCGCGGTTCATTTTATTTTCTTTGATCATTTATTCATTATGCTAATGCAATGACAATGCCTTGAATATGTTTACCTAAATTATGCTAATGGACGTTTGTGTTCACGTTGTTATGAACATTTGAATTTTACTACTGCGACGCATTCCACCTGTGTTTTTTTTCTTTAGCATCAATACCCTGCTAAAAATCATTCATAAAGAACCAAACCCGAATAATCGGAATACATTTGTCTGAAATCTGTTGAGAAAATATTTGACTAAAGGACTCAAACAATGATTCCATTGTGGACGGCATCGTTCTAGTCACACGCTTATTTGTTTATTTAAAAAACAACAACAGACATTTACTACAGCAGTTATGCTAACCATGTTGTTTTTGTCTTGTATTTTACCCCCCCCCCCCCCAAAAAAAAAAAATAAAATAAAATAAAATAAATAAATAAATAATATAATTCATTGTTGTTGTGAGTGGTGGTTAAGATGATGATGTTGTTGTTTTCAACCATACACATTTCCGTTTTTCACTTGTTCACAAACTAATTTCACTGTAAATGCACCTATCTTAATTGTCAAAACATATCCATCTCCATCTTCCTATACGCTTGCGAAACACGGACTTTCACAGCAGATCTACAATCAAGAATACAAAGCTTGGAGATAAGGTGCTACAGAAGACTTCTGGGTATTTCATATACCCAGCACATCACCAACAACGAAGTCCGACAGACCATCACAAAAGCCATTATACAATACGATGATATGCTCACAGTAGTGAGGAAACAGAACCTCCGATGGTACGGACACGTCCCCAGAGCATCGGGCTTTGCAAAAAAAAACATCCTGCAAGGCACGGTGCAAGGAGGCAGAAGAAGAGGGGGACAGAAAAAAGATGTGGAAGGACAACATTTGAGAATAGACTGGTTTGACACTGAACGAAATCCATGACGGTTGCTGAGAACAGAGAAAGAGTACACTGGTTAAAAGATCATCAGTGGTTAGTTAGTTAGTTATTCATTGCTTACAGGGTCCAGCGGACTGCAAAGAGCCAAATCAGGACCACAAAATCAAGACCACAACTTCGCTGAAAGGGGACTCGCCCCTGATCCGCATAAAAGATCTACCGAAACAACCCTAGTGGTAACACCGAACGCACTCCACCAGCCGGTCTCTTTACAATAAAGACATCCTACGCAAAGAACGCTGAGGTTATACTCTAATTTATCGAACCCCCGTTTACAAAAACAAAATAGAAAATAAACATCATTAAAAAATATAAACAAAACACATACATATAAAATGCCTACATTGCCAAATAATAACATCATAGGAAGCCCCAGTGACCACCTGGCAAAAAGCGTCCAATATTCACAAGCTGATCCAACAGACCTCACACACAAATGAGAAGTTTTGTCCCGGAAGAGTTTTCAAGAAAAAAGGTAGGTGACTGGTCTAGCGAAGAAGAAGATAGTATAGTACATTGATAGAACACAGGAGGAATGAGAAAGAACAATGGAGAAAGACAGCGACAGTGGGAAAAGTGGGGATACTATTTATACTGAAACCCCCGTCATCCCAATCTGTGGTGCCCCAACGACCTTTGAGTTAGGGGATAGAATATGATAGGATAGGATAGCTCCATAGGAATATATGAACGACAAATTGGAGCACCAAAATTAAACTTCAGTTAAATTGATAAACCTATAATAATAATAATAATAATAATAATAATAATAATAATAATTGATAATAATAATAATAATAATAATAATAATAATAATAATAATAATAATAATAATAATAATAATAATAATATTTTTGTTTGTTTTAAAAGTAAAAAATCTACATTCGATGGCACTTTTTCCAGAATGCCAACATTTGTCCAAGCTGTTAAACTTTTACCAGAATGCTAACATTTGTCCAAGCTGTTAAACACTTCTACAAGATTGTATTCATATTCAAATGTGACGAACATATTTCACAGCACGTGTACACCCATGTGAAACCGAGTCTTAATTGTACATTTGTTTGACAATAGGAATAACCTTAATAAATGATTTTTTTTAAAAGGTCCAAATATCAACCTTCCAAAGCAGTAAACGCAAGATTCAAGATCTATATACAAAATACAACATGATTTATTATCCCCATGTTTTTACACAAGGAAATTTGACACGTGCGAAACAAAATAATATAAATACGAAATATGACAATAGCCAAGTAAATCTGCCTTATCGCGAGGAAGCAAAAATTGCAAAAGAATTGAAACTTCGAGCTCCATTCTATATGGTGGACAATTATCGTATGACAACCCTGTCATGTGGGCCTCAAAATGTCTTCATAAGCGTAAATCATAAGACATTAGACATTTTACAGTCTGCAAATAATGGGACAGTGTTTCCCGACAGTGCGAATTATGGAGAAATTCAATAATAATTATAATGTATACAAATGTCTACCTTTACTGGCACATTTACCAGGTTGTACACAGCTGTCCCACAGTCCACTGTATGATGAACGATTATTAGGGGACACCCTGTCAAACGGGGCCTCAAAAGTACCTACTAATCAAGCCATTCGCGGGACTACTGATCAAATCAGCATGGCGAAAGAAAAAAAATCCGTTTGGACATCCTAGATGTCCAAAATTGGTCCTCTAGTTATTAGACTGTCCAGAAAGAGAGAGAGAGAGAGAGAGAGAGAGAGAGAGAGAGAGAGAGAGAGAGAGAGAGGGGAGAGAGAGAGAGAGAGAGAGAGAGAGAGAGAGAGAGATCTTTATGCACAGAATATCCAGTTTGAGCGAACAAGAAGGCCTTCCATAGGGAGCATGTCCTATGTTCTCTCAGGTCTATGCTGGCTCCAGGTTTATATTCCCCCATATCTTTGTTCCCTAGGCATATGTCCTCCCTAGCCTTTGTTCCACATACCGTTTGTTGGAATGTCGACCTGCGGGAACTAGGTCTGACGAGGAACGTTTTGATTGCAGCCACGATCACAGTGAATCATGTGCGAGTCATGATTTGAATGGGAAGACTGACTCTGCGAACAGTCAGTAGTCACATTATAACGCTTGATTTTGATAAACATGCGCAGTCACTGCGCACAAACAAAAGCACAAGAGTTGTTTCCCTTGCTGCGCTGAAAAGTCAAAATGTGTGAAAAGCAGCGACGAAGAATGTTTGCATTAACGGTTGCATTTAATGTGCTAAGTTCTAAGAAAAAGACGATATCCCATAAAAATTCTTGCGACTGTGTCATCTCTATTAACCCACAGGTATGTTTCACACTCAACGTTACTAGCGGGGCGGTCTTGGAATTGACAGCCATTTTCACAAGATCACGTGATCAAAGAAGCGCGTTTCATTGGTCCCCATGCTGAATCACTCGCAATCAGTTCGTATGGCATGTTACAAACGTAGAAACGCTGTGAACTGATCAGCCTGAATTTGCTCGATGAGCCCTCACGAAATTAGCGACTCATATCATGATGTTCCCTATGCTTGCAATCAAAACGTTCGGCTTCAGACCACCGCTTTACCTGTGGGGAACATTGAACTTGAGGTAATAAGCTTATAGACTTGGGAGAAAGAAAGGTGTGAGGGAACATAGACATAGGAAGTCTTGAATGAAACAAGACCCGGGGAAACAGTCCTGGGGTAACACAGGCGGTACTCCTGACCGGTCAATGACTGTTGAGCTTGACGGTCCCATACAGCCATATTACTGTCTACATGGTCAGTGCTATAGCAATGGTCAAAGGCATTATGCGATGACCGTTCCGTATAGTACAATAAGTGCCGCCCATTTCGCTTCACAGGTCTGTCAAGCCAAGAATGCGTGGTGGTGTGTGTGGCTGATTTGATGTGAGTGTGATGTGGCCCTTCAGCCGGTGTGTGTGTGTGTGTGTGTGTGAGAGAGAGAGAGAGAGAGTGTGTGTGTCTGTATGTTTGAGGGGAAGGGGAGTTGTGGAGTGCTTGATGTGATGTGAGCGTGCGGGTCCTAGTCCTTTTTGTTGTTGAGGTGTTGAAGTGTGGTTGTCCAGTAGGGATGTGGTGCGAAAGAGTGTTTGTGGGGGGAGTGGAAGGGGGATAGGGAGGCACGGCTGAACAGACAAAGAGAGAAAGAGAGAGAGAGAGAGTGAGAGAGAGAGAAGATAATATAACAATTTTAGTTTGCAAGGGTAAAAGAGTATGTGCTGGATTCGCTTTTTTGTACATCTTGGCCTTGGAGCTTGTAACAGTTACTATTAAATACTACAACTTAATATTAAAACATTACCATCATGAAACAATAACAAATAAACAAGGTCATCATTAAATAAAATCATTTTGAAGAAATTGAAATCAAACTATAGTTATTAATATCAATCAACAACATTAACAATTAAAGTTTATGTAATTTTTTATGTGTTTTCAGAGACGTGTTTTAAATTATATACATTTAGATGCTGGGGTGCGGAGATCTTCAGGAACGTTATTAAACAAAGTGGAACCGGAATAAACTAGACTACTTTTGAAGACATCAATTCTTGGAAGACAGAGAGAAAGATAGAGAACAAAGATTTTAATTTGAAAAGCCTATGTCCATACAAATGGATTCCCAAAAGCATAATAAGGCTATATAAATATAAACCAAAACAACGAATTGAAAACATATCTATGTATAGTACAAGTCAAATGAAAGAAAAATGGCCACCGCCGAAGTAACAAGTATACATACAGTACATTACCGCACATTATATTTTCTCTATTTGCTTCTTTTCCTTCCATCATCTCTTCTTTCTCTGCATATTTTTTTCTGTATCCCTTGGTGTAACTTAGTTTAAGATGTACTTTCCTGTCTGTATTTAAATCAAGAAACAATTTAATTTGCAAAACCGTGTACATTGACTGGTTCCATTAAACGCTTAAAGTCGTTGATTGTAGCCCACTTTGGCATCAGCTGTACTGAGATAACGGCTTATCTGATATTTCCATAATGCTGGCAGACGAAGATGGATTTTATCCTCCTCTGCCGCAATGCACAGTGGACATAGTTTCATGTTCCTGTTTGTGTTGTATCTGTACTTGTTACAATGTAATTCGTTTACTCCTAACCTGAATGTCACTACCGCATCTATATATGTTCGTACCTGGAACGAAGACAGATAATTTTCGTTTCAAACTTGTGTAATAAATATACCTGTCATTGTTACTGATTTTGTCATGTCAGGCATAAGTTCCTTTCGAAATTCTGTCATTTGGCATTACTAGGAGATTTAACCAGTACTTGACTGCTTTCACGAGAGAATGAATGAAAAGAGCATGCCAAGGCAGTTCCCCATAAATCGTTGAGCTATGTGCTTTTTGGTTACCAGATAATAATTTATTGCATGCATATAGCTGAACTCTCCCAACCTCCTCCATGTCTTTTACCCCCCACATCTCTGCTGCCTATAAAAGTACATTGCTGATCAAACAAACATGAAAAAAAACAACCCTGTTTCATTGCATTCAATTATACATATAGAGAATGTAGGATGCCAATGACTTTACTTTTTGCTTTCTTCGAAATGTGTTCCACTGCTGCACTAATCGATAGTTTTGTTGTTAGAGTAAAGCTGAAATAGGTAAAAGAATTTACGACTTATTATTTTTCCCCATTTAAATACAATTACCTGTGAGATGCGAGGTACCTTCCTTTCAATCACGACAATAGTTTTGTCTAAATTTACACTTAATCCCATTCTGCTTTAAACTCCTGCAAGTACGTTTAAGTGATTCCGTAGTCCTATCGGTATTTGTGAAATCAAGGCAATATCATCTGCAAACAAAAATGAAAAACAAATCTTCCGCGAGGCTTGATAAAAGTATTCCGAGTCTGCCGCTTGTCTTTAATTCTTCTGCAACTTCGTTTAAAAACAAACAGAAATTTTTCGGTGAGAGTAAGCACCCCAGGTTCAGTCCGACGGGCGATTCGAATAAAATCTGTGTAGTCCTGGCGCACTCTTACGCAACAGAGAACTTTCTCATACATGCTTCTTAACAATGTTACCATTTTTCTGGATAATCCTTTCGTATCTAAGCATGTCCACAGCTTATCCCTGTGATCCTGTCCACAGAATCGAACGCTTTGCTATAAACGACAAAGGCCAAATTTTTAATAAACTTTCCCCTGTGTCTGCGCAAAGGTCTTTTGAATATTATTGTAAATATGTGATCTATTGTCGAGTCACCGGCCCTGAAACCAGCTTGTTCTTCTGCGATTTGTTCGCTTTCTTCTATGCACTGTGTAAGCCTCTTGTTTAAAATGTATGTAATTATTTTAACTGATAACACCTATTAATGATACACCTCTATAGTTGTTAGGATTATCTGCATCACATTTCCTATACAGGAGGACAATAATTTATTTGGACAAAAATTCTGGGAAATAGCCAGCATCAATAAAAGCATTCAGATAGTCAAGCATAAACGATATAACATTAATATTCTTTACAATTTCTGCAAGAATTCCGTCCCAACAACTTGCTTTGTTACGCTTCGAATGCCGCACTGCTGTAGCTATCTCTTCTTCTGTGATAGGCCTGTCAGTGATGTGACAATAGTCGCATATGGTTCTGCCTCATGTATTTCATTATAATCACTCGTTTTTGGTGCGTTCAATAAAGTTTCAAAATACATTTGCCATTGTTCTAGTGGTAGGCTGTATTAGGATTAGGCTGGGATCTTCTCAACATTGTGCGAACAATTTACCAAAATTATAAACCATTTCCTGAAGACTTTGTAAGTGTCTTGTGGTTTTTTTTCTTATACTGTTCTCTTTTCTCCTTTTAGCATCATTTTATATTCTCTCCTACACTGGCAATAAGCCATTCTATGTTCCTCGTCTCTCGACTTTCTATGTCTTCTTAATGTTCTTCTTGTTGCGGTCTTTTTTGTTCTACAGTCTCTGTCAAACCAAGACGGATCTCTACAGGGCTCATTAGACCACTTAATCGTTTTTGTCATACACTGGGACACGCGGGACAACCAACAGGTAAAAGCATCAATAGCATTGTTTAAATTCACCCCCAATTAGTGCTCTTGCTTCAATTAATTGGGACATTGCGTCTTCGGTTAAAGTTGCATCAACTAATTCTTTCCTTTTATTTTCGTCCCAAATAATTTTTGTGATCCGTTTATCTTTCGCCTGACTCACAAGAACTGGGTTGCTGGATATACACAATTCCACAGGAAAATGAAATATGTTATAAAAATTCATCACCAACATTCAAATTAAGATTGAGTTGCAATAAATCATTCGAGCCCAAAAAATAGTCTATTACTCTACTGCCCATAGGTGAAATTTATGTAAATGTTCCTTCTCTATCCCCTTCACAGAAACTATTAAGAATAACAAAATCAAAAACTGAACATAGTAAATTAGACCCAAACTGGTTTGTTGCCTTGTCCTCTGACCGTCATCGTGGGCTGTGGTCATCATCATCAGCATCATTTCATGGCAGGCCTTCATTCTCTAACACAGTGCTGTGAGGATTGCTCTCACTAACCCTTCTGTTCGTATCTCCACATACTATAAAATGTACATCATTAAACTTTTTTTTATAATAAATCTCACAAACGTGTGTCTACACTAATAATATCACAACTAATTTTAGCGTGCTCATACCATTTAGAGGATGAACATTTGTGAATATCATAACAATATCGTGTGATACAGAACACATTTTCTCAAATTTACAGCATATCATATTAAGCAGTGAAACATCGATAAGTTTAGAGAACTGTGCTAGAAATGTCTTTATAAAAACTGTGCTGTAAGGCATGGTTATCACAAAACCTTTGTGCACACAACTAGACGGTGTCCCTCACTATGTATCAGTAAATTCTTCATTGAATGTTAGTCAGCATCAGGAGGCATTTTCATAACGAAGAGAGAGAGAGGGAGAGAGAGAGAGAGAGAGAGAGAGAGAGAGAGAGAGAGAGAGAGAGAGAGAGAGAGAGAGGAAGAAGAAGAAGAAGAAGAAGAAGAAGAAGAAGAAGAAGAAGAAGAAGAAGAAGAAGAAGAAGAAGAAGAAGAAGAAGAAAAAGCGACAGACAGAGATACAGAGAACGAAGAAGATGAAGATGATGGTCCATAAACACAGAGAGAGAGAGAGAGAGAGAGAGAGAGAGAGAGAGAGAGAGAGAGAGAGAGAGAGAGAGAGAGACGCGCGAACACACACACACACACACACGAACTCCCCTCCCCACCCCCCGCCCCTCGCTTACACACACACATATATAGTGACAGATAAAGTAAGAAGAGAACGAGATTAACCGATATACCTTTTTGGTTTTATTATGATGGACATACGTTTGATGCAGCCGTATTGGTCATTTTCTGAATGGACATCTACTTGTTATGACCAAAAGATTGCAGTCCATCTTCATTTCGTAGGTCCATCGTCGGGAGTATGACCACACAAAAATAACCAACTCATTAACTCATAAAGATGTGTAAAGTGACAGAATGACCTTGATCTTTAGAGTGACCTTGACCTATACTAACCTTCTATATATAGCTTCTTAAAACAAAAATAATGATTTCAAGATTTTTTGTCTGTTCTTTTATTTTCTCTCTTCTTTTATTTTGTTCTGCAGACAAAATAGTTCAGTAGTCTGTTCACACAATGGTAATCGTCGGCAACAACAAATACACAAAGAACATGTTAAAAAATTTTAAAAGGTTAAAAAATACAATTAATTTCTTTTTTTTTTAATTAACATTTCTAAACAAAGTATTAAACTCTACTAACAGGGTGATTTTAAAATGACATTAACATTTTTTTAATGGATTATATCAACTATATGTTTGTTTTTTGATTGATCACAGTTCTTAATATTTCCCTTTTATGCAACCAGAGGATAGGCAATAATCATTACGTCATCTTATCTCATAATAACTGTGCCAACTAAAACAGCGCGAAACAGATTCCCTTACAATCAGAGTCGTAATGACCTTGACCTGAACTAGCCTTTATGATTAACTTTGCAAATAGCCATTCAATAACCAACATCATTACTGTACCATTATATCTATTTATGAGAAATATCGGGCAGGACAACAAAGCACTGACCTTGACCTTGTCAAGCCTTCAAGCAGTGTACAAAACAAAAGCAATATCATTTACCACATCTCATATGACAAGAGAACGTCTGCGAAACAAGCGACATTGTATCAAAATGGTGAATCCGTTGTAATGAAATGAGCACTCGTCGTGATTAATAAGTGTGTCTGGCTCTTTGATCTTGATTTAGTATTATGATTCAAACATGATAGAAAAACTAGCAATTGCGTACAACGCACGGATAGGTAGTTTAGTGTGCGGAAAGGGGAACTAGAGAGTGAAAAACAAACAAACAAACACATCTGGGATAGGTATAAATGACCCTTATGCTTGTGTCAGCTAAAAACTTATGTCTTTCAGTCCCTCTGTCTCTGTCTGTATGTCTGTCTGCCTATCTGTCTCTCTCTGTCTATCTCTGACTATCTGCTCTCTGTCCCCTCCACTCTATCCCTCCCCTCTCTCTCCTCCCCTCTCTCTCTCCTCTCCCCTCCCTCCCCTTCTTTCTCTTTTTCTGTCGCACCACTGGCCATCTGCGGTTCCTCCACCATAGCCATCGTAGAAGAAAAGGAGGGACGGTATCGTAAAATCAGCGTCCATTCTTTAGCCTGCCTCATCCCCCATAACGTCCAGCAATGTCCATTCATTTGGTCATTCGCGGTGTCCGGACCTCCTTTCCATAATTGATTAGGTTTCGTCCTCCAAGGCGACGCACGTCTGGGCAGTAGTTTTTACGACCTCATTTTGAAAGGCCAGAAACAAAAGGACGAATGGGTAGCACATTGGAGAGGCGCGTGGCCATCCTGTTAGATATTGCTATTAAAGGTTGCGAAAAATGAGAGCACAATTTGAGTGGCGCGTGACCATCTTGTTAGATATTGCAATAAAGGGATACGAAACGTGAGAACACTTTAGTACGGCTCGTGGCCAAAACTTGTTAAAACTTGTTAATGGCAGTAAAACCTTGGATCACTTTGGAATGGCGCGTGGCGATGCTTGTTTTAGTATTATAGAATTAAATAAATGGCTGGAAGCACAGTTTGAATGGAATAAACTGAAATTAACAGTGGAGAATACTGAGAGCACTTTGAAAGACTACCTGTCCGACTTGTTAGTATTTTTAGAGCTAGCGACTTATATATAGGAAACACTTTGGTATGACGCATGGTTATGACTTCGACTAAACAACACACTATAACTGAGAACGCTTTGGATTGACTCATGGCCAACTCGCTAGGTATTGTAATAAAATATAATTAACATTCATTTCTGTGTGATTTTCAGCATTCTTATTCCTAACATAGTTCTTATATTTAGTCTTCTTTTCATGAACCGCTTTTTCACAATCGTCGTTCCACCAAACATTACCTTTGTGTTTACTGTTCTTATTGTAGTGTATTCTTGGTATTGAGTTGTTTTAAGATGAAAACTATATTAAAAAACAAGCTAAAATTAAATGTAACCGTGTTGTAGCAAAAGCTAAACATGACTACTGGAAAAATTTTTGTATTAAAGAAATTTCTGACTACAAAGACACACAAAAAGTGTGGAAACAAATTAAAATAATGAATAACGGATTTCATCTACCCTCAAGTCCAATAGTGTTAAATGATAATAAATTTCCATCCGCGGCAGACAAAGCTGAAGCATTTGTAGACATGTTTGCTACAGTAAGTACACACGAAGGTTTGAATTCGGAGCAAAAGAATTATAGAGAAACAGAAGAAAATGAGTCTGATGTAAATTATGATCAGTCAGATGATAACACACTTTATTTCAATGCTCCAATAACACCGCAAGAAGTTCAAAATATGGTAAATAATTTGTCCAATAAAAAATCTGCCGTGGGATTAGACACAGTAACTAATGAAATGATAAAACATCTACCAGAAAAATGGGTACAGATCCTTCATAAAATAATTCAGATAATATGGGAATCTAGTAATGTCCCTCAGATATGGAAAGAGGCGGTAGTTGTGCCTATACACAAACAAGGTAAACCTAAATCAGACATAAAGAGTTACAGGCCCATTGCAATTACGTCACACTTATGCAAATTTATGGAAAGAATATTGTTGAATAGATTGGAATATTTCTGTGAAAAAAATAATATAATTCCAGTTAACCAAGCAGGTTTTAGAAGAATAGGTCGACGATTGACCACATAGTAAAGCTCACAACTAACATCAAGAGCCAATTTTCAAGAAGGAAGTGCTTGTTGGCCACGTTTTTTGACGTGGCTAAAGCGTATGACCAGGTGTGGCATCATAAACTATTGACCAAACTTAAAGCTGTTGGAGTGTCTGGTCAATTATTTAATTTCATAAAAACATTTATCAATAAAAGACAAATCCAAACAAAAATAGGCAATAATTATTCATCTAAAAGATCACTAGACATGGGTATTCCTCAAGGCTCGGTGTTATCGCCGATATTATTTAATATTCTGTTACATGATTTACCAACTAAATTATCCAAAAATGTAGTTTTAGCTCAATATGCAGATGACATCTGTATCTGGATGAAAGTCACTTTGAAGAAAAACGCTACAAAAAGAAATATTAATTATATTCAAAAATTATATCAGGAAGATTTGAACAAAATAGTTTCTTATATGAATAATAATAGTTTAAGTTTGTCAATCGAAAAAACACGTATGATGTTATTTAATAATGGGTCTAATCCAGTAAATCTTCCTACATTTTATATACAAAATGCAGTATTACATTATACAGAGCAAATAAAATTCTTAGGTGTATATTTTACTTCTAAATTAACATGGAATCAACATATAGAATACATTCTGACAAAAGCAAGAAAAAGTCTTAATTTCCTTAAAATAATAAGTAAAAAATACTGGAGTCAAGATGTAGCTACGTTATTACATATTTCGACTGCGCTCGTGCGATCAAAGCTCACTTATGCACAAGAGGCTTTCTTCAATGCACCAACATATTTACTAAGAAAATTACAAAGCGTTGATTGTAAAGCATTTAAGCTGGCTCTCGGATTACCAGTACATGCATCTTGCGACAAAACTTACAAAGCAGCTGGAATGTTGTCACTAGATGAATACAGAAAGTTGGCATGCGCGAAGTATATTTTAAGGTCGTCAGTAACTAATAATAATGTAGATGAAGAAATTAAAATTCGGTCAGATATAGACTTTCCAAAAAGAGCGAGAAATATACAATCAAATACTACAATAAGTACATTCACATATAAAGTACTTAAAGATGCAACAATTAATAACAATCAATTGATTGCTAAACGAGTAAATATATTACCAACCCCACCTTGGGAGTTACAGAGAGCACAGTTTGATACAGAGTATTCAGACAATAAGAAGTCTTATGATAGCCATGTATTAGCAGCATTAGTAAGACAGCACATTGAGGAAAAATATCCTTTGCATCTAAAAATTTATACAGATGGGTCTGTTTTGGAAGACAGCTCATGTGGATCTGCATTTATTATACCTGATTTAAAAGTTAAAAAGTCATTTTATATTGGTAAAAGTAAGTCTATATTTACTGCAGAGTTGCTTGCAATAATGATGGCTCTTAATTACTTAGTAGATTTTCGACATGATATTTATCAAATACTCTTTTGTGTAGACTCAAAGGCAGTGTTACTAGCTTTAAAGTCTATACAACTCAAAATAAGGTCAGATCTTGTAGCAGAAATTTCTCAACTAATACACGTTTTACATCTCAGAGGATCCAGAGTTACTTTTCTTTGGATGCCTTCACATGTAGGCCTATTTTATAATGAAAAAGTTGACGCGGCTGCGAAGTCAGGTGCTTGTCAATCTGAACAGTCAACACACTTCAACATCCCGCTCGCTCTTGATGAATATTATTCTCTTTTAGAAAAAAGTCAGCGTCAAAAGCAAAACACCCAGGAAAACAACTTGTTGGGATATTTAGATTTTGATATAAAGAAAATGATGGATTACTGCCAACGGAAACTTAACAATCCATTTAATTTTAGGAAAATAATTTCTTTAATGTATCGATGGAAGGTAAATGCTTTTAGAACTAAATACGTCAAAAGTGTAAAATGCATTTGTAATAGTGAAATTTCTCACTTACATATATTGACTTGTAACAAACTAAAACAATATATCCCGGTTTTAAAATTACCATACCAACAAATTAGTAATCTGTTTTCTAACTCCTTGCAAATATTCGATTTGTTCAAATCATTATTGGATAGCCCGTTAGGTGCGGTTTTGTAGTTTTGCCAATTCCCTTGTGTAACGGTCCGGATAAGCGCCGGCAAAAATTACGAGCACTGGTAGATGATAGAAACATTCCCTCTCCATTCCTCCCCTATCCCTCCCCCCCCTCCCCATCCCTTTCTACAGCACAGATCAGCAGTACCCCAAATTTTATTTCACTTTAAATTTATTTTATTTTATTTTATTTTTTTTTATTTTTTTTTAAATCTGTATTTATGTGTTTATAGTTGTTTTTTGTTGTGTGTGTGTGTGTGTGCGTGGGTTTTTTGTTTTTTTGTGTTTTTTTTTTATAAATGCGAGAAAGAGAGAGAGAGAGAGAGAGAGAGAGAGAGAGAGAGAGAGAGAGAGAGAGAGAGAGAGAGAGAGCGTCTAATATCACATATGTGAAGAGACGATAAATTAAATAAATAAATAATTAACATTGGCAACAAGCTAGAATGGCATGTGGCTAACAGTGTTATTAATTTGAATAAAATGACTATGAAAGCTTTGGAATCCAAGCCAACCTAATGTCCACTTGTATAGCGCGCAATTTCATGTTGCAGAGACATGCTCAGGGCGCAGGACAGTAAATTGAAATATGTAGTGAGATGCCACTGGGAGCACTTTCAGTGGGCGCGTGTTATTAGTTAAGCTCTCCATTTTTGGGGGTGGACGATGTTTGCTCAATTAATTTTTATTTTTATTATTTTATTTTATTTTATTTTAAACATTTTTCAATTTTTTTCCACATCCAACTAGCCAAAATTCTCTCCCCTCCCCCCACCCTCCACCCCTATTTTTTTTCTCCCACCTTCCTCTTAATTTCATAAATGGAAATCACTTTGGTGAATAGATGTTAAATTAAATAAACAAACATACAAACAAACCAGTGTCCAACTTGTTGGAAATTCGTACACAACCCTCACCTCACCAACCCTCACACACACACACACACACACACCCACACACACACACACACACACACTCTATTTGGATGAAAAGAGCTTGCAACATAAATGTCACCAAACCGTTTAAGATACAATTAAAAGCCAATATTTGTTATACTTACCCACTAGATCATGTCAACTAAAGGACGTAAAAGAGCAAACTCTATCGTCTTGTTGTTGACTAAACCTGAGTTAAGAAATGCGGTTGCAACGTTTCAATAACTCTTGGAGAGAACAGATTATGGAATCTCTACGGAATCTCTGGAACTTGTCTCTCCTGGTTTCAATCCTACCTCTCTCACAGGTCTCAGTCTGTCCTCATTGGTGAACACTCTTCCTCGTCTGTCCCACTCTCCTTTGGTGTCCCTCAAGGTTCTGTCCTCGGTCCTGTCCTTCATTCTGTACACTAAGCCTCTCTCTAATCTCATCTATTCTCACTCTGTCAACAGTCAGTCATTTGCAGACGACAAATAACTCCACACCTCTTTCAGCTCTTCACAGGCACACGCCTCCGTCCAGTCCATGCAGGCATGCATCACTGACGTCAAACAATGGATGTCCGAAAACCGTCTAAAGCTCAATGATGACAAAACTGAAGCGCTCTTGATCAAAACGAAATCCGACAAATCTGATTTACCAAATAGCATCACAGTAGGAACCTCATCCATTTCATTTTCTGACCATGCCCGCAACTTAGGTTTCATTCTGTCTTCTGACATGTCACTTGACCAACACATTTCCAACATATGCCGCTCTGCCTATTTCGAAATTCACCGCATTAGCTCCATCCGACAATATCTTACAACCGAAACAACCAACACTCTTGTCTATGCATTTGTTCTATCTAAACTTGACTATTGCAACTCTCTCCTCTCTGGCTCCCCTCTCTATCTTCTTGAAAAACTTCAGAAAGTCCAAAACTCTGCCGCCCGCCTTGTTCTTAAAGCTAAAAAACGAGACCATGCCACCCCTCTACTCCGATCTCTTCATTGGCTCCCTGTTCGAGCTCGCATCTTGTACAAGCTCTCAACTATTGTTTTCAAATTCTTCACTGGTTCTGCCCCCTCATACTTTACTGACCTTCTCTCTGTCTACTCTCCTGCAAGACAACTCCGCTCTTCTTCTGATACAAGACTGCTTTCTATCCCCCGTGTTCACTCAAAGACCTATGGTGAACGATCTTTCTCTTTCTCTGCTGCAACTACCTGGAACTCACTACCGATGCAACTCCGACATGCTCCATCACTTTCTTCCTTCAAGCGCCAATTAAAGACCCACCTTTTTAACATGCAAACTCAATAATTTTCACTCCCCCTCCCTTTTATCCCCAAATGTAATCTTTTACCAAGTCACGTCATCTGTTCATGGATGGTGGCGGCATCGGCTCGGTTCTTGGTATTCATATTATCTGTTGTTTTGCTTGGCCATGTTTTACTGTAATTATTTAACCATTTGATAAGTGTATACGTGTTCTGTGTGTGTGTGTGTGTGTGTGTAGGTGTAGGTGTGTGTGTGTGTGTGTGTGTGTGTGTGTGTGTGTGTGTGTGTGTGTGTGATTGCACGTGTGTTGTGAAGCGCGGCGAGCTCGCTTTCCTTACCGTTTGCGAGGTACCGCGCGATACAAATGTACTGTATTATTAGAATTATTATTATTATTAGATCGTCGATAATGGGCAGGAGAACTGCTATAAAACACAACTATCCCATAACGCCGTTCACCACAACGGAATTTTAATAAGTAAAATCAACTCAAAAGCTTCACAAGGGCAAAATCCGTCAAAACGGTAAATGTAAGTTTCGAAACTCGCAAAATTGGGCACCGTTCTCGCGAAACTTGTGATCAACGAATAAGAAATTGATAAATGGATAAAATGCTGGACTTCGGAGGAAACGGAACCCGCTGAATGTAGGCTACCGCACACCCCTCCCACAATCCACCCGCCACACACTCTCTCTCTCACTCGCTGTGTGTGTGTGCATGCGTGTGTGCGTGGGTGTGTGTTTGTGTGGTCATACTTACCTAACAAGTGATCAATCAACCAAGTAGACAACAACCAACGAATGTATTGTGTAGTATAAGTATATTGCACATCATTACCTTTGAATGTCTTTACCTACGGCGCGCAATAATTCATTGAATATACAAGGAAATGTAGGCTAAGAATAATACTCTTGTCTTGCGCATACATTTCACATTTGCAGTAGCATCAGTAGTAGTAGTAGTAGTAGTAGTAGTAGTAGTAGTAGTAGTAGTAGTAGTAGTAGTAGTAGTAGTAGTAGTAGTTCAAATGCATGTATTTGCCTTGCACCCACACAAGTCAAGAAGCTATAAGGTTACAAAAACAAAACTTGATTCTTGATTAGTTAACAATGCTGAAGCCAGCACACCCAAACCTACCTAGATTTATGTGAACGATCGAGTCCAACTTCTCTCTCTCTCTCTCTCTCTCTCTCTCTCTCTCTCTCTCTCTCTCTCTCTCTCTCTCTCTCTGCGCATGTGCGCGCCTGTATGTGTGTTTGATTGATTGATTTATTGTTGCTTTAGGTCCAGCGGACTCTTCCGAGCCAAATCAGGACCGGACAACCCCCGATCCGCATAAAAGATCTGCTGAAACAACCCCAGTGGAAAAATTGAATGCCCTCCACCGGCCAGTCACTTTACAATAAAGACATCACACGCGGGGGACGGCTGAGGGTTTACCTCAACTACGCGAACCCCCGGTTACAAAAACAAAATAGAATACAAACATCATTATAAATCATCAACAAAACACATACATATAAAATGCCTATATTGCTAACTAATACAATCATAGGAAGCCCTAGTGACCACCCGGCAGAAAGCGTCCAACACTCCCAAGCTGATCCAACAGACCTCATACACAAACAAGGAGTCTTGTCCAGGAAGAGTTTTCAAGAAAAAAGGTAGGTCATTGATCTAGCGAAGAAGAAGATAGTATAGCAGAGTGATAGGACAGAGCAGTAATGGGAAAGAGTAAATGAGGAAGACAGCGACAGTGGGAATTTAAAGCACTAAATTTCCATAAAGTGGGGATACTATTTATACTGAAAACCCCCGGCACTCCAACGGGGGTACTGTTGCCGCAGTGAATCTGTCTTGCCTACAAAGGAAAGACAGGTTTTCAACTGCGGTTTTCACTTTTCCCTTTATAGGTTTGAACAATCTACAGTGGCAAGATTGCTCATGACCCCAAGGGGTGCCTGTATGTGTGTGAGCAATACTGATACTCGTATACTTTGGAAGGTGACGGGATACCAAATGTTTAACCTGAACATAAATTTAGAGAAAATGCATCATGGTGTTAGCTATGTGACCGGTTTGCTCACATATAGTACAAACTACAGCACATTTGAGGCCATAATAACTAGTTAAACAACAACCTCCCCCGCTGCTCCAGTCCTGACAGTGTTCATTGAACAAGTACCGTGAAACTGTACAAAGGCAATAGAGAAATAGAATAAAGAAAGGATGCATGAGACTGAGACGGTAAACAACATTCTAGTAAAGAGCAAACACAAGCCTATTTTAGTATTAGTAACAGGAAACCACAACACGACACATTGTTAAACACAACTTTAACTGGACATATGGCCCTACATCCGCTTAGTAGCAAATGATACAGTAATTGGCCTCCTCCACCCCTCACTCTACATCTGCTTAAAGAGTGAGAGAGAGAGAGAGAGAGAGAGAGAGAGAGAGAGAGAGAGAGAGAGAGAGAGAGAGAGAGAGAGAGGAAGAGAGAGAAAGGGAGACGGACAGACAGAGAGACATGACATTGAGAGAAAGAGAGGGACAAAAAGACAGAGAGAGCATGACATACAGACACGGAGGGACAAAAGGAGATTAAGGGAGAGAACCAATAATTGTGGTCTCTGTGGGCGGGAGACCTACGAAAGACATTGCAGTTTCACGCACGAGCGTTCAAGGAAGATGGGAATTCTGCATGATACACGAGGAGAGGGAATTAAATACAAACAGAAGTACAGCGCCCAATATTTACAACTCATTTTGGTCACAGTACAATATAGTTTACAATGAAACTTCTACTAGCCAGTAAATCTAGCATCCAATTTTGTGCATTTACACGAACATATTATTTTATGGGATACACGCAATAATTGCTATGTACACAAAACCGTTTTGGTCTTCATCGTTTCATTCTTATCTCAAACTCGATTAGTTTGCATGAGGATTGTGGTGAAGGTTGTGGTCAGTATTGGTTATGGAAATGATTAGTATGGGGCGCGATTTCGAGAATACAACTGGAATGTTTAGGTAAGAGTTCGAGACTTCTCTCTGTTCGCATTCGAACCCCCATGAACCTTCTTGAAATGAATGACTAAAACTAACAATAAGCAAGGGAGCGTAGTAAGACCCCCTCTTTCTCACCGAGGGTTTGCATGCAGACGTGCAGTGAACTACGGTATAGACCATCTGCAGCAGCACTTTCCCTATGTATTTCAAATACCTGCATTTTCTTTAAATAATAAAACAGAAAGCAAGATGTGGATTCATTGTTTGCATTGATGTTGTAATCATCAACAAATAGGCCTATACTGTTCTGCGACTATTTCAATATGAAATTAATTCCATTGCTATACTGAATGTATGAGAAATTATTTATCTGCATTTTCCGAATTCCTATTAATATTCGCATGGTTAGATGTTTCTTTGACTTATACTTGCAAAATTTATTTATTTATTTAATATTTTTGCATTGTTTAATACTTTTGCGGATGGTCTAAATGCATGTGAAATGTGACTGTTATGCCTGTTAGTTTGATAGGTTTGGTTTGCTGAAAAAAAAGGTTCAGTTTTACTTTATCCATTACCCGGCAAAAGATCAAATTACCCACAATGCTGTTGCTTCAAATGCTGAGGCTGAGGTTGCATTCATGCAATTCATACAATAATTCACAAACTTAATAATGTAGGTCTACCGGTAAAACTTTTTACATTGCAAAACCAATCCTAGTGACCTAAATGGAGGAAAAGGGGTGTCTTCACTACTAACTCCGCAAAAACTCACAATGTACCATGGTATGCTGCTCCTCTGGAGATCCTCCTTGCAGATGTCTTCTGCTTAAAAATCTTAATCCAGTTGCATAATCCAAAAGAATTATCCAAGGAACACACACAAATCACAAACAAAGTTGTCGTAGAAATGAATTCGGCGAATGCTTTGTATACAAAGTTTAGTTTATCTCTTCCCGTTTATCAAGAAATCGCACATGTAAACGATTCAGCCAGTAATGCATTCTGTGAGAAGCAACGCGCATGCAGGACACGTGGCCATCCCAGTGGACAAAATTATGTTAGGAACTTAAACTATGAGCTCTGTAACGGTCTTTAATGATGGAATGGCTGGATTAAGTCACCGATGAACGTGCCAAGTCAACCGTAACAGTTTGCTGCATCTTGATCATATTATTATTAGTTCTACATTGCGTCTGCAGAACTCTTCCATCTACAATGGGCTCTATGCACAAAGGCGTGGCGGTCACGTGCTGCGGGAATAACACAGCGTGCTCGAGTTTGAAAATGGTGAAGTACTGTGCTGCGTTTGGATGCTCTAACTCCGACGTAAACCTTTATGCAAAGAAAAGAACATTTCCTTTCATCGATTTCCACCGAAAGATGAAATATTGATGAACTCTAAACTGAATGTCAGTGACAAATCGCTCTTTAAAAAAAGCCTGTCCCCTGATAATAATTTGTCTGTAATCATTATTGCACGAATGTGCTATGTTCAAAACATCACAATATCCCAAAATGTCGGTAAATTAAAATTTTTTAAGAAGCATTGGAGTACATGCGAGCGAGCTAAAAGAAGCCATGACCGCTTTGTTATTCCCGCGCCACGTGACCATGCCGCCGACTTGTGCATAGAGCCCATTCTCAGAGTTTATTTGCCATCGTTCTAGCGTCTAGGTCAATAGTCCTCCTCAATTAAATCAAATGTCCAATTATACAGCGCACAGCTTATCGCCAAAAAGGCATGCATGGAACACACTCTTCGTACTTCATAAAGCGCTGCCGAGGAAAATATTTTTTTCATTTTTCGAAAAAAGCAGCAAATTCTTATAGAGGATAAAAAAAGATCCAAGTCAAGCCTCTACAGCTTTGTATTCTTCAGTACTGATTAGCCTACAAATTATTCTGAAAGTTTCTACTTCTTCTTTGCTTCTGTTGAGCGCCACGTTCAATAGTTTGTTTGTCTTTATTCTTTTTATATCTTTTTAAAATTTATTTATTTATTATTTTTTTTGGTGGGTAGCGCGACTGGTTCAAAGAAAAGAAAGGTCAATCATTATTTATTATTCCAAACTTTTCTTGTCTGATTGTAGCAATCACGTTTCTAATAAAAATTCCGTCTGTTTTTGGTTGAATGTTTTGCAAGAACACACTGGATCCTTTTATCCTTCTGAAATAAATGTCTCCTTCAGATTGCTGTCCTGGTCTTTTTCTCTTTGGATTTGATCAATGTGTATCAGAATCTCTGTGAAACAAAAAAAAAAAATTTCAAAATGTAACTAAAAGCTGATATACAACAGAATTTCTCTTTGGATCGCCGTCTGCGCTGGCTGGGCAGGTAGAAGCAGACGACACCGACATGTGGAGAAGCAGTGCGCAGATGCTGACACGAAAATTCACGATTTTCACGTGATTTTTGTGTCCTTTTAATTTCAATGGCCGTTCTTATTTTGTGTGCGTGTGTTTGTGTGTGTGTGTGTGCGTAGTTGCGCGGGCGCGTTACGGTGTACAATCATGCAGAAATGGTTTCAGGTTAGTGCTTGTCTATAGATAGTGTTTATCTTCAAGTTACACAAAAATGGTCCACTGTTCCAAATCGACATTATTTATTTTATTTATTTTATTTTGTAGCTGTGGTATTATTATTAATTATCAAAGCATGCATGAATAAATGGAAGGGAAGAAAGAAGAACTAAAGAAAGAATAAACAAGATGGCAAGCCATATAAAATGGATTTCCACACAACCGCTAAGACCCAAAAATGGCACTGCCAGTAAGCTATTTGGTTAGCCATTTCGCTGTGTACAACCTCACGCCAATCATTATCAATCCAGATACGAGTCTTCTATGAGCGTTACCAAAGCTGCCGAAGATCAGAATCAAGCAAACCCAAAGTTGTTGATTTCCATGCAGAGTGGCAGGGATTTCACGGACTTTGTTGCATAGCATGTATGGATGAGCATGTATCGATGACGGCATCGGAAGGCACCGCCACTTCTGCAATGAAAACGTCATATTTTGCTGCGGCTGATGACTATGATATCTGGTCTTACGGCAGTGGTTACAAAGTCATCAGAGTCAACATCCAACATGCGTGGGTCTAGGCAAGTGTCTTTGATGATCTGCCCAGATTGACTATGTATAGAAATGTATTAAAAAAAAAAACAGCATCAACAATTCTGTTATGCCTAGCTGTGAGCGTGTACACCCCTTCAGCACGTGCGATACAGTCTTTGTTGGGTGTTTGCATAGGCTACGCAGCCGACTGCATACCTTACGGTAGTACTGGGCCATCAAGCTATTACAATACATTAACTGTGGTCTACCCCTGAAGGCAAAACTGATGATGCTGTCTTTCAGTTTAGTGTTCCAGAAAAATGCAGTGGAAAGTCTGTGGTCTACTTCTGTCCCTTCTCTCAAACTCGTTCCTGCCTCTAGTTTTCTTTCCATTCATTCCCAAACTTAGTCATTCTTCCCTGCCTGCATATACGCAACCTTTCCTTCCACTGCACTGACACACAGCTCATCATCCACCCTGAATATCAATTCATACCACTCATCCATGCGTTTTTTCCAGCACCAAACCCTCACGCACACACGCATTTCATTTAGGTGAACCTAGTCACACACACCCACCAAACCCACTCACACACACGCGCACGCACACACATACACGCACGAACACACATACAAACACACACAGAAACATACCCATAACAGGGTCCTTACCCCCACTCCTTTCTAAACTATAAAATAATAGAAATAACTGTAAAATAATCAAACAAAACCAAAACCACACAACTGAGTTCCACTTTAAAAAAATTAATGATGATGATGATGATGATAATGATGATGATAATGATGATGATGATGATGATGATGATGATGATGATGATGATGATGATGATGATGATGATGATAAGACAGACAGATAGGCAGAGAAAGGAAGAGAAAGGCAGACACAGATATAAAGAGACAGGGAGAGCGAAAGGGAAGAAGAAACAGTCCTAATGGCCGTAAATAAAGTGATCGTGTAGCTTCTTGTTAAAATGGATTCCTTGTCTCACGTCGCTCCTCAGTCCCTCTAAAAAACACACCGATCTTTGCCCAAAACATCAGCTGTAGTCAAATTTTAGGAGCACCCCGCTTTCCAGCCCAGAAGCGGCTGGAGTGCCAGAGAAGAGTCCCAATATCTGAAAGAGATCCGTCACGTTTTTTGTGCCTGCCAGTCCAAGCGTGACAGCCCGTGACGCCTGACTACCCAGGCGCGGGAGTAGCGGCTACATTTAAGGATGTTTTATGGGCCCAGGCACCCCCTTCTAGTGTGCGAACCTCATTTACGACCGAAAGATGTCCAATGATTTGTAGGGTATGGTTCAGAAATGACCAGCAGTTGCATCTTCTGGTTAGATCTGCATGTGTTTTTGTGCCGTTTTCGGAGAGATCCACAGAAGGGAGCCCGGTGTTCCCCAGGTTACATTACCCCAGGTCTATGTTTACTCCAAGTCTACAGTTTACCCCAGGCCTATAATACCCCAGGTCAACATTTTTACCAGGTCTATACATTTCTCCAGGTCTACACCTTCTACCAGGTCTACATCATCCCAGGTCTGCTGTTACACGGTCAATGTTGGATTCAGCCTCGATGTTTGAATCTTGTGTAACTTGAATTCGTCATCCACGAAGCCAGTTCACTCAGCAAAAATACAGAAGTCGTCGTTATAAAGTGTTCCAACTTTATTCAACAAACACCAGTATCTTAATCCATAATGCTTTCCGAAAAATACCACTTGCAAGCAGACAGTGCATTACTGACATAGGTCTCAACAGTGTTGAAAATGTCAGAACATTCCAGATTGACGAAACCAATACCCAATCGAAATAAAACTCGTCACCGGAATTACACAATGTCTTACGTCATAGAATGTTCACGAATTTACAAGATACGACTAGCTATCGCTAAATTCATCCCGAACATTCGACCCATAATAAACAAGTAATTCCAGAACGTTCTCACCACCGCTACAACATTATCGACCATGGAAAAAATATTAACATTATACAAAACGTTTTCTAGCAACAGCGCAGACTCAAATCAAAGGTAATTAAAACCTATCATTGCACGCTTTGGACAACAAAATTAATGTTCGTAGCTATCGTGCGGGTGTCAATCGCAACATCTACATTACTCCAGGTCGACATTCCTCTAGGTCTGTATTACCCCAGGGCTACATTACCCCAGGACAATATTCTCCTGGGTCTTTTATTACCCGGGTCTGTGTTCCTTCAAGTACCTTAGTCAGCTCTTAGCGTGAATTAATCATTTTATTAGAAGTTTTGTCGCAATTTTGGTCTCGACCTCAGACGCACTTGAACTAAGTAATTGCAATTGCCTAAGTTACGTTCATTCAGTGTTTTAGCCCTCCCCCCACCCCTCTTTTGCCTCCTCTTTCCCATAGCCCCAACCACCACCTCCGTCCTAGCCCCCAAATCAATTATATATTGCGTTTATTCATTTATCATTGACCTATGTTTTTAATATCTGTTACAATCCCGCGGTAGAGATGAAAAACCTTAAATTCATGTATTATTTGTTTGTTTGTTTCTTTCTTTCTTTCTTTGTCTATCTATCTATCTATCTATCTATCTATCTATCTATCTATCTATCTATCTATCTATCTATCTATCTATCTATCTATCTATCTATCTATCTATCTATCTATATTGTCTTGTTTTAAAATAGCCAGTACAATTCCAAATAAGAGACGAAGGGAGCCTTCCATTTATTTATTTATTTATTTACGAATATATTTGTGTTTGTTTTTTTCTTCTTTCTGTCTTTATCTACTTATTCTCTGTTTGCTTATTTATTTATTTATTTATTTATTTATTTATTTATTCCCCAGAATGGACATAGTATCTGCCATCTTAGCGTGCATGCTGTTTCAACACTGGATCTCTGTTGCTGATAGCAACATGTGACGTCACACAGGAAACTATACCTCCCTCGTTCTCTTCAACCCTCTCCCTTAACCGTCTCCACCTCAACCTCAACCTCCCCCTCCCCTCTTCCCCCCCCCCCTTCTTTCCCGCCTACCCTCGTAATACTTCAAACATAGGCTACATGTTTCCCCCCATCTCCTCACCCTCCCTAGTTCTTCATCCACGCTCCGTCCTATCACGTCCTTCTTTTATCCATTCTTTCCCTTTCCCAGTCTTTACAATGCATGTCACACCGACCTTAGACGAGGAAATCAAAGAAGAAGAAAAAGAAGAAGAGTTTTATGACGCGAAAAACGCTATGACGCGGAAGGGGAAATGATGTCACGTCTCTCTAGACCTTTTGACGTGACAGGCAGGTCCTCTGTGAAGTCACCCGTAGCCCCCTTTGCCTAGCTATTACCACATCTAAGGCACAGCGGACAAGGGCCGAGGCAAAAGATCGAAGACGAAGAAGGAGGGGGGCGGAAGAAGAGGACGAGAGAAACAGAGGGGAGGAATGATAACGAGGGGAGTAGTAGGAGAAACGGGAATTGGAAAAGGAGGAGGAGGAGAAACATGAACAAAAGAGGCGGAGGAGAAAGTAAGGAAGAAGAAGAAAAAGAACACGGAGGAGGACCAGGAAAAAAAGGAGGAGGAGGAGGAGGAGGAGGAGGAGAAGAAGAAGAAGAAGAAGAAGAAGAAGAAGAAGAAGAAGAAGAAGAAGAAGAAGAAGAAGAAGAAGAAACCTTTTTTTTTTTTTAATTGAAGAAAGGGCCATATATTTAAACTAGTCATGATCGACGTTCTTCCAAATCCTTTCTCTCTGCCCTCCCCCCTCCCCGCCTTCATCTTCCCCATCCACGCTTCTACCATCCAGCCTCCACTCTCATCATCACCATATCTTCCCTACCCCCAACCCACCCATCCCCCACCCCCCACACATACATACAGCTCACCATCGCAAATAAACACGACTTATCTTACTATCAGTAGGAACTGTAAAACACATTTCTGGTTTAAGGCCCTGCCTTATCGTTCAGCATGTTGCACACTAATTCAACACCATGTAACGTTAAACTTTGAGGAACAAGGCTTATCACACGCGTACACTTCTTAACATCCTACCCGTCCTCTTCCCGCTGGGGTCGACTTCATAGACTTCATAGCTTATACTAGTTATATACGAGATCCATATAACTTTGCCCTGGCTCTTCAGGGGTGTCGGATAGCGCAGTGGTTGGAGCACTCGCTACTGTGTCGCAAGTTAAGCACCGTCCAGTGCGGTTAGCACTTGGATGGGTGACCGCAAAACGTGAAGCGACAAATAACGCCCCCAGTTGACTCAACTGTGACTGAGTACCTACTCTCTTAAGGGTGGGGAAGGTAAAGCAGCGAGGGAGAGAGATGGGCATCACCCTCATTACGCTGGCCCAAGATAAGTGTGATCTCCAACATCACGCTCCCCTACGGCCACAAGGCTATGGGACTACCTTTACCTACCTTTTACCTTTACCTGGTTCTTTTTAGACAGGTATTATGTACGCTTTTGGTGCTCCATTTGCTGTTTCAATATAAGGTGAAAGGTGTTCCTCTTACCTTCGATCGTTGATCGTTGATCGTTGGGGAGAGAGTAGCTAATTTGGTCCCTGCCTTTTCTGAAGGCCAGCTTAATGAGCAAGGGTGGTGCCCATCTCCTGTCCTCCGCTGCCTTTTCTTTACTGTTCTGAACAGATCCAGGCCCCTGCAGTGACAGTTGGGTAGACTGGAGTGTCTCGCCCGCTCGTTTATATTGTTTGCGTGTGTGTGAGTGTGTGTGTGTAGGTGTGTGTGTGTGTGCGTGTGTGGGGTTTGGTGTTTGCTTTCCAAGTATGGTCAACCATCCAAGTTCTAACTAGCGCTGTCAGGGCGACTTCGGGTGTGAAAGCTTGTTTTAAGTTTTTAATTAATGAATCATTTACCTTAGTTTTAAATGCGCTGCATAAGTTGGCCTCCATTAATTCCTTTATATTTCCCCTTCAACGGGTGTTTAATAGCACGAACCATTTCTAGTAGCCGGCGGGGCATAACTCTCTGTGACTCTGCAAGCGATCTAGCTTGCGTGGCGATGACATGTGTGATCTTGAGGCCCTTTAATCTACATGAATACGGCCCCTAGGGTCTTTCGTGTAAAACTCGCGATCCGAGTTCACAAGTTCACAGCAGTCCATGTGTGACGGATAATCTTCTACCAGCCACGATTGCCGTTTACCTGATTCTGTGTGTGTGTGTTTGTGTGTGTGTGTGTGTGTATGTGTGTGTGTGTGTTCGTGTGTGTTCTTTTTAGAGAGAAGAAAGAAGCAGGAACAGGAAGAGGAGGAGGAAGAAGTAAAAAAGAAGAGAGGATGGAAAAAAAACGGGAGGAGTAAGAAGGAAGGAAAAGGAAGTGAATCAGGAGGAGGAGGAGGAGGAGGAGAAGGACAAAGAGGAACAATTACAGATTATCTCAAAAAGAAGACATTCTACAGGTTAGTTAGTTAGTAAGTCATTGTTTTTAGGGTCAAGTATTCTACAGGTCAAATACAATTCCGATTCCGAAATTGAAATTCTCCCATTGCTGTTTACGCATTCATTAATTTTATAAAATTGTCATAGCCATTTTATTAAAAACCGGATTAAAAAAATAAATTGAAGTGGTGTGGAAAGAGAGATAAAGAAGAAAGCAATAAAGATGACAATGAAAAAGGCAATGAAGAAGTCAACATGGTAAATTTAATTTTTCAAATCCCATGTTCATTTGGATGTCTCCAGTATTTATATAAAATCATTTGTCTACACATCTCACAGCCAACAACCCCAAAAAGTAAGGGTTTGTTTTTGAAACCCACTGGCCAAATCTTGCAAAAACGCTTATTCAAAACTGACATGTATTGATTGTTTCGTCTCTTTCTGCAACTGTCAACATGTGACCTCACGTTAAAAGCTTGTTTGTTTAATGGTCGTTATCCGTGGTTTTGTTGTCACCCAACTGCGTGTTAAAAAAACCCCAAACAATTGTTGTTGGGTTTTGTGTGTTGTTGTTGATGTGGTTGTTGTTGTTGTGGTTGCTGTAGTTGTTTGTTCACTTAAAGGGGCCCACGTTGACCACGCCCTCTCGGCAGATCCTTTTAACATTCCCAATGAAAATAAAGCTTTTAACAAAATAATAACTCTTTCGGAAGTGTTATTTTTTACATAAATAAATTCCGCAGTTTTTGTGCCTATTAATAACAACAGTCGTTGGCTAGTGAGTCAACATTCTGGAGCAAAAATAGCAGCTACCAAAACCGCTAAGAGACAGAATCAATTAAAAAAGATATTGCTCGGTAACGTTTTTCAAACAACTGCTGCCCTGGCAAGGTTGAAGCCCATTTGGAAAGACAAGACCATCAGTCTACATTCCAAGGTAAGGCTGCTGCGCTCCCTTGTCATCTCCATCTTCCTATACGCTTGCGAAACAATGGACCCTCATGGCAGATCTACAACGAAGAATACAAAGCATGGAGATGAGGTGCTACAGAAGACTTCTAAGCATTTCCTATACCCAGCACATCACCAACGACGAAGTCCGACAGGCCATCACACAAGCCATTGGACAACACGATGACCTGCTCACAGTGGTGAAGAAACGGAAACTCCGATGGTATGGCCCCGTCACCAGATCATCAGGTCTTGCAAAGACCATCCTGCAAGGCACAGTGCAAGGAGGTAGAAAAAGAGGGAGGCCGAAAAAGAGTTGGGAGGACACCATTTGATAATGGACTGGCTTGACATTGAGCTCGAGCGGAGCCATTAGGGTTGCTGAGGACAGAGAAAGATGGAGTATGCTGGGCAAACGATCATATGTGGTGCCCCAACGACCTGCAAGTTACGGGATAGGATAGGATAGGATAGGATAGGAAAGTTTTTTGTTTTAAGTTCAAATAACAGGCTTTGTCCTACCCCATAAACCAAAGACACACTCTTTAGGTTTGTTGTTCACTCAGAAATAGACTCAAAGGTCACACGATTATGGTGTTCGACGTACTGTTACTAAGGGGAAATAACTCCCTTTTAGAACCGCAGTTAAAATTCAAACTTTCGCGGTTTGTTTGGTGGGTGTCGGATAGCGCAGTGGTTGGAGCACTCGCTACTGTGTCGTAAGTTAAGCACCGTCCAGTGCGGTTAGCACTTGGATGGGTGACCGCAAAACGTGAAGCGACGCCCCCAGTTGACTCAACTGTGACTGAGTACCTACTCTCTCAAGGGTGGGGAAGGTAAAGCAGCGAGGTAGAGAGATGGGCATCACCCTCATTACGCTGGCCCAAGATAAGTGTGAACTCCAACATCACGCTCCCCTACGGCCACAAGGCTATGGGACTACCTTTATCTTTTACATTTTTGGCTTGACCAACGAAAGCCCACTTTTATCATTGTAATAACAGCAATGCGAATTTTCGGTTAAACCCGTTTTCGCCAAAAGTTTTTATTTTTTAAAGTCTTCGAATTGGGGCCTTTTAATCTCACATTGGATTTCCTCATCGCGCCGTTATTACAATTTCGGAAAAGTTGTTCAACACTGACCTAAATCCACCTAGTCTACACCAGTCTTCAAAACCTACCTACCATCTACATCTATCAGTTCGCATTTGAAGAGTCTTGGGATGAAAGTATACAACTGAGGTCCAGTCTGGGCACGCACGCATTGCATCGCACGGATTTTCATCTGTGGTGCCCCTAAGACCTCCGAGTTACAAGATAGGATAGGATAGGAAGGATTTTGATTGAAGATCCTGACGCTCATAGCTTAGACGGGATGAGTGCCCGCTGCACAAGAATATACACCCAGGAAACACGTAAGGCCCTTCCTCCGTCTCCTCCATCCACGGTCGCCTAGGATTATGCTCAGTTGTCAGTGCCGCCAGTCAATGCAGCTATGACATGCCGGCTTGAGTTACATCCTGCCTTGGTCATCTTGATGTGGGGTAAATGTTACATAAGAACGATGACCATAAAATAGCAGAAATGGCTGACGATGATACTGAGTGCCTATTATCTTGACTCAGATTTTGCAGTCGCTGACATAACTATCATCAAAAAGCTGTTCCTGAGAGAAAATTAGATCCTTAACGCATCATTTCTCAATACGACCCTAAGGATTACGAAAACCGTTCCCCATTCCTTCAATTCAATTCAATTCAATTCAATTCAATTCATCATTCCTTCATTCCTGTTAGACGTTCTCCTGAAACATGTTTCTTTTTCTTCTAAATATTGCACTTTTGATGTGCTTTTGAATGTACCCCTTAGGTTTCAAATCCATAGATTTTGAAAGCATTTTTCCGCCCAAAATCCCAAAATGAATTTGGGACGCTTGTTTACAAGTTTGACATAACAGAACCCTTGAGCGGCCACACACCGCTAACTTCGACAGCGGTCCTTTGTGCACCATGTTTGAAAAACGGTTTGGGGAAAATCTAAAACAAACTCATAAACCACGAGGAAGGAGTGTTAAAAAAACGATTTCCAGATACAGGCAGGCAAAAACAAAAACGAAAAACAAAACAAAAACAACTCATAAAACACAAAATCCGAAAATGGCAAATGTTTACTCAGATTCATGAAGATGTTAGCCATTTTGAAACTACGGACGAGACGATCTTTTTTTTAATTTTTTAACAATTACTTTTCTTTTGTGCTTGGTGTGTGCGTTTTAAGGTTAGTGTGTGCTAGTTTTAATGCTTGAGTTCGGAGTTTTCGAGGCCAGATTTCATAGTGCGATGATTCAACGCCTCACTTCAGCCCAAGCTGTTCTTTAAGCCTTGACAACAGAGAGAGGTTGAGGCCATTTTGAATGCTGCGGTATTACCACTAAGCCCGCACTGAAAACACTTCCTCCACGACACAAAGCCTAACGGTATTTAATTGGGATTTGCGGGCTAAGGTTTTTAATAGCCAGCCGTCATCCTCCGCCATTCTGAACCATTTTCAACAAGCTCATCACGGGGCTCGTCCCCACTATTCCCGATCTGTACAAACGTCAATCAAACGAAAATCTCGGTGACATCCCTTGTCGAAGGTCGCTCTTGCGGTGAGCGGTGAGAGAGAGAAGGGTGGGGGTGGGAGAGAGAGAGAGAGAGAGAGAGAGAGAGAGAGAGAGAGAGAGAGAGAGAGAGTGTGTTTTGATATGAGAGCAGAGAGAGAATGTTTTAAACTGAAAGCAGACGACGGCATCAGACGATGAGATGAGAAGACAATTTTCAGCGACGCGATCTTTGTTGCTTTATTGTGAGCGTATAGTTAGAAAAAGGAGAAGGAGAATGAAGAGACGCTCTTGCGACGGGGAGACAGAAAATTGGAGGGGCAGAGGACGACGCCAAGAATCAGAGCAGACGAAAGTTTTAAGCTTTAGAGCAGACTGGAAATTGCGTGGATGTGCTCTTATGACGTGGAGACTGAAAAAAAAAATACGGAGGACGATCCTTTTATCTGTCAACATCTTATAATACATAATAATAATACAGGATGCTATATACGCGCATTTCCCCAAATCAATCAGGCTCAAAGCGCGGCGATCTATACCAACATACACGCTCACCTGTCTCATCCACCCTCACACACACCAAATACACATCTATCACTCAAACAGGTGGTGTAAAGACAGTGAGACCGCTATTAGAAGACGGAAAGAAAATCGAATTTTTATTTTTGAATTTTTTTTTATATTGACTGCGTCCTGTAAGGGAGGGAGGAAACCGGAGTCCCCGGAGAAAACCCTCGGTGACCTCAATAGTCTCGTACCTAAGTCACATACGTTCGCCCCTTGCGGGAATCGAACCCGCGACCTTGAGCTGGAAGGGAGCTATATAAGACCGATGAAATTAAAAAACAAATTGTAGGAGAATGACGTTTTAGACCATTAAAGGAAAACAATCACTTTGTTAGTCTTGTGAGGAAAAATCTAGAGTTGTTCCCCTTAAAGAAAGTGACTTCGGATTTTATAATAAATAATGTATTTTGCTTGTTTAAAAAAAATAAAGTTATAGGTTTAAATAATATGTTTTCAGTTTATATTTCCATCTTTTGTTTTCGTGCTTTGATTTTAATATATATCTATTTTAAAATTTGGAGTTTGAGGTGTGGAATAGATATTTTTGTTTTGACGTTTTCCGCCATTTCCGCTGCAGAGCGCTGCACATGTTGTAAATTCGTCTCTGGGAAAAATTGGCGAAAACCGCTGCACTGGGGGTTTTTGTGTTGAGAGTTTTTTTTTCCCCAGAACAGAGAAGAAGAAGAAATCTTCGCAATTCTCCCAGAAGAGGTTTAGGCAGTAGCACAATCGCTGAAGAAGGAGAAGTCAGCGGGAGTGGACAACATACCGGCAGAATTGCTTCAAGCAAGAGGTGAAGCGATGATTGACGCCCTCACCATTATCTGTAACAAGATCTGGCAGAGTGGGGAGTGACCTACACCATGGACCCAGTCGTTTGTCATCACGCTTTCCACAAAGGGTAACCTTCAGGAGTGTGAACATTACCGCATCATCATGCTCATCAGCCATCCCAGCAAGGTCCTCCTAAAAATAATACTCAACAGGTTGAAACCCCCAAGCTGAACAAATCATAGCCAAAGAACAAGCAGGATTCCTGGCAGGGCAAAGTCTCATTGAACAGATTTTCAACCTCAGAATAATCTGCTAGAAATACCTACAGAGCCAACAACATCTATATCATGTCTTTGTAGACTTCAAGAAGGCATTTGATCGAGTCTGGCATGCAGCTCTGTCGGCAACCATGAGAGTGTACAACATCAGCCCTAACATTATTGAAGTCAACAAAATGACAAGGCTACCAGTGCAGTCCTCCATAACAGCGCCATCGGGAACTGGTTCAGAACAACAATCGGCGTGCCTCAAGGATGCCTACTCTCTCCAACACTCTTCAACATTTTCCTATTGCGCATTATGTCAGATACGAAGGCAAAGTCAGCTTACGGGGTAGAGCAGTCTCTAACCTCCGTTTTGCGGATGACATTGATGGATTAGCTGGAGAGGAACAAGAACTTGAACAGCTGGTACAGAAGCTTGACACCACCTCCAGAGTCTATGGAATGGAAATAAGTGCAGAGAAGACCAAGATGATGATCAATGGCAACAACACAGACATCAACATCCAAGTCCAATCCCTCAACACAATGCATAGCTTCAGATATGTAGTAGCCATTGTATCAGACAATGGGTCCCGACAGGAAGTCCTCTCCAGGATCGCACAAACAACTGCTGCCCTGATAAGGTTGAAGCCCATTTGGAAAAACAGGACCATCAGTCTACATTCCATGGTAAGGCTGCTGCGCTCCCTTGTCATCTTCATCTTTCTATACTCTTGCGAAACATGTACCCTTGCAGACCTACAACGAAGAATACAAGGTATGAAGATGAGGTGCTACAAAAGACTTCTGGGCATTTCCTATACCCAGCACATCACTAACGACTATGTCCGACAGACCATCACACAAGCCTGTGGACAACACGATGCCATGCTAACAGTGGTGAAGAAGCGGAAACTCCGATGGAATGGCCACGTCACCAGAGCATTAGGCTTTGCAAAGACCATCCTGCAAGGTACGGTGCAATGAGGCAGAAGAAGAGGGAGACAGAAAAAGAGGTGAAAGGACAACAATCGAGAATAGACTGGCTTGACATTGAGCAAAGCCATGAGGGTTGCTGAGGACAGAGAAAGATGGAATATTCTGGTTAAACGATCATCTGTGGTGTTCCAAGGACTGCCGAGTTGCAGGATAGGATAGGATAGGATAGTTTAGAGATTTTTAAGTTAGAGGATTTTAGTTAGAGGGTTTAGAGATTCTTAGTTTAGAGGGTCTTCAGAAAGTCGTTAAAAGTTATCACTAGATTAGTTACTAGTATAAGGATTATTTTGCGAGTTATTAGTCTTACATGTATATTTTTGTTAGAGGATTTTGCTTAATTACAGGAGTAGGTTAGAGCAATACAAGTAGGAATAGTTTAGAGTATAGGCTTGAATTTGACATTTTGAGTCATTGAATGGCTGAAGAATAAGTATAATAGTTTTTGGAATTGTAATTTTTTGGGGGCAAGTCTCCTCATCCTCGAGCCTTTGAAAGAAAGATTAATAAATCTGCATAAGCAAAAATTCTGTATTTTGTT
Organism: Oncomelania hupensis; assembly: GCA_036898135.1. NCBI lineage: Eukaryota > Metazoa > Mollusca > Gastropoda > Littorinimorpha > Pomatiopsidae > Oncomelania > Oncomelania hupensis. The sequence continues at coordinate 26,880,679 of CM072520.1, forward strand.
CTTGTTTTAACTCCTTTATCATTTCCATCTCTCCGAAATTCTTGTCGGTGTGTGGGCGAATCTGTGTGTGGTATAATTTGAAGTTAATGCGAGTATGAGTGGTGTGTGAAGAAGTTATAGGAACCGCACGCCACTCGGCTACATAATAATAATAAATTTGCCATACAAAGTTCAAAGTTCAAAACTATCGTCTGCTCTGAATTTATTTATTTTTTGGGAACGAACGTTGTTAGAAAATAAAATGTGGTCGCTTATGCGATGCGGAGTCAGATTAAAGGCCGAAGACGACGTCTATAGAATCCGAGCAGACGACTGTTTTAAACGCCATCATCTTTGTTGATTTGGAGTACGTGAGCGAATGTGGGAAACGCTCTTTAAACGCGGAGATAAACAAATGGAGGACGATATCTGGAATCCGAGCAGACGACAGTTTTGAAAGTCTGCTTCTTTGTTACTTTGGAGTGCGGCGAGCGACGGAGTGAGCGGGTTGACCCCCCCCCCACCCCCCCCACCCCCGTTTTAACCCAGCTCTTTTCAAATTGTTCTCGCTTCGATGGCTCCGACGGTCTTTGCCTTTGCGTTTGAAATGTGCAATGCCGTTTTTCTTCCGTTTGTTGCAAACTGCATGCACATTTAATGAGGCGAGAGTGGGCTGCTTCATTGGAAAAGGAGAAGGAGGAGTAGGAAGACAAGGAAGAAAGGAGGGAGAAGAAGGAAGAAGAAGAAGAGGTAGTAGTAGTAGTAGTAGTAGTAGTAGTAGTAGTAGTAGTAGTAGTAGTAGTAGAAAAAGGAGGAAGATGAGGAAGCAGAGGAAGAGGAAGAAAGGAGAAGGAGAAGAAAGAGGAGGAATATGAAAAAGATGAGTTGGAAGAAGAAAAAAGTGGAGGGGAAGGAGGAAGAAGGAAGTGTAGGAAGTAGAAGAAAGAAGAGGAAGGAGATTGCTCGGGGAGTGTAACGCGTTTTTTTTTTTTTTTTTTTTAGTTTTTTTTTAATAATATGCTGACGCTGCCATTGTAGTAGCTCACATTGAGATGAATATATAATTTTTATTTTTTTATTTTTATTTATTTTATTTTAACAACTTTATTATCACCGAGGTGAAATTTCGGCACTTTCAGTTTCGAAAGTACAGCAGCCCCCAAGAGAAGCGTTTTTACCCAAGGTGCATGCTGGGTGTGTTCTTGTCACCGGCACTCACCCGTCTAGGACATGAGCGTCAGGATCTTTAAAGTCCGTTATGATGGAACGCATGGGACACAGATTAGACCTCGGTTTAAACTCTCATCCGAAGGAGTAAGAAATAATGTTGTCCTATCCTATCCTCCTATCCTGTCCCGTAACCCGAAGGTCGTAGGGGCACCACAGATGATCGTTTAACCAGCATACTCCATCTTTCTCTGTCCTCAGCAGCCCTGATGGAAGACGAAGAAATAATGTTGTATTGTACTGTAATGTATTGTACTGTATTGTATTGTACTTTATTGCAGTGTATGGCACTGTGATGAAGAAATAGAAATATGAATTAAAAGAAGGAGAGAGACAGCTGTTTCAAATAGGCCTACTGCAGTTTGTTTGGAGATCTTGTGCCATAAATAAATACGGAGCTGCGTAACAATGTCCTTGTCTTTTCCATCTCTGTTGGAGAATTTATCAAAAAATCCTGGATGAAAAACAAACATATACAAATTCTAAAATTACACGGATAACCAAAGGGATTTGAGGGAAGGATGGAGGTGGGAGAAGAGAGAGAGGGAGAGGGGGAGAGAGAGAGAGAGAGAGAGAGAGAGAGAGAGAGAGAGAGAGAGAGAGAGAGAGAGAAGTATTTTAAGAAACAAAAATAATCAACTTCAATAGTAATTTCTTTGTGGCAATTATCGAAGAAAAATACTCGCTTTTTGTATAGCTTAATGACTGACGAAAAATTTCCCTTTCTCAAGCTGAAGAATTCAAAAGTGACCAATTACGTGAATCAAAGACATTTTCTTTCTTTTACTTTTTTTCCGGATTCTTTCCTTTAGGAGGGAAGCACTGTACTGTTTTTAATGACGGAAGACCGTGACCTTTGGTGACCCTCGCGACCTTTAGGGGTTAATGAGAGCCCGGTTTCCTGCCACACTCCTGGTTCCTCATCATCGCGTTACGCCATGGGTCACGTGACTTGCTACTGTCTTCCTGTCACGTGCTGTCTTCAAAAAGACTTTTGAAAAGATAATGACTTTTATTTTTTGGGCAAGACGCTCTGCTGTATTTTTGACGCAAAAGAAAGCCAAGGGTGGCAGTAAACTCACATATTGTTTGTACATGTACTAGCTGTTCGTTGTGATTTATTTGTGACTGTGAGCGTACTGTTGTATATTGAAATAAAGGTCGGTAAAATGTATGAGTGATACATTAGTAGCACTGTGCGCTTTAAATAATTCAAACAGACGGTATGCTACTTTCGAAGTTGTTCCTTCTTCAGTGTTTAATTCAGATACATGTTATTTTGTTACTGCTGTACTGTTATATTATACTGTCTATTATTTTTGCAGCAGAAAGTACGTTGTTTAGAAACACGAATAGCATTCTCAGAATTGGTGTTTTGTGCCTGACTTTGGCAGAATTCGAACACAGGTGAAACCGAAAATCAAATGAGATAACTAATTAAAAGAAAAAAAATTGTGAAAGGCAAACAACTGGTGTTTAATGACATATCATCCGATAGATCCCAAACCTTTTATAAGGATTTTGGGCAGAGCCATTGTAGTGTCACTTGTAATTTCAAAGAAACATACTTTTGCTTTGTTTTCTTCCAACCACTACTGTAGAATGCTTTTAGAATGATCCTCCCTCCCTCTCTTGAGTGTTGATTATAATAAACACATGTTTGTGTACACGGCTGCCTTATTAGAATTATGATATATACGAGAGTTAATGACGCAAAGACAGATTTCAGTGTTAGGCTAACCTCTCTCTACCTTTTGTAACTAAGGTATTTTGAATCTGAGTCTTTACCCCTCTCCCCTCCACCCTGACACCTCCCCCCCCCTCTCTCTCTCTCTCTGAATTTATCTCCAACTCGTTACTCTCTCTGTCAACGTCATCATAATCATTTGTCACATCTGACATGTTTTCTTCATCAGCTACACAGATAACCCGCTTCCATTGAGAAAATGAAATATGCTGAGGTCCAAGAAAATCCTCTACCTCTCTCTCTCTCTCTCTTTTTTACGTTAAGGGCCAAAATTCACCTTTCAATGACGAAAAAATCCCAAGGAAACGGCTATGATCCACCTTTTCGAACTGCTTTGCGTGCTCTGTTGTAGCAAACAGATTGACGTGGCGTGTAATAACCAACGATACTAAATTTCAACTGCGTTGAAGAATCTGAGCGTCGATGCCCATCGCTCGTCGTTGACAAGTGTCGTATTGCCATTTTACTTTGCGCTGTGATTTCTGCCCACTGTAACTCCCTCGACCGCGTCCTCCTCCCTTTTGAAAATTGAATTGTGGGATGGCCGCGCAATGCATTGTGGGCCTTGTCGGCTCAAGGGGCTGATGGGAAGGCTTGCAGGAGACTGTCGGGAAGTCAGCGTGACTCACGCCGTCCCCCGCTTAAAAGTCTGCAGATGGGAAAAATGAGATGGTTGACACAGTGTGAATATGTTCCCTCTGTCCGTCTGTGTGTGTGTGGTTTGTTAACTGCTGTCCTCAGTAATATTTGTAGATGAGATAAGGGAGAAAGAAATGTTTCCCTAATCGAAATAAGTATTTAAATCTGAATCACATTGAAGTTTAATAATAACTTTAAATAGAAGTGATAAAAGAAACAAAAACAGCAACACATATAACCCACCATGAACTTAAGAAAAACTAAATTTAACAGAGAAGTTGCAGTTTAGTTGCACATTATTTCAGATTAGTTGGTATGAAATGTGACAAACCGTAAACAGAATAAGGACATAACCATTAGAAATAGTGTTATAATCTTGTCATTAGACAAACGGTTAACTCCCTAAACACGCCTCCTTTGATTGCAACAGGTTTTGATATTCAGGCTGCGAAAGTGTAATAGAGTTTGTGACTAGAAAAATATTCTACTAACAGCTCACTCATAACTTGCCCAAAATGTTCAAGATTCAGTTTGTGAACAGATTGCTTACTCAAATCTAGCTTCTCTATTGCAAAACGTTTCTACTTTCAGACTAGATATTGCAGGTAGTGTTGCGACTTTGACCTAGCACATTTATCAGCATAGAGGCACTGGATCATACTAAAGTGACAAAACACTGGCAGGATTTTTTAGTCACTTTCTTTTTTAACTGTTCCAAACCTACGGACTCAGTATTTATTATAGCAGAAAGTTGCGATTAAAGGGAATACTTTTGACATAGCACTCACTGTGTTATCGTACCTTAATGACAAGGGCCTGACAGGAAATTCTAACCTCCTCTATAACAAATTGTTCCAAACAGGGTCGTTGCTACTACACCAACTTGTGAGTACAAGAGGCCATTTTGGCATAGCGCTGCTATCAGCAGACGTCATTACTGAATTCATTATCCTACCAAACCGTTTACGAGTCATCGGAGACAGCTGGGACTGCGCCTGTTCATTTCTGACCTTGGCCTACCCTGGTAGAGCATGGGAAACAGAAGAAAGAATGTAATCATTGAAAGTTTAAGATCCGCACCCATCATTTGGCGTAAATACGGCAGACGGGGATAATTATCCTTGGAAACAAGAAGGGTAGGGACCTAAATATCAACACTGAACCACCGGAGCAATTATTTTGCTAAGATGGACAGTGGACACATTGTATTTTTTTTTCTTGTCCACGACGGGATTCGAACCTGTGTCATCTGGATTGGTGCCGGGGAAGCACTCTACCACCGAGCTATGGCGGCAGTGTACGTGGCAAAATGTTTACCATGGCTCTGGATTATCGGGACTTTTCAAAACAACGTTATTCATTCATAATATAATTATTCACGTAAGAATTATTAATTCATACTATCTTTGCTCGTTAATAATAGCGTTAAGAATTTGAGGCTACCCAATGTTGTGGCCTGAAACTCAGTATTGCATATTACAAGGGGGATACACGGAAGGACTACTCTCGCATCAAGTGCCGTTGCGTCGTCACTGCCATGTTGAGAATTCTCCCCTTGACTGCAAAGACAATGGCGTGGCATGAAGGAGAGCGATGGAAAGAGAAGAGACAAGAGGAGGCTGAGGGAGAGGAGAATGGGTTGGGGAATGGGGAGGGATAGGGTGGATGAGATGGTAGTAGGTAGGAATGTTTGTGATTAAGAAGGAGAGGGAGAGAAAGAGAGAGAGAGAGAGAGAGAAGGGGGAGAGGGGAGGGTGTGAGATAAAGACAGACTCAGAGACAGATAGACTTCTTGATTGTGAATTGCAAAATCCTGTGTCGGACAAAAAAAAGTCGAAGCCTATTATGCCAAACCACAACATATAATAGTAGCTCAAAATCAACTTCAAAGTATTGTTATGAACATGTCTACTTCAGGAATTCATTAGGCCTATATTCATACAAATGAGCATTACAGTTCATTTTCGAGTCCATTGGAGCAAACAGTCATTTACTATCCGACATCAAAGACGAAGCAAGCAGATCACGCTTTTTAAAATACATATATCGTTCTTATATAGCGCTTTTTCCAGCTCAAGAACTGCTCAAGGGGCTGACCAATACAGGATCTAACTCAACCCGCCCGAAGCGCCCACTTGCAGACTTTGGGCGCATTGTCTGACGCCCAGACAACTGAAGTTTGTAGTAAAATGTCATTAGAACCTTTTTTCAACTGAACTACCACTACGCATGTACGAATGTAAAAACCCTAGCCCCAAGGTATATGATTATTTTCAAAATGCTCATATCGTCAGTGCACAATTATCGAGAAAGACATGCCCGACTGATTTTGTCCTCTTTGATGTCTATGGCCTGTGTCACTAGTGCGTGAAAGACTGCTGATCCTCTGTCCTAGGTTGCGCAGTGCACGCTCTCTAGATTTGTTTGTGGAGATGGGAGGGGTTGTGTTGGGGGTAGGGTGAGGGATGAAGGGACGGGAGAGGGAGAGTTGTGTAGAGTGCTTGTGTGTGTTGGTGAGTGTGTATATATGTGTTATTTAACCCACACAATCGATTATTATTTAGTAGCAATTTTTTGCAATTTTTTTTCAATCACAGTAGCTGTGTGTGTGTGTGTGTGTGTGTGTGTGTGTGTGTGTGTGTGTGTGTGTGTGTGTGTGTGCGTATACATGTGTGTGGGTTTAAAGGACAAGAACTGTTTGATTGTGTGTATAAATTTACTATTTTTTCCCATGTGTGTAATAATTTAACCGTTTTCAGTTTATATGTGCATGTTCCCTTATTCCTCCTACCACTCCCCAGCACTTGGAACAATTGCATAGAATAATGCACGTATATATATGTACTTATTATTATTAGTATTATAAATAAATGGCCTTGAACACGCCTAAACCTAACAATATCCTGTCTGTAAAACTACAGTGAAAAATGTATTGCACAGCAAGATTTGAAATCAATGGAAAGACTCTGCCTCTTCAACTTTGCTCTGTTGCGTCCCATGACAGTTTTAAAAACTAACTCAAAACTCATCTTTTTGAATCCACCTTCCAGTGACTTCCAGCTGTTTCTCTCTGTGTGTGTGTGTGTGTGTGTGTGTGTGTGTGTGTGTGTGTGTAAGTGTGTGTGTGTGTGTAAGTGTGAGTGTGAGAGACAGCGTGAGAGAAAGAGAGACAGACATACAGAAAGAGAAAGGGGGAGATAGTTCAGAGAAGATAATTCTTTATTTAACGAAGGTAGCAGAATTGATTGATTGATTGATTTATTATTGCTTTAGGTCCAGCGGACTCTTCCGAGCCAAATCAGGACCGGACAACCCCCGATCCGCATAAAAGATCTGTTGAAACAACCCCAGTGGGAAAATTGAATGCCCTCCACCGGCCAGTCACTTTACAATAAAGACATCCCACGCGAGGGACGGCTGAGGGTTGACCTCAACTACGCGAACTCCCCGATTACAAAAACAAAATAGAATACAAACATCATTATAAATCATCAACAAAAAAACATACATATAAAATGCCTATAGTGCTAAATAGTACATTCATAGGAAGCCCTAGTGACCACCCGGCAGAAAGCGTCCAACATTCCCAAGCTGATCCAACAGACCTCATACACAAACAAGGAGTCTTGTCCAGGAAGAGTTTTCAAGAAAAAAGGTAGGTCATTGATCTAGCGAAGAAGAATATAGTATAGCAGAGTGGTAGGACAGATCGGGAATGGGAAAGAGCAAATGAGGAAGACAGCGACAGTGGGAATTTAAAGCACTAAATTTCCAGAAAGTGGGGATACTATTTATACTGAAACCCCCGGCACTCCAACGGGGGGAACTGTTGCCGCAGTTAATTTGTCATGCCTACAAAGGCAAGACAGGTTTTCAACTGGGGCTTTCACTGTACCCTTTATAGGTTAGAACAATCTACAGTGGCAAGATTGCTCATGACCCCAAGGGGTAGGTAGCAGAATAAGCAGTTGTCTGCATTTTTACATCTGGTCCGCGCCCTAAAGAGGGACTATTCCTTTGAAACTACCAAAACAAAACAAAACAACTACAACTTTAAAACGATTACATGTTTATAAATAAATTTGGGTAAGAACACATTGTATGTACGTATGTACATGACAAGCATTGCAATGAATAGGGCTGGAGTTGTACATCAATTTTTTTATTTATATTTAACCTTTCTAGTATTCTAAAGATCAATTGGTTTATAAACAACGAATATGAATACGAATACGAATAAGAAACTTTAGTGTCCATAGTTAAAATACAATAACATGGAAATTTGTCTTTAGTAGCACAAAGACTAAGTTAGACGGAAAGATTAAAAACTAAAAGAAATATTAACAGTTTTTGTTATATAAAACATTAATTAAGACAAAAACTGTTAATATTCCTTTTAGTTTTTAATCTTTCCGTCCAGCAAAGCTTAGAGGACATTATGAACATTAACTAGCGCATATGCATTATTTTCAAACTAATTAAACGAAACAATATACATTGCATAAAATCATCAGTAGCAAAGAACATACGCGAGTTTGTAGAATGAAAAATCATAATTGTTATTTTCTTACATGTACAATGAAAACAACGTTTATTTTGACTTCATAAGGTGGGAAGCATATTTGCTTTTGAAAGTATTCATTCTGGTAGTTTGTCTCAGGAGGTTTGGGAGAGAGTTCCAGAGACTGCAACCTGAATAAATTAAACTAGATTTAAACAGATCAATCCGAGGAAGAAAAGTGTTCAATCTCATGACTTGGAGTGAAGTTCTCAAAGTGAAATTTGAGCATATGGTTTCTGGTACATATATCCAGTGATCATTTTGTGCATAAACGAACCCTTATTATAAGCCAATCTTCCTTTTAGAGGGAGAATCCCTAAGTTTATGTAGTCTAACTCAGAAAGGGTTGCTTTCTTTAATAGGACTACATGAGAGAGAGAGAGAGAGAGAGAGAGAGAGAGAGAGAGAGAGAGAGAGAGAGAGAGAGAGAGAGAGAGAGAGAGAGAGACTGATTTTTGTGTCGGATTGAATTTCTTTAAATTAAAACTTTTCGTAAGTAGAGATAGATTACAGTTTAAAAGCAATATTCTGTTGCGGGAAGTTATTGTAGCTGTTGTTGTCCACTTGGTTGTTGTTGCATTGTTGCGCTTCCTATTATTATTTTCCTTCCTTCTTTCCTCCCTTCCTTCTTCTTCTTCTTCTTCTTCTTCTTCTTCTTTTTCTTCCTTCACTACTTTTCTTTCTCTTACTTCCCGTTTTCTCTCGCACTCAAACACCTACCATTGCGGGGACGAGCTGTAGTTTTCTCTCCAGCGGTACCTCAGAGCCACCAAGGATCCACTAGCCAGATGGTCCCACTAGCGGGTCGTCGAAAACAGCCGAGCAGCTCCGAAAATGACATCATCAACTTCGCTAATTACCCGGATGAGGCCAAAGGGACGCAACCGCGTGTGTCTAACAAACAGGCCCCCAGGGGAGCTTTGGAAGAAGGTACAGAGAAAGAGGGAGAGGGGGGGGGGGTAAGGATTGCGAGAGAAGAGAGAGAGAGACAGACAGAGAGCGACAGAGACAGAGAGCGACAGAGACAGAGAGAGGAGAAGAATGGTGAATGAAGGTAAGGAGCGAAGAAGTAGGGAGTGGGAGTGTGAGAAAGGAGAGAGAGAGAGAGAGAGAGAGAGAGAGAGAGAGAGAGAGAGAGAGAGAGAGAGAGAGGTTGATGAGGTGTTTGGGTAGTGTTTGTGTGTGTGTTGGGGTCGGTAGGGGGTGGGAGGATTGTGAGAGTACGTGCAATTTAAAAAAAACAAACCCACTTCTGTTTAAGCTTGAAATAAAAAGACTAACATAGAATGGGAGGAAGATGGGAGAGGTACAAACAGAGAGAGAGAGAAAGCGAGCGAGAGGGAAGGAGGGAAGGATGAAGAGAGGAGCGTGGGAGTGTGTGTTTTGAGGTAAAGGAGTATGGGGTGGTGGTGCATAAAAATATTACTTTTAAATAATAATAATAATAAGAAGAAGAAGAAGAAGAAAAAGAAGAAGAAGAAGAAGAAGAAGAAGAAGAAGAATGGACAACCAATAATTATAAGAAGAAGAAGAAGAAGAAGAAGAAGAAGAAGAAGAAGAAGAAGAAGAAGAAGAAGAAGAAGAAGAAGAATGAACAACCAATAATAAGCTATTAATAATAATAATAATAATAATAATAATAATAATAATAATAATAATAATAATAATAATAATAATAATAATAATAATAGTAAGAAGAAGAAGAAGAAGAAGAAGAAGAAGAAGAAGAAGAAGAAGAAGAAGAAGAAGAAGAATGGACAACCATTATTAAGATAAGAAGAAGCAGAAGAAGAAGAAGAAGAAGAAGAAGAAGAAGAAGAAGAAGAAGAAGAAGAAGAAGAAGAAGAATATTATAAATATAAGTGCGCTCACCGCGCTTGACGTCTTAAAACCGTAATAAAAATTATAATTAAATAGCATTTAACTAAAGAGAAACGATATAAGGTATGAGAAGATGTTAAAGCATATAAATAGTAAGTGGTTATTACAGACTTGGTAAGGGATACACACACACACACACAAAACACACACACACCACACGCACACCCACACATACACACACACACACACAAGAGAAAGAAAAGAACAGAATTAAAGACAAAGAGAAATATTTCACATAAGAAATGGAGACAGAGACAGATAGAGACGTGAGGTGGACAGGAGAAGGAGGGTGGAAGGTGAACGAGAAGGGAGAGAGATGGGTGGGAGAAGGGAGGAACGCATGCAGAATGCCGGGGCGGGGGTGGGGGGGGGGTAGAGAGTAGCAGCGGAGACGGCGAAGGCGGCAGGGCGAAGGAGAACCTCTCTCATTTTAATCAGCGTAAAATACAATTTAAGACTGAAATTGAAAATCTGCCTACTGGTCCACAATGTGAGGCCATTTCACACTCGTCTGCGTCAACAGCTGATGAGCTGAAGTATCCAATCAAGGCATTAGGCTGAAAACTGGGAAGAGAGATTGATTTCAAGTTTATTGGAGTTAAAGAACCCCAATTTTACACATTTCAGCATCATAGGTCTTTCACAGATTCACAGTGAGTGTAACCACACTGGGGAAAAATAAAAATCTGTCACAATTTATGAAGCGACTATCATTTTCTCTTTTTCTGTTGTCAATTCCGGCAATTTCTCGTATCGTGGTTCTTAAAAAAAACTGTCATCGTGAACGTCTATCAGGCTTTCATTTATTGACTAAGATCCATTTGCGAGAGTGCTTGGGAAATGTTTGCTAGCTCTTCCATTAAGACATCAGTGAGAATGTATGTTGACCATAGTAAGTTACTAAATGTTGAAGAAGATATCGAGGAAGCATCCGACACCATAAGTCATAGCATACTATTTAAGCCTTTGAATTGACAGAGTTAGTAAGTCAAATAGTCTACTTTTTCGTGATGCACCCTTTAGTTATAACTTCAAATAGGAATACTTCCCATTACAACACTAGACAAGCACCATTACTCTTTACTTATGCTTCAAGGAATAACTTGCACTTAGTATTTTATGATACAGGGCAGGCTTAACTCAGACAGCCATTAAATTTTGGCGGGTTCTCAAGGAATACAATGTTATATACACATAAATAAAGCATTCGTTTATTACTTCAGCCAGTAGGTGGTTTTGTCCCTGTACCGGTAGTTGGGGAGGGAAGCACTTGGAATCTCCCTTTTCTCTATGTTACGTTTGCGACGCGCACGATAGATCCGATCGTTTGTTTTGCAAAGCATTCAATAACAGAGTGTATTTACCTTTGATTTCATTTTGCATTGTTGTTAAAAGAAGCTTGGTATAATAGGGGTCTTTCGGAACGGGTAAAAGTGAAAGTGATTGTGTGTTCGTTTCGTCCAACGAGAGGCACGCCGGGAGATTCTTACGCCGCGTTACGAAACGAAACGAACGTGTTTCTGTGCGCTTTCGATTCCAGCACCTAGTTTCGTTGTGATTTTATTGAGCACACACAGGGCAGGCCCAGAGGCAGAGCACTATTATGCCTACGTAAGGCTTCTTCTAACAAATCATGATTTGACACGAATGTAACGATTAGGTTGAACTTTAAAGATGGATTAGTGCTCTAACATTGAAGATATTTTACATTCTAGCTTCGAGTTTCATTTTTGTCACATAAAACAGTTTTTGGACTGCTGATTGGTGATACAGAATAGATAGATTCTCGACAGCCATGACGGCTTTTCAGTAGCTCGTTTGAAAATACGTTTTAAGTCTGAGACCGAGTTTAGATCCCCATTATTCCTTCTAAAATGGTTGAGTAATGTACCATATACAAATTCAAATCGATTTTGGACATTTTACAAACGATTTAATAACCAAAATGTACTCACTAACATTAGTTCGTGGAAATCAGGTTTTCCACGAAGTTTTATTCCTTGTGGTAGGCAGACTTCGTGACCTTTCACCACGGGAAGTTAAAGCGTCACATAAATTGCTGACGTCACAACAATAAGTAGTCCCGATTCACATTCACTTTCACTTTCACCCGCTTTCGAAAGATCCCTAACGTTGATAATTTTCGTTGGTCGATATTATTGGAGAATTCTCTAGGGTTGCTTGTTTACTATCGATCGAAGCATCTAGATAGATCCAATAGAAGCTGAGAGGTTCTTTTATGATGATGAACGTGGTATGACGTAAGACAGTGATGACGAAGTTTATTTTGATTGGTTGTAATTGCGTCAAGCTGGAATGTCCTACCGTTATCTGGAGTATAAAAAAATATATATATAATTGATGCACTGTGTCTGAAAAGGAGAGAAAGTGAAAAGCGATTGAGCGATTGTATGCAGTTGTTGATGTACGCTGAACAAAGTTGGAAAACTTCATACGACGACTCCTGGCATGTTGCTGAGTGAACAGGTCGCGTGGATAAACGAATCCGAGTTACACATATCAGGAGGATTCAAGCATCGGGGCTGAATCAACTACTGATAAAAAGAAACAACAACCAGTGTAAGGCGGTGTCTATCTCCTCTCTTGCTTCTTTATCTTTTCCCGTTTCTAAACAGATCCACGAGACGTCCCATTCACAGCTAGGGTGAACTGGGATGTGTCGTGCGCTTGTTATCAATCTGTTTAGCTTTGTGGTTAAGGCTGCCTTCCAAGCACGGTCACCCATCCAAGTATTCAACCCCATCCCGACGTGGGAAATATGGCTAGCCCCTGACTAAACCACTACGCTGCAATACTGCGTCACCTTTGCAGGCATCAGCGCACCTCCACTACTGTAACCAACACCACTCGCCCTCTTTTTTGGGGTCGACAAACTCTTTACACTGAATCGAGCCAACCCCACACGTCATAACAGCGGTGAACACTCATCGCGAATATACAGGGTGTTCCAAAAGTCTTGGGCACATTTTGACATTGAATATTTCCGAAACTATTAAGGATATAAAAACCCATCTGGTAAATTCAGAAAGCTTGTAATCTCAATTTTTACATGGAATGTTCAAAGATGTTCAATGTGAGCACCATTGTTCACACGACACACATCAAACCGATAGTCAAATTCTTGCCAAACGCGTCCCAGCATTTTCTGGTTGAGTGAACGCCATTAATGTGTCTGAAAAGAATTTTTTTTTTAAAATCAACAGCTTTACAAAAAACTTAATGTAATTAGCTTTAAAATGGCACCACCTTTATCTTACTACCATTCATAGTAATTGAAATATGGGGACTTCAAATGTGCCCAAGACTTTTGGAACACCCTGTATTTATAATCTCTTGTATAAGAGTCGTCATCAAAGAAGGAATGCCACATCTGCAAAGTGACGCACAAGACGTTTTATCACGTGCGAACATTATGACGAAATTACATTACATTGCATGGTTATTGCTTTAGGTCCAGCGGACTCTTCCGAACCAAAGAGGCGTTATCTTAAAATATTATAAAATGGATCAAATCTTAAAAAAACAAGCCTGTTACTCTTAAATATCAAAACAAACTTTCACACGCAACGTCTTGAAAAATCTTCAAATAAGGAAGCGGTTTAAAAAAAAAAATGTTTTAATATGGATACATGTGTGACAGAGGGGTGTATGAGGTGTGTATGGATAAAAAACAACAACAAATAAATGAATCTCTTAAATTATTATTTTTTAAACATTTTAATGTAAGCGTACGTTTTAGTTTTTAATAATTGTCGTTTATTTTGCATGCTTTCATTTATTCCAACGCGACTCAAATGCCGGTACAAATTCCTTTAATGCAAATAAAAATTTGTTGAATTGAATTGAAAGGACTCGGTTTACTGTATTTTAGTGGTTGCTTTTATCCAAGCCAATTTAGGAATGGTGAATGTAGTCAAAGCCGAAGATGGAACCATCGATAATTTTGCAAAAAAACTGAATGGTAAAGGGAATTGCTAGCATGCAACATTTACAACAGGTTAATAATGAATAACAAATACGCACATAGGCCAACCAAAACAGCAGTAATGTGGACACAAACAGGACGAAGAGCTGAATAGTTCGAACTCTTGTATTTTGTTGTTTTGCTTGTTTTGTTGTTTTTGCAGTTTTTGTTGACCAACAACACCAATGGCATCAACACGGACATCAAAGTCCAAGGCCAATCCCTCAACACAGTGCATAGCTTCGAATATTTAGGAGCCGTTGTATCAGACAATGGGTCCCGAGAGGAAGTCCTCTCAAGGATCGCACAAACAACTGCTGCCTTGGCAAGGTTGAAGCCCATTTGGAAAGACAAGACCATCAGTCTACATTCCAAGGTAAGGCTGCTGCGCTCCCTTGTCATCTCCATCTTCCTATACGCTTGCGAAACATGGAGCTTCACAGCAGATCTACAACGAAGAATACAAAGCATGGAGATGAGGTGCTACAGAAGACTTCTGGGCATTTTCTATACTCAGCACATCACCAACGACGAAGTCCGACAGACCATCACACAAGCCATTGGACGACACGATGACCTGCTCACAGTGGTGAAGAAACGGAAATTCCGATGGTATGGCCACGTCACCAGATCATCAGGCCTTGCAAAGACCATCCTGCAAGGCACAGTACAAGGAGGTAAAATGGGAGGGAGACCGAAAAAGAAGGGAGGACAACATTCGAGAATGGACTGGCTTGACATTGAGCTAAGGCATCAAGGTTGCTGAGGACAGAGAAAGATGGAGTATGCTAGTAAAACGATCGTCTGTAGTGCCCCAACGACCTCAGAGTTACGGGAATAGGACAGGATAGGATAGGATAGGTTATTGTTGTTCACATTACCATTCTTTCGGTTTATGTACCCGTTTGTACCACTGAACAGATTTTCAACCTCAGAATAATATGCGATAAATATGTACAGCACCAACAACATCTATATCATATGTTTATAGACTTCAAGAAAGCGTTTGATCGAGTCTAACTGGTTCAGAAAAACAATCGGTGTGCGTAAAGGATGCCTACTCTCTCCAACACTCGTTAACATCTTCCTAGAGCGCATCATGTAAGATGCCCTTGCAGATCACGAAGGCACAGTCAGCACAAGGGGTAGAGCAATCTCCAACATCCGTTTTTGCGGTTGACATTGATGGATTGGCTAAAGAGGAACAAGAATTTGAACAACTGGTACAGAGGCTTGACACCACCTCCAGAGCCTATGGAAACTTCGATGGTATGACCACGACAGCAAAGCATCAAGCCTTGCAAAAACCATCCTGCAAGGCACGGTGCAAGCAGGCAGAAGAAGAGGGAGGCAGAAAAAGAGGTGGGAGGACAACATTCGAGAATGGACTGGCTTTACACTGAGCGAAGCCATGAGGGTTGCTGAGGACAGAGAAAGATGGAGTGCGCTGGTTAAACGATCATCTGTGGTGCCCCAACGACCTTTGAATTACGGGATAGGATAGGATAGGATAAGATACAATAAGATAGGATAGGATAGTATAGGCCCATTTGTTTCTCATTGTTATAATTGTGAAAGCTTTTTTCAAGTTCCAGTTAAATCAAGTCAAATCAAAACATCCTTTATTCCACAAAATGGAAACATTCGTGGGTTCTCTGGTACACATTGAACAACCTAATTATACAAAGCACACGCGTACGTTGTCAAGATCACAAAACACGTACATACATCTACTTATCGCTATAATAACACTAGTTTTACATAAGAATAGGAAAGGTAGCGCACGACCACGGTGCCAGAAGTGGGATAGCCCCAAAACGTTGTGATCGTGCCGTGCAGATGGTGAAGTTGGTGTATGACTGTGTAGGATGGTGATTTACACATGCAGACGACACCACAACATATACTTTTCTTTCCCCGTGAGGATGGCACGGGTTTGTGTATAAATAGTATCCCCACTTCATGGAAATTTAAATTTAAATTCACACTGTTTGTATCATTCTCATTTGTTCCTTCTCGTCCCTGATCTGTTCTATCAATTTTATATCGTCTTCGCTAGACCAGTCACCGATCTGTTCTCTTGAAAACTCTCATGAACTCCTCATTTGTGAATGGGGTCTGTTGGGTCAGCTTGGGGATATTACATGCTTTCTGCCAAAAGGTAACTAGGGCTATCTCTAGTATTATTATTAGTTAGCAATGTAGGCATTTTATATGTATGTGTTTTGTTAATATTTTATTAATGATGTTTATATTTTTATTTTGTTTTTGTAAACGGAAGTTCGATAAATTAGAGTATAGCCTGCGTAAGGTGCCTTTATTGTAAAGTGACCGGCTGGTGAAGCACCTTCAGAGTTATCATTAGGGTTGTTTCAGCAGATCCTTTATACAGATCAGGGGTGAGTCCTCTTTCAACCAATTTGTGGTCCTGATTTGTATCTTTGCAGTCCGCTGAATCCTATAGACAATGACTAACTAACTAACATACTTTCCTGGAGTAGCAATAAATTGCCGTCTTATGAATGTATGAAGAATACTAATTGTTCTTTGTGTAGAAATAGTACAGGATCTTTAGTAATATGCGGGGTGTAACTAACCTCGGAACATATGCACAGAATTAATGACAATAATAATTTTATTAATTGTCGCTTTACAGTGTACACCATTTGGGAACTTGAGATTAACCCCCAACCTTCCACCCCTCCACCCACACCACACCAAATGCGATTGGAAACCAATTATAAAGAGCTCATTTTCCCTTTCAAAATCTATTCAAACGCATACATCAAATTTGTCGTTTGTTACAATCCAACGCCACGTTGTCAATAAATTATGCAACCTTGTCCGCCCTATGCAAAGCATATTGGAGTGTCTTTTGCAACCTTGTTTTGGTGCAGTGAATTATTTATAGAACGTAATTACGATGAGTCGCGATGAGCATTGGGGAATCGGGATTGACAAAAAAGTCGCAAAAAGTGATTATGTGTGCTGGATATTTATGGCGGGGACTTGAGTATATTTTATGGATGAACTTTGAGAAGGTTTGAACTTTGAGACGGCTTGAACTTTGAGAAGGTTTGAACTTTGAGACGGCTTGAACTTTGAGAAGTGGGTCAGAGGGTGATGGTGGGGTGGGGAGGTGGAAGTTAAAACAAAGGTGGTGGTGGGAGCTAGACTACATCAATAACAATAAATATTGTGGTCGTTGGTACTCAGCCACTCGGGGTCAATTCTCTGTGATGATGACTATCATCAACACTGGTTTTCAGTCCACAGCTGCGCTTCATGTCATCGTTCAGAATTTATTTTAAAATAATACAAAGGGTAGATTTTGATAATGGCATCACGTGATTTTAAAAAAAATTAAAGCAAAGCTTAATCTTATTTCTTTACGATGACTAAATGAAAATCAAAGAAAACAACCAAAACTACTACTACTACTACTACTACTACTACTACTACTACTACTACTACTACTACTACTACTACTACTACTACTACTACTACTACTACAACTACTACTATTACTAATACAACCGTTCAAAACCTTCTTTTAAAATTCAAAGTGCTGTTTGTCTGAGATCGTTCATCGATTTACCTCATCGAATGATGATGATGATGATGATGATGATGATGATGATGATGAGGGTGATGTTTGCGTCCTGATAGTTCAGTCTGTCATATTCAGGTTCCACTTCATGGAATAACTTCCCAGAAGTTCTCCGCAGCGCAGTCACTAAATACACATCCTGTAGAAACCATCTTTTACAGTACATTAAAATTAGTGAATTAGCTACTAAACAAGAGTTCTACATTAATAACTTTATATTGTTTTATAAAAGGTGTGTGTGTGTGTGTGTGTGTGTGTGTGTGTGTGTGTGTGTGCACGCGCGCTCGCGCATCTTTATTATATTATTACATTATGATGTTATTGTTATGAAGTTATTTTGTTTTATTAATTGTTATTGTTACAAGCCCCAAGATCAAGATGTGAAAAAGCACACCCAGTGCTTAATCTTTTACCCTTGTTAAATAAAATTCTTATCTTATCTTATCTTATCTTATCTTATCTTATCTTATCTTATCTTATCTTATCTTATCTTATCTTATCTTATCTTATCTTATCTTATCTAGTATTGTTTCCTTTTTGCTTCGTTAAAATAATGCCGTCATAACACCATAAGCAAATGAATACTTAAGAAATTGTGTAGTTTTGGTGTGTGTCGGAGTTTCTGGAAATACATGTGAATGGCTTGCCAGCCTTTTTCTTGTGCTTCGTTAAGATAAAGCCGAATCACGACATTTCCAATTAAATTAGCAGTTTTTGAAAAAAAAAATTGGGGTCGTGAATGTTTCAGAGTGTCATGATCGTTTTAAAAGACAAAACAAACAAAAACAACGACAAGCAAACAAACCCTCGCCACTTTATGATCAACTAATGTGTAGTAATGGTCGGAACCAATGAAGCATCGCACGACAACAAATATGCATCATCAAATAACACCAACGGTTTGCGTGTTGGCATAAATACAATGCCCTCCGTCTCTCTGTGATTCAGTATGTGAGATGGATTAAGCGAGCGTTGACGCAGGTGGTGGGATATCTATATATATTTTTAAAATTAAATCATATTATTGTTGCTAATTTTAACAACAAAAAACGTTTATTGAATTTTTAATGTGTTTTAAGAGATGTGTTCTAAATGATGTAATTTTGTATTCTGGAGTGGGAAGATCGTCAGGAAAGTTATTCCAAAGAGTTGAACCAGAATAAGCTAGACTAGTTTTGAAAAGATCAATTCTTGGAAGTTAAACAACTGCAGTACTTGATAATTTAGTACATTGCAAATCCACAAAAACCAAATTCCTTTAGGATTTGAAGCCGAATATAGGCTATATAATCAGAGAGAAAGAGAGACTGACAGTGAGTTTGTTTTGAATCTCAGAGGCATAGCAATAAGTACGTGTGTGTGTGTGTGTGTGCATGTGTGTGTGTGTGTGTGTGTGTTTTTGTATGTGCGCGCGTGTTGAGAGAAGAGACAGATAGACGGAGAGAGGGGTTAATACTGAATTAGTTTCCATTCCCGGGAGCACAGTCATGGGGGTGTGTGTTTGTGAGTATGTCTGTCTGCTTTTTGATGGTGTAGAAGATGCAGGGAAGCGGTGGACATGTTTTATGATCTGGGTTCGAATCAGCTAATGAAATGACCATTGCTGAAATGCCTCATTACACAAACTTGCATTATCGGAAAATTTATAGCTTTTGCTTGAGTGTGTGTGTGTGTGGGGGGGGGGGTGTGTGCGCGTGTCTGTGTGTGTCAGTTTGTTCACATTTAGAAATATTGAGATACATTTTGAATGAATTGACTGAAAGGAGGAGGGTGCATATGCATGTTCCTACAGTCCTGTGTTCCCAAAAGACTATGTTCCATTGTTTCTAAGAATGAGCATAGAGCTATGGCAATATAGAATCATGCCAAGATAGAGCTGTGGAAACATAGACTTGGGATAGCATGCAGCTGGGAAAACACAGACTTGGGATAACATACAGCTGTTGGAACATAGAGATTTGGGACATACAACTGTTGTAAATATCGGGATCATATAACCGTGGAAACAACGAGATCTTTGAGCATGCGGGAACGGTAGAACTGGGAATATAGAGCTTAAATGTGTTGCTAAAAACACAGCTTCGGGAAGCATGAAGCATAATCTCGAATGTGGGTTCAAGTCCCGAAGCCAGAGCTAATGCAATGACCATTTGCTAAAACGCATCATTAGACACTGTTGCCATGTCACAAATTTATGGCTTATGCATGACTGACTAATAGTTCCCTTGAGCAAAACTTGTCTTTTTTTTATGGGCAAGGGGTGAATTGAAGAGAGTAATAATGTGAAAGGGAAGGGAGAGGGCAGAGAGTGAGAGAGAGAGAGAGAGTGAGAGGTGAAGAAGGGGGAGGAGTGAGAGAGTAGGCGGTAAGGGAGGAACAATTATTTAGTGATGGTTGTAGTCGGCCTGTGTGCATGTGTAGGGTGCATGACTCTAATGTCATTCAGACGTTTATTTTATTTTATTGCCAA
The DNA here is from genome assembly GCA_036898135.1 of Oncomelania hupensis. Lineage (NCBI taxonomy): Eukaryota > Metazoa > Mollusca > Gastropoda > Littorinimorpha > Pomatiopsidae > Oncomelania > Oncomelania hupensis. The sequence continues at coordinate 26,900,778 of CM072520.1, forward strand.
GTGACATAAATACACGAAGAATAATGCATTTCGGCGCAAAATGTCCATCAGATGCTGAAAGGATCACTACCTTTCAATGTAAACAGAAACCTTCAGTTTGACACTGACTGTTGTCGAGATTTTAAAAAAGAGGGTATGTCTTTAGGTAAGAACCATGTCTTTAAGGCTTTCTTGACGGCTTCTGCTGATTGTAACTGCGTCAGAGCCAAGGGGCAAACCGTGCCTCAAATATAGTGCAGAATTCGCAAATGTACAAAATTATCAATTTAATTCTTATATCTGCGCCCCCCCCCTTCCTCACCTCCTCCCACTCCAAAAGGAGTTCTACACAAGAAGAATCAATAGCGCGGTAAAGCACAAAACATAACCACTAACCATCGGTCATGAGAATATAATGTATTTATTATATATGTGTGGAATGTGCGTCGAGTAAAAAAAAAAACTGTATTCGCAAAAATACAGTGACAATGTGTGTGTGTGTTCCTCTGTGTGTGTGTGTGTGCGCGCGCGTGTGTGTGTGTATATGTGTGTGCGTGCAAGTGTCTGTCAGCGCCTGTTCGAAAGGCGTACCACACAAACATTGGCCGCAAATTGTGTACCACGGACGATTACCAAGCTGTATTTCATGCAGCAACGGTCAAAGTATGAATGAATGAGCCTTGAAGTTTAACGCATATACCCACCATTGGCGATTGGGCAGACATGGATACACAGCACTCCAGGGAACAGTGGGGGTATGGATCTAAAACAGCAAAATCAAGCAATTGAAAAATAATAGAGCGGCTGCCAGTTAGTGCAAGTTTGTTCGTACACCAGTCGATCTGCTTTTGTCTGTCTGTCTGCAGCTCTGTCTGCATGTCTCTGTCTGACTGACTGTCTGTCTGTCTGTCTGACACAAGCAGGACATCAGGAGTTGTGCAGCACGGATCATTACCAGTTGCAGTTTGGGCTCTCGGTCAAGGGAGATAAAACGGTTGCCAGTTATGGTAAGCTGTCATAATAGTTCCAGATTCCACGCGGGCGAGAATTTCTGATAGCCTTTTGATTTGGTTAAGAACCTGGCAGTGTCAATCTGGTTTGTTTTGGGCTTGTCTTGGGTCAGTCTTGGTTTGCTTTTTGGTAAAAAACAGAAGAAAAAAGTGGACTGTTGATATTAAACTCCTTGCTTTAAACACAATTGTAGTAGAGCCAAATAAACAAAGCATTGAAGACATGCAGGGCACACAAAAGAGTTCAGTTCAGTATTTTAATTTTACGTGTGTTCACTCTAGGTGATATTAGACAACAAAAGGAAAATAAAATAAATAAAACGAAAGAATATGATATGAAATAAAATTATAACAACCTACCAACTGGTGATTTTAAAATAACAGGAACCATATTTTCAATGTCTGTATGATATAAAATGTCTTCTTTTAATTGACCGAACACAACAGAAAAGCTTTAAATAAGTGCTGCCCTTTGACACACTATAACAATTACATGCCTGTAACGAATAGGAACAAGTTTAAAACAAAACATACAATGAAAATAGGCTTTGTCTCTTTCTTTTTTTTTGTTTCTGGGCAGGGTAACTGAAGTTTAAAGTTGAATATTGTCTGCAGCAGCAGAAATGTGATGGTCATAACTCGGTGAAAGAAACAAATTTTATTTCATATTTTTTTTACCGGAGATAAGAATATTGCTGCAATATTATTGAAGAACGAATGCGGCCATTCTTTCTAAATACAATTGTTAATCTCAAATAACGACAGACTTTTAAAAATATCAAGTCTTATAAATTGTTTTGTGTTTGAGAGATTTATGACAGTAAATCATAATGATATTTCCATATGGTGTGGATGTGTGTGTGTGAGAGAGGGAGAGAGAGATGGAGGAAGGGAGTGAGGAATGGAGAGAGAGAGACTGTTTATCAGCATCGAGGCAATCTCCACTTGTGATGTTATGTTGTAATTTGGTTGATTACAGTTGTGTATTCTATATTCTCTTGTCCATCGGAATGGCTTAATGGTGGACAGCGACCATACGTAGCTGTAGAAAATATTAAGGATTGGAATCTATCAGGTGACAGTAAAATCCCAGTTGTTCTATTTTCACCCTTTATTTTAATATTCGACCATTAGACTTCTTCTTTGTTTGAGTCTGCCATTTGTTTCTTGACAGAAATAATCCCCATCGGATTGTTGGTAATTCCGCAATATTTAAATTTAAATCTGAAGCAAATAGCATAAACAAATTTTAAAAACATGAAAACGCTCCTTAGTTCACTGAACTCCGTTCACCAGACTCCACCCCAGCCAAATCTTCACTCGTAATGATCATCCGGGGAACTGTGCACGGCCGCCATTGCTGATGTCGTCAACATCCCTAAGGAGTTTTGATTGGTTGTTAGCGTGCGTGCTTTGTTTTGATTGGTCCGTCGCGTGTTTGTGGTTGTGGGCCGACAAGCTTCCCTCCTGGGTTATGTAACAGCACGGCAGTAAAGACTTGCGGGTAATCCCCGCCACGAGGCGGAAGGGGTCTATGTTCGAGTTTTATTTTATTGTTAGTGTATAGATAGGTTTACGTTTTAGCCTGGCCAGGACATCATACGGTGCTAGCGGTCAGTGGTAACGCCAAAATAAATTGGCAAGCAAAGCTCAAGGGTTTAATGATAGTCGTAAACGCAATGTCCACCACACGTGTTGAGTTTCTTCATCATAAAGCTCGGAAGAGTCCGCTGGACCTAAAGCAACAATCAATCAATCAATCAACTTCATCATAAAATTATATTTTATCCCACACAGGTAGTTTCATATCTTTTTGTCATATACCGTGTTTTTTGTTCATTCATGATCACTTTGTGAACTATCTTCAGGCTAAAAAGGAGGTTCAGTATCGGTTTAGCCAATTTGGAGATTGGAGATATAGACCAAAATGTACAGGAGAAGAAGAAGAAGAAGAAGAAGAAGAAGAAGAAGAAGATGATGATGATGATGATGATGATGATGATGATGATGATGATGATGATGATGATGATGATGATGATAATGATGATGATGATGACGAAAAAGAAGAAGAAGAAGAAGAAGAAGATGATGATGATGATGATGATGATGATGATGATGATGATGATGATGATGATGATGATGATGATGATGATGATGATGAAAAAGAAGAAGAAGAAGAAGAAGAAGAAGAAAGAGGATAGGAAGAAGAAGAAGAAGAAGAAGAAGAAGATGATGATGATGATGATGATGATGATGATGATGATGATGATGATGATGATGATGATGATGATGATGATGATGATGATGATGAGCAGAAGAAGAAGAAGAAGAAGGAAAAGGAGAAAAAGGAGAAGAAGGAGTAGAAGAAGAAGAAAGAAAGAAAGAACGAAAGAAAGAAAGAAAAGAAAGAAAGAAAGAAAGAAAGAAAGAAAGAAGATGACGGTAATGAAGATGACGACGACGACGACCAAGAAGAAGAAGAAGAAGATGATGATGATGATGATGATGATGATGATGATGATGATGATGATGATGATGATGATGATGATGATGATGTTGATTACGACGACGACCAAGAAGAAGAAGAACAAAAAAAAAGACGACGATAATGACGACGACGACGATGATGATGATGATGATGATAATGATGATGATGATGATGATGATGATGATGATGATGATGATGATGATGATAATGATGATGATGATGATGATGATGATGATGATGATGATGATGATGATGATGATGATGATGACGACGACGAAAAGAAATAGCTAATCATTCCGCGAGAGCACGGCGGGCTCCCATTAAAAAAAACATCCTACTGCTTCCCACAGGCATCTCTCGCTGCTGCAGAACCTTGGCGAACTGTGTTCTAATTGTCCTCATTAGGCCAACAGTTTGAACTACCTCACCTTGGATGAGGACGAGGAGGAGAAGGGGGAGGATGAAGGAGCGAGATGAGGAGGAGGAGGAGGAGGAATAAAAGAATTAAGCAAGGAGAGAGAGAGTATAAAGGCAGCGGTGAAATAGGATAGGAAAAGGAGGAGAAGAATGAGAAAGAGAACGAGAACGATGAGAGAGAAAGAGGAGGAAGAGGAGAAAGAAGCGAGGCGATGAAGAGGAGTGAAGAGGAAGAAGAGAATGAAGACGAAAAGGGACAAGAAGCGAAAGATGGAGGGTAGGAGGTGGAGGAGAAAGAAAAGAGATGACGAGGAGAAAGGAGAGAGGTGGAGAAGAAGAAAAAAACGCGAGAGGGTGAACAGGAGAGAAGAGACAGAGAGGATGGAGAGGAAGAGAAGGAAAATAAGGAGAGATAGAGAGGGAAAAGAGGAGGAGGAGAGGAAGAAGAAGAAAGGAGCAAGATGAGGAGGAGGGGTAATGAACGAGAGGAAGGGTGCGTGAAAGGAGGAGAAGGGGAAAATTCACTGACGGTTTTATGGCGGCCTACTAGCGCCAAAACCTGATAATTACAATTATCATGTGATAATTACAAATATCATGGGATAATTACAATTATCAAGAGATAATTACAATTATCAAGAGATAATTATAATTATCATTGAACATTACACAATACGTTCGTTTGATCATGTTTAATTTTCAGTTTTGGCTCTATCAATCCGCCTGGAAATGCGCCAAAACTGAAAATTGTAATTATCACATAATAATTAAAATTATCGCTTGATAATTATAATTTTCACGCGATCATGCTTAATTCTGGTAAGGCGGCTTACTAGCGTCAAAACCTACAAAACTTACATGTATCAGTGATAATTGTAATCAACACGTGTTCTGTGTAATTCACAGAGATACCGGTAATTCACAGTGTTAATTACTAATTTTCAGTTTTGGCCAGGCTTTACTAGGGCCAAAACCCCAGGCGTGCTGGGAACAGTGCCGCTGCCGCGCATGCGCATCGTGCATCGGGCCGCTCATGCTCATCTTGATATTTATAATTTTCAGTGATAATTGTAATTATCGCTTGATAATTGTAATTATCTCTTGATAATTGTAATTATCTTGAGATAATTGTAATTATCTCATGATATTAGTAATTATCAGGTTTTGGCGCTTGGAAAGCATGGCAAATACTGATAATTATTAATTAACACTGCGGATTACCGGTATCTCTGTAAATTACACAGAACACGTGATAATTTCAATTATCTCGTGATAATGGTAACTCTCGGTTTTGGCGCTAGTAGGCCGTCATACGGTTTGACTGTTTCTATCTCCTTGACTCTTTTACTTTCCATCGTTCCTTTGATGAGAAGTCAAGTTAAAAACTCAGGAATCTCAACATCAGATCTATATGTTTACAACAAATTAACAATAACAGAGAGAGAGAGAGAGAGAGAGAGAGAGAGAGAGAGAGAGAGAGAGAGAGAGAGAGAGAGAGAGAGAAAGAGAGAGAGAGAGAGAGAGAGATGAAGAAAGAGAGAGAGAGATGAAGAAAGAGAGAGAGAGAGAGGCAAACAGACAGACAGAGACAGAACGAACGAACGAACTTTTATTTCCTGAAGGCACTGGCCCTTAGAAAGGGGTCACAATACAATACATGAAAAACAATACAAGCAAACCCAATGCAAAATAGAACAATTATCAAACGTCCAAGGTCATGGCGACGATGACACCCATCCGCGTCTTCTGTTCTGAAAATGAGTGTCATAATTACGACAACTTAATATTTACATACAATGCTCTATAAAATATGATCGATATACGTTTGCCTTTGACGCAATGCGTAGAAAACATAAAAGGCCAATTTGCGAATCTGCTCAGTGGATCCATTACGTAATACCGCCGTGTAATGTTCGTTAATGCCGAGTAAGTATTTCATCCTAATATCTTTGTACAAACGACAGTGATGAATAAAATGAGCTTCATCTTCAGTTTCATTACATGTGATGCACAGAATATTAACATTGTTATAAATAGATCTCTTAAAAGATGACCCATTAATAGGTAATACACCGATGCGAAGTTTAACAAGACCGTCTCTAAAGCATCTGATGTCCAAAAAATCAAAAAATTCTTCACATATAAAATCTGACTTGAATAAATTATATACTCTATACATATCTTTCTCTCTCACTGAGCAGTTCCATTCTTGTACATACTGGTCCATCATTCTCTGTTTAAACATTGAAACAAAAGCAGATTCACATCCTACGCCCTGGTTAATCCACGCATATCCAAACCCTAATTTAAAACAAAGTCTGTTTTACTAGTGTTGCCCAGCATGCTTTGCCTCTATCGTCCATACTTCGCAGCATGTAATAAGCCTGTTTTGGTAGTCTTGATCCATCCATTTGCAGCAACTTTAACCAGTATTTGATGCATCGAACTGCACTATTGATATACAAGGGGTATCTCCCCAGTTCCCCATATGCAAATCTGTTTGGCACTTTCAGAGGTACTCTAAGAAAACGCTTGCAAGCTAATGTATGGACTTTTTCAATACTGTCCAGTCTATTCAGGCCCCACATTTCAGAGGCGTACATCAAAACTGGCTGCACCTGTGAGTCAAAAATTTTGAAAAAGCAAATTTTGGCAATGTCATTTAATTTACCTATAAATTTTATGCATTCTACACATGCCCTTCTGCCCTTACCTGCCAGAGCGCTAACACTTCTGTTTAAGCTCATTTTCGTTGTGAACATAAATCCAAGATAAATGTATTCGTTTACCACTTCAAGTACGCTCCCATCCAGGGTCCATTTTTCGTTCTTACCTAAAAATCCCCCTTTTCGAAACACCATTACCTTTGTTTTATCAGAGTTAATTTTTAAGAATAGCCGTTTACAAGCAGTATTTAAAATATTAATCTGATTTTGTAGCCCCATGGCAGTATCGGACAGAAGGACGATATCATCGGCAAATAAAAGTAAAAATAATTCTACCAGGCCGGGTAACAACTGGATACCATGCAATCCGTTCTCATCTACTGCAGCTGCAATTTCATTAATAAATATAGAAAAAAGAACAGGACTGAGGATACAACCCTGTCTCAAACCAACTAAACATTCAAAAAAATCCGTTAATCTGTTTTTAACTTTAACACAAGACAACACAGTGTTATATATTGCCTTAACTGCCTTTATAAATTTACTGTTTATGCCGTATCTCAGTAACACATCAAAAAGTGGTTCGTGCTGCACAGAGTCAAAGGCCTTTTTTAGGTCAACAAAACAAACGTACAATTTACCTCCCTTTTTTGATAAACATTTTTCTACAATAGCATTTAGAGTAAATATATGGTCGAAAGTTGAGTAACCTTTCCGAAATCCGGCCTGTGACTCTGTCAGTTTTCCCTGCTCTTCAATCCAAGTTACAAGTCTTCGATTAAGTACTGACGTGTAACACTTACTGACTAAACTTAGTAATGAGACTCCTCTGTAGTTGTCAGTTAGTGAGTTATCACCTTTTTTAAAAATAGGCACAATTATTGATTTTGACCATTCGTCAGGATAAATTCCTTTATCAAACAAAGTATTAAATAGTTTTGTCAGGAAAACAACTGCAGTATTACCCATTTGTTTCAACATTTCAGGCATTATTTCATCGATTCCACATGCTTTCCCGTTTTTCAATTTTCGAATAGCATCAGCAACTTCACTTTCTGTAATAGGACTGTTTAACTCATCAAAATTTACATCTAAGGTTTCCTCTATATGAGGATCCCGAACAGTCTCATAACTTTGATTACCTACTTCTACGTCAAAAATCTGCTTAAAGTGCTCTAACCACATTTGGTCAGTAATATCTGGACAAACACCCACTTTTCTTTTTCCTGCAAACCTTCTTACTTCCTTCCAGAAAGTCTTGCTGTCATTGCCATAGGACGCGAGCTGCCTGGCTTTATCTCGTTTATAACTAGATTTTTTGCTCCGAATTAAAGCTTTGTATTCTTTCCTGTCCCTTACGTATTGTCTCCTGTTCTCTTCATCTTTGGTTTGTCTAAAGACATTCAGTGAACGCCTAGCTTTAAGTTTCGCTTGTTTGCAGTCTGCATCAAACCATAGCACATCATCCCTGACGTCACCTCCAACGAAAATACGTTTCACCATACACTGGCTGCAACGCAATAGTGCATTAGTGAATAAAGTAAGAGCTTTGTTTATATCAACTTCAATAATGGATACAGCCTGAGAGAACATGCTGTAGGTATCATCCGAGCAGCTACTATCAATAAAGGTTTGCACAAAATCGCTGTTCCAAATACGTTTCTCAATCCATTTTCCTTTTTCTGTGTTTGTTTTATTTTCGTCTGCACCCCTATTGTGGATCTTGTTAGTAACCATGGTGATAGAGACAGGTAAGTGAGGAGAATCAACCGATGACAAAACTCGTAATGACTGAATATAGCGCTGTATGCAAAGACTGCTGGAAACAATAAAATAGTCTATGGTGCTACCGCCCGTGTTAGTAACAAAGGTAAGTGTGCCATCAAATCCGAACTGGCTCAATCCATTGGCAATGACGCAATCAAACATCGCACATACATCAAGTAAGTCTTTACCAAAGGCTGACACTTCTTCATCATCAGATCGCCTTTCAAAAATATTATCATCGTCACTTGCGACTCCGTAAAACTCAGCATCCCTTCCAGGCATAACATCAAAATTATCATCGGATGTATTTTTCGAACCCGTCCGTGCATTTAGATCGCCACAGATGATGATATATAGATCAGAAAACATTTCATGTAAATCAATTAGACACTGCTCAAGGATCTCTATCCCAACTCCATACTGCGACTGTCTCCAGAATTTACTATCGTAGGGGTGGATATATAAGCAGACCAAAATTAAACATTTTTCTAATCCCATCAGTGTTTTATCTATTTCCAAAACGATCATATGTTCATACTTGGTTTCAATTTTTCTTACACATTTTGACAGGGAATTCCGTACAAATACCAAAACTCCTCCCGAAAATCTTCCCTGTTCTGACAACTTGACAGCCTTAGACACAAACACATCGTAGTCTTTGAACATGGGATAAGCGAGATTGTCCGTGTATACAAACGTTTCATTCAGGCAGAATATGTCAAACTTTAGCAATGTACGAATAACATCTCGTAAGTCCAGTTTTTGTAACCAACCTTCACAGTTCCATGTACAGATGTTTATACTTGTCGGGCTCTGGCCACATCCCTATCTATTATGACTATTGCCCCCTCCACCACGATCATCTTCCCCAACACCACACTCATTATTCCGCCCACCACCAGCTCTCGTCCCTCTGTTTAACACAGCCCCACTTCTACCTCCTCTTGCCTGTGACTGATTTTGTGTTGCATTGTCATTTCTAATCCAAGTGTTTAGTGTATTTGTCTGTGGAATGTTTTTGTCAGAAGGCCTACTCAATGGAACTGCACGTGCACGGTTACGCGTATTCACTGGACTGGTTCTCGTAGCTGTATTACCATTGACGTGCCTCCTGTCTCGTGTGTTTTCTCGTGCTTTGATTGGTTCGATGTTCGCGTCGTTGCTGTCGTAGTTACTTCTTGTGACTTTCAAATGTGGGTACTCCGCCGTTCAGACAGAGACAGAGAGGGTGGGTGAACATGCAAACACAAAACTGTCGGAATTTAAGAACGATTAAATTATAAAATCAACCAATCTGGGGAAGGACGAGGTGTGCGGGTAGTGATGAGGGTGTATGTTGAACAAGAGAGGTGGGGAGAGGAGCGAGAGGGGGGGGGAGAGAAAGAATAAAGAGAATGGAGGAGAGAGAGTGAGAGAGAGAAGAGAGAGAGAGAGAGAGAGAGAGAGAGAGAGAGAGAGAGAAGCCGTCAGTGGACCAAGGGAGGGAATTAAAGTTCAGGAAACTATTTTAAAATGCTCTCTCTCTCTCGTTTTTTCTCTCTCTCGTTCTCTCTCTCTCTCTCTCTCTCTCCTCTCTTTCTCTCCCCCCTCTCTCCCCCTCACTCTCTTTTATAGTAAGTTCACTGAAGTAGAAACTTATTCTCCATCGGTGCTTTGGAAAATCAGTGAAGTGATTATCAGCAAGCCTAACTGATACACTGAGGAGCTGAGAAGACAGTAAAAATGCCATCTGTACCTATGGCACGCAATTCTCCCAATGCAAACCACTGGCAGCAGAGAGTGAGAGAGAGATCTTTGCTGTCATACCCCCAGTCCACGGTAGACAACGTCTAGTAGGGTTTATAGCCAACATGCTGGCCATAGGTTTCAGTTCACTCTCTTCACACCAGACAACTAGCCAACTACTGGTGTTTTCCCTCAAACGTTTTGTCTTTCTTCTTGTTCTTCTTGTTCTTCTTCTTGTTCTTCTTCTTGTTCTTCTTGTTCTCCAATATGCTGGCCATAGGTTTCAGTCCACTCTCTTCACACCAGACAACAAGCCAACTACTGGGGTTTTCCCTCAAACGTTTTGTCTTTCTTCTTGTTGTTCTTCTTGTTCTTGTTCTTCTTCTTCTTGTTCTTCTTTTTTTTCTTTTTTTGTCTAATATCACAGATGTCTATGCACAGACTATTCTGCAAGGCACAGTGCAAGGAGGTAGAAGAAGAGGGAGACCGAAAAAGAGGTGGGAGGACAACATTCGAGAATGGACTGGTTTGACACTGAGCGAAGCCATCAGGGATGCTGAGTACAAAGAAAGGTGGAGTATGCTGGTTAAACGATCATCTGTGGTGCCCCTACGACCTCCGGGTTACGGGACAGGATAGGATAGGATCACAGATGTGAATAGACGTTAAATTAAATAAATAAAAATAAATAAATAAATTATTCTTCTTCTTGTTCTTCTTCTTGTTCTTGTTCTTGTTCTTCTTCTTCTTCTTCTTTCGTATTGTTCTTGTTGTTGTTCTTCTTGTTGTTGTTCTTCTTGTTCTTGTTTTTTTTTGTTCTTGTTGTTGTTCTTCTTGTTCTTGTTGTTGTTCTTGTTCTTCTTTTATTATTATTATTATTATTATTATTATTATTATTATTATTATTATTATTATCATTATTATTATTATTATTGTTGTTGTTGTTGTTGTTGATGTTGTTGTTGTTGTTGTTGTTGCTGTTGTTGTTGTTGTTGTTGTTCCTCTTCTTCTTCATTTGTTGTTGTTGTTGTTGTTATTGTTGTCCTTCTTCTTCTTCTTCTTCTTCTTCTTCTTCTTCTTCTTCTTCTTCTTCTTCTTCTTCTTTTTCTTCTTCTTCTGCTTCTTCTTTTGTTCCTCTTTTTCTACAATAAAGAAAAGGACGTGTTCGGTGCCAGAAAAGTGCGAATTTCTCACTACATGCTCAAGAACTTTGTCACCAATTCAAAAAAAAAAGAAGATAAATTGCTGTTTGTGTTGTTATAGGCGTTAAGGGGACTCACCAATCTCAACATTAAAGACATAAATATGGTAAAATTGTAAACTGTTAACAGTTCATTTAAACGTTAGAAGATTACTTGCTGTTGTCAACTGAGGAAACTTTAAAGAAAACATTTATAACACGTTACACAAACGCATTAGCCTACACACACACACAACATTCTTTCAGAACACACAGTTGGGCACATACACATACTCACAAACGCACACACACACACGCACGCGCGCACACACATACGCACACCTTGCGCATACACATCTTCCAGGACAGACAGGTAAGCAAACACATTAGCCCACACAAGCGAACGCACATCTATTTACACCCACTACCTCTACCTTATACCCCAACCCACCCACCCCACCCCACGCACACAGACCACTCACACACGCACCGAACATCAGCAACAACGTGTCGTCACTTGAAAGAGATAAATCGCGGCCGTTTTTGATGTAGTGCTTCACGAGTCTAGCTGCTTCCTAACAAACAGGAAACAAGACGGCGATCCATTCGAATGTATTCTCAGACGCAATTACCCACAAACATGTGCATGTCCTTTTGTACAAATTGTGCGTGTTAGGGCTAAACAATCAATAGAACACAAAGAAGAACTTAAACACACGCAATACTCCACACACGTACATACCCACGCTCACACACATACACATAAACACAGAAAAACACGCGGGCGCGCGGATTAAGGCATAATTGCACTTAAGGTAATCTAATGGATACAATTGGGAAGCAGCTTATTTCTTTCTCGTTGTCTCCTCCTACTCTCCCGCACAGGTTCTGCCACACTCTCTCTCTCCCATCTACCACGAACTCCAACACTCCCCTCCCTCAACCAGGCCATCATCCTATCTTCTCTCCTCTATAATCCCCCCATCAACCATCCCCGTTCCCTCATTTCCACCATATTCGCTAGAAAATGCATGTGGGAAGGATCAAGGCACACCATGCCTGAGTGATTGATTGGTCCAGGCCCTGCCGAATCACTTACACAGAGGCTAAAAAGTGATGGAGATGAGGGAACAGAGAAGGGGAGGGGGGGAGCAGGATGAATGTCAGAACAGAGGTGTAAAACTTGATTGTTTCGGCGAGGTATACAGTCCGAAGTTAATTGAGGAGGAAGAGGAGGAGGAGGAGGAAGAAGAAGAAGAAGAAGAAGAAGAAGAAGAAGAAGAAGAAGAAGAAGAAGAAGAAGAAGAAGAAGAAGAAGAAGAAGAAGAAGAAGAAGAAAACAAATTGGACAGAAAACCACGCCAAATTTTCATTTGGAGCAGGCAAAGGTAGGGGGTCTATGTTATCACCTTGCAAAACAGAAGTTATCTTGAGGCTAACTGAAGTTATCTTGATTATCTTGCTGCTAACTGAAGTTACCTTGTAGGCTGACTAACGTCTAGCTGCTGACTTATCTTCATGTTAACGGCTGATAGCAAACGGTTCATCACTTTCATCGGCTTGCACTTAATTTGCGAATACGCTTTAAGTAGCAAGGCGGCTGAAGAGTAATCTAGTTGATCGGATTAATCAAACATCGGCTGGTGGTAGAGCTGGGTTTTTATTCTTATCAGTTTTGGACTGTTTTCCGTTAAAGACATTTAATAAACTACAGGTGACGGTCAGGATGGCTAACATAGTCATTTTGTGAGATATATTTTCAAATTCATATTGCACACTAATAGTTGGGAAGTTGCATTGTGAAAGTTTGTGGTTTTTGAATGCTGGTGTGCGGCTACAGAAAATCCTTTACACTACTACAGTTACTCCGTCCAAAACCTCCTCCTCCCTCTCCTCCTCATACTACTACTACTACTACTACTACTACTACTACTACTAAAACAGGAGGCTGTCACGCGCTTTTTCTTGAATCGAACTCAAAGCGCAGCGATCGGAAGTGACAGCTATTATAGAAGTCGGAAGAGAAATACATTCTTGTTATTGTTTAAAATTTTCCAGTAGAACTATTGATGAGAAGGAGGAAACCTGAGTACCCGGAGAAATCCCTCGGTGTCCTGAAAAGTCTCGTAGCCAAGTCACGTAAGTTCGTCCCACGCGTGGTTTTAACCCCGCGACCTTCGGCATAGGAAGCCTGCTTACTATTAAGTGTGCTGCCAAGACACAACATTCATGCATGTTTTGGTTAATTAATTTTATTGGGAATATAATGCTCTTTTCCAGCTTAAAAGCAACAACAACAAAAGCAAACACACACACATACACACACAAATACACACAAACGTGAATACGATCAAAACCAGGGTTTCTTTAGAATGTAGGAATCGGAAAGTGATTTTTTGACGGAAAGAACGCAAACTTCATCTAGAAATGTAAGAATCTGATGCAAAATTGGCTTTTTCCGTCTCCTATAGGCGACGAAATAGGTCTAACTTTCTTCAAAAATTTTCCGAACCGAGAAGGGGACTGGATTTTCTCCGTCCCGGTTAGTGCACTCCCTTGTACTTAAAACACTCTCATGCACTACAACTGCACTCCCATGCACTAAAAAAGCAATCCCGCGCACTTTGAAAAAAGTTGAGCCCTGGAAAAAAGTGGGGTCCGAGCAAAAGACCCCATCTATGACTGAAAAAAACAAGGTCAGGCTACCACTTTGACATGAATACACCTGCACACCCACACACACACACCTACAAACACGGCTGAAGCAGCTGGCCGATAAAGGCTCTAACTGAAAGAAGCTCGAGGTGCCCACTTGCCTGCCGCCCCATACAACTGAGCCCAATCCTAGGCACACGGTAATGGGGATGGAGTGGAAGGAAGAAAAGACCTTCGGGTATGTGGCTAGGCGTATTTACGTAGCAGCCACTGACCCGTGTAGGGCATGAGCGTCACGATCTCTAAAGTCCGAGCAATTGAATTATTTTGTTTATGATCGTTCTTATATAGCGCTTTACCAGCTCAAGAGCTGCTCAAGGCGCTGACCCGATTAAAATAATGCAATTAAATGTGCATGCATGCATAGACTAGACCTTTGCTTTTACTCTCCTATTCCCATCCGAAGGAGGACACTGAAATGAAACAGGTTGAACCTGGGTAGCTCAGTAGTTATGCGCAATTTAAACAGCGCATGGATGCAACAAGTTGGCATTTTCGGCGTTTTGAGTTTGGACCTGTTTTGGGTCACCGCCTTGATGGAGTCTTTGAGCTGAGAAATGCGCCATATTAGAATTTTAGTCGGGCCTACTTTTACTGTTGATTTGTTTGTTTGTTTGTTTTCAATCCAACCAACACAACAACATGGCACACTGAAACAACTAGGCCAGGATCTCGGAAACCGGGAAAGATAAGATCACGGAACTGAGGGATAGGTAACGAGGTAACCAAAATGTATGGCACGCTATGCGTGTCAGAAAGATGACAAATTAATACTTCCGACATATGGCGGTCTGTGAAAAAACATACTGCGAAGACGAGACGACGGATACGATTAATAGTTTCCGTTAGAGGTGGGAGGTGGTGGGGAGAGCGGTGGAAAGGGAGATGGGGCAAGGGAAGCTTTCGATACACATTCAGACATTTTATATACAATGCGGATGGAGATTTTAGGTTGTTAGCCTAATCTTACAATCTGTCCTTGCAATCATACACTCTCACATGCACATGTTACGTTGAAACGCGAATGGTAGTACGTCGGAAGCGTGTACGATAGATCTAATCGTTTCGATTTGCAAAGTATTCAATAATGGAGTTTATTTACCTTTGATTTGAGTTTGCATTGTTGTTAGGAGAGGCTTTGTATAACGTTGATAATTTTCGTTGGTCGATATTGTCGGAGAATACTCTGGATTTCCTTGTTTACCATCGATCGAAGGTTCGGGACGATTGTCGAAGTAAGAGAAGGTTCGGGGTATGTGTGGAGAGATGAATGACGTAAGTCAGTGATGACGATCTTTTATTCGATTGGTGGCAGTGCGTCATTTCTACGGTATTCGAAATTCTTCCAGAAAAGAGAGAGGTTATTTAATTGTGTGCCGTACTGTTGTTGGGAGATAGTATTGTTGTTGATAGTGAAGCTGGAAAGTAAATTTGAGAGTTGCTGTGAAAGTTGTTGAGTTGAGTTGAGAATTGTATGCAGTTGTTGGTGTGTGCTGAATAAAAGTGGAAAACTTCATACGTCGACTTTGTGACTTGTATGCTGTTTGGACGGGTTGCGTGGATAAACGAATCTGAGTTACACCTTATCAGGAATTCAGCATTGGGGCTGAATCGGATACTGATAAAGAAAAACACCATCATCAAACGGAGTGTAACAGCACACTATTATACATATCACAGTATACGCATTTGGGGAAGAGTGGGTAGCGTGACAGGCTCAGAAGAGACGGAGGGAGGGAGGAAGGGAGGGAGGGAGTGATGGAGAAAGAGGTGGTCGAAGTATACAGGGAGCAATTTTGATCTCGGCTTCATGGCGACGCATTTTTTGAATTTTACAGAAAACTCTTAAATTGCCGTAACGACGCAAATTTACTGCCATTCCTCCTAAACATACAGGCTTCGACAAAGACAGAGAGAGAGAGGGGGGAGAGAGAGAGAAAGAGGAGAGAGAGAGGAGAGAGAGGGAGAGAAGAGAGAGAGAGGGAGAGGAGAGAGAGAGGAGAGAGAGAGAGGAGAGAGAGAGAGAGAGAGAGAGCGAGAGAGCGAGAGTGAGAATGTGAGAGATAGAGAGAGAGAGAGAAAGAAGGGGAGGAGGGGGGGAAGCACCGGTCCCAACTGCCGCCTCAAGGTCACGGTCGTTACCGTTCCGCTGCCCATCGTTACCGTTCCGCTGCCGCCGTTTCAGTGCCGTCCCGCTGCAAATTCCGCCCTGTGGATTCGGTGGCGGTGGACTGCGGTGATTTGCCAGCATTCTATTAGTGTTCAGCTAGCGTGATTGATGCAAACGGTGAGCTGTGGACCCCGGCACACCATCAGCATGGTAATCGCCTGTACCCACACACTCTGCACATGTTCGGTGTGACGAGTGGGAAGGAGTGAAGGCGTTGGTGAGTGTGGGAGAGAGAAATGGGGGAGAGGAAGGCTTGGGTGTGGTGACGACGTAGGAGGTGGTGAGTTTGAGAGGGAAGTAGGTGGAGAGGTAAGAGGCGAAGAGATGAAGGGGGGGGGGGGGAGGGAAGGGAAGGTGTGGATGGTAGTGGATGATGAGGTATGCTTAGACTACTGTAACTCTCTTCTGGCTGGACTTCCTTTCTCTTCTGTTCATCTGCTCCAGCGTGTTCAGCGTCTGGTTCTCCAAAGGAAAAAAAAATCTGATCAAATCGCACCCCTTTTACATTCTCTTCACTGGCTTCCTGTATCTCAGAATCTGTAGTTTCTGCTACAAGTGCGTCCATGGATTAGCCCCTTCCTACATCACCCAGAACATTCGCTTCTACAAGCCATCTAGAAATCTTCGTTCTTCCTCTGACACCTTCATGCTACAAATACCCGCTACAAACTTCCCTCTGCACGCTGTCGATCCCTCTCAATGCTTCGTCCTTCAACTTGGAACTCTCTTCCTCTCTCTCTCTCTCTCTCTCTCTCTCTTCGCAACTAACTCTCTCTCTCTCTCTCTCTCTCTCTCTCTCTCTCTCTCTCTCTCTCTCTCTTCGCAACTCTCTGAACATAGCCACTTTCAAGTCCAACTTGAAAACTCACCTCTACCTTAAAAATGTCTGATATCGTCTCCCATCACCATCATCATTCCTTATTTTCTGATACAGACCACCGCCGTCACACCGCACGCCCCCAGCCTCCTCACTCCTTAGCTGCTCTCCTCCTCCCTCCCTCCCTCGTCTTTTATAGTTTACTTGTAAATATTCCTTTTCATGTTTGTGTTATGTCTTTGCATAATTTATTAGTGTCTTTTGGGGGGGGGTATCACATCATTTCGTATGTAGTTCGATGTTAACGTTAAGTATGTATGCGTAAGAACTGCGCATTGAGCTGATGTTATTTGGGAAAAGCGCTACATAAATAAAGTTGTTATTATTATTATTATTATTATTATTATTATTATTATTATTATTATTATTATTATTATTATTATTATTAGAATAAGATAGTAAGTGTGGAACTCCACAACCAACGTCAGCCCGGTGTAATCTCTGAGCATTGCATACCCTTGCACAAGTTTGGTGGGCGCCTCAACCAGCGCCTTGAGCTAAATCCTATTTCGGCCAGCGCCATGAGCACCTCTTGAGCTGGACAAGCGCTACCTATGTGGGAGCGATTAAATAAAATACGCAGGAAAATGCTTCGGAGGCGTCGGGGGAGAACGGAGAGGGTTTTGGTAGTGGTTGTGAGAGGGAGGGTTGGGAGGGAGAAGAGAGGGAGAAGA
Organism: Oncomelania hupensis; assembly: GCA_036898135.1. Taxonomy (NCBI): domain Eukaryota; kingdom Metazoa; phylum Mollusca; class Gastropoda; order Littorinimorpha; family Pomatiopsidae; genus Oncomelania; species Oncomelania hupensis. Next base: position 26,918,446 of record CM072520.1, read on the forward strand.
ATACGAATCTTTTATTCCAGAAGTTCAGGACATCGCCCCTTTGGAAGGGGTGTGGAGAAGAAGAATAAAACAACAATATGTCATGAATATATCATGACATACATAATTATACCTACAAAACGGGTTACGATACTGCTAGCTCCCGATGTTCCATGGCTTTATATAAATCAATGCATAGTTTTCAAACAGGGAGAAGAGAGAGAAAGAGAGAGAGAGAGAGAGAGAGAGAGAGAGAGAGAGAGAGAGAGAGAGAGAGAGACTCAATGACTCAAATGGTTAATGTACTTTCTGGTCCCTAGCTCATGGTTGGATGGGGGGTGGGTGAGGGGGGTAAGAGGGGGAGAAGTTAAGGAGTGGTGTGGTGGAAATCGGGTTATAGAAATAACTAAGAAAAATAAAGAATTAAAACGAAGCAGCAGCAGTGATAGTATTTAAAATAATATGACAATAACATCGACAGCAATAATAATAATAATAATAATAATAATAATAATAATAATAATAATAATAATAATAATAATAATAATAATAATAATAATACATTACATTACATGATTATTGCTTTAGGTCCAGCGGACTCTTCCGAGCCAAATCAGGACCAGAGAGACGTTATTTTAAACTGTTATAAAGTGGTTCAAATCTTTAAAAATAGACCTGTTACTCTTAAATACTCAAACAAACTTTCACCTGACACCTCTTGAAAAGTCTTAATAATAATAATAATAATAATAATAATAATAATAATAATAATAATAATAATAATAATAATAATAATAATAATAATAATAATAGTAATAATAATAATAATAATAATAATAATAATAATAATAATAATAATAATAATAATAATAATAATAATAATAATAACAAGGGAGAGAGAGATAGTTAATAACTGGTGTGATTAAGCATACCTCGAATATAGCTTAACCAAACAAATTAATGGAGACAGGGAGCACCTAGCTACCACAATCACCGCCAACATCAACGTCGACAACGACAGGAGCAGCAACACCAGCACAACAACATCAATAACAACAACAACAACAACAACAAAACAGCACAGGTCAGTTCTGTTATTTAGTGTCATGGCTGTTCACACATTGGTGATACTAGACGAAAAAAAAAACAACAACCAACCAAACAACAACACAAATTTAGAGCAAAATTATAAAACTCTACTAACTAGCGATTTGAAATTAGCATTAACAATTTGGGATTATATAATGTAGCTTATTTTGATTGACAAATAATCTCACCGTCCTCTTCTAACATGGAACTGATGACTATAGACTTGAAACCATATAATCTGCAGAAAGTGTTTCCTGTCCATAAACAAGTAACATCTGAAGGCTATTTAATAATATAGAAACAACAACACACAACACACAACAACAACAGTTGGCATATTGTAGTATTACAATGTGATTAAACATGACTTATGACTAGTAGGTCTACATTAAACATGATTTATGACTAGTAGGTCTACATTAAACATGACTTATGACTAGTAGGTCTACATTAAAATCTAAACATTATCTCGCTGTTGCCAACAAATCAGGAAAACCACAAATCTTTATTGTCGTGTTATCTTCAACCTGCCTCTGTTTGCGGAAAATGCATTTGGAGATCCCTGTCCCCAAAAACAGACCATCAGGAGACTAAAGGAGCGTATACAACAATAAACATTATGGTATTGAAAGGGAGTCCTCGGTAGTTCACGATACTTTGGAACAAGCATGTATCACGGACAGCACTCGTTGTTGGAGAGATGGTTTAGTTCTTGATGCGTTAAAGTAGTTTTGTCTATTGCATGCCATCTGGCAATGATGATAATGCTGCTGCTGATGATGATGGTGATGATGAGAAGGAGGAACAAGAGAAGGAGGAAGAGAAAATGAAGTAGGTGTTTGATGATGCTGATGATGATGATGACGATGGTGATATTGATGATGATGATGTTGATGATGATGTTGTTGTTGTTGATGATGATGATGATGATGAAGAAGATGATGATGATGATGATGATGATGATGATGATGATGATGATGATGATGATGATGATGATGATCGTGATGATGATGTTCATGATGTTCATGATGATGCTGATGATGATTATCGTTGACGTCGGCCAACCAACAAAATACTAATAATAAAAATAATAATAACGGATGCTATACGCGCCTTATTCCTAAATCAGGCTCAAAGCGCGGCGATCTGTAACCAACATACACACTCACATGTTACAGACACTTCTACATACACAACAACATACATTCATAACTCAGACATGTGGTGTGAAAGTTAGTTATTCATTGTTTATAGGGTCCAGCGGACTGCAATAGCAAGCCGCTATTAGAAAACGGAAATATAAATATAATTTTATTTGTGAAACGTCAGATCACATAATTGCACCCAATACTCCTATTGAAGGGAGGGACGAAACCAGAGTACCGGGAGAAAACCCTCAGCGTCCTGAAAAGTCTCGTACCAAAGTCACGTAAGATTTTTTTTAATGCGGGATTCGAACCCGCGACTGTTGTCATAGGAAACCAGCACCCTGCCAAGTGCACTACAAGGCGCTCCACAAATACCAAAACCTTTTGTCTCAAGGCAAATTTCAATATATAGGATCAAAGCGTCAAAATATTAGAGAGGGGCCGGGTAGCTCAGTTGGTAAGAGCGTCTTGCTAGTAACCGAAAGGTTGCTGGTTCGAATCCCGGATTGGTCAACGTGTGATCATATTATTTTCCCCTTTACCAACAACTGGCCCGCTGGTGTCAGTATAAATCGGTCCAGTAGTCACCTATATGCGAAAGTGTCGTGTGACTATAATCTACAAACAACAAATATTAGATCTACCTACATCTTAACTGGACTTCAATAATATTATCCATCCAACTTAATTGCCAAAGGGTACCCCACGCAACTCTCTCTAACCTTCCCCCCTCCCTCCTTCCCACCTCTCCCCTCCCCCCTCTTCACCACACCAGCCCTTCCACAAAGACTGTGGAATCGATTAAAGGGGACGCAACTGTAAGCAGAAAGAGGAAGGGTTGCGGGGGGTGAATCAAGGACTGACAACCACGTAACGTGATGAATTTGACACACGAATGGTGTGCCTCCGAGGACCGAGGAATTTTGAGAACGGCAGAACTGCAAGGCAAAGCAAATGAGCCAATGGTTATGTACACAAAGGTTTCTACCCTAGAAGTTTAGAATACTAGTTAACACACAAAAACACACACGCGGGTACACACACACACACACACACCCACACACACACCCACACACCTACACACACCAACTCACACATATCGAGCGGGATTTGGTGACGTTATATAACGTAACATAACATAATAACAACACAATATAATAACATGCTACAATCCAACACAAACCCCCGTTGGGGTGCCGGGGGGGTTCCAGTATAAATAGTATCCCCACTTTCTGGAAATTTAGTGCTTTAAATTCCCACTGTCGCTGTCTTTCTCATTTGCTCTTTCTCATTCCTGCTCTTTTCTATCAATCTGCTATACTATCGTCTTCTTCGCTAGACCAATCTCCTACCTTTTTTCTTGAAAACTCTTCCTGGACAAGACTCCTTGTTTGTGTATGAGGTCTGTTGGATCAGCTTGGGAATATTGGACGCTTTCTGCCAGGTGGTCACTAGGGCTTCCTATGATGTTATTTAGCAATGTAGGCATTTTATATGTATGTGTTTTGTTGATAATTTATAATGATGTTTGTATTCTATTTTGTTTTTGTAAACGGGGGTTCGATAAGTTGGTGTGAAGCCTCAGCCGTCCCCTGCGTGGGATGTCTTTATTGTAAAGTGACTGGCTGGTGGAAAGCTTTCGGTTTTACCACTAGGGTTGTTTCAGCAGATCTTTTATGCGGATCGGGGGCTGTTCGGTCCTGATTTGGCTCGGAAGAGTCCGCTGGACCTAAAGCAATAATAATGTAATGTAATGTAATCCAACACAAAACAACAACGCCATACACCAATACAACATAACACATCCCTATTGCCTCAAGGAAGGAATACACACAATCGTAGAACATTTTAAACATCAAAAGCACTTGTATAAACAAATGAGTTAAATCAACATAACATTGCCATCACCCCTTGTAGTACTAAAAAAACAAAATTATAAATAAATTGAAAAAATAAAAAAAGAAAAAAAATGTATTTAGTTATTAAAACATAAATGCAATATCCCTCGCAAACTCATTGTCACAAAAAAAAAACAACCAAGATACTGAATAATATCGCCCTTTACAAGAAAAGTCTATACTGTAAGTTGACTACGATTGAATAAAAGAAGAACTAACCGAACCTGATCACATCACATGAGAAGGAGGAGGAGAAGAAGAATAGGAGGAAGAGGAGGAGGAGAAGGAAGAAGATAAAGTGGCATAGAAGAAGAAGATTAACAGCAACGTCATCAAATCCACCATCATCAACACCTCCACCGCATCAACAACGACAACAAAACTCCAACACACTGTATAATTATATACAGAGCGAGATTTTCCTTTTTTAAAGTATCGCGACATCTGTACATTGTGGGCACCCTCATCAAGCACTCTGATTGGCTCCGCTGGTCAGCAATTAACCAATGAAAAGAGGCGATACGGAACTCACTTTGGCCGCGACCCTGGTGCCTAAAACCTCTTCCGATTGTCTCTAGGGGCGGAGTGATATTGGCAATTAGGGTCACTGATTGCTTGTGCTCCGGTCAGGCGGTTCCGCGCGGACAAAATAGTCCCCTAGAGAACCGGGCCGCGTCCGATGGAATTTTGCACTCCAGACACGCTCTGGCACTCCTGATAGGGGCCAGCACAAACAGAGAGTTGGGAGGACAGGAGCAGGTGAGAGAGAGAGATAATTAGGGTGTGTGGAGGAAGAAGAGGAGAGAAAGAAGAAGAAGAATAGAGGGAGGAGAGACAGGAGGAAACGTGAGAAAGCAAGACAGGTGACAGAGGGAGAACACAATGATTGGGGTGGGTGAGGATGAGGGTTGGGGTGGGAAATTGTAACAAGAGGACCTACGAAGGAGTTTCGAATTTTACAGCCTCTTAGATTAGGTTATTTAGAACCAGTTCTTGGTGATTCAAGCTAAGAGATAGAAAGTCTGTCTAGTTGGAAACGCTGAGCAGTACACAGTACACTCAAGCAGAAATCTCTCTCCTGAGAAGATTAGACAGCAGTACTTCTTGAATATTCGAATTCAATCAAGTAGCCACGGCCTGACATTGTCAAACAGGTAAATGAACATACTTCTGTTTCATCGTGATGTATTTATATTATTGTTGAAATTATGTTTGTGAATTTTGCTATGCTTTAGAATTGTTAGTCCCACGTTGCGTGTCCACGTGGCGAAGACGACCGGCCGACGCCATGTTGTATTATGTACAGAACCACTGTTGTTTAACCTATATGTATGCTTGCAGACCAGTGGCTGTACCCGAGAGTGTTTATAATATTATTATTTCTTTAAGTGTATAGCTAGCCACGATTTATATTTGTATATGTATAGAAAATTAGAGTGGAGATTCCAGTAGACCACAGACTTAGCAGAATGTTCGTCGCTTATGTATAGAGATGTGGAGCTAACACTGAGGGCTACTTTGGCCTTCAGTGAGACGCTCTGCACAGACCTATTATATAGGGTTGTGCAGAATTTTGTCTCATATGTTACAGACGAGCAGGTGTTATATCGTGAGCCCAACTCAGCAAAAGACACAACCACGTCGACGCTTAAAGTTGGCTGCCGAGGCATCTCCAGCATTGTGCGCATATAGCCCAACCGTCGAACCACAAAGTTAACGACGCCACAACAACACAGTTTGTCCCAGAAGCGACCGCAACGCAGTGCTTCAACCATGCAGTTAAGTGCCACAAGACACAGTGCACTAAAACTCTGTATAAACCGGACCACAATAGTCCACTCTTCAAGAACTCTGACCATTAGGGCAGAAAGTATCCAGTGCCCTATGATGAAAAAGTAGCTGCCTAGATTATCAGCGAGCGAACCATTCGCATTGACAATTGAACTTTTAAGTTAGTTTCGTACTTCAAATATCGTGTATAGAGTAGAGGAAATAAATGTGTGATTTTTACTGTTCTCAAGTGGCTGTACTACATATGATTCATAGCCTTGTGAAAGCTAGTGTGACAGTGATCTTTTACCATTTTTCTGTCTATCTCTGTACCCCAGCCTAAACACAGACCGAGCTAAACAAATAAATGTATTAAGTGAAGTCAAAGGGAGATAACTAGCGATCCCCATCGACTAAGACGAGGAGGTAATAGCAGTCCATTGTGCAGAGCCCAGCAACAATAAAAAACCCGTTACAGAAATACAATGAAGAAATTGGAGGAGGTGCACAAGAGTTCTAAAGGATCAAGAGGGGAGAGAGAGAGAGAGAGAGAGAGAGAGAGAGAGAGAGAGAGAGAGAGAGAGAGAGAGAGAGAGAGAAAAGAGAGAGCGCATGCATCCCTTTTGTGTTATTTACTTAATGTGTGCGATTTTGCATATATATGCTTATGGCCGATACTGAGAGTTGGCCATAATGTATCACACTTCTTTAAGTAGATATATTCAAGCAATTGTTATGGAGAACAAAATCTTGACATGCGTCCTTACATTATATTACACGATTATTGCTTTAAGTCCAGCGGACTCTTCCGAGCCAAATCAGGACCAGAAGGCGTGTGTGCCTGCGTGCGTTTACGTGTATCTGTCTTTCTCTTCATGTCTGTCTTTGTCTCTGTCTGTATGTCAGTAAGTTTGTCTGTATGTCAGTAAGTTTGTCTGTATGCATGCAAGCAAAAGCAGAACAGCTGCACGGTGATTTACACTCTTCGATTCCATCCAAAGAGGTCTATCTGTCTCTTCCTGTCCAGGACGAGGAAACGCAAGACGATACTTTGGAGGCTGATGAGGTCTTGATGAGGGCTTAATGAGGTCGATGAGGGAGGCGAGGAAAGAATAGACCTCCAAACGAAGCCACAGGAAAGCAGAGAAAGGACCAGATAATGCAATTTTCCTGCAGGCTTCTTTTTTCCGCTTGATGTCATTATTCTGATCATGATTGTCGTCTCGTTAAACACACATAGCAGCTTCTACCTCATTATCTTCATGATCATCATCGTCGTCGTCGTCGTTGGCCTCCTCGTTTTTCTCCACCATCATAGTCATCGTCATCATTATCATCATCATCAGCAGCAGCAGCAGCAGCAGCAGTAGCAGCAGTAAACTCGTCAACATCGTACTTATAGTGTCCATTATTTCATACAGAGCTCAAGCATACAACAAATGAACGGACCTTAACGTATTGTTTCTTTAATTTAACGTCTGTTCACCTAAGTGATTTTTAGACTTGATGGGAGCAGGGGGAAATATTAAACAAATAAGGAATGGTCATCATGAAGGGAGAAAGGAATTAAACAAAGTACACAAAACTGAACAATTAAACAATCAAAATTGTAAAATAATTAGAACTTATACAAAATTGTCCAATATAACTACCTTAACGTATATTAGTTCTGTCATCTACTGTTTTGAGTGACCTGGTTCTTTAGCATGGCACGACACAGGAGGAAGGGGAATAGAGGATGGAGGTGGGTATGGGGGAAGTGAGCTGCCATACAAAGAGTCATTACAGACAATCGACTCATATGTTCGAACAATCTCCCGTAAACCACTGAACCGTAGATTACATAGAGGGGGAAACGTGTTTTCATGTAGTCCAGTACACTTTCATTCCTCGCATTGTTTCTTTTCATTTTTTTTCTTCCTGTTTTCAAAAAGGAAGGAAGGACATTGTCACGCTTCGGTTGGCTTGGCGTAACCTGCGGGTCGTGACTGATGGCATCTAAAAACTCGTGACATGACTGTCGAAATCAGCAGTGTGCTTAGCGAAGTTACTGACTGACAGAACTTGGTTCTTTGTGTGTAAGTTCGGCTTTCAACTCTAATGGTCATTTGCTTGAAGAATCAGCAGTCACCTGTATTATATAGTAACTTGTTATTCAAAGAACCAGTATTATGACGAGTGCCTTTCAAGGTTTGTGAAATGACGTAAAAGTGGAAATTCCCGTTCGTTTCCTATTGTGTTTTCATTCGCAGTCGGTAATCTCTGGCAAACATGAGCTTTGCTTTGGGGTAGGCATACACGGTGGCCAGAGTTTTGTTGTAAAGAAAAGGGGTAGGCGTTTAAGACTATAATCATGGTATACACTTAAGCCCACACACAGCGTTTCTGACCTTCTTCTTCTTCTTAATTAAATTAATGTCCCCGGACACATTGAGCGTATAGGGGACTTAAGAGCGTTTCTGACCGGTTAGAATGAAAGTATATATACGGTGTGTATACGTGTGTGTAATTGGACGGTACGAGTGTAAAAGAAGAGAGTGACTCGACTTAGCTAACAACCTCTCTCTCCCATCACCACCCCTTTACTCCATAATCTTTTTTCCTTCATCCTCCCCCCTCCCCCCCCTCTTTCTTCTCAGCCCTTCTCACGTTCCTTGGCCTTACCCTCCATCCCCACCCACCCAATATTTTCATTGTTGCAAAAAGGACGCTGTGGGTTTAAAAGAGGAAAGGTCCAATTTAGCATTTAGTTGCCACGCTGTCAATGAAGCAGCGAGACGACAGTGTCCTTTAAATGAGTTTTTCATGTCACCCGTTCTGTTATTTGTACTTCAGGCACGCTTACACACTCGCACAGTGGCGCGCACATACAGAAGCGCGTGCACACATACACACACACACACACACAACACACATGCCGACAATAATATATACATACACATTTTCATGTTCAACCAGTCTGCTTAAAATATTCAGGTACGTCGGAGTTCATGATTGTGACTAGGCCTATGTGAAGCAGTGGTCAATGATCGCTAACTTTTCTCCGCCCAAACAAATGCAATGGATGACATCTTTCACGACGTTATTAAGCAAAGCATGCTTATACATTCTGACGTCTTTTGGATGACGATATTACTTCCTCTTCTCACCCCTCCCCCCACTCCTTCTATCCTATCCTATTCTATCCCTTAACTCGTGGGTCGTTGGGGAACCACAGACGATCGTTTATCCAGCGTACTCCATTTTTTTCTGCCCTCAGCAACTCTCATCGCTTCGCTCAGTGTCAAGCCAGTCCATTCTCGAATGTTGTCCTCTCACCTCTTTGCGATCCTGGAGATGACTTCCTGTTGGGACCCATTGTCTGATACAATGGCTCTTAAATATTTGAAGCTATGCACTGTGTTGAGGGATTGGCCTTGTATTTTGATGTCCCTGTTGATGCCATTGGTGTTGTTGGTCGTCATCTTGGTCTTCTTTGCACTTATTTCCATTCCATAGGCTCTGGAGGTGGTGTCAAGCCTCTGTACCAGCTGTTTAAGTTCTTGTTTCTCTCCAGCCAATCCATCAATGTCATCCGCAAAACGGAGGTTGGAGATTGCTCAACCCTCTATGCTGACTGTGCCTTCGTGATCTGCAAGGGCATCTGACATGATGCGCAACCCCCTCACCTCACCTCTCCCCCCAAAAAATAAAAAAAATAAAAAAACTTACAGCAAAAAGAAAATGAAGAATTTTGAAACTTGAAACTTGAAACTTTTTTATTAGGGATAAAGATTTTAGACTAATGATACAGTCTAATCTTCCAATCTGTCCCTTAAGAAATTAACATAATAATAATTAACCTTTAACTTTAACTTGGAAATCACATCACTCACAAACACACATGCACACACAATCACACTAACATCTTCATCATTATCTTTAAACAATTTTAGGCAACTACCCTTTTCCCCATATCCTTCACCCTTATAATAATAATAATAATAATAATAATAATAATAATAATAATAATAATAATAATAATAATAATAATAATAATAATAATAATAATAAGACAAGTCAAGTTCCACAGCAAATTAATAATAATAATAATAATAATAATAATAATAATAATAATAATAATAATAATAATAATAATAATAATAAATAAATAAATAAAGAGGATAATAATTACACGAATGACTGTGTTGTCATATATATTATTATACATCACTTTTATAATTAATTTTGCAGATGCCTACATATTTTACATTTGAAAGAAAACAGTGTGTCGCAATGTTTACACTCCAGAGGGAGAGAGTTCCATACACTAGCTCCATTAAACGATAGGCTATTTTTGTATAAATCAATGCGAGGGAGGGGTAGTTTATAATTATACAGTCTATGCCCATCAACTGGCTTAATAAAAAATGTATCAAGATATGCAGGTGTTTCTCCGTGTGTGATTTTGAACATAAGGATAGCTGTATTAAATATAAATTGTTTTTGAAGTGGTAATATTCGGAGTTCTTGATATTTTTCATTAGTTGTAGCATCTGTATTTATATTATTATAACTATAAGATTTATAAAGTATCTTGATTGCTCTTTTATGAAGACTATTTAGATGTTTAATTTGAGCGTCACTGGCATTACACCAAATAATCGATGCATAATTAAAATGAGACATACAGTGGGCATAGAAAAAAGATTTTAATGCATCAGCCGTAACAAAATGTCTAAGTTTATTTAGGAGGAAGAGGTTTTTAGAAATTTTTTTACAGATATGGTTAACGTGTGACCGCCAGCTAAAATCATCATCGATGATTATGCCTAGCACCTTATGTTCATGAACTTGCTCAATACTGTACGACCCTAAGTTTAGATTAAAAGGAAAAGATCCATTTTGGCGTTTTTGTCGTGTAGTGAGAAGCATACTTTTGCTTTTATTAGGATTTAATTTCATTCTATTGATGCAACACTAGTTATTAATTTCATTTATGCTTATTTGAAGACTTTGCTCCACCTCCTGTAAATTTGTATTATGAGTATGGAGGGATGAATCATCAGCAAATAGTTCAAGATTAACATTTTGTGTGAGAAAAAGGGGCATGTCATTGATAAAGATACAGAATAAAATAGGACCAAGGATCGATCCTTGAGGAACTCCACAAGTTACATCACCAGAAGACGAAAAGGAACCATTAGTGTATACTGATTGGTGCCTGTTTGATAAATATGATTTAAAAAATAATACAGATTCAGAATTTTGGAAATAGAATTTTAACTTATTTATTAAGATGTTATGGTTAACTAGGTCAAATGCCTTTTTAAGGTCAAGAAAAACTGCCCCTACAATGTCTTGCTTGTTTATAGCATCAAGCCAAGCATCACAAATGTGGGCGAGTGCTGTTTGACAAGAGTGTTTAGGTCTAAAGCCAGACTGTAAAGGATGAAAAAGAGCGTTATTTTCTAAATATTTTATAAGGTTAATGTGAATATGTCTTTCCAGGGGTTTAGATAGTACAGGCAGAATGGAAATTGGTCGAAAGTTGTCAAGAACTGAAGTATCACTTGTTTTAGGTAAAGGTATAACTTTAGCTTCTTTAAATATTGAAGGAAACTGACTTTGATCAATGCATAGATTATACTTATAGATGTAGGTTAAAGGTTCAATGATATAAGGAAGAGACAATTTTATAATGAATGCATTTAGATTATAAATGTCCATAGACTTTTTATTTTTCATTTTTAATATTAGAGAAGTTACATCATGTTCTGTTAACCGAGGTATAAGAAATGAGACAGATTCGTGAAGTTTGTTTCTACAAAACAGGTTGACCTTATCATATATTGTATCTGTGTTTGTGTTTGCGGTATTAGATTAAATAATAGAGTCAGTTAATGAAATAAAATATTTATTAAATTCATCATTAGAAAACTTAAATTGATTTGTTTTTCTTGTTCTAGATTTTTTGCAAAATGCGTTCATTGCTTGCCAAATGCAAGTGATATTAGTGTTTTCAGTTGATAATAAAGTTTGAAAATATTTTTTCTTTGCATTTCTTACGAGAGTAAGGACTTTATTACGTTGCTTTTTATACAGATCAAACTGTTTTTGTTTTTTATGTCTGTCACGCAAGGACATGGCAGCTTTAATTTCAGTTGTCATCCAGGTGGGAACGGATGCATGTTTTACTCTCTTCCTCTGGATTGGAGCATGTGCATCAACCACAGAAAGTAATAGTTTTAAAAATATTTCGGCGGTTTCATTAGGGTTATTATATGCTCTTAAATTGTTGAAATTAATCAAACTTAAGTCCTGTAAATATGCGGACTTATTAAAATTCTTAAAGTTTCTATACATAATGTAGGTATGTCCTTTAAACTGTGGTTTTGGAAGATGGCATGAACATTTGCAAAGAATGGCTTTATGATCGCTGACAGACACGTCAGACGTGAAAGCAGCAGAAATTATATTATTGTTGTTACTGTATATATGATCAAGAAGAGTTGAATTAGTTTCTGTTACTCTTGTTGGTTCTTGAATAAACTGAGTTATACCAAGCAAGTTTGTTATTGTGTTCCAGTGTGACTGAGACTGTAAAAGATTTATGTTAAAGTCCCCTAATATAATAAAGTTTAAATTGCAAGCATTGACTGTGTCCATCATTTGTAAGAAATTACTGAACCAATCGCAATTGCTGGCAGGATTTCTGTACATGAATCCTATAAAAATAGGCCTATTTGTATGTGGCCTAACCTCCAGCCAGATGCATTCAATACATTTGAGTTCAAGATCATTTCTTCGTTTGACAAAGTTAATTAAAGTATTATGAACGTAAACACCAATTCCAGTGTGTCCAGGAAAATTAGCATCCTTTCTTATAAAATTATAATGTGGTATCGATACTGATTCTGAACTATGTTTCGAGTCACATAATTTAGTTTCCGTCACACCGAGTATATGTAGGCATCCGTGACGCTGCAAAAGAGAACAAATGTCATGAAGTTTGTTGTAGAAGAAAATTCTAGTAGGGCACAGTTTATCATCTTATTCTTATCTTTTTCGAATGACTGTTGGTGCCCATATGCTAAAAGCACTAAATTGAAATCGCTCAGCTAGTTGACGATGTGAAGAAACAAAGCGGTAAAAGAGACAAAGTAGAAGAGAGGTTTCTGCGTCTTGCGAGTTTCATGACATCCCGAACAGTGCAAATGATGATGTACAAAGTCAAAAACGGCCCCATTTTTTGACTCGTTTTTTCCCCGGGCGATGTTAAACAATCAATTATAAGTTAATTCCTTTCGTTAGTATCAGAATTTTGCCGTTGTTGACATATGTTCGTTTAGACCTAGGTGCACGCCGGCACGACGGACATTGTTGTTTCCGTCTCACATCAACAGGAACTGAACCGAATGATCACAGCTTTCGGACCAGAGAGGAATATAAAAATATATGTGCGGAGAAAGCTATCGTTAATAAATCAAGTAGTTTCTTTGTGCTCTCGTTAATAAGTCAAGTAGTTTCTTTGTGCGGAACCTATTTATTTATTTATTTATTTATTTATTTATTTATTTATTTATTTATTTATTTATTTATTTTATTAAAGTCTCTAAAGGATGGCATCAGTGATCTAAGGTGGGACTAACTTGCCTTGTAACTGTAGATTATAGTCACACGACACCGAAGCGTATAGGCGACTACTGGTCACATTATTCTGACACCAGCGAAGCAGTTGATGGTAAGGGGAAAATAATATGGTCACACATTGGCCAATCCGGGATTCGAACCAGGTACCTTTCGGTTACTAGTAAGACGCTCTACCAACTGAGCTACCCGGCCCCTCTCTTGCCTTGTCCACAGGCCAGCAACCAATGGCGCCTGACAGGTGTGGGATCGATCCTGCATGGGAGCGATGTTTCTCCGAATATTATTTACTTTCGACTCGGGCAACATCTCGGGGGTTTTCTCCGAGTACTACGGTTTGCTTCCCCTAGCAACATTTCAAAAGCAATTACTATTACGTAGGTTGGGTTTGGGCGCACCACAGGCTGCGACGAGGCCTTCCCCAAGAGGGGCGGGGGGGAGGTAGCCCAGAATATCCCGATAAAAAGGGACAATAAAATGTCAAAAAAGATATACGCTGACGATATATCAAAATGCCGTTATTTTTTCAGTTTTTTATTCTAATTCTTCTTGGTGGATCTAGATATATTCCTATCTAGGTATGTGAATAACAAATTACCAAATATTATCACGATGGAAAGGGTATGAAGGATAGAAAAGTCGGCAGTTCCAAAGCAAGATAAGTGCGCGCTTACGAAGCAGAAATAGCAAGAAGGGAAACACGTGTCCTCTGAATATATCAACAATAACACGTGCGTGTAAGCGTGCGGTTGAAATAGATCGCCGCGTTTTGAGTTTGTCACTTTCATTTTCGGTGGTCACTGATCTAGTACCATACAAATCTGTTTTACAACCTTCAATTCCATCGGACAATAAACACCGCAGATGTCCGACCTTGATTGCAGCGCTGCAATGCGGCCACGTCTCTTGAGGAGAAAACAGGAATTCCATTTTCAGTGAACATCTACCTAGCATTGAATAAAACGTGTGTACCAAGTTTCAGCTCAATTGGACCGTTAACGTCGGAGGTCAACAAAACAAACAAGCAATCATACAGACACACCGAGACATACATTTAAGCAGGTAGACAGACACACAGACATAATGCAACCTATGCACTCCAACCTTTAAAGAGGGACTGTAACAAGATGATAATGCAGGTAAATGTCTGCAAAGTTTGAAAACATTTTGAATACCCTTTCATGTACACTGTGATGCTGGACATAAACTGCTAGTTTTGACAAAGGGGTATAGTCTAGATCAAAATTTAGCTCGGGGACTACGTTCATTTTTGTGTGTGAATAACAGTATGATAATAAGGAATGTGCCTGCAAAGTTTCAGGCAATTCTGTTTACTACATCATAATTTACAGTAATTTTAGTCTCCGATGAGAATCAAAATTGCAATTCTTTTAGTCTTAAAAAGTGTTACTGTCTCACCGAAATTTAATTTCCAATCACAAAACTGTTGGAAATGTACTTAAAAGGCACACTCCTATCCTTTCTGATGTTTGTCATGCTCAAATCGTCATTTTTTCTATCTGTGCAGCTGTTTACTATTATACTGCTTTTCTCTCAAATTTGACACCCTTCAATAAAAAATTATGCTCTAACTTAAAAAGTAGCACTTTACTAATATACATTTTTTTGGGCATTTTATATATTCTCAGGAGTTTTGCTTTAAAATAAACCTCGTTTTGGGAAATTCTATCCACTTTGATTTTAACGTACCCGACTACCTTAAGGAATGTTTCATTTAAAGAAAACCTCTAGCGTGTATTTTGCGAGGGCTGTTTAGCAAACCTGAAATAATAAATAGCTCTCAACTTAACTCTCATTTCATTCCAACCCAAATTTTTGTTCTCAATTACTATTCCAAACGTTTTGCTCACAAAATATCCGTCACAAGATATCCGGCACAAGAGATCCGTCACAAGATATCCGAAATATCTGTATATATCTTTGGGGGTGGGAGTTAGGGGTGAGTTTGGGGGCAGCGTGGTGAAAACAACGGCAAAGCAATAGAAAAATTGAATATTAACCAATAACCTTGCATGCAGCCAGTTGTTTCAAATGTTAAGGTTAAACGTCCTAGTTGCTGAAAATACAAGACTGCTAGCGCATGCAGGCAGGAACCCCTATTCTCCTTCAGATGCGAGTATACGTAATATATAACCGAGGTCCAGTCTGTGCACGGACGCATTCCATCGCACAGACTTTAAAGATCCCAACGCTCATGTCCTAGACGGGTGAGTCCACCAGACCAGCTATATAAATACATACAGCACTTGGTCCCTATTCCACATATCGCTCAGTTGTCTGGAAAATCAAGCCATGCACCTACGGCAGCGAGTGGGCTTTTTCGGGCGGCCTTAATGCGTTTCATCCTGTTTTGGTCAGCGCCTTGAGCTGAGTTGGAAACAGCGCTACGCAAGAACGATAAATAGGGGAAAACATATCTTAAGGGCTCCGTTCACTCCACTCATTGGTCCCGCTCTTCACCTTCTCTCTCACACATACCTCACGCTCACTCTCTCTTCTCCTCTCCCCTTCATTGCACCCGCTTCTCTCCGCTGTAGTTCACTCCCTCCCTCCCCCCCCTCCCTCTCTCTCTCTCTCTCTCTCTCTCTCTCTCTCTCCCTCTCTCTCTCTCTCTCTCTCTCTCTGCACCCATCTTTCAATGCACTCTCTCCTCTTAAATTTCTAACTTAAGTCATTCATCTCTTTTCGATTTCATTCTGGGGGACGAAGATTTCTTCTTCTTTCTTCTTCTTCTTCTTCTTCTTCTTCTTCTTCTTCTTCTTCTTCTTCTTCTTCTTTCTATCTGTTTTGGCCTAGTGTGAAGAAGACGAGGAAAACGGATTAGGTCTTGACAAGGAATCCATCTTGGAGAAAAGAAGGGACACAACTCAGCAGCCAAACTAAGTTGTCTCCCTTTTAGCTCTTCTTTTAGAGTTTCTCTCACTCCTTTCTTCATTCTTTCTTTGGAGAGGATTCTTCTCTGTATAGGCGACACACTGAATGTTCGTCTACTCCCATTTTCTGCTACTTTCTCTATTGATACGTAATTTTCCTTAATTGTTCTTCCTTTGTTTCTTTGTTTGTTTCTTTGTTTGTTTGTTTCTTTATCTTTTTCTTTGTGTCCCGCCCCTCACCCTCTACTATCGCAAAGTTGTTTTGTTCCTTCGTTTCTTTCTTGTTTTTTTTTCTTTCTTTCTTTTTTGTTTTTTGTTTGTATTCTTCTTCGCGATTTTATTATTATTATTATTATTATTATTATTATTATTATTATTATTATTATTATTATTATTATTATTATTATTATTATTATTTATTGGTTTGACACTGAGCGAAGCCATGAGGGTTGCTGAGGACAGAGAAAGAAGGAGTACGCTAGTTAAACGATCATCTGTGGTGCCTCAGCGACCTTCGAGTTACGGGATAGGATAGATAGGATAGGATAGGATAGGATAGGACAGGATAGGATAGGAAGCTTCTGTCTCTTCTTTCAATGTCTTTTTTATTTTCTAACTTATTCTTTCTGTATTTCTTGGTATTTTTCTACTTTCTTTTGCAAGTTCTTCCTTTATTTCCTCCATTTTCTTTCTCCATCCTCTTCTCCTTTTTCTCATCCTTCTTCTTCTTTCCTTTTTTCTCTTTTAAACCGATGAAAGTGCGGAACAGCGTGAGTTGTCAGCAGTTGAAAAAAATGTGATGATGGGAGGAAAAGAAAAACAAGACAACTCAATTTGGTTTCGCCTGGCCAGCTAAAGTTTACTTGGATTCAGACTAGGACGTTTTAAGGGGCGGGGGCGGGGGGTAGTGGAAGTGGGGGGTTGAGGAGAGATGAGTTTAAGTGGGGAGGGGAAGGGGATCAAGGCTTATGAAGGAGAAGTTGAGGATAAAGAGGATGAGGTGGAGTATTGTTCTGTCCTTCTGTCTTCTTGTTGTTATTACTTTCTTACTTTTTGTCCTTCCGGTCTCCAACCTTCCTTCTTTTATTTACTCTTTCCATCCTATTAACTCTCTCTCTCTCTGTCTCTCTCCCTCTCTCGTTCTATCTCTCTCTCTCTCTCTCTCGTCCGCGCTCTGTACTTGATGACTTGCTTCGTCATTTCTTCTGTAATTCTTCTTTTCTTTCTTTCTTGCTGTTTTCCCTGTCTTTCTTTCTGATATACTTTTTCTCTATATTTCCATCTCTATTAATTTCTATACTACCTTTTTATTCCTTCAATTCATTCTAATTTTCCCGTTCTTCCTTGCCCCCCACCTTTTTTTCTTCTTTCTTTTGTTTATGTTTTGTAGGTTGAAAGGGCGATAACGGTAAATAGATAGCAACCTGCAGAAGAACATAAAAAAGTTTGGAGTTAAAAGTTTTAATCAAATGAACAACTCGTTTGCAAGTTTTCTTCTTCTTCTCCTCCCTTCTTGTTCTTCTCATTCTTCTTCTTCGTACACAGTCCCTGAGGTTTAGCTATATTAAACAACACTGTCACTGCTCTCACTTATTAGACTTCCAGCATCTATTTTCTTGCGCCAATATAATTCCTATGTTTGTAAAATTGCAAAAATACGGCGTTGCCCCATCCCCTGCTTTCCTGCTATGTAAGCATCCAGTATTTGGATGGCAGGTAACTGAAACATTTATTAAAGAGTTATCTCATTTAGAGATTGCAGCGCTAATTTAATTATCATGTAGGATAATAGCTGGACTCCAGGTCTATGCAGCTAGCCCTCCAGTTCGTACCTTCCCGCTGCCTTGAAATGAAGTTGCTCGTGACTTGGTAAATTTGTATGAGGGATTATGTGGGTATGATTGCCCATGTATGCACCTCTGCGTGTACGTCAATGTGTGTGTGTGTAGATGTTAGGAGGAGCGATGTATGTAATTGTTTTTTGTGCTTATTGAGACATGATTTTAATATATGTTTCTAATTTTAAATATTATTTGTATGTTTTAACCTTTGAAAGTGGTACGTGTCTCTATTTTGTGTTCTCTAAATTGTAATATGCCTGCCCTGTTCGTTTGTTTGGTAGTCTTCCAATAAAATTTTTATCGATTGTTTTAATTAAAAAAAATATATTTTTTTTTAAACGCTTTGCCTGTATATTTAACATTGAATGCTTGCCGTATTCCTGTTCTTTGTGCGCTTTAACGTAAAGGAAGTAAACTAATATGTTTTTTGTGAAACCTATTATACATGATATATATGATTGGTGTGTGTGTGTGGTGTGCGTGCGTGTGTGTGTATGTATGCCTTAATGTGTGTGAGAGTATTGCTGGGGATGCGCGCACGGTTGTTGGTGCTTTGTCTTGCTTGCCGCAGAGAGGAGGGGGGAGTGGGACAGCCAGTGGGTGAGAGAGAGCGTGAGATGGGGAGAGAGATAGTATGTTAAATTGTACTTATACATGTACGATTCTGTTGTCTAGTGTGTCAGTGTGATTATTTGTAAATTCCAATGTATGTACGCTTCATTTGCTTATTTATGTATTTATTTATATGATATATGTATGTGTTGTTTTTCTTAAACAGAAAATGCAATGTCTATGAGTGTTGTCAATGTAAGTTTGTATATAGCTCTTTTTATGCATGTAATTGCCTGTGTAAATTTAGGCCTACTGTGTATTCGATTTCATGTTTTACTGTTATTTTTTAATTGATATTTTATTCACACTTTAAAATCCATTTTGTATATGTCGTCTCGAATGACCTTTGGTTTTAGCAGACGTTAATAAAATATACTACTACTACTTCTTGGAGTCTTCTTCTTCTTCTTCTTCTTCTTCTTCTTCTTTTCGAAGCCTTCTTCTCCTCTCTTCTCTTCTGCTCGGCATCGTCATTCTCCTTTTCCTCTCGTTCTTGGGAAAGTGCTATTAGTGTGTGTACAAATTACTAAAAGACAGTGCAAAAGGTTGACTGTGTATAATTGAAAAACTTTTTTAAACATGTAAGTTAAAAAGGTTCGATAAATGACTTTGGGGATCTTTGGACGTCGGAAGCGGCAGGAATCTCTTTTTTCTCCGGGCTGGCTTTGAGAGGGTAGTAAGAAAAAGTATTACAGCGTTTGTCAGATTTAAATAACGTAAATGTTTCTCCCTGAACATGGAAACTTTTTTTGAAACGTGTTGTTACCAAAAAAAAAGTTAGCAAGGGATTACTTCAAATGTTGTATTTTGACATGTTAGGCTTTTGGTTTGGATGAAGCATTATGAACATTCCTTTTCTTCGGGGTCAGTTTTTTTTTCCATTTCCTGGGCGATGTTTTTAGAGCTACTTCTTTTCTTTTGTTGTTGTCAGGGAAGACTGTATGAAGATTGTGCACGTCTTGTCCTCGCTGCTTTACCAGAGACCCAGCTGATGATAGTGTTCTTCTTCTTCCTCTACTTTCTCCAATGATAACAATGCTGCTTCTTCCCCTTTGAACGATGACAAAGATCTTCCTTATTTCTTTTCTTGTTGCTGTTCCTGTTGTTTGTTTGTTTGTTTAGTTTCGTGGGGTGTTTTTTTTTTCTCTTCTCCTTCTTATGAGTTTGTTGTATCATGATATTCACCCTCATACTTACAGCATTCCACTCTGCTAATGAAAGCAGTTCCGTCTAAAACCGTGAAGGACATTTCACAGCCCTGAGACCCACACAAACCTGTCTTCAGTAGCAACCGAAAACGAGGTGCCGGCCATTTTATAACCCTAGGGAGAAACGAGCTGTGTATACTGGTGGACCTTTTACTGCAGCTCAGACCAATAGAAAATCTCCAAGTGAACCAATCAGAATGGGCATTCAGCCCGTGACTTATTCTCGTTCACTGCAGGATTGGTCTTATCCATTTACTCCGGGGGCCTTTGCCCCATTCAGTGCCGGAGACCAGTACTGCTAGCTTGATTTACTTTCGGTTTCCCTTTTGCAGTATTACCATGAATGATTGTTATTTGTTGGAGCGGTTAGTAAGGGGACTACGCTACTTAACTCAGACAGTGTTAATAGTCCAAGGACAAGCTGGACAAAGACGGGAGACCTTTAGGGAATCGTGCTGGTGTATCTTATGCGGATAGGTCTAGCATGCGCCTTTGAATCACGCCATGCATTCAGAAGCGTTCGGGTGTGTTCTGTGTGAAGCCTATCTGCAAGACATAGCATTTAGTAATAATAACAATGGTGGTACTATTGAGGTTTCTTTCTAATGAACAAAACTACAGCTCTCATTCGGTCCACTATGATATACTACCTGAACGTACCAAATCTTGCATCGCATCTTGCGCGTAACTGTTTCATACGAAACGAAACCTCACAACTGAAAGGTAGTTACGGTGGGTCGGAGTAGCTTCTTTTCACTCGCACTTAACTTTATTTCATTTGCTGATTTAGTTAATGCGTTTACTCTTTTACAGAAAGCGAAAGACCAGTACACAACTACGTTAAGTATAAAATAAAAGGGACGGCAAATCAGCAGTAGGAGCAGCAGTAACAATACTATCATCGTCATCGTCGTTAACATCAACAGGTTGCTATCAAGCGCGTTTTCTTCACTCGAGCTCAAAGCGCGTCGATCTAAGGAGATTGCTTGTACAGAAGACGGAAGAGAGATCACCTTTTCACGTCACCCATGTAGATTGACTGCCTCCAACAGCATTACTGAAGGGAGGGGGACGGGGGGGGGCGAGGGGGAGGGGGGGAACCGGAGTATATGTCTTGAAACGTCTCGTACCTAAGCCCGTCCCAGGCGGAGTTCACACCAGCGACCTTCTGCATAGGAATCCAGCACCCTATTAATGTGCTATCACGCCACTTCACTCCATCTTCATGATCTTCATGATCATCATTATTACCATCATCATCATCATCATCATCATCATCATCATCATCATCATCATCATCATCATCATCATTATCATCATCATCATCATCATCATCATCATCATCATCATCATCATCATCATCATCATCATCGTCATCATCACTACAGTTCATTTTACCCACCTCTCGCATTACCACAGTATCTTACTACACCCTAGTCTCTTGTTTGTTGTCATCCCTGCCTCCTCTCATTTCATCAGCACAGACTCTTCAGGCCAAGAAATAAGAAAAAGACCTGCTGGCAAACAAGGGGACGCAACTTTGCGGAAGAATTTCTCCAGAGAGTTGCGGCGCCTTATAGCGCCCCCCCTCCCGCCCCCACTCAAAGGGAGTGAACTGGCCTTATAGCCCTATCTAAGAGAGAGAACTGGGGTCGTTCAAGCGGAAAATAGCTACAAAGGCCAATAACTGCGTCTGTGTAGTGGTAAAGGGAGAGAATCGAGACTACTAGCCTGAGGTGTAGTAGCGACTGGGAAGTAATAAAGCCGATACGTGTTCTACGTACTGACGACAGAACAGCCAAGCCTGTCATATTAGAAAGGATTTAGCTGTAGGTCACGACTCAGTTTTCTAAACATGTGATAATAAGGTTTCTAAGCCTGTTATAGAGGGTTGGAAGGCGAGGGAGAGAAAATAAAGTTTATTGCTAAGTTTGCAAATAATGTAATTTCAACACGTGCATTGTTTTGTTAGTGTTGCTTCGTCACCTTAAACTGGTCAAGACTGCCGCTATATGGGTATTCATTGGCTACCCATAGAGGCCCGCATTAAATACAAACTTTCCGCACTGTGCCACAATTTCTTCTCTGGAACCTGCTCTTCATATCTGTCCGATCTGCTGTTTGTCTATGCCCCTTCTCGCACCCTTCGCTCTTCTTCTGACTCTCGCACACTATGCATGCAAAAAAACTAAAACCAAAATGTACGGAAAACGGGCATTCACTTATTGTGCACCCAGACAATAGAGTGTAGCAAAGGGTGAATTAATAGCCAATCAGAAAATAGGACGCCGTTAGCCCGAAGGCGTTAACAAGCCGCCGCCATAATGGCCTCACAGTAGACCGAGTGAGGCGTGATAAACACTGCAAGTATGGTTCGTCCTAGTAACCTCGTGGTGCTAAAACAGAGTGAAGCTTTTCTTATTATATTTGGCATATAAAAATAAATATATACATTAAGAATTCATAAACTTACCCAGCTTTGCAGGAACAGTAGGATTCAGTAAAAGTAATCTTTTCTGCATATTTCAAGAGTCAGCTTGTGGGGATCGGCATTTGTTCTTATGGACTGGTAACCGATTGCTTTGAGTTGTATCTTCGAATTTTCCTGAGATTTTGGCTCAAATATACTTATTTTGTCAATTTAACCAGAATGGGATTTATTAGCTCCTCGGTCCAAGACAGTCTCAGATACGTTTTTTGTGGGGCCCGACAGACTCAGGGATGTTTTGCAAACAATCAGGCGCCTTTCTTTCTCCTGCCATCTGTGTCTGTCTGCGAGCAGTATAGTAGGCCTATTCATAGACTGAGTCTGTGAGATTAGTGTGAGGCCACTGGCTGTCAGCCAGCAAGCCGGCGTTGCTGCAGCAAAGAGCGGCCCAGTTGCTACACTCTATGGAACACTCTTCCAGCGAACATCAGACACAAGCAGACCACACCCTCGTTCAAGCAAGCTCTAAGATCTCACGTCTTCAAACTCTATATCCTGAGACCCTAGCCCCAACACATTTTTTTTTCTGGTTTTGGCTTTGCTTGTGGATTTTGTTGTGATTGTGATGAGTTGTTTGCAGAAAGTTAACTTTATGTATTGCCTGATTTTGCATGTGGGTTTTTCTCATTGTATTCCTAATGCAATATTGTAAGTTGTTTCATGTTTATTTCTTTCTTTTCATGTAAAGCGCTATGCGCTTGCCTATAAAAAGACAAATAATAGCGCTATATAAATGTCCGTTATTAGTATTATTATGAGGGCAGGCGTGTATTTTCACGTGCCGTGCAAGCTTTTGCAGTGAGCGATATGCGCACTAAATTTGAGAGTGCGAGCAAATAAAACTACTGTACGTAGCTAAATCGGGGAGTCACAGAGAAAGAATTTTGAAAGT
This sequence comes from Oncomelania hupensis, assembly GCA_036898135.1. Taxonomy (NCBI): domain Eukaryota; kingdom Metazoa; phylum Mollusca; class Gastropoda; order Littorinimorpha; family Pomatiopsidae; genus Oncomelania; species Oncomelania hupensis. The sequence goes on from CM072520.1 coordinate 26,941,894, forward strand.
GAAGTACTCTAAAGTGCCAGCAGAGTTTTTCCAAGGAGGGGGGGGGGAGGGGGAATTGTGTGGGCCGTGGTTGTGGCCCTTTTGCCACCTATCTCAAGCAGTGTGTAGTCCTGCTGTGACCACTCTCCAAGGCAGCTGCCAGTCCTCCTGGGGCAGAAATCCTGCGAAGAAAAGAGAGGAGAGCTGCGTGTGCACATCTGTGATCCACTCGGACCTGTGCCGTCGCTGTGTTGTGTTGTGGCGTCGTGTCCGAGGATGAACACCGGGATCAGTAAGTACGTGCAGGTAATCTCTAAGTGGCCATTTTTGCTCGGGTGCAAGCATATTTGTATAAACAGGCAAATATTTTATATTTTTGAATGAAAGGAAATATTAGAGAAAAGTATGTTTTTGAATGCAAAGAAATAATTTATATTTGATTATCTGCAACGTTGTGAAGAGAAGTACTTTATGCATGACAAGTTTGAATTTTTGTTCTAGCATCGTAAAGAGAAGTAAAATGTGAATGAAAACGATTGTGTCAATAACTAAGAAAAGATATATAATTTATAAATGGAATTCGATCAATTGTTTTCAATGGTTGTAAAAGGGAGATAATTCATAAATTACAATTCAATTGTTACCAAGTATAATAAAGGGAAATAATTTGAGAGTTCGTTCATTTCAATAATAATAAAGAGAAATAATTTATGAATGAGACGGGAAGTTCGTTCATTTCACTTATGATAAAGGGACGTAATTTGAGTGAGCTTGTTAATGGATAGAACGGAGAAAGGTAGTAATGCGCACTGGGATGCAGAAGAGTATGTGGGTATTTTTCTCTATGGTGGTTGATTAATAATGCAAAGATCTACTCTTGTGTATGTCTTAGTGTACTTGTATTTGCATCTCCACCTTGGAGTGTGACGTGGCTGGGTTTTGACCGGAACTACCGGGAGGCTATAAACAACCTGGCGTTTCAACTGACCAGAGCAACTAGGGGAACCATGCTGATCGCTGACTGCCATCCAGCGAGATCCTTAACTTAGAAATCCGTAAAGGGAAAGTTGCTTATTGTTCCCTCATAAAAATTGCTCCAAATAAAAGAATGTCAGATGCCAGTAGTATAAAGCCACATGCGTAGATAGATAAAATAAAATAAGACAACTTAATTTTTTTTTTCTCAGAAATTATATGTACTTAGTGGCAGTTTCTATTGTCAAGTATCTTGTATAATTTGGAGCCACCAAGGAATAGTGTTATTACTGTTTAAAATATTATTGAACCTTTGTATAATGAATGCACTGTGCATAGCTTCAAATATTTAGGAGCCATTGTATCAGACAATGGGGCCCGACAGGAAGTCCTCTCCAGGATCGCACACACAACTGCTGCCCTGGCGAGGTTCAAGACAATTTGGAAAGATAGGACCATCAGGGTAGTAGGACCAAGGTAAGACTGCTGCGCTCCCTTGTCATCTCCATCTTCCTATATGCTTGCGAAACATGGACCCTCACAGAAGATCTACAACGAAGAATACAAAACATGGAGATGATGTGATACAGAAGACTTCTGGGCATTCCCTATTCCCAACACATCACCAACGACGAAGTCCGACAGACCATCACACAAGCCATTGGACAACACGATGACCTGCTCACAGTGGTGAAGAAACGGAATCTCCGATGGTATGGCCACGTCATCAGCTCATCAGGTCTTGCAAAGAAACATGGACCCTCATAGCAGATCTACAACGAAGAATACAAAGCATGGAGATGAGGTGCTACAGAAGACTTCTGGGCATTTCCTATACCCAACACATCACCAACGACGAAGTCCGAAAGACCATCACACAAGCCATTGGACAACACGATGACCTGCTCACAGTGGTGAAGAAACGGAAACTCCGATGGTATGGCCAGGTCATCAGATCATCAGGTCTTGCAAAGAAACATGGACCCTCACAGCAGATCTACAACGAAGAATACAAAGCATGGAGATGAGGTGCCACAGAAGACTTCTGGGCATTTCCTATACCCAACACATCACCAACGACGAAGTCCGAAAGACCATCACACAAGCCATTGGACAACACGATGACCTGCTCACAGTGGTGAAGAAACGGAATCTCCGATGGTATGGCCACGTCATCACATCATCAGGTCTTGCAAAGACCATCCTGCAAGGCACAGTGCAAGGAGGTAGAAGAAGAGGGAGACCAAAAAAGAGATGGGAGGACAACATTCGAGAATGGACTGGTTTGACACTGAGCGAAACCATCAGGGTTGCTGAGGACAGGGAAAGATGATATGATGATATGATAATCAATTTATAGTCCCCTCTCTTCCCGTAAGGATTTTCAGAGAGGAGACTCTGATTAAAATGATGACAGGGAAAGATGGAGTATGCTGGTTAAACGATCATCTGTGGTGCCCCTACGATCTCCGAGTTACGGGATAGGATAGAATAGGATAGGATAGGATAATGAATACTTTGTACAAATTAGTTAAATATTTACTATTCTAACCACTCGTGATCTTATTTAGGCTGTAGCAAGGAAGACTCTAAAGAGAAAATATTATCTCAATCATTTATTGTTAGTTTACTCTTTTGGTTTTTTCTTATAGTTAAATGTGATTGTGGGTATGGGTGGAGCTAATGAGTAAAATAAATATATAGATTAATTTGTTTTATGTGAATAACATTGTCAATGTTCCCTCTTGTGTTTTATGTGTTAGAGTTTTGGTGTGGTTGTTCTCCATGTGGTCAGCACAAACTGGTGGACTCACTGTGGGTGTGACACTGTAGTCCAAGTTGCTCAGAGGTCCATGCGGTTGAACAAAGTACCGACTCGCAACACTTGGCTGTTTTATGTTTGAACTCGAATTAATCGTCAGTAGTGCTAGTCGGGATATACCTCAGTACAAAAATATGAAGAAAGGAAAAAAAATCGCGAACGAAAGAAAGGAAGGAAGAAAAAAAAGAAGGAAAGAAGAAGAAAAGAAAAAAGAAAAGAAGAAGAAGATGAAAAGTGGTGTCTAATATTACAAACAAATATTATAAACAAAGAAATAAATAAAAATAAAAAGAAGAAGGAAAGGAAGAAAGAAAGAAAGAAAGAAAGAAAGAAAGAAAGAAAGAAAGAAAGAAAGAAAGAAAGGAAGGAGGAAAGAAAGAAAGCAAGAAGGAAGGAAGAAAGGAAGGAAGAAAGAAAGGAAGAAAGGAAGGAAAAAGGGAAGAAAGGAAGAAAGAAGGGAAGAAAGGAAGGAAGAAAGGAAGAAAGAAAGGAAGAAAGGAAGGAAGGAAGAAAGAAAGGAAGGAAGAAAGAAAGAAAGGAAGGAAGAAAGGAAGAAAGAAAGGAAGGAAGAAAGGAAGGAAGGAAGGAAGAAAGAAAGGAAGAAAGGAAGGAAAGAAAGAAAAATTTAAGAAATTTAAAAAGAAAGAAAACAAAAATCCGAAGAAAGCATTTAAAAAAACAATGAAAGAATTTGCTAAAATCGCAACCACGAAAAGATAAAGTAAAGCGGAATTTCTTTAACGAAGAAATCACTCGTTTCCGAAAGGTTCCTATCACCACAACTTTATAATTAATATTTTGTTGTTGCTTTTTAGACATACTCCGTCCACCACTGCACTTATCCACTTAAGTTCATCCACTCTTAGTCTAATATCACTCGGTCACAATAACCCAAAGAGAGAACATTAGTTCTCCCGGGGAACAATTGATTTTAGAGAGTACTTTTGACTCGTCACACCCAACGAAAAGACTTTCGCTAACAAGGAAAAATAATTCATCGTTCAATGTCTCCCGCTCACGCTTCCATTCACGCTGACTGTGCTAGGTAACCCTACCCTAGCCCACCAAAACATGTGAGGCAATATAAATTAAATACTTCACTTTGTGGCAACAAATAACATCTGGAAATACTTTGGAATAGTCGGAGTAGGGGAGGGGGGGGGAGGAGGATCGCTAGGAAGAAAGGTTGGGGAGGGGGCAGGGGAGAGGGGAAAATCAAAACTAGCAAATTGTCGGTCAGTCCTTCGCGCGTCATTTGTAAAGAACCACCGAACGGATTTTGACATGTCTTAAGGTCTCCATTACCTAGATTAATGATCTGAATCACGTGGCATCAAAGTTGCTCTAGCGCAAAGATTAAGGTCGCTGGCGTCACTTTGGTTGCTTTACTCACCGTCTTCTTCTTGTTGTTCTTCTTGTTGTTCTTCTTCTTGTTCTTCTTGTTCTTTTCTTGTTCTTTTTGTTCTTCTTGTTCTTGTTTTTCTTGTTCTTGTTCTTCTTGTTCTTGTTCTTGTTTTTCTTGTTCTTGTTCTTCTTGTTCTTCTTCTTCTTCTTCTTCTTCTTCTTCTTCTTCTTCTTCTTCTTCTTCTTCTTCTTCTCTATCTCTAGATCTAGAGATTAAAAACAATAATTTGAAGAAACACACACAACAACAACAGATACAAATACATGATTGTCAATGAACAGGAAAAATAATATCATTACGGACATGCAGCTATCGTTGCGCTTGAGATCGAATCAGTCACATCTTCACGTTCACTCGGTGAAAAACAACACAAAAATACCTTTAATAGTGTAGAAAGAGAAATCTTCTGAAAATGATAAATAAAGGCTTGCACAAAAAAGAGGGAAAAATCAAAATACTTTTGAGAAAGGACGAGCGTGTGCGATAATGCGTAAGCAAAATGCTTTTGGAAATGGGGGGAAAATGTGTTCGCTAATGCAAAAATCACATATTTTGTCTCTCTTTGATGCAGGGCGCTTCTTCTTATTTTGCCCGCGATACAAATTTGCATGATCCAATTTTTTTGTTTAAATGATCAAAAAGGGCCATTTTTCACCTCAAAGAGGGTGGTCAATTTTTGAAACACGAGAACAAATCACCAGAGAGATGAATCGCTTTCAGATTTGCTGGCACGAAACGAGCCGAGTGTAGCATGAATTTTTTTGTTGTTGTTTTCTGTTGTTGTTGTTTTGTTTTGTTGTTGTTGTTGATGATGCTGTTATTATTGATGGTGGTGATGGTGGTGGTGGTGGTTTTGCTGTTCTTGTTTGTTTGTTTGTTAGATGACCTAATTGCGTTAAATTTTCTGGAATCATCTTTCTCACATTGGCATGTGTACAGTTCACTGGCATGTGTACAGCTCACGCCCTGCCTGCAGGGTATCTGTTAATTATAGCGCCGGTTGCTGGGGCTTTAGTTTCCAATGCCAAAGTGTGTGCGTTCGTGCCCCTTGCTGGGGACGAAATATTTAACTTTATGGCTATGAGACCTTTGTCGAATTTTCGAACTGATACTGAATTTTATACTAAGAATGAAGAGGTAATATATTGCAAGCTCTTGCGCACTTATACACAATTATGCACACGCAATCTGACTCTCTCTATATCTCTCTCTCTAAAACAAACATATTTACGCAACACACGTACCCACACACACAAACACACTCTCTCTCACGCATACACTCCGCCCATTCCCCTTCACACGCCCCACCACCCTCCCATCTTCCTCTTCCACACACACACACACACATACATACAGGCATCCATTCCAAGCGTACTCAGTTCGGTACTTATTCAATACTTGGGTCGTTAGAGGCGGACATAACGGACACGCCGGAGCACTGTTGAGAATTGGACTAAACCTGGTTTGACTCAAATGCCTGTGATTAAAATAGATTTTATTAACTCACGTTTGGCTGTGGCTAAATCACATTTGCTTCGGTTTTGTAATATTTTGGATTACAATCAAGGATGTACTGTACCTGTGAAATTGAGACAGAAACCGAACGAATGCGAGTGATGCGTTTAACATCGAGGCTGCCAATCTCAGTACCAATGACCTCATTTGTTCACAGTCTACGAGTTTTTATTTTATTTTGTTTAATAATTACATGTGATATTGTTGCTCTGATGGTTGCTCTATGATACGCATGGATTGGTTTGTTTAAGTTTGTTGTTATTTTCCTGGTTTTTTTCGTGCTCATGTTTCACTGTGATGTTATGTACTAAAATGCCAACTATGTTAACCTGCCCCGGGGGTTTCAGTATAAATAGTATCCCCACTTTCTGGAAATTTAGTGCTTTAAATTCCCACTGTCGCTGTCTTTCTTATTTGCTCTTTCTCATTCGTGCTCTGTTATATCAATCTGCTATACTATCTTCTTCGCTAGACCAGTCACCTACCTTTTTTTATTGAAAACTCTTCCGGGACAAGACTCTTTATTTTGTGTGTGAGGTCTGTTGGATCAGCTTGGGAATATTGGACGCTTTCTGCCAAATGGTCACTGGGGCTTCCTATGATGTTATTATTTAGCAATGTAGGCATTTTATATGTATGTGATTAGTTGATAATTTATAATGATGTTTGTATTCTATTTTGTTTTTGTAAACGGGGGTTCGATAAATTAGAGTATAGCCTCAGCGTCCACTGCGTGGGATGTCTTTATTGTAAAGTGACTGGCTGGTGGAGAGCTTTCAGTTTTACCACTAGGGTTGTTTCAGCAGATTTTTTATGCGGATCAGGGGTTGTCCTGTCCTGATTTGGCTCGGAAGAGTCCGCTGGACCTAAAGCAATAATCATGTAAAGTAATGTAATGCTTTGTTAATTGGTGATAATGTGTTGGAAGTACAATGTCTGGATGTTTCAATGCACATCGTATGGCTATATCTTCATGTAAATACCCATGTATAAGGGTGCGTGTGTGTGCATGTGCCTGCGTGTGTGTGTGTGTGTGTCATCCCCCTCCACTCCCTTTTTAACGCCCCGTCCCCGCCTTCCTTCCCCCAAGTCCCCTCCATAAACCTGCTGTTTCATGTATATACATTTTGTGTGTGTCGTTAAATGTTTTGTTGCGTGTGAATGCAAGCGCCTTGAGCTCACATCGTTAATATACTGCGCCTTAGAAAAGCTATTATTATTATTATTATAATTATTATTATTATTATTATTATTATTATTATTATTATTATTATTATTATTATTATTCTTGTTATTATTATTATTATTATTATTATTATTATTATTATTATTATTATTATTATTATTATTGCCATAAACCTATAAATCCTTAAAGGTAGACTTTGGGTAAAACAAGGAGGTGGGTAAAAAGGAATTGGACTTCCCTTTGTAAAATATTTATTTTCACCACTTCCAGCTAAATAATCTCTATATAGAACACATTTTTTAAAATAATCATTTGTTTACAAACAATGTAAGTTTTCTCCAAATGATATATTTTGTCGGTAAATAACTTATTAATTGCCTAAACAATGTATTGTTTAGATAAATAAATAATGATATAGGTAAATAAGGCATTGTTGGTAAACAAGGAATTATTTACCTTTATAAGGCATTATTTAGCAGATTGTGTGAAATAAAGTATTATTTAGAAATGTTTCTAAATAGATTTGTTTACCTATAATGCATTATTTAAGAAACTTTGCTAAATAATGCATTAATTAGAAGATGTTGCTAAACAATGCATTATTTACGTAAACAATTCATTATTTAGGGACTGCAAATTTCATTATTTAGGGGATTCATACAAAACTTACCTTAATTGTTCTATGAAGTTTTAACATAAGGGAGAAGAAAAAGAAGAAGTAGAAAAAGCAGATGATGATGATGATGTTACATTACATTACATGATTATTGTTTTAGGTCCAGCGGACTCTTCCGAGCCAAATCAGGACCGGACAACCCCTAATCAGCATAAAAGATCTGCTGAAACAACCCTAGTGGTAAAACTGAAAGCTCTTCACCAGCCAGTCACTTTACAATAAAGACATCCCACGCAGGGGACGCTGAAGCTGTACTCTGTCTCTAATTTATCGAAACACCGTTTACAAAAACAAAATAGAATACAAAACATCATTATAAATTATCAACAAAACACATACATATAAAATGCCTACATTGCTAAATAATAACATCATAGGAAGCCCTAGTGATCACCTGGAAGAAAGCGTCCAATATTCCCAAGCTGATCCAACAGACCCCATATCCAAATAAGGAGTCTTGTCCAGGAAGAGTTTTCAAGAAAAAAGGTAGATGACTGGTCTAGCGAAGAAGAAGATAGTATAGCAGATTAATAGAACAGAGCAGGGCTGAGAAAGAGCAAATGAGAAAGACAGCGACAGTGGGAATTTAAAGCATTAAATTTCCAGAAAGTGGGGATACTATTTATACTGAAACCTCCGGCGCCCCAACGAAGGTGATGATGATGTGGATAATGATGATGATGATGATGATGATGATGATGATGATGATGATGATGATGATGATGAAGATGATGATGATGATAATAATGGTGATGATGATGACGATGATGATGATATAATGCAAAGATGCACCCATCCCAATACATTACCTACGAAACGGCTACAAAGCCCGAAGTTCTTCAGATTTAGATAGCTGCTTCTCTGAAGCAGCGGCGATTGTGCAAATACGAGTCCTATTGACAGAACAATTTGATCACGCCCGTGTACCTTTTCCTACCCTGTGGCCTTCTGTTTAAATGGCACGCCCCAGGGAAGAAGCGAACCTTAAATAGGGAACAGAAATTGGTGGGTATGAGGGTGGGGGAAGAGGCAGGCCTGGCTGGGGACTGGGGAGAGGGAGGAGAGCAAGATAAGAAGGGATGAAGAAGAAAAAGAGGGACGAACACGGTGGATTCAGAATGAATACGAGGAAAATAGTTAAAGCGAAAAATTGTTGGGGTTACGTTGAACAAAATAAGGAGGAGTACAATCCTATTCTATCTTATCCCGTAACTCGAGGGTCGTTGGGGCACCACAGATGATCGTTTAACCAGCGTACTCCATCATTCTCTGTCCTCAGCAATTCTCATGGCTTCGCTCAGCTCAGTGTCAAGCCAGTCCATTCTCGAATGTTGTCCTCCCACCACTTTTTTGGTCTCCCTCTTCTTCTGCCTCCTTGCACCGTACCTTGCAGGGTGGTCTTAGCAAGGCTTGATGCTCTGGTAACGTGGTCATACCATCGGAGGTTCCGTTTCTTCACCACTGTGAGCATGTTAACGTGTTGTCCAATGGCTTGTGTGATGGTCTTTCGGACATCGTCATTCATGATGTGTTGGGTACAGGAAATGCCAAGAGCTCATCTCTTTGTATTCCTTGTTGTAGATCTGCTGTGAAGGTCCATGTTTCAAGAGCGCATAGGAAGATGGAGTTCACAAGGGAGCGCATCAGCGTTACCTTGGAATGTAGACTGATGGTCATGTCTTTCCAAATGGGCTTCAAACTCGTCAGGACAGCAGGGTTTTTTTGCGATCTTGGAGAGGACCTCCTGTTGGGACCCATTGTCTGATATAATGGCTCCAACATATTTGAAGCTATGAACTAAAGAAGAAGAAGAAGAAGAAGAAGAAGAAGAAGAAGAAGAAGAAGAAGAAGAAGAAGAAGAAGAAGAAGAAGGAGGAGGAGGAGGAGGAGGAGAAAGGATAAGAAAAGGAAGAAGAGAAGACAGAAAGAAACCAAAGCCATAGTAAAGATTGGGACTAATCGGGTAACAAGTAAACATCAGTTGTTCTTCTTTCACACTTTATTTTAAAATGACAAAAAGAAAGAGAAAGAAATAAAGACAGACAGAAAGACACTCTCGTCAATAGCACTGATTTCTGTAATCAGTCCTAAGCAATTAAGAATATCAAGATGCCTATCAGGAATGTCCATGGCTGCCAAGACTGTCCGCTCTGACTGTCCACTCTATTTGACCAGCACACTCCTCTGCCCGTTGCATTAGATTAGGGGATGGGCATGCATGTAGGGCTAACACAATCTCTGCGTCCTTCCATCCTGATTCTCGTGTTAGGCCTAAGCCTGTGGAGACATTGCTTTGTTGAAGAGAGGGGAAGAGATATGGAGACCATTTGGAATGTTCGAAATGTGTGGAAAATGTTTTATAATTATTTTTTTTTTAATTTGTTTTATTTTATTTAATATTTCTTATTTAGCGCTTTTCCAGCTCAAGAGCTGCTCAAGGCGCTGGCCGATACAGGATCTACCTTAAAGCCGCCCGAGAAGCCCGTTTGCAGCCTTTGGGCGCCTAGTCTGACGAACAGACAACGGAGCGCAATCCTAGGCTTCCGGATGTGGGGCAATATAAAATCCCAGGGAGCAACAGATTTCATGATAATGGTGGTGATGGTGGGGTAATGGAAGAAGAATAGGAGCAAGAGGAGACAGAAATGCTACGTGTGTAAGACTTGCTTATAGCGGGGTGTGGAAGAAACAATAAAGGGAGAGGGTCGAGGGATTTTGTAGCGGAAATAAAGTAAGGCACTGTGGTCTAATGGTAGTGCTTCGGCTTGCGGATCGGAAGGTCCCGGGTTCGAGCCCTGGCCGGGCCATTGTGTTGTGTCCCTGGGAAAGACACTTTACTCCTGTTTTCCTATGAGAGTATAAACCGAGGTCTAGTCCGTGTCGCATACATTCCATCATAACGGACTTTAAAGATCTTGACGCTCATGTCATAGACGGGTGAGTGCCGGTGACAAGAAAACACCCAGCATGCACCTAGGTCCTTCTCCCCCATCCCTGGCTGCCCAGGATTGTGCTCAGTTGTCCGGGCGTCAGACCATGCGCCCAAAGGCTGCGGGTGGGCGTCTCGGGCTGCTTGAGTTAGATCCTGTATCGGCCAGCGCCTTGAGCAGCTCTTGAGCTGGAAAAGCGCTATATAAGAACGATTAAAAAAAATGTCCCCGGATACATAAAGCGTATAGGGTTGTAGCGGAACATGCGTGCAAGGAAAGTTAAAGGAAAAAGCCAGAGCAACAGATATTCATGGCTGTAATGATGACGCCGATGATGATGATGATGATGATGATGATGATGATGATGATGATGATGATGATGATGATGATGATGATGATGATGATGATGATGATGTGAGGGAGTAGGAGAAGGAGGCGGAAGAAAACACGAAGGAGCGATAGGACCAGAAAGAGTTCCTAGGCCATCGGGCATTTTTAAAAATTGGAGATACTTTGTAGGAAACGAGAAAATGCTTCGCAATGTTTAGAAGGCATGGATAACCACGACGACTTTGATGATGATGATGATGATGATGATGATGATGATGATGATGATGATGATGGCAACGACGACACTGACGTCGTTGATAATGCTGACAACAGCGACGACGATGATGAACAAACAATCGGAAAACCTCAATACACACTGTCACTTGCGGATCTCTGAACCAACGGCCAAACATATTTTCTTCTTGCTGCTATTGTTGACGCTCTTCCTCCTCGTCCTCCTCTTACTTCAGCTTCTTCTCCTCCATCCTCTTCTCCATTATTGTCCCCTTTGTTGTCCTTCATTCTGTACCTGATCACCTTACGCACCAACTCGTTTTCTTTCCTTGTCTTCGCTTTGTTGCTCTGGCTTTTTCATCAATCTTCGTTTTCACTGAAACTCATTTCTTTCCTGAAGTTTAGCCCAAAGCAACCACCCACTGACGACAATAACGATAGCCTGTTAGATCTCAAACAAGTAGTTAAGGGTTGTAAGACAATTGTTATTGCTTTCTTTGGAAGTTTCGTTCCTTCAGTTCATCATTCTCTTCTTCTACCGTACATTCTTACTACACTGTTCAAGACCCACATGCCTAATATATCTTTTTAGTTCGAGATACTTTTTTTTTTAAAATCCTTGACGTCAGAAAGGTTTGCATTTGTTAGATCTCAAACGAGCAGTTACAGCTTTTGTATCTTTGAAAATTTGTTTTTGAGGTGTTTTATTTTTTATTTTCTCCATTGTCCTTTTATGTCATCTCACACCCTTTATATGTTCTTGCAGACCATCATGCCTAGCATGTCTTGTATTTGAGATCATTAAAACAAAAATTACATCGGCGTCAATAAGGGTAGCGTTGTTAGATTTCAAACAGCTTTGTAAGACGATTGTTATTTTATTTTTTAACATTGTTTTTGAGATGTTACAGTCTACTTCAGATTCCTTATGCAATCTTTCCAGCCCCTCCTGCATAATAAATGTATATCTTTTATTCGAGATCATTGATAACATGAAATCGACTTCAATAAGGGTAGCATTTGTTAGATCTCAAACAAGCTGTTACAGTTTTGTAAGACGATTGTTATTGTTCACTATGGGTTTTTGTGTGGGGTAAATTTGTTTCTGAAGCTTTGTTTATTCTTTCTCTCTTCTCGTTCCCTTTCCCCTTTATCTTACCCTTATCCATTTACCTCTACATTCTTCTCTATTTCTTTCCTTTCCGGCACCGCTTCCTCTGTTGTTTTCCTTCATATTATCATTCTCGTCCCATGGCTTATGTTTCACCGACCATCCTCCATCTTATGCTCTCTTATTCTAGAATCCTCTTTTAGTTCTCCTCTTCAACAAGTATACATCCTCCTCTTGTATCGTATCCGCCATCTCGCTCCTCTGTTCTTTGTATCGCTCCTCCTTTGGCCACCTGATCTCTTCTCTCTCTGGAATCCGCCCATCTCTAACAATGTGTCTTCATCAAAAGTGCGTGGTCAAATGCGATGGACCAAACATGTGGTTAGCCTGTAACTGACCCTGCCCTTGTTTTCTTTGTAAACATACAGCGTAGAACACAATATCTTTTTTGTTGCCGTTTATTATCCCTTTCTATCGGGAAACTCTGGGCCGCCTCCCCTGGAGAAGGCGTAGTCGCAGCCTGTGGCGCGCCCAAACCCAACCTACCTAACATTAATTGTGATTTTTTGGGGGGTTGAAATTTTGCTTTTGTCTTCATCTTCAGTTAATGACCTTCAGAGAAGGAAGAAATAACTGTAGGGGGTGTTGTTGTATAGGCTACATGGATTAATGACACCAGTGGTTTGTTTTTTATTGCCCTTCCAGCTTTAGTTCATTATTTCTTTTCGTCTTGCTTAATCTTGTTGCTGCTGCTGTTGTTGTTGTTGTCGTTGTTGTTGTTGTTCTTCTTCTTCTTCTTCTTCTTCTTCTTCTTTTTCTTCGCCACCTTCCCATCCCTGCCTCCCGCCCTCTATCTATCTATCTATCTATCTATCTATCTATCTATCTATCTATCTATCTATCTATCTATCTATCTATCTATCTATCTATCTATCTATCTATCTATCTATCTATCTATCTATCTATCTATCTATCTATCTATCTATCTATCTATCTATCTATCTATATATTGAAATATAGGTCAATGATCGCTGAGTGCGAATGTTGTTCTTTAAGCAGTCTTCAGGTTCGGTATTGCGCGTTATAAAATAAATTATAAAATAAATTATTATTATTATTAAAATAAATTATTATTAGCAGTAGTAGTAGTAGTAGTAGTAGTAGTAGTAGTAGTAGTAGTAGTAGTAGTAGTAGTAGTAGTAGTAGTAGTAGTAGTAGTAGTAGTAGTAACTTTAACAGCAACTTAACAACCTACACACAGAAATGAACAAAGGGAAAGGATTATGAAACAGTGGCAAATCTCACAATCTCGCTTAAAACTCAAACTACCTTGCCTTTATCTTTAAAACCTATCTGTTTCCATCGTCGAAACTGTCTGATTGTGGGATTTGGGGAACGGAAACACATAGAATTAACAATAATGCTGTTTTAGGGGAAACAACATAAGAGTAACAGTACGGCTGAATGGTGATATTTTTAGCACCGGAAATTCCCCAAACATTGAATTCACCCATCTGTAACACAGAACATTATTGTCCCTTTTCTTTAGATGGTTGAAATTATCGGAGAAAAAACAACACACACACATCCTTTTCGCACAGGAAGCGAGCTATTAGTGAGGACAATTATGCTGTGGTTGCAATTTCCTTCCCACTATGTCATCAACATAATCACATTGTATAGCTGAGACTATCAGAGGCTGGCCGCTCGTGGAGACGGGAATGGAGAGGGCAGTTAGCGGAGAAGGGGACAGGAAGGGCCATTAGTGGAGAAGGGAAAGGAGAGGGCCACTATTAGAGAAGGGAACGGAGAAGGGAACGCAGAGGGCCACTATTAGAGAAGGGAACGGAGAAAGGAACGCAGAGGGCCACTATTGGAGAAGGGAACGGAGAAAGGAACGCAGAGGGCCACTATTGAAGAAGGGAACGGAGAATTGAGCGGAGAGGACAACTAGTGGAGAAGGCAACAGAGAGAACCAGTGGAGGAAGGGAACGCCTTAGTGGACCACTAGTGGATAAGGGAACAGAGTGGACCCCAAGTGGTGGAAGGGAACGCATTAGTGGACCACTAGTGGAGAAGGCAACAGAGAGAACCACTAATGGAGGAATGGAACGCATCAGTGGACCACTAGTGGAGAAAAGGGAACGGGGGAGGGCTACAAGTTGGAAAAAGAGAACGAAGATGGCTACAAGTGGAGAAGGGAACGGAGAGAGCTACTAGTAGGAAAAAAGGGAACGGAGAGGGCCACTAGTGGAGAATGGAACGTAAACCTCGGCTAATTTGAGCTACGCAGCGTGCCATATGCAGCGCTAAGGTGCAAGCAGAACTCGTCAATGATCCGGTGAGAATGGCAGGGATCAACCTCTTAAACAGGGACACGGCCTGTCTTGCTATCAGCATGTCCATTCTAAATTCACCCTGCCGCGTTGAAAGTAACTGACCATTGGTTGCGATTACCCCCATTTCAATCCTTGTTCTTAATGTTATTATTTAATCGTTTTTATATCGCGCCTTTCCAATTCCAGAGCTGCTGCAGGCGCTAATCGATACAGGAGTTTACTCAAGCCGCCCGAGGCGCCCACCTGCTATGCTCCTCCCCTCCTTAGACAACTGAGCACAATCTTGGAAGACTGTCAGTTGTGGAGATAAGGTACCCAGTGCTTGCCTATCCTATCCTATTATCCTATCCCGTAACTCGAAGGTCGTAGGGGCACCACAGATGATCGTTTAACCAGCGTACTCCAAACTTTCCCTGTCCTCAGCAAACCTGCTCAGTGTCAAACCAGTCCATTCTCGAATGTGGTCCTCCCACCTCTTTTTCGGTCTCACTCTTTTTCTACCTCCTTGCACTGTGCATTGCATGTTGGTCTATGAAAGACCTGATGATCTGGTGACGTGGCCAGTCTTCTGTAGCACCTCATCTCCATGCTTTGTATTCTTCGTTGTAGATCTGCTGTGAGAGTCCATGTTTTGCAAGCATATAGGAAGATGGAGATGACAAGGGAGCGCAGCAGTCTTATCTTGGAATGTAGACTGATGGTCCGGTCTTTCCAAATTGGCTTCAACCTCGCCAGGGCAGCAGTTGTTTGTGCGATCATAGTGCTTGCAGTTGTTTTTTTTAAATTTTAAATGTAGCCGGCACTCACCGTCCTGGACATGAGCGTCAGCATCTTTAAAGTTCGTGCGATATAATGCCTGCGTGCACATACTGGGCCTCGGTATATACTCTTCTTCTCATACTCGAACCCTTCCATTGAAGACAGGCTTTGAGGTCTACAGGCCCTCGCCACTTAAATACAGCATGCTCAAATATTTGTTGTTGGGGCGGGTAGCTCAGTCGGTAGAGCGACTTAATAGTAACCGAGAGGTACCTTGTTCGAATCCCGGATTGGCCCAACGTGTGACCCTATTATTTTCCCCTCACCATCAACTGGTTCGCTGGTGTCAGAATAATGTGACCTGTAGTCGCCTATACGCTTCGGTGTCGTGCGACTATAATCTACAGTTACATTTGTCGTTGTTGACGCAGGTTCGAACCCACATCGGCCAAGACGCACAATCGTTCCACAAAATACTGAGTCGGGATGATGAAATGCTTGATTGTCTCTACTGACATGTTTCAGTGTGAGACTGTCTGATAAACATGTTTGCAACACAACTTGTTATTTCAGTTGTTCCAATCCAGCACACATTGAATTGTCCTGGCTGTGAACTTATCAGATGTCACGCTCCTCGTGGTCAAATTCGCACACACACACACACACACACACACACATACAAACACACACACACACACACGCACACACACCCTCACACACACATATATACACACACACGACAGAGAGAGAGAGAGAGAGAGAGAGAGAGAGAGAGAGAGAGAGAGAGAGAGAGAGAGAGAGAGAGCGCACGCATTCACACGCATACATACACACGCAGAAAACTAAAGGCGTACTAGCGCGCGCTTACGAACACACGCACACGCATACACATACACACACGCACACACACACATAAACGCACACACAGACACACACACACACAGTTCAGAAAGAGAATGGAGAAAGACAAACAGACAGAGAGTTTGGTTTATTTAGTTTTATTTTATTTCTTTTAGTTTAGTTGAGCAAGCGTTGTAGCCAAGTGGGCTAAGGCGGGACTAACTTGCCTTGTCCACAAGCCAGAAACCAATGGCGCCTGACAGGTGTGGGTTCGATCCGGCATCTGGGCGTTATGTTTCTCCGAATATTATTTACTTTCGACTCGGGCAACGTCTCGGGGGTTTTCTCCGGGTACTCCGGTTTGCTCCCCCAGCAAAATTTCAAAAAATCACACATTAATAATGTTAGGTAGGTTGGGTTTGGGCGCGCCACTGGCAGCGACTACGCCTTCCCCGGGGGAGGCGGCCCAGAGTTTCCCGATAGAAAGGGATAATAAACTGTAGTAAAAGTTTTAAAAAAATTTAAAAAAATAAAATAGTTCATCATTTTTATTTAGCGCTTTTTCCAGCTCAAGAGCTGCTCAAGGCCCCGGCCGATATTTTCACTTTTAGTAACGCCAACAGCCTCCTATCGTCCGCTGTGCAAGTCATCTTCATCATACTACTGATATTGCTACATTGATCGCATTATCTTCGTAACTTGTGAGTGGCGGTGGAGGAGGGGATTGGGGGAGTGGGGTGATAGTCAATACCTTGACTGGCGAACTAGATTTGCATATTGATTTTAAGGAATTACTAATGTTATCTCTGTGTTTTTTCAAATTGTCAAACCATTGTTATCAAGTCACATACAATAGCATTATGCGATAACAAGGATGAATGAATGAATGAATGAATGAATAATTTATAAAGCGCGTAAATATCTCCACGCCGACGGGCATGATCGCAGCGCTGGTGGGAGGGAGGTGGATAAACACACACACACACACACCCACCCACACACACACACACACACACACACACACACACACACACAGTGGCGGGAAGGGTGCATACATCATAACTTAACATTTTAACTTCTTCACTATCGCTCAACACATTCTAGCAGGCAGACCAGTCAATTAACATTTATGCAAAACTTTCACGCAGTGACTTATGAAATTGGGATGAGATCAGATAATTATACTTCCAGATTAGCAAGAAGAGAAGAAATGTGTTTTCAAGTTTCTGCGAAATGCACCGACAGAGTCTGCTCTCTTTATGCCTTCTGGAAGAGCATTCCACCAGACCGGTGCAGTGTATCTGAAAGACCTCTGGCCATACCTCTTAGTCCTACACTGCTTGTGCCCAGGAACAACAAATAAAGACTTGGAAGCTGAGCGGAGGCTGCGAGATGGTTCGTACACATTCAGAAGTTCGAACAGGTATTCAGGAGTGTGCTCTTTAACTGCGCGATAGGCAACTGAAAGCAGTTTGTGTTTAATGCGTTTGTGGACAGGAAGCCAATGGAGTTGCTCAAGAATGGGGGTGATATGGACTGATTTACGACTTTTTGTGACCAATCGAGCTGCAGAATTCTGCGCAGATTGGAGGCGTTTGATCTGTGCTTTAGGCAGATTGGCAAGAAGGCTGTTGCAATAGTCTAGTCTTGACAAGACCAAAGAGACAGCAACAGTGTTTGCTGCACTACGAGTCAGAGAAGAACGGATTTTACCAAGAGCTCTTAAATGAAAGAAACAGGATCTCACTACTGCGGAAACATGCTGTTCAAGTGAAAGGTCACAGTCAAGCACAAGGCCAAGAGTTTTTACAAAAGGAGAGAACTGAATGTCAGCATCACCGACCCGCAGGGACTGGAAGGGACAAGATTGTCTTCTAATTCGCGGTCCACATAGCAAAGCTTCTGTCTTCTGTTCATTCAGTTTCAACTTGTTCGCATTCATCCACATCTTGATCTCAAGACAGCACTGCTCGACATTTCTGACGGCTGCAACAGCAGCATCACAATCAAATGGAATTTTGGAATATAGTTCCGAATCATCAGCGAATAAGTGATGATCAATGGAGAAACTGCTTATGAGGTTAGACAACTGGCGAACATACAGAGAGAACAGAAGGGGTCCAAGGACAGAACCCTGTGGAACTCCACAGGAAAGAAGAGTTTCAGGGGAAGTATACCCCTTGACATGAACACTTTGATATCTGTCCGACAGATAGGAGGAAAACCAATTCAGTACAGTGCTGCAAACGCCAATCTCAGAATGGAGCCTATCCAAGAGGAGTGCATGATCTATGGTGTCGAATGCGGCACTGAGATCAAGAAGAACAAGCAGTGCGTTACTACTCCCATCAACCATCCCCAGGAGATCGCTTACAACTCGCAAAAGTGCAGTCTCAGTGCTATGTCCACTTCTGTATGCCGACTGAAACTTGACATGCAAGCTGTTTCCATCTAGATGAGACCGTAGCTGATCAGCAACAGCTCGTTCAAGAAGCTTGGATGCAAAGGGCAAGTTGGATACTGGGCGATAGTTACCCAGGACCTCTCGATCCAAACTCGACTTCTTCAAAAGAGGAATTACGGCAGCAGATTTGAACGCACGTGGAACAGTGCCAGAGCGCATGCTTGAATTTATGATCTTCTGAAAGACCGGCAATAAAGTCTCAAGAAACTCCAAGACAAACCTAGTGGGTACAGGATCTAAAGCTGAAGTTGTGGGTTTAGCTCTATCAACAAGTTTTCTAACATGTTCAAGGTTCAGAGGCTCAAAGACTGACAGTGTGTTGACAGCGGATTCACATGCAGCTGGGTAATGCTGAGCTGAATCAGATAGGTCTTCAGAAAACTCAAGTCTGATTTTGGTGATTTTATCTTGAAAATAATGAGAAAATGAATTTGCAATCGTCTGGTTGTCTATGTCAGGCAGAGCGTCTGAGCAGTCTGGCTTGTTAAGCAGAGACTGAATGAGAGAAAACATCTTTCTAGGGTCAGATGAGGCATTTTCTAGCTGGGACTGGAAATATGCAGCCTTGGCCTTTTGTATAGTCCTGGTAGCCCTCAATCTAGCCCGCTTATAACTCTCTACGTCCACCGTCAGACCTGTCTTACGCATCTTTCTTTCAGCGCACCTTCTGGCTCGCCGAACAGAGATTATGTCCCGACTGAACCAGGGGCTATGGGGACGATTCGGGATTGACCGCGCTTTTTCGGGAGCATGTCTGTCCAACAGCTCACGCAGGACAGTATTGTATAGACTTACAAGGCTGTCCACGTCAGCGGGAGGACAAGTCAACAGGGGCGATTCTTCGAGATCGCGCCGAAACTGCGTCCGATCAATGGCCTTCATATTTCTACTTTTGACAATAACTCTCTCCGCACGAGGCCTCGAGAAATCAGTCTGAATCATGACACAATAATGATCTGACATGTGCAAATTATCGGCAACAACAGATCTAACAAGACAAACAGGATCAAACCAGCAAACACTTGTAGAGAATTATAGCTCAGTGTGGTCCCAAGACAATCTGTGTTCGGTAAACGAACCTTTTCCTACAGCAAAAGTCACTGTTCTGCCTCCTATTCACAACTTTACGGCACCTCTCATAAAAACTCGTGGGTATCGCCATTATAAATTAAAACGAGGTTAGCATGAAACCAAGTTCCGGTCTAGCTTGTTTTGCTTTTATCAAAGCTTGATGCGTGACTTTTAAATATGGCAAATTGCCGAAAACGACGATTGTTAGAGCCAGAAAACGAGTGGGATAAGTATAAAAACGGTGGAGGAAGTACATGCTCAGTGAAAGGATGCAAAAAACAATCGTAGAGGCCTGTATTTGTGGCGACTTCGGAGGTGCGTCGATCATCGACAGAAAGTGAAACAGGACCTGAAGACTCTTGTAGTTTTCCATAGCTTCGCCGTCGCAACCTTCACAAAACACGAAGTAACTGTCTATGTTAGGCGAGCGTTGTGGCCAAGTGGGCTAAGGCGGGACTAACTTGCCTTGTCCACAAGCCAGAAACCAATGGCGCCTGAAAGGTGTGGGTTCGAGCCAGCATCTGGGCGTTATGTTTTTCCGAATATTTTTCAAAAATTCACAAATAATGTTAGGTAGGTAGGGTTTAGGCGCGCCACTGGCGATAGAAAGGGATAATAAACTGCAGCAAAAAAAATAAAAATATGTGAGGGTACGATACAGGTGGCCAGTGACACATGTTATTATTCTTGAATATTTGGAAATAACTCACTAAAACACGCGGAGAAAAAAAACGGAAGTATGTTTCATTGAGGGGATTCCCGTTGGTGCATAGGATAGCAGAAAAGTGTGAATAGTCTTTAACTTCGCTGTACCTAAGTCAGTTTTATGAAACCAGAACCGGTTTCTGATAAACTGGAACTGGTTTCAGCACTGCGGGTTGAATTTAAGATCGTTTAGCCAGCCTTCTCGCTCATTGTGTTTTCATCAGGGGTGGTACTTATTATTAATCAGTTTACCCAGGGGGGGAAATCTGAAAAGCTCTACGGAAGGAGAAAGATTTACCTACGACTTCGCGACTTATCTGCTGTGTAAAAGTGATTCATGAATACCAACCCAGATCCGAACAGCTACCATGAATGTCTGACTACCTAATTGGTACCGAAACTACCTAATTGGGAACTTGTATACGTTTAAATTATTTCAAATCTTTAAATAAGGCCATTTTTCAGTAAAGGCTAAAAACAAACCTGAATCGCTACAGGTCTGAATATTTAAAGTATCTCAATAAAAGTTGACAATAACATTTCGACTCTTCTTCACAATATATATTTTTCAGTGAATATCGCGATTTTGTTTTACAGAAGAAGAAGAAGAAGAAGAAGAAGAAGAAGAAGAAGAAGAAGAAGAAGAAGAAAAAGAAGAAGAAGAAGAAGGACAAAAAATTATTTGAGTAATTGAAGACGAAAATATAGAATTAAAGAAGAACAAGGAAGAAGAGTGACGAAAGTGAAGAACGAAGACACGCAATGGCATAACTGAAGGAGAACGGTAAAAAGACAAAAAAAAATGGAATTGAGAGGAAGTAGAGAAGAAAGGAGCGTGAATGAAAATGGTGGATTGGAAAAATAAAGAAAGAAGAAAACACCCCTTCAGCTAAAAATGGACTGAGCCGCTGAAAGCCAGGAACGATAAATCCGTGCAAGATTGAATCAGATTGGCGTGCCTTGAAAGACGAGGGTGCGCGAGAGTTCCATCCCTTTTTTTTTAAAAACCCAGAATGCCCCAATCCTTCCCAGAAATTCTCAGAACCTCGGGACTTCCGGTTCCCTTTCTTGCTTTCGGAAACTCCCCTCTCTTCACTCGTCTTCTGTGAACAAGCACGATGCTCCAAACCAAAACGCAGTAAGTGGAACGAGAATGTATTCACGACAACGACACAGCATTGCTTTGATTTCTATTTCGCGATACCCCCTTTTTGGAGGTCAAAATTGTACTCTGGTTTCTACTCTTCCTCACCGGGCTTCATGGAAGGTCCCAACAAGAGGTCCACCCCAGGTCCTAATTCGCTTTTGAGGAAGAAACGTCTCTGGCACCGTAAGGGTTACTGGGCGGTAGAATAGGAATTGTCTAATTTCGACACAAGTTGTCTATACACAAGCGTTACTATTCAACTGGAATATTTTGTTTGGCCGCAAGTTGTTCATACTTGTAACCTTGCTATGTAACGTTGGTGAGAGTGGGGGTTTGTTTAGATAGTACACTGTAGTAGATCTGAGTCCCAATTAGGAAGCTTTCGTCCGTTGCTGAGGAGTTTGAGTAAGCGGGGGTGAATGATGAACTGTGAAGTTGAACGTCTGCACGACCCAAAGTGAGCGATCAATAAGACAGACAGGGACATATACCATCGTAGGGAAGACAAGGGTATGGCTACGACCTACATAAACACTGAACCACCAGAGCAAGAATACAGCTAAGATTAACAGTGAAAAATTGCCACTTAATTTATCTTATGTACTGACTAGGATGAAGATGCTGAAGAAGAAGAAGAAGAAGAAGAAGGAGAAGCAGATGATGATAATGATGATGTTGATGATGATGATGATGATGATGATGATGATGATGATGATGATGATGATGATGATGATGATGATGATGATGATGATGATGATGATGACTACGACGATAAAAAAAAACATTTGTACAGCGCCAATATCTAAAAGAGTTTGAAATATAGGCCTTTTTGTAAGTGTACGAGATCTTATCCCATGATAGAATTCAATCGCCGTTTGCACTTCGCCGAAATATTTTTATACTGAATATATGAAGAATATATATTAAGAATATATATTAAGAATACAAAGCATGGAGATGAGTTGCTACAGAAGACTTATGGGCATTTCCTATACCCAGCACATCACCAACGACGAAGTCCGACAGATCATCACACAAGCCATTGGACAACACGATGACCTGCTCACAGTGGTCAAAAAACGGAAAACTCCGATGGTATGGCCACGTCACCAGATCATCAGGTCTTGCAAAGACCATCCTGCAAGGCACAGTGCAAGGAGGTAGAAGAAGAGGGAGACCGAAAAAGAGGTGGGTGGACAACATTCGAGAATGGACTGGTTTGACACTGAGCGAAACAATCAGGGTTGCTGAGGACAGGGAAAGGTGGAGTACGCTGGTTAAACAATCATCTGTGGTGCCTCTACGACCTCCGTGTTACGGGATAGGATAGGATAGGCTATCCTATCCTATCCTGTCCCATAACCCGAAGGTCGTAGGGGCACCACAGATGATCGCTTAACCAGCATACTCCATCTTTCTCTGTCCTCAGCAGCGCTCATGGCTTCGCTCAGTGTCAAACCAGTCCATTCTCGAATGTTGTCCTCCCACCTCTTTTTCGGTCTCCCCCTTCTTCTACCTCCTTGCACTGTGCCTTGCAGAATGGTCTTTGCAAGGCCTGATGATCTGGTGACGAGGCCATACCATCGGAGTTTCCGTTTCTTCACCACTGTGAGCAGGTCATCGTGTTGTCTAGGATAGGCTAGGATAGGAATATATGAGATCGATACACCCATTTTTATTCCTCTTCCATACACAAATGTTATACTTGACATGTTCTCCTACTATGTCGCTGTTAGCTATTAGGTCCATTGGTTCCATTAGAATGCTAGTAATATCGACACTTATAATCTCTGAAACGTTTTTGGTTTTTAAAAAAATGTCTTTACAGCATTTTGTTTCAACCTTTTATTTTAAATCTGAGCAGGTCAACGGGTTTTTTTTACGTTTTTTTCTAATCGCCTTAGCACCGATACGTCAGCCTTTTTTAGACAAAAGATGTCTTCTCATCCCTGCTTCACCATCCGATCCATCGTCACAAGTGACAAAGCGGTTTTCAAATTCTCAACCACAAAAAAGCCTTTGGCGTAACACAACTTCCGTCGCGTTCCAGTTCATTGGTTCGCGCATGCGCGAACGGAAGCGGAAGTTCCATGGACCTTGGCCTTTTTGCGATGCAATCTGGAGCCACCAGTTGCAATTTGGGACCCATTCAGTCAGAACACTTGCTCCGAGAAGTTGCGTACATATATAAGCTTTCATTTTTGGAGTTCGGTTGCTTAATGCCAAATTGATTAAGATTGGTGTACGCTCGTTTGGAATGCCAGCGTGCCACATCGAGTCTTTGATTCGAATTTAAATAGGTTGAGAAGAACCATGAAAAAATAAATTATACATGTCTTGGAGTTTTTATTTATTCGTATTTATTTATTTTATGCAAAACGTTTTACTTTGAAGAAGCTTTTTTGGAAAGGAAATTTTAAAATTATTTTTCCTTTTTTCTTCACGTGTTGAAGGGTTTTAAATGAAGTTAAGGTCTGCGATAGGTGTCTGCCTAAATGGTTGGTGATGATGAATACGAACTTGAAAGAGAGACAGACAGACAGAAAAACAGACTGACAGACAGACAAACAGAGAGAGAGAGAGAGAGAGAGAGAGAGAGAGAGAGAGAGAGAGAGAGAGAGAGAGAGAGAGAGAGAGAGAGAGAGAGAGAGAGAGAGAGAGAGAGAGAGAGAGAGAGAGAACGGGGATTCATTTCATTGGATATAACACAGAAATGTCCGTTCTGCTACAAACAGAATGATGATGATGATGATGATAATGCTGCTGCTGCTGCTGCTGCTGCTGCTGATGATGATCATGATCATGATCATGATGAACATGATGATGATGGTGAAGAAGAAGATGACGATGACGTTGATGATGATGTCGATGATGATAATAATGATGCTAATGACGACTACAATGGTATCGTTCCTGCTTTTTCTCCACTTCATCTTTCCTTCTCCTGCCATACATAACAAATTCTTTAACCTTGTTACACTCAGTTCGATGTTGGTGTTTTTCTTTATCAGTATCTGATTCAGCCCCAATGCTGAATTCCTGATAAGGTGTAACTCAGATTCGTTTATCCACGCAGCCTGCTCACTCAGCAACAAGACACGGAGTCGACATATGAAGTTTTCCACTTTTATTCAGCACACATCAACAACTGCATACAATCACCTTTTCACTCTCAACTTTTTACTTTCCAACTCACTATCAACAACTATTCACAACAACACACAGAGCATCGAATATATAATTTTTTCGATCTCGTTTGACGCAATTTACCAATCGCTTTAAACTTCGCCATCACTGTCTTACGTCATACATATTTCTTCTCCTTCCGGGAACATTCTCCAACTTCGATATTTATCGGGAAGTTTCCATCGATAGTAAATTCTCAAATCTAGAGAATTCTCCAATAATATCGACTAACGAAAATTATCAACGTTATACAAAGCCTCTCCTAACAACAATGCAAACTCAAATCAAAGGTAAATAAACTCCATTATTGAATACTTTGCAAAACGAAACGATTAGATCTATTGTGCGCGTTTCAGACATACTACCATTCGCGTTTCAACGTAACAAACCTCAACCTTGGTGACCATCATCACGCCAACATAAATACTCACATTCGCAGCCTAATTGCTCTGGTTAGCTTAGTTACATATCACTTGGAGTATACAAAAAAATGGCTGTGCTAGTTTAGTGTCAACCTGACCTCACAGAAACAGATCATGTCCAGGTCAAATTCATACACAGTATCTAGGATTGTTTAACCCTATCTAGGACCCGACTCCCCATTCAGCATTTGTGGGCAGTACTAGATCTTGATACGTTTTGCACAAGGTTGATGCTACTTTCTTCTCCGACTTTTAATTTATCGATTAGAATTGCCCTTGTTTTTAATTTTAATATTTTAGATTGTCTAAATTTTTAAAAATCTTGCTTTGATTTTAGCACACGTTTTGTTGGATTGTTCTCTCCCCATCCCTCCTCCCTCCCAATCCAACTACCAAATATTTCCGGTCCTCCACCTTACCGTTAATTTCCAAGTCTAACATCGCTTCGGTCAATGGACTTTAAATAAAATAAACAACAATGTAATAAGGTGTGTAACATAATTCAATAATGGTACAGGACGCAGTCAATATAAAAATTGCAAAAATAAAAATTCGATTTTCTTCCGTCTTCTAATAGCGATCTCCCTGCCTTTACACCACCTGTTTGAGTGATGGATGTGTATTTGGTGTGTGTGAGGGCGGATGAGACAGGTGAGCGTGTATGTTGGTATAGATCGCCGCGCTTTGAGCCTGATTGATTTGAGGAAAGGCGCGTATATAGCATCCTGTATTATTATTATTATTATTATTATTATTATTATTATTATTATTATTATTATTATTATTATTTATTATAATTGGCCATATTGATTCCGTCAACAGAATATAAGAAAGATGACGGTGCCAGTTCAACGTATACCTCTTTCAGCGTAAACGATAATCCGTATATGGGTTAGACCCCCACCCCATCCCCCTTGTTTCACGCCATAATAATAGTAAGTTCTCGACAGTGGACATGTACTGGCACTCGATGATAGCCACAGCCTGCAGAAGATAAGGAATAGCAAAACTGATTGCTGAGGATTACCTCACAGGGCCGAGGTGTATTTACTAATCGGAGGAAGATAGTACTCGAACTAAAAAAGCACTAGGATGCGGAACGGTTAAAAAATGTGAGAACAATGACCGGGTCGAGACTGAACGGTACGAACCGTTGAATCCTTTCAAATGTAACCATAGTATCCACAGTGACGTCACGATACTCGAGTGATTCTTTACCAAGGTCCATCAAACTTGTGCTACGACCAGAAAGAGGCTTGCAAACTTGTGTAAGCTTTATCGGAAAGATTATGTGTGTGTATGAGTCCATAATGCGGACTAGCCACCCAATTATGATGACGTGCACTATTTAGTGTCAAGTTCACAAAACAATACACCAAGTTCCACTAAAAAGGTGGATCTTGGCGCTAGCAGAGTGTCAGAGATCTATCAAGCATAAACTGTGTGTAAATAGCCTTTGACACTCACAATGGGGTCATCGTCGCTTCCGGGTCTTCACTGCCTCTATAAGCGAAAGCGACAATACGTCTATTGACGACAATAACATAGTTACAGCATCCTCATCGCCATAACCTTCTGGTGTACCTCCTGTGGTCTGGTATTCTCTGTGTTGGGTCAAACTTATATCAAGTCAGGGTCTGGGAAGCACGAAGGGCAGAAGAGGACAGGGCTTAGATCTGAAGGCCAATTTCTTAAAGTTATACGCTTGGTATAACCGATGCATCACAGCCAAATTGAATTCTTTTGCTAGTGGCATTTCTTTTCTGTTTTGTTCTTTTTAAATATATATTTAAATTTTTTTCTCTCTCCATTTTTGTTGATTTCGTCTTTTTTTGTCGTGTGCTTCCTCTTGTTCTTTGTTCTTGCTTTTCTTCTTTTTGATCATCTTGCTGTTGTATGTGTTGTTAATCTTGGTGTTGTTCTTCAGAAATGTTGTATGGAATTAATTTTTGTATGTTTTTTTTCTTCTAGTTCGTGTTCTTGTTCTTTAATTTTCTTCATGATGAGATTGATGATAATGATGATGATAATGATGATGATGATGATGATGATGATGATGGATCATGCATGATCCATCATCATCATCATCATCATCATCAGCAGCAGCAGCAGCAGCAGCAGCAGCATCATCATTATCGCATGATCCATCATCATCATCATCATCATTATCATCAACATCATGATCTTCTTCTTCTTCTTTTTCTTCTCGTTATCTAACTCATCGTCCTTCTCTTTTCTTTTCTTGTTCTTCTTCTTTTAAACAAGAAAGTCAGAGCTAATAAAAAATTATACTACTACTCTTATTGTCGTTCACCTTCCTGAATCTCCTTCTGTATTTCCATAGATGAATCAATTATTGGATAATGTCTTATTTCAACTGACAATACAAATGGAAAGAAAGCTGGACCCCAAGTCCATGTATTTCTTTCTTTCTTTCAGTTTTTTTTTTTTTTTTTTTTTTTTGGGGGGGGGGGGGTTATTTATTTATTGTAATTTAGTCATCTGTATTTATGTTGTTTTATTTATTGATTTATTTATTGTTTTGTTATTAATTTCTTCTTTTTTTAATTAATTAAATCGGGGGAGTTTCTATAAAATAAAATTACAAATTTTTCTATTTTTCTTTTTTTATAGTTTTTATTTATTTATTTACTTATTAATTATTATTTATTTATTTATTATTAACGTTGTTTTTTTAAAGTTATATATTTCATGTATTTGCTTTCTTAGTTTATTATTTATAAAATTAAATTACAAGGCCCTCTATATTAATATATTTTATTTATTTATTTATTAATCGAATAATCTTTATTTTTATGCGTCTTCAATTTACTACATTGTGTATTTTGTTTTTATAAAAGTGACATTTTACGTATTTGATTTACGTATTTATTATTTTTCCTCTTGCTTTTCTTGTGGATTGTAAAAAAAATTATTCCTGATTATTTTTATTAAATTTTTTGTAAATTAGTCATCTTTTTTTCTCCATCCATCATTCATTCATTTATTCATTCACAATTTTAATCTATTCGTTCATTACTGTATGTATTCTTTCTTTTTTTTAATGAGGGACTTAACGCTGGTTTAGTCATTACAAGTCACTAAAATTGTATGTGTTTTCTTACTTAATTAGACTCACTGTCTATGTGGCACGAGATTACACAAAGCATAATCACGCGACAAGATGCATGAACTTGTTGAGTGATTCCATGACCTCCCAAATGCCTCGCATCTGTTTCTCTCTGGCTCCCGCCCAACAATCCCACAGATCAATCATATGCGTTTCCCTTACACACACAAGTGCGCTCAGACACACACATTCGGTGTTTTTTTTTGAGTAAATTTACGTCCCCGGACACATTAAGCGTATAGGGGACGGGTGAAACACCACTCTAAGGTTTATTTATTTTATCACTTTTATATAGCGCATTTCCAGCTCAAGGGCTGCTGAAGGCGCTGGTCGGTACAGGGTCTCACTCAAGCCGCGCCCGAGGCGTACCACCTGCAACCTTTGGGCGCATAGTGTGAGGCCCAGACGACTGAGCGACCGGGGATGGGAAGATAGGGACCTAGTGCGTGCTGGGTGTAGTCGGGTAGCCGGCACTCACCCATCTATGACATGAGCGTCAGGATATTTAAAGTTCATGCAATGTAATGCGTGCGTGCACAGACCGGACCTCGGTTTATACTCTCATCCGAAGGAGTAATACATGAAGACATTCACACACGCTTAGCGTCTCTGGCGGCTTTAGTCAGATCTTGTGTCGGCCATCACCTTGAGCGGGTCTTGTAATCTGAACTGCGCTATACTAAAACGATTATAATACACACACTAGGATAAAATAAAACAAAAGTCAAGATCCGGCCTCCCTATGTGTGTCAAGACTATTGAGAAGAAGAAGAAGCAGCAGCAGCAGAAGAAGAAGAAGACTATTGAGAAGAAGAAGCAGCAGCAGCAGCAGAAGAAGAAGAAGAAGAAGAAGAAGAAGAAGAAGAAGAAGAAGAAGATGATGATGATGATGATGATGATGATGATGATGATGATGATGATGATGATGATGATGATGATGATGATATTACTAACAACATTCCTTCAGTCTTTATACATCCCACATTGAACCGTTATTAACTACGGATTCACGAAAGGAAATCCACACACACACACACGGACATACCCCACCCACCCCCACCCTCACGTACCCACCCATTAACACACACATACATCCACACACCCACACCCACACACATCCATACACACGCATCCACACACATACACATCCACACCTCCACCCACCCACACACACACACATACATCCACACCTCCACCCACCCACCCACACACACACACACACACACACAGTTTAACATCATTCATGGTCGCTACAATTTCTCTATCAGTCTGTGTGAGTGCGTCTTACAATTTTTTTTCTTTTGTTTGTTTTCTTTCAATGTCTGTCAATCTCTGGCTCTGCTCTCTCTCTCTCTCTCTGTCTTTCTGTCTTTGTATGTATTTCTATCTGTCTGTCCCTTACGCACGTGCACACACCCACACCCACACTCTCTCCCTCTTATTTATCTCTCTCTTACACACACACACACACATATTTGCAATACATCACAACTGGGTTTATTTAAGAATGTAGGAATCGGAAAGTGATTTTTGTAGAGAAAAAAGTTAGGGCAAGGGCTAGGGATAGATCTACAACTAACCCTTACCCGAACCCTTGTCTAAAAAGTTGACCTAGTTCGTCTCCTATAGGCGACGAAATAGGTCGAATTTTCTTCACAATTTCTCCGAAAATTGACAGTATTTTCTCCGTCCCGGATAGAGCACTCCTGTGTACTTAAAACACTCTCATGCACTAAAAGAGCACTCCCGCGCACTTAGAAAAAAGTGGGTTCCTTGAAAAAAGTGGGCTTTAAGCAAATAAACCCATTTGTTACTAAGAAAGACAAGGTCTGCTACCCATTTGTGCGTTTATTCACGTGCACATACACACAGCATAAACCCCATACCCTTAGCCTCCCTTCCTTTAAAACACACGACCACTGACGCTACACGATCCGAATCAGAATCAGAATCTATGGTCCCTACAAACAGCAAGGCCATCTTATTGTTCTCGCATTGCACAACTATAATTGACAATAAAATTCACCCAACACAATCGCAATAAATAATACTAAATATAGAATATAAACTATAATATAAAATAAATAACACTACATAAATACAATAATAAATCATACCACAATCACTTACACCCACTCTACCTCCACACCTCTTTTAGCCAAACTCCTCTTCACAGAAATCTGAAGACTCCATGCAGGTCTATAAAGCGTGTGAAAACATTCAGGCACCGTCTCAGACAAGACGACGTCAGCAGTGACGGAGTGAGACGGATGACGTCAAATTGCCCGAATTTCGTCATCCATCTTCCCTGCTGACGTTCCTCGGACAGAGACTGCTGGAAGAAAAACCCAATCTCGCGTTGACGAACGAGAAAGTAACGACTGCGAGGGGACGTGACTCGTTCTGCTCTCTAATTAATTCTCGCCCCTGTTTGAACTCTTTTGCGCATGAAGGAGTGTATGTTTGCTTAGCTGCTTGATGATGGGCTGAGCGCGATTGAATTTGTTTTTGGTCGAGTGGTCTCCTTGCATTCTGCAGTTTTGACTGATTAGTCTGTTGCAGTTTCCCGACTATTCGCTCTTCTTCTTCTTCTTCTTCTTCTTCTTCTTCTTCTTCTTCTTCTTCTTCTTCTTCTTCTTCTTCTTCTTCTTCTTCTTCTTCTTCTGCCACATTAAAAGCATTGACACAGAAGGTTCAGGCTATTAAAAAGCGCCAGAGGTAGACAGCGGTAGATATGGTTCCACGGTGGTCATCAGGTCTGGTGAGTCTGGCGTCAACGTTGACTACATCGTCGTAGGATGTTCCTTTCTCCTCCGTGAATACCCGGTCGCCACAGTATTGTGCTCAGTTGTCTGGGCGGCAGACAATGCTCCCGAGGGCGGCAGGTGGACGACTCGGGCGGCTAAAGTTAGATTCTGTTTCGGCCAGCGCCTTGAGCAGCTCTTGAGCTGGAAAAGCGCTATATAAGACATATTAAATTAATTAGTAAGGACACAGTGTGCATCGATGTCTCAAACCTAAAACCAAAATCAGCTACATTCAAGTGTGCGCGATCGAATTAAAATTGAATCATTTAGAACCTAGTGTCAGTTTAACAACATCTGCAACTCAGCGATACACGTTCTTCGCTACTGAGAACGCCCATCATTAGAATTGAACATTGTCCTACAGTGAAAAATGAAGCGCCGTGGATGGGATTGCAAACTGAATGAAGGGGAGGTAATCCATGATGATGATAATGATGATGAAGAGGAGGAGGAGGAGGAGAAAAAGGAGGAGGAGGATCGACAATAGAGGAGGGGTTTGTAAGTAAGCAACAGGATTTGAATAATCAACGCGCCTAAAGAAGCGAAATGCGTTTGTGTCGAAGGGTGAGAGCTGGGTGTCCATCAACTATTGTTTTTGTATATGTGTGTGTAGGAGTTGAGAGAGAGAGAGAGAGAGAGAGAGAGAGAGAGAGAGAGAGAGAGAGAGAGAGAGAGTGAAAGAAAGGGAGAGAGAGAGAGAAAGGGAAAGAGAGAGATAGAGAGGGGGTAGGGGTGGGATGGGGTTTGGGGGCAGGTGGTTGTTTGAGAATGGGGCAAATCCGGGACAACTGGTTGTGACGGCACTATCTCTATCTGTCTCTCTCTGTCTCTGTCTGTCTGTCTCTCTCTCTCTCTCTCTCTCTCTCTCTATCTCCACCTACACCCACATACAAGAACAACTCTCTCCCCTCTCCGACACAAATGCCTTTCGCTTCTTTAAGCGCGTGGATTATTCAAATACTCTCTCTCTCTCTCTCTCTCTCTCTCTCTCTCTCTCTCTCTCTCTCTCTCTCTCTCTCTCTCTCTCTCTCTCTCTCTCTCTCTCTCGGTCCGTTCATTGTCTCTTTGGTGTTCCACCAGTATGTTGTGATAGTTAAGCTTACTACCCAAGACTGCATGCACATTGCTATGTTGTATTATTGTTTAAAACACCTATTGCGCTTCTGTTGCCTGTGCGGACTTAGCGATAAGACATCTGAAATTTGTGTGTGTGCCTGTGTGTCTGTCTGTCTATGTATCTGTGTGTGTGTTTGAGTGGGTGTGTGTTTGTGACTGTGCGCATATCACGAGCGTGCACGTGTGTCGTTGAGGTGGAAAGGGGGAAGTACGACAGAGGACCCGAAATTGCAGAGAAAATTTGTTCGGAGCTGTAGGCCAATCCGTGTTGGAATTTATTTCGCTATCAATTACAGGTTGCCAAACAACGATCGCGTAATTAACTGTCCATTCACTGAGACAAACGGACTCTTCCTTCTTCTTCTCTAGTATTTGACTCTCTTCTTCTCCTTCTTTGTTTTGTAGAAATTGACTTTCTCCTTTTTCTTCGTTCCCTTCTTCTCCTTCTTCTTCTCCCCCACCCCCTCTAATGCTTTACTCACTACTACTCCTTCTTTTCTAGCATTTGACTATCCCTTCTTCTTCTTCTTCTTCTTCTTCTTCTTCTTCTTCTTCTTCTTCTTCTTCTTCTCCGTTTACCGGGACAAACTAACTCTTCTTTTCCGGGGCGGCATAAGTTAATTCCCTGTATCAGCCCGCGCCTTCAGCGGCCGTTGAGCTAGAAAAGCTCAATATACAAATGATTTAATAAATAGATACCAAAACAAACAAACAAACAAACAAACAAACAAACAAACAAACAAAGAAAGAAATAAATAAATCCTATCCAAACCTATCCTATCGCGTAACTCGGAAGTCGCCGGGGCACCACAGCTGATCGTTTAACTAACGTTCTCCATCTTTCTCTGTCCTCAGCAACCCTCATGGCTTCGCTCAGTGTCAAGCCAGACCTTCCTCGAATGTTGTCTTCCCACCTCTTTTTCGGTCTCCCTCTACTTCTGCCTTCTTGCACCGTGCCTTGAGGGATGGTCTTTGCAAGGCCTGATGCTCTGACCATCGGAGTTTCTGTTTCTTCACCACTATGAGGATGTCATCGTGTTGTTCAATGGCTTGTGTGATGGTCTGTCGGACTTCGTCGTTGGTGATGTGCTGGGTATAGGACATGCATAGAAGTCTTCTCTAGCACCTCATCTTCATTCTTTGTGTTCTTCGTTGTAGGTCTGCTGTGAGGGTCCATGTTTCAAAAGCGTATATGAAGAAAAAGATTATAAGGGAGCGCAGCAGCCTTACCTTGGAATGTAGACTGATAGTCCTGTCTTTCCAAATGGGTTTCAACCTTGTCAGGGCAGCAGTTGTTTGTGCGATCCTGGAAAGGACTTCCTTTCGGGATCCATAGTCTGATACAATGGCTCTTTAATACTTTAAGCTATGCGCTGTGTTGAGGGATTGGCTTTGGACTTTGATGTACATGTTGATGCCATTGGTGTTGTTGGTCATTATTTTGGTCTTCTCTGCACTTATTTTCATTCCATAGGCTCTGGAGGTGGTGTCAAGCCTCTGTACCAGTTTTTCAAGTTCTTGTTCCTCTCCAGCCAATCCATCAACGTCATCCGCAAAACCGAGGGCGAAGTACCACTGAACAGATTTTTTAATCTAGACTAATCTGCGAGAGATACCTACAGCACCAACAACATCTATATCATGTGTTTGTAGACTTCAAAAAAGCGTTTGACCAAGTCTGGCATGCAGCTCTGTGGAGCATCCATGAGAGTGTTCAACATCAGCCCTAACGTTATTGAAGTCATCAAAAGCCTGTATGACAAGGCTACTAGTGCAGTCCTCTACAACAGCGCCATCGGGAACTGGTTCAGAACAAAAATCGGCGTGCGTCAAGGATGCCTACTCTCTCCAAAACTCTTTAATATCTTCCTGGAGCGCACCATTCCTGATGCCCTTGCAGGTCACGAAGGCACAGTTAGCATAGGGGGGGTAACTAACTAAATATATTATTTTAATTAATT
The DNA here is from genome assembly GCA_036898135.1 of Oncomelania hupensis. NCBI lineage: Eukaryota > Metazoa > Mollusca > Gastropoda > Littorinimorpha > Pomatiopsidae > Oncomelania > Oncomelania hupensis. Next base: position 26,976,004 of record CM072520.1, read on the forward strand.
AATAATTAATATTTTTTCACATCGAAGCTGAGAGTGGTCGAGACTTACAGAGTGTGTCTCTGGTGGGAGGCACTCGGCCAGCCTCTCTAGTATCGGTTCATAACTATCCTTTTGGCCATTCTCTGGAACTGATAAGAGGAACATCGGCTAGCGTCGTTGGTGACAAGGACGACTACACGGCCACTGTTACCAGAATTAAAACTTCAGATGACACGAGACTCTACTACCTCATTTCTGGCTCGCTGCGGCTAGCACGAGGACTTTGCCACCAACTAAACGTTTAAGACTCCATTTGTATGAGGGTTGGGTCCCGACTGGGAGACGACGACCAGCAGAGAAGAAGAAGGAGACTGAGATAAGAGGGTGAGAGAGGGAAGGACGGGGTGTGTGGGGGTTTGAGATGGGTTAGTTGGAGGGAGAGGGGAGGGGGAAGGGTAACGACGATACGGAAAAGTGAGTGGACGAAGAGAAGAAGCAGTGGTTTTCTTCTATTTGTCTGTTAGATGGTTATCTCAGTGCATGATAGATGAGATTAGGGACGATTAGGAGTATTTAAGTGTGTTTGTTGGGAGGGGAGGGGGGCGCTAACCTCCCCCCCTTCCAAATAAATATAAATTCTTACTAGTTCTTATATAAAAATTTTAATTTGTATTCCATTCGCTCTTCTTTTATGTATCTCATCCACTTATGCACATTTTGTTCTCTCTCCTTATATTCATTCTCTCACACACACCCCCACCCCCACCCCTCCAGCCCTCTCGCCTCTGCCCTTTCTCTCCCCTCTTTCTGGCATTCACATTGTGACCTTTGTCGCCAAAAAGATTGATTAATTTCATTAAGGTGAGGCATTCACTAAAGGGAAGCAACCGTATTGACAGGCAAGAGTTATCCTTTTAATAGTCTTCATTGTCTCGGCCAAACAAACGTTCTGCTTGTCTAAAGATAGCTTGAAACGTGCATGCGTAATGTAACATAGTTTGTTGCTTTTTTTTTTAAACGCGCATGCGTAGCGTGGGATAATAACACATCGGCGCATGCGTAATGATGCGAAGCGGGGATTTAAAAAAAAGAGAAGGCTGGTTCATTAATTGATAAGATGATTAATTAATTAAATGATTAATGACCGTTTAACTGTTGAGAGTCGCTGTCTTGTAGAAGAGTTAACGTTCAATTCTAGCCGGGGATTTAGTTATCATTTTATTTTAAAAAAAAATAATTAATGACCGTTGCTCGACTACGATTATGTAAAGAAGTTGTTTATGGTTGCCCTATCCTAAAATTTCCGTCCGTCCGTTTCTAACCTCCCTTCTTCACCCACGCCCCACTCCATCCATCATCCCAACTCACCCCCACCACCACCATCCCACCCACCCAAACCACATCCTATCCTATCCCGTAACTCGAAGGTCGTTTGGCACCACAGATGATCGTTTAACCAGCGTACTCCATCTTTCTCTGTTTTCAGCTGCAGCCCTCATGAGTTCGCTCAGTGTGAAGCCAGTCCATTCCCGAATGTTGTCCTCCCACCTCATTTTCTGTCTCCCTCTTCTTCTGCCTCCTTGCACCGTGGCTTGCAAGAGGGTCTTTGCAAGGCCTGATGCTTTGGTGACGTGGCGATACCATCGGAGTTTCCGTTTCTTCACCACACTTCATCATCATGTTGTCCAATGGCTTGTGTGAAGGTCTGTCGGACTTCGTCATTGGTGATTTGCTGTGTATAGGAAATGCCCAGAAGTCTTCTGTAGCACCTCATCTGCATGCTTTGTATTCTTCCTTGTAGATCTCCTGTGAGGATCCATGTTTCGCAAGCATATAAGAAGATGGAGATGACAAGGGAGCGCAGCAGCCTTACCTTGGAATGTAGACTGATGGTCCTGTCTTTCCAAAAGTGCTTCAACCTTGTCAGGGCAGCAGTTGTTTGTGCGATCCTGGAGAGGACGTCATGTCGTGACCCATTGTCTGATACAATGGCTCTTAAATATTTGAAGCTATGCACTGTATTGAGGGATTGGCCTTGGACTTTGATGTCAGTGTTGAAGTCATTGGTGTTGTTAGTCATCATTTTGGTCTTCTCTGCACTTATTTCCATTCCTTATTCTCTGAAGGTAGTGTCAAGCCTCTGTACCAGCTTTTCAAGTTCGTTTTCCTCTCCAGCCAATGCATGAATGTCATCTGCAAAACGGAGGTTGGAGATTGCTCTACCCCCTATGCTGACTGTGCCTTCGTGATCTGCAAGGGCATCTGACATGATGCGCTCTTGGAAGATATTAAAGAGTGTTTGAGAGTATGCATCCTTGACGCACACCAGTTGTTGATCTGAACCAGATTCCGATGATAATAATAATAATACAGGATGCCATACGCGATGGCGCTGTTGTGGAGGACTACACTGGTATGCTTGTCATATAGGCTTTAGATGACTTCAATAATGTTAGGGCTGATGTTGTACACTCTCATGGCACAGAGCTGCTATGCCAGACTACATGTAGGTCAAAAGCTTTCTTAAAGTCTACACACATGATATAGATGTTGTTGGTGCTGTAGGTATTTCTCGCACCAACCCACCCACATCTTTTTTGTGTTCCAGAAGTGGTTATTTCACAAAATTAAATAATCAAGAAAGTTTAACAAATATTTGTGGTCGAGAAACAAAAGCTATTGCGCAAAACAATAACAACAACAACAGCAACAACAACGACAACAAAACGTATACATTAATAAAAATGTTTTATTGACGCCAAGGGATGTTTCTTTCTCATTATTGTGTATTTTGAATCATAGATTTAACACCAAACTATAATAGTCTACCAATAGGCGTCATTGCAATAATTTTCACAACTGCTGTTATCTGTGAATGATGTAATACATCATGTAAAGAATGTCCATATTCAGTCAAATTATGTCCTTGGTTTTCATACAAATACTGCAAGCAGATAGTTTTCATTGTTGCCTATCACTCCGTGTTTGTTCCTTGCTTCGTTAGGAAAAGCTGAACATCTTCTCACTAACAATAATAATAATAATAATAATAATAATAATAATAATAATAATAATAATAATAATAATAATAATAATTATTATTATTATTATATTATTATTATTATTATTATTATTATTATTATTATTATTATTATTATTATTATTATCATTATTATTATTATTATTATTATTATTATTATTATTATTATTATTTTTATTATTATTATTATTATTATTATTATTATTATTATTATTATTATTATTATTATTATTATATGTTGTTTGTTTTAATGTCTTTTTCACCGAAATGATAAGACAAAAACAAAAACAAAGGAAAACAAAAAACAATGAAAAAAAATATTATACATGTAATAAAACAGGGGAGTGCTATGATTCAAAATGCACAATAATGAGAAAGAAACGCTAATTTAGACACACACATACACACACACACACACACACACATCAAAACAAAACGACCAAATTGAAATTTGAGGGTTAAGCTCTTCCTCAAGTAGACAAAAACAAAGTAGTAGTAGAGTATATGTTCCGAGAATCTGGCATAGTCATATTGAGTAGGTATGATTTTGACTCAAGATTGTATGATTTACCTTTGTATAAGCTTATATTTCGACAGCATACTACTCAATAGGATGAAGAAGGCAGTGTGATGTGGAAATATACCAAGGTAAATCATAGAATCTGAGTCAAGATAATATCTACTCAACAAAAACAACGTTCCCCACGTAACCCATAGTGAAACAGGATGCAATCACGAGGTTTTTTTCTGTTCTTCTTCCATCGAACTGAAAACGCGGCGATCTGAAGATGACGAGGTCCTTAATACAGACGTTGGAAGAGAATACAGGAAGAGGACTTCATTTGTTTTTGAAACTTTAGATTGACTGCATCCAATTCCATTATTGAAGGGGAGGAAGAAAACCGGAGTACCCTCAGAAAACCCTCTGTTCTTATCTTCACCGGTTCTAAAAAAAAACCACGAGATACATATTATCGACCCAGAGAAACTCGACCTTAATTGTAGCGCGCACATCGAGAAACTATTGAAACCAAAAACATATGTAAATAGGGCTGACTTTGGAGATGTAGATGAGGTGCTACAGAAGACCTCTGGGCATTTCTTATATACCCAGCACATCACCAACGACGAAGTCCGACAGACCATCACACAAGCCATTGGACAACACGATGACCTACTCACAGTGGTGAACAAACGGAAACTCCGATGGTATGGCAACGTCACCAGATCATCGGGTCTTGCAAAGACCCTCATGCAAGGCACAGTGCAAGGAGGTAGAAGAAGAGGGAGACCGAAAAAGAGGTGGGAGGACAACATTCGAGAATGGACTGGTTTGACACTGAGCGAAACCATCAGGGTTGCTAAGGACAGGGAAAGATGGAGTACGCTGGTTAAACGATAATCTGTGGTGCCCCTACGACCTCCGAGTTACGGGATAGGATAGGATAGGCTGCCTTTGATGAGGGGTGGAACTGGCAATAATTGTAATAATAACTGTTCTTAACATATTTATGAAGCCTACAAATGCACATGTGCAAACTTATAAGTATAACGCCGCAATACAATATCATCAAACAGGCAGTTAGCAAATAGTTCAATATCTTTCTTTCTTTCTTTCTTTCTTTCTTTCTTTCTTTCTTTCTTCTTCTTCTTCTTCTTCTTCTTCTTCTTCTTCTTCTTCTTCTCTCTCTCTCTCTTTCACTCTCTCTCTGTGTCTCTGTGACCGCCTCAGAGGCAAGGAAAAAAGTAGCGCTCTACCTACCACTCACCCACCTTGTGACTTACCAGATGTCTTTTGTTACGTTTTCACCAAGAAAGTCGCTGATATACGCTATGAACTTGATCACGATGCTGGCGTGCAGATGCATTGCCAAAAGTTTTAAATTATGTACGGTTTGACCATTTTGAACCAGTTTCTGTTACTGAAGTCAAAGAAGTCATCAAAAAATCTAAACCAACCACTTGTTCCCTTGATCCCATTCCCACTCCTCTCCTACTTGACTGCATTGACCCTCTTCTCCCAACAATAACACACATTGTCAATGAGTCTTTGTCCACCCCTACTGTTCCTGCACCTTTCAAGACGGCAGCTGTCAAGCCACTGCTCAAAAAGCCCAGCCTAAATCAGAATGAACTAAAAAATTACAGACCAGTATCTAATCTATCATTTTTGTCCAAGGTTACAGAAAAGTTGGTATTGAAGCAGTTACTCTCATACTTGCAAAGCAACTCTCTTCTCAGTCCCAATCAGTCAGCCTATCCCACCTCTCATAGCACCGAGACAGCATTACTCAAAATCACAGGTGACATTCTGCTTGCTCCGGACAAAGGCAACTTATCTCTTCTAACACTTCTTGATCTATCGGCTGCCTTCGACACTGTAGACCACAATATTCTGCTCGAAACTCTCGAGTCGCAGTTTGGAGTTTCAGGGAATGTCTTGGCCTGGTTCAAGTCATACCTCCAAGGTCGTACGCAAACTGTCAGCATTGCTGAGGTGCTCTCAAAGAAGGAAATTTGACGTATGGTGTGCCGCAGGGGTCAGTTCTTGGACCGATTCTCTTTGTGTTGTACACAAAGCCTTTGCTCGAACTGATTCAAAAACACGATGTAATTGTTGAAGCTTTTGCTGACGATACTCAGCTTTTAATATCAAGTCTTCCGGTACAATCGATGCCAATGTCCAGACTGTACAGAATTGCATTTCTAATGTCCGATCCTGGATGAAACAAAACAAGTTAAAGCTCAATGATGATAAAACAGAGGATCTTCTGTTCAAAAAGACCAGAACTGCCTTAGCTTGCACCTTGTCTACCACTGTAAGTGTATGAGAGCATGAAATCTCTTCTCTCAATCGGCTAGAAATCTTGGCTTTTTTATGTCGAGTGACATGACGCTTGATTTCCATATTGTACAAGATTGTAAATCAGCATATGCTGCCTTGCGTCAGATCAGCTCCATTCGCTGCTACTTAACCCTTCCAGCAACCATCACCTTAGTCTGTGCTTTAGTCTTGTCTAGGCTAGACTATTGTAATGCCCTACTGGCTTCCTGCCCGAGTCATCTCATAGACAAACTTCAAAGAGTCCAGAATTGTGTTGCTAGGCTAGTCTTCAGGGCCAAAAAATCGCGATCACATCACTCCACTACTCCGTAAGCTTCATTGGCTACCCATAGAGGCCCGCATTAAATACAAACTGTCCGTACTGTGCCACAATTTCTTCTCTGGAACCTGCCCTTCATACCTGTCAGATCTGCTGTCCGTCTATGTCCCTTCTCGCACTCTTCGCTCTTCTTCTGACTCTCGCACACTCTGCATTCAAAAAACCAACACCAAAATGTACGGAGAACGGGCATTCACCTATTGTCCACCCAGACAACATCAGACACAAGCAGACCACACCCTCATTCAAGCAAGCTCTAAAATCTCACCTCTTCAAACTCTACTATCCTGACAAAATCCTTCATTCTATAGACCCTAGCCGCAGCTCATATTCGTTCTGCTTTGGGCTATGCTTGTGGATTTGCTGTGATTGTGATGACTTGTTTGCAGAAAGTTAACTTTATGTATTTTTTGATTTTGTGTGTGAGGTTTAATTTTTTTTCTCATTGTATAATTTCTAATGCAATATTGTAAGTTGTTTTATGTTTGTTTCTTTCTTTTCATGTAAAGCGCTATGTGCTTGTCTATAAAAAGACAAGTACCTAATAGCGCTATATAAATGTCCATTATTATTATTATTATTATTATTATTATTATTATTATTATTATTATTATTATTATTATTATTATTAAATGCGCATTCAAGCCTATAACGCCGCTAAACAATATAATGGTTAAATATCATCTATTTCTCTCTCTCTCTCTCTCTCCCTCTCTCTCTCTCTCTCACTCTGTCTGTCGGTCACTGTCTCTCCCTCTCGGTCTCTCTGCCTCTGCCTGGTTGGCTGTCCGTTTATCTATCTCTATCTCTATCTCTTACACACACGCGCGCACACCCACACAACACACACACACTCTCTTTCCTTCTCTCTCTCACTCTCTCTCTCTCTCTCTCTTTATCACTTACCCACATATACGCACATTCTCTCTCTTCCTCTGTTCCCATTCTCTCCTTCTCCATCTCTCTCTCTCTCTCTCTCTCTCTCTCTCTCTCTCTCTCTCTCTCTCTCTCTCTCTCTCTCTCTCTCTCTGCCTCTCAGCAAACTGCAATAATAACCGATACGGATTGCATATTTATGATGTCAATAAAACCACGTGGTAAACATACATCGCGGCTAGATAATCGTAAATATTGTGCAGATCATATATAGTAAATTTTCTGTCACCAGACACTGGGGCGCTATTTGTAAATACACGATTAATTTCATAACATCCGTAGAACACACAATGTATAATAATGAGAGACACTATAATCGGGCGCTTCAAAGTAATGGACACTATCTCTCTCTGTCTCTGTCTCTGTCTAATAATTAGAGAAACTATAATCGGGCGTTTCAATGTAGTAAATATTCTGTCTCTCTCTCTCTCTCTCTCTCTCTCTCTCTCTCTCTCTCTCTCTCTCTCTCTCTCTCTCTCTCTCTCTCTCCATGCAAACGTACCTTAAGGCAACAACAATGTAACTTTTAACACCTGTCTATTTGATATAAATTGGGTTGTTTTATATGTATTGTGTAATTGTTACACCAAAATGGAGTGTCATACATACCTGTCAAGTGCTACGGATTTTTGCGTAGCGCTACGCATTTTCAACATTTTCCCATTGCTACGGCGTATCACAAAGCTGCTACGCAATTTTTCAAAAGTGACGATAATATTTTTTAACCAAGGGGGTTTTCGCGCGAAAGTAGTCTGCTCCGGTCGAGTCCGGTTTAAAGACACTTAGTAAAAGCACCGCACTTCCGCAACACGTGTTCGTTCAGATCTTCAGTCTACAATCAGTCTTTGTGAGGGAGAGACAGACGGAGTTGAACAAAGAAAATGGCAAAGCCTCCACCTAAAAAACTCAAACGACCAGGAAGGCACCTTAAACCATGTTTTGTGAATAAGCAAATTTGTTTGGGGAAAAAAAGTTCATCTGCTTTTTCTGTGTCAGTGATTGTCTCCCTTGTTTTTTTTTTTTTGTTTTTTTTTTAATGATTGCCTAGCTTATTTTCTGTCTGTATGTTTTAATTTATTTTATTTATTTTTTTTTTTTTTTGCATTTTCACTTTTATTTTGAAAAACGTACATGAAAATGTTTATAATGATAATGATAATAGTAATAGCAAAAGTGTTGTGCATTAACAAGATTTTACAATAAATTTGTAAACACATTGGATTTGTGTGTGTTTATATTGGATGCAGAAATTTCCAGTTTTGTTGCGAATCGCGTGATTCACATTAGTGCTACACCAAACCTCCATTTGCTATGGTTTTTCTGTTAAATTGCTACACCACAACCCGAAAACCCCTTGACAGGTATGTGTCATATATATATATATCTATATCTATATATCTATATATATATATATATATATAAAATAAAAATTATATATATATATATATATATATATATATATATATATATATATATATATATATATATATATATATATATATATATATATATATATATATATATATATATATATATATATATATATATATATATATATATACAATTTGTTTGCTGCATGATAATTAGTAGTCAATAATTATCTGTTCTATCGTTGGCATATTGAAGACTGTGAGCTGAAAAATGATACGAGGAACGACTGTAAGATTAGGATCCCGCCTAAAATCTGTAGCCCTGATGTGAATAAGATATCAGAGTCTGAGTCACCACCACCACCACCACCCCACCCCGTTCTCTCTCTCTTTTCTCTTCCTTTCTCTCTATCTCTTTCTCTCTCTCACTCACTCACAAGCACACATGCACAATACCACGCACACACAAAGCTTCTCCCCAACACACCCACAGATAACCTTCATTGCACTCCACCAAATAACATAACTGCCTCTACACGACTCCTTACTACTTACTCCACACATACACACACACACACACACTCACAGACAACACACACATTCCACAACACACACGCGCACACGCACAAACCACTAATTCCAACTGGCGTCGATTTCTCAAACCATTTTATATCCCAAGATCTCAACTAAGCCAGAGATAATCTTCAATAGGCCGCTGCAGGGGGGAATATGTTCCGCTAACTGCCTAGTTGCCCGTGTCCGACACCATAAAAAAGCAATTGCCATCCCTTGCTAGGCCCCATTGCCCATTTGACGAGGGCATAAATATGTGCGGATTGGACAACTTGGGGATTTTGTGGCCACTTTGGAAAATCCCTTTTTGGGGGTGAGGGACAACGTTTTATGAAATGTATGAGAATAACGTATTGATTATTGTATTTTATTTTAGCTTATTTTGTACCTGTCCCAATACGGTACCAGTGAACCACCGCGAATGCAGGCTGAAGCTAACTTGTTTCGTTGTGTTGTGTTGTTTTGGTGTTGTGTGGTGTGGTGTGTCACGTTACACTACACTACACTGCACTGCACTACACTACACTATGTTACGATATATATTATATTATATTATATTATATTATATTATATTATATTATATTATATTATATTATATTATATTATATTATATTATATTATATTATAAAGGTATTGGGATTCACCTTTTGTTCATACCGCCATTTACTGGAACGACATAGTTGATAAAATGGCGAAACAAGGAGCAATTAAAGCAGGCAATACTATTATATAATTATAAAAATAGAAGTGAAGTCTTCCGTATTGGAATTGATATCTTCATTGGAAAAAGTATATGCATTCTAATTTATCAGCAAAAGAAAGGTTGAAATTGTTTCTTATCCTAGACATTGATGTAGACTAATTAATAAACTATGAGTAAATTAATGGAAAACCAAGTTTAAAAAAGATGTATTTGTTATTGTTTACACCCAATATCTGTTAAATGTTATTATTTAATCTGAATGTCATATTTTGGTGCCGTTATATAAAAAAAGTATATCAATGTAAATATTCAAGAATCCATTAACATTTATATACTGTTGCATAGTCCGGCAAAA
>CM072520.1:26991123-27026123 GCA_036898135.1 Oncomelania hupensis
GTGGGAATTTAAAGCACTAAATTTCCAGAAAGTGGGGATACTATTTATACTGAAACCCCCGGCACCCACACGGGGGATCAGGCCTTGCAAAAACCATCCTGCAAGGCATGGTGCAAGAAGACGAAAGAAGATAGGAGACAGAAAAAGAGGTGGGAGGACAACACTCGAAAATGGACTGGTTTGACACTGAACGAAGCCATGAGGGTTGCTGAGAACAGAGAAAGATGGAGTACGCTGGTTAAACAATAACCTGTGGTGCCTCAACGACCTTTGAGTTACGGGATAGGATAGGATAGGATAGGATAGGATAGGATAGGATAGGATAGGATAGGATAGGATAGGATAGGATAGGATGTTGGTAAGCCGTAGCTATTAATAGGCACAAAAACTACGGAATGTGTTCAGTACAAAAAAAAACCGACTATACTTTCGAAAGAGTTATTTTTGGGTTGTAAGCTTTTTTTGAGTGGTGCAACACTGACGGTGAACGTTAAAAGTATCTGTCGAGAGGGCGTGGTCAAAGTGGGTCCCTTTAATAGAGGCCTAAAATTCCAAGCTTAGAGGTCAGATTGGAAAACGATTGCCCATCATATCATCTTTTAATGTGGCAGCAATGCAGTCTCTCCAAATAAACTCATTACTGGTCACACACAAAATAATAAACGAACATTTTTGACACCTCGGACCTCGATTTCATTTTTTTAAATCAATAATTGTTATTCGTTTTTTGGAAATTTTGTAGTGCGATCATCTATTATGCATATTTTAGCTTCAAAACGTTTACTTGCAAGACAGGTTAAGAATTCAGCAAGGACCTTTTCTTTAAAATTCGTGGTGGGATTTTTTTATCAGCCGTGCTTTGATACGGTTTGTTTAGTTTCGTATTTATCATGCTTAATATTCACATTTAGCGTGTTTGTTGTGAGCAAATAGCATGTTTGTCTTCACTAATTAGTGCTGTGGACAACTCACCAAAGTTCATTAGGGCGTAATAGATAATATATCATGATGATGATGATGATGGTGATGATGATAATGATGAGATAACTTTGGGATCATCATAAACCTACGCGTATGCAAACACACACACGCGCACAAAACTCTCTCCTCTCTCTACTCACACGCACACACAAACGCACACACACAAAAACTCACACACACACACGCACACAAAAACTCACACACACACACGAACAATCACGCACACAAAACCACAAATTCTCACGCGCTGGCGCGATCACACACACACATCCAGTTCAAAGCAAACTCATCATCTGATTTCTGCGGATGATTGACATTCGGATTGATTGCAGACAAGGGCAGACGACCAAGAGGTCATCTAGGTCCAACCGCATGAATTTCCTCCCTTTGAAGATTGCCTCCCCTCGTGCTACTTTGCAAGGTCAAGGTCAGGTCACGGTCACCTTGCCTGGAAAGTGACCTCCGGGATGGCGATGAACTTGCAGAAAATATTACGCAGGATGACAATACAAAATTCGTCTGCCCATTCCCAATATTTTATGGACGAGGATTCCTTCACTCCATTCGGTAATTCAGTTGGTGAGGGTACTCGCTCACAACATCTTTTACTTTTCGCGGGTTTTTGCAGGAACAATTATAGTACCCAATGTAAAACCATACGACGTTGGAGCCGTATTCATTCCACTAGATGAATTAGAGTGTTAACAATCAAAGAAAGTCTGAAAGATTACAAAGAAGTGCAATCACGTCATGTCACTCAGACTGCCACCAAGTTTGAAAGGTTGTTTTTTTTTTTAATGCAATCCCCCATTTCACTCAAGTGTTGTGACTTGCGCATGAAGTCGTAAGTGCTACAGGATTCTACCGGTCTTGCTTTCGATTCTGTCAGTGACTATGGTCAAACGTTCGACCATCTAAACTCTCAATATATAAACAAAGTTGATGTTAATAATAAGACTTTTTTCTACTTCAGACATGGGATAGCAAAAATGACATTTACAAAATGTGCATTAAACTCTGCCGAACTAATCTACGGAAAAATACGTTTTAGTAATAGAACTGCACCCAACTGAAACAAACTACCAGTGCATGTTTAAAAAATAATACTAGAACCCCCTTTAACAGATAACATTCTTTCACGAGACCAAAGTCATATTATGGTGACTGAGCTGTTGGGGTCATTTTAATTTTCCAAGCAGTTGCAACGCAGTGCGAACCATAATGTAAAGTGATCAAAATTGACTGGGGCACTTAAAAAGCAGTGAGGCTTACCAAAGTCCCAGCTGAACTGAATTGAATTTAAGTGCAGTGGATTTGTCAAAATCACAAGCAATGCAATTTTAATTTGCTGTAGCAGCTTCATAATACTGTACACTGGTACTTGCACTTTTTACCATGGAGACGTATACCGACGACATTATTACTACTGCTACTACTACTACTACTACTACTACTACTACTACTACTACTACTACTACTACTACTACTACTACTACTACTACTACAACAACGGCATATCATGAAGACGTGTACCGATGACCTTACCACTACTACTAGTACTACTACTACTACTATAACTACTATTACAAAAACTACAACAGCAACAACAACAACAACTACTACTACTACTACTACTACTACTACTAATAATAATAATAAAAATAATAATAATAATAATAATAATAATAATAATAATAATAATAATAATAATAATAATAGCAAACATGTAATTTGCCAGGTATATTCTTTCGAGCAAAGGAGTGAATGTGTTGTCAATTTTCATTGTAATTGCATGCGGCTTTGTTTTAACAACAAATCATGCATTATAATTTCCTTATGTATGAGATACCAAAGATAAATACATAGTCCTCATTATGTAGCTTTAGTAAGTGAGTGTGAGTGTGTGAGTCTGTAGGTGGGCGTGTGTGTGTATGCGTTGTCGATAGACAAAGACATTTTTTAAAAACTGATATCATAAAGTGATAAGATCAGCATGCAAAGGTTTATAATTATAGTACGTGAAATTGTTCTAGTCTGGTAATATTGAAGGTATAATATTGAGAGTAGAAGGGAGTTTTTTTCCGGGTACAATAAATGCAGTGAGATGTGTGTGTGTGTGTGTGTGTGTGTGTGTGTGAGAGAGAGAGAGAGAGAGAGAGCGTGGTGTTGATGGAGACGATATATGAAGAAGGTGAAGCGGGGGTTGTCCATTTATTATTGATTTAGGCCCCTAACTCCTTTCCTGGGATGGTTATCCCCGTCTGCCGTATCGCCAATGGAGGGTGTAGACGTTAAACCTCAATGTTCGCTCATGTCCATGTTGAATGGTGGGGTAACAGGAGAAGGGTGTGATGAGGGAGGCGATAATTATGAGTGTGGAAGAGGGTGACGTTGCTGTCGCGGAGAGGTTGAAAAGGGGGGTACTTTTTTTTTCTTTAGACGTCGTCGCCGGCAGCCGCTGTTGTCGTGGCCGTTGGTGGTGTTGAAACCCCAGAACGCCGATCGACTGGTATCGACAAAGGCAGCATCTGAGTTGAGCCATGCGTGAGAAAAAAAATCAGGCCCTTCCCTCTCCAGATATTAATATCACAATCATTCATTTCGTCCCCCCCCCCCCCCTCGCGAGGGCCCCCTCAGACCAAGGTTGAGTTCACGGCTGATTTCACTCTTTAGACGCGCCATGCTACGCCTTTCATACCGTTCGATGAGGCCCTGCAGAGGTTTTGGTGATTGAGAAGGGGGTGGGGAAACAAGGGGAGCGGACGTAGAGAGAGAGAGAGAAAGAGAGAGAGAGAGAGAGAGAGAGAGAGAGAGAGAGAGAGAGAGAAAGAGAGAGAGAAAGAGAGAGAGAGAAAGAGAGAGAGAGAGAAAAGGAGGGAGGGAGGGAGAGACAGCTAGAGAGAGGGGGAGAGGGAGTAAGAAAAAAGAGAGAAGAGAGGGAAAGAGAGAAGAAAAAAGAGATACAAAAGGGAGAGGGAAAAAAAGAACGCAGAGAGGCATGTTTGTCCAATCAGCTGTTATAAAATAAAATTGCAATCTGATGTTTCGATTACAATGTAGACCCAGGAACGTTTGGTGAGAAGAGAAAAAGTTTACACCTAAATGATTCGGGTTATGCAGATGAGAGAGAGAGGAAGGAGAGAGAGGAAAAAGAGAGAGAGGGGAAAAAGAGAGAGAGAGGAAGGAGAGAGAGAGAGAGAGAAAGAGAGAGAGAGAGAACGGCAAGGAAAGGAAGACAGGGAGAGAAAGACGGAGAGAAAGAGAGAGAGGGAGAGGGACAGACAGACAGAGACGGAGAAAGAGAGAGAGATAAAGAGACAGGGGCAGAAAGAGTGAGAGGCAGGCAGACAGAGATAGACAAACAGAGAAAGACACAAACAGAAGAACAAAGAGAGATTAGGGGAAAAAAAAAGGTCACTTGGCATTGTTCCTTATTTTGCAATTGTAGCATTTTTATTTCACGCTTTGCCGAGGATTTTATCACATTATTGAAACACCCAGGATGAACAACGAAGCATGTTCTAAAAACAATTTCCAATGTCCTCAATTTTTCCTTTTCTTCTTGAGTTGTCTGGGCGTGACACAATGCGCTCAAAGCCTGCAAGCTGGCGTCTCGAGCTAGTTGAGTTAAATCCTTTCTCGGTCGGCGCCTTGAGCAGCTCTTAAGCTGACAAAAAAAGCGAACTATATAAGAAGAAATGAATAAATAAATAAAAAGGGCTGCACTAGCATTTTTTTTTTGGGTGGGGGTGTCTTTTTTTAAATTTATTTCACTCCCCTCTTCCTTACCCATTCTTTATAAATTGTCATTTTTATTTCGTTTTTATGGCGCTGCTTCTCATCTCCGAGCCATTAATATCAAAGTCAAGTCATTAACCTTTGGTAATTGCGAACGGTAATCAGGCGTGGAGCTCCACCGTTTGATGTTTCATTCCCAAGTTTTTCTCTAATCCCTTGCAGGGCCTCGCACAAAGCTGAATTACAATCGCGTCACTTGTACGAGTTTCACAGCACAGTGCCTCGTTTCTAAGCATCCCATTATGCTTTGAGCAGGAAGTTGCATACACACAAGCGCAAACGCATGCGCAATGCGGGTGCAGAGCACGAAGGGATCAGAAATTGACCCAGACCCCGCTAGGCGGCGCTCACTGCAGGCCTCTAATGAATGTCATTGAAAACTAATCAATGACCGCATATTTTTAGTTTCCAATCAGATTTTTTTTCTCTTTTTTTGTATGCATTTTTTTTCTCTTTTTAGATCGTCTTTCTTTCCCCCTTTCTTTCTTTCTTTCTTCCTTTCTATTGTATTTCTATCTTCTTCTTCTTCTTCTGCCTATAAATCCTTTGTACTTCCATCTGTTGGTAAATCTGATCATGATTGTGTCCATATCATTCCATCTTACCTGACTAAAATCAGATCACAACCCATTGTAAAAAAAAACAGTGAAAATTTGGTCTTCTGAAAGCATTGAACAGTTACAAGGATGTTTTGACTGTACTAACTGGAACATGTTTTTGGAATCTAGTGATGGTGTAAATGAAGTTGCTGATGTTATTTCTGACTATATTAAGTTCTGCGAGGATATTGTCATGCCTACCAAAACTATAAAAATATTTCCAAATAACAAACCTTGGGTCTCAAAGTCACTCAAAGCCACGCTCAACGAAAAGAAAATTGCATTTCAAACCGGTGATAAAGCTGAACGTAGGCGTGTTCAAGCAAAACTAAGAAAGGAAATTCAGGATGCTAAACGGCAATATAAGGAAAAGGTAGAATCACAGTTCGAGCGCGGTAACCTGGCTGATGCGTGGAAGGGGTTGAAAACTCTGTCCGGTCAAGCGAAGCTGAAGTCAACTAACTGTGACCTTCCTTTTGAAAACCGAATTAAAATGTCAGAAGAACTAAATTCATTCTAACTGCCGTTTCGAACGCGATGATACAAAAGACGACGTTGATGATATTATTTCTCGTTTAGAACAAGACGTGGTTGATGGTGATGCTGACTTTGAGATCGACGGTGCCACAGTTGAGTCCATGTTTAAAAGACTGAATTTGAGAAAGGCAACTGGCCCTGATGGTATAGGAGGTCGGACCTTGAAGTGGTGCGCTGCACAATTATGCTTCGTATTCAGTCAGCTATTCTCGTGGTCAGTCAGGGACTGTGTTGTACCTAGTATATGGAAACACTCTTATTATCTGTTCCGTGCCCAAAAACAGTAAACCCAAAGAACTCAACGACTACCGCCCTGTTGCCCTGACATACATAGCTATGAAATGTCTCGAACGGATTCTTCTGTCTCGTCTTCCTTGTCACACTCAGCCTTTCTCTGACCCTCTTCAGTTTGCATACAAACCCAATCGTAGTACCGACGACGCTTTTCCACAATGCTTATGATCACTTAGAAACCTCTGGTTCCTTTGTCCGTATTCTATTTATAGACTTTTCTTCTGCTTTCAATACCATACAGTCACAACTCATGACTCAGAAGCTTTTGTCTTACACTGTCCCTCCTAGACTCGTCCAGTGGATCATTCACTTCCTCGTGTCCAGATCTCAGGTTTTTCCCGCTTTCATACTGCTGTCTCATCTCTCAACAAACGTCCACAGGAGCTCCTCAGGGTACGGTTCTTTCTCCGGTACTTTTCAAGCTCTACACAAACGACTGCAGAGGAACTGACGCCACGCCGGTCATAAAGTACTCGGGCGATTCTGCCCTTGAGGGCCTGTCGAATTCAAATGCTGTGTATTTCTCTCCAGTTGATAGGTTCTGCTCCTGGTGCAAACAAAACTATCTGGACTTAAATGTCAAGAAAACTAAGGAACTGGTCATTGACTTTCGTAAAAACAACGCTCTCATTCCAGACCTTGTCATTGATGGTGTTACAGTCGAGAGAGTCACTCAATACAAATACCTGGGAACCATCACTGACGAAAAACTTAACTTCACTGCAAACACCCAGGCCATCCACAAAAAATGTCAGTCTAGAATTTACTGCCTTCAAAAACTTCGAAATCTCCAAGTCAATAGCCGCATCCTTCAGATTTTTACTCTTCTTTTATTGAGTCCGTACTTACCTTTTCTTTTATCTGCTGGTATGGAAGTTTGTGTGTAAAAAACAAAGGTGTGCTTGATCGAGTGGTGAATGTTTGTGGGAAGATTGTGGGAGTGAAACAAGAGAGTTTGCATGTGTTGTATGAAAGGCGTGTTGTGCGGAAAGCCAGTTGTATTGTACTGGATAGCACGCATGTGCTTGCGCACCACTTCCAGCTCCTGCCTTCTGGAAGGCGCTACCAAACACCAAGGGTCAGAACTCCCAGAACGAAAAACAGTTTTATCCCAAAGGCTGTCTCATTACTTAATAAATGACATGTGTGTCGTGTGTGTGTGTGCGTGTGTGTGTGTGAGTGTGTGTGTGTGTTTGTGTTTGTATTTGCTCAAAATAATTTCATTTAACATTTGCTGTCGTTTAATGTTAGCATGCATAAGTGTAATTATATTAAAGTGCGACTGTGCAGTTTTATCCTCATTGTCATTATGATTGTTGTTATTATTATTGTGATGTTTATTCCTTGTTGATTGTAATTGTACACCACAATGTAATTTCTTGTAAAAGATAATAAAGTTGTCTTATCTTATCTTATTCATTATCTTTTTTTTTCTCTCAGAAGGTAGATTTTTTGAAGATTTTTTGTGTGTGTAGTGAACTATGCTTGTTTTGTTGACAAAATACTGAATGGATTGGATCGGTAATAGAGGAAATAAGAAGAGGAAGGAAGAGAGAGGCAGAGAGAGAGAGGGGGAGAGAGAGAGGGAACGAGAGTGGGAGAGAGAGGGAGAGGGAAAGAGAGAATAATATATTTATTTATTTCTTATATTGTATTTTAGTCTCAAAACAAAACAAAACAAAACAAAAACTGGCTAATAGAGACTATTATTTTGAGTGGCTTCATGGCGCAGTGGATGAGCAGCCGGTTTCCTATGCCGAAGATTCGAAGTTCGATCCCGGCAAGGGGCGAACGAAATTCAAACTCAAATTTTCCCTCTTCTAATAGCGATTTCCCTGCCTTTACACCACATGAGTAATAGATATGTGTTTGTTTATTTATGTAAGACTGATTGAAATCATGTGAGCGTGTATGTTGGTACAGATCGCCGCGCTTTGAATCTGATAGCTGATTTGGGGAAAAGCGCGTATATAGCATCCATTCCTATCCTATCCTGTCCCATAACCCGAAGGTCGTAGGGGCACCACAGATGATCGCTTAACCAGCATACTCCATCTTTCTCTGTCCTCAGCAGCCCTCATGGCTTCGCTCAGTGTCAAACCAGTCCATTCTCGAATGTTGTCCTCCCACCTCTTTTTCGGTCTCCCCCTTCTTCTACCTCCATGCACTGTGCCTTGCAGAATGGTCTTTGCAAGGCCTGATGATCTGGGGTCTTATTCATGAGTGACGACTAGACGTATAGGCGGCGTGCAAACAGAGGTCGCCGACTACAGCGAGGTACACGGTATACACGAGTGACGACTACACGCTTGTGCCGCCTAAAGTGGCGACTAAATGTAGACGGCCTCCGGAGGTCGTGTAAACGAGTCAGTCGCCGACTACAGGAAATCAAAATGGCCGCTTTCATTGCTTTTCTATACCATAATCGACAAGTTTTTCGTCGCCATCGAGTATTTCGAGACAGAACGCACCCTTTAGAAATGCTTGACGATAGAGAGGTGTTTACAAGATTTAGGTTACCTCGCCATTTCATTTTGGAACTGACAGATGAGATCTGTGAGGACATTGAGTATCCAGCTCGGCGCCAAGGAGCACTGACACCTGTGTTACAGCTGCTTTTAACCCTAAGGTTTTATGCTACCGGCACCCTTCAAAACGTGATTGGTGATTTGTTTGGAGTGTCCCAACCTACAGCATCGAGGACCATCAGCCGTGTCACTGAAGCTCTTTTGGCACACGTTGATCAGTGGATTGTGATGCCAAACCAAGAAAAAGCTGACCGAAACAAAGTGGCTTTTTTTGATATGCAGGGATTCCCCAACGTCATTGGATGTGTGGACGGGACACAGATACGAATCCAAGCACCCTTCTACCAAGAACACGAGTTCGTCAACAGGAAAAATTTCCATTCAATCAATGTTCAGGTGAGCTGGATATATTGAAGATATTTACAAGATGCAAGAAAACTTTAATGTCTTTATTATCTCACTCTGAGAAATGAAGACATGTTTTGCAGGCAATTAAAGGAAGACATCAATCAATGAAAAGAAAACATAACTTAATACATGTGACCTACACAGTTGGCACTTTACGTTCTTACTGGACATCTATATATCATTCTCCTTCACGCTTATATTTATGTACAGATAACAGGTTAAAAAGTTAATTACATTAAACTAAGTAAAAGAACATTCATGTTGTATTTTAAAATTCTAATCACAGAGATAACTACACAAGCAAAGTATTAAAAAAAGTATTTGTTTGTGTTTGTAGTTAATTACCTGTGAATAACGAAAGAAATGGTTGTGTAACAGAGTTTTTAAATAAATTTGCACTCTCTACAAAAATCCATTTTTTCTGTAAAGGACAACTAATGTGTTATGAACAAAAGCACTAGAAGTTGAATAACATTTTCCCAAATTGTACATTTTTGCAAGCACAAGTTAGTGTTATGTTAATGTTAACGTTTGGTTTGTTGCAGGTGATCTGTGATGCAGATTTGAAATTTATAAATGTAATTGCCCGGTGGCCTGGATCAGTCCATGATGCCAGGATTCTGAGGGAGTCGCCCCTGTTTGACTCATTTGAGAGCAACACACCACCCCTTGATGGCATCATTTTGGGGGATAGCGGCTACATGCTGAGGACTTGGCTTATGACACCTGTACAAAATCCTGAAACACGACAGGAGATCCGGTATAACTTTGCGCACAGTTCCACGCGGACTACTGTAGAGCGGAGCATCGGAGTGGCAAAGCAGAGGTGGCAGTGTCTACGCTATGGCTTGCGGCTTCAGCCCCGGAAGGCCTGCAGAGTGATTCCAGGTATGTGATATATATATGTATATATATGTTTTGGACAGAACTATTACTAGAAGGCATGTTCATGGAAAGGTGTGCTGAATCATATATATTAATACATGATGTATGATCTTTTTTTGTACTTGTTATTTTCAGCTGCTAATATTCAATTCTCAGTTCAAACTAACAGTGTTTGAAAAGCATAATTTAAGTCTTATGGGGCAAATTATGTGTGTATGCACTGTTAGTTCTGACTTGGTCAGATTTAAAAAATCAGCACACTGACTGCTGCTTGATCAAGTTGATGTGACCAAGTGGAGGGATGGTCTTGTTCATGCAGAGGAGAGTTACATCTATCAATGTAGATTAAGTTTTCTTACTTGATCAGATTATTAAGTGTGTATATATATATGTGTGTGTTTGTATATATGCATACTGTGTGTGTGTGTGTGTCTGTGCGGGGGAGAGATAGACTGTATTTAGCTTGCTGTTATTCTGTGGGAGGGGTGTTCTAATGTCTTCTTGTATTATTTTCTTTTGCCATGTATGTACTGTGACACAACAAATGTTCCCATGTTTTTGTGGAATAAAGATTTTTTGACTTGACTTGACTTGACTTATTTATTTCTACAGTTTGCTTCATGCTGCATAACCGGGCCCGGCATCTTAACCTGCCCCTGCCACCGGCTGAAGGTCCAGACTTTTTTGATGATAATGATGATGGGGACAGCCCCTTCCCATGTGAAGGGCAAATGAACATTACCGAGAGAGCGAGGGCAGCAGCTGGAAAGGCGGCCAGAGCAAGGATCATCAATAATTGTTTCTGATGCAATTCACATTCCAGGTAACTCTAATGTTATCTGTTGTCATGAAAGAAAATTAAATAGAGATGGACCCCGTTTAGAATTTATTTAAGGTAATTGTTCAGTTCCTATAGAGCAAATAGCCACAAGTTCCTCATTTTACACTATTTTTGCAGTGCCTACTGTGAAGAGATTATGCACATGCCACAGTTTAACATAAAGTAATTGGATGTAATGTACTGGAAGCCATGTAGTCATAGTATGTCTTCTGCTGATTGCTCGGTGTTAGAGCTGCACCCTTCAAAATGAATGTGCAGCATAAATTGTGTTACAGATTATTACACTGTATTGCAAAAAATGTTTTGGACAGAACTATTACTAGAAGGCATGTTCATGGAAAGGTGTGCTGAATCATATATATATATATGCCACAGTACACAATACTCAATAGTGACACAATGCTGCTTTTAAACAATCAGTTATGGAGAGAAAAAACATATACAAGTATACAACCACAATGATCACTGCTTCCATTCAATGGAGACAAAAAGGAGATTGACAGAACAGATTTTTTATTTTCACACAATTTTTTCACTCAAAACGGTACATAACATATGAGAAATGTCCACAATAAAAAAAGTAGGAGTGTGGCCATCCAAAATTGACTAGATAAAAGTACATGTATCACAAGGGGAAATAATTAACAGTGGGAGCAAAGTTGTCCTTTGTAAGAAAAAATCTTATTTGATATATTCTGTACAGTACTGAGACAGGGTAGAGGTTTATCATGATCTTTACTTAATACTTACCCCTACTCCCTATCCCAACCTCCCAAATTTTTTTTATAGAATTAAAAGTTTATTTATGCTATTAACATATGCTATTAACATGAACAATCAGAACATACTGTACCGCACGATTAGTGTAATTCAGGAGGTTCACAGACTGATGTGACCTTTGTCTCCATGATTAACAATTCCATTTCAAGTTTCCTTTTCTTCAAAGACAAAACCTCTAGTTGTACCCTTTCTCTGTCTGCTTGGGCATTGTTTTTCCTAATGTCACTAGAGAGCCACTCCTTAAACAATGTGTGTTCTTCAGGGTCCTCGTTTTCCTGCCTGTGAAAGCCCAAATGCCTCCTCTTCCTTGCAAAGGACTTTTTGAATGGGGACCGCACACCGCTTCTTTTGAATGGGGACTGCTCACCACTCCTGCTGCTTGATCCAGCGTGAGGCGATGCTGCTGCCAATATTGTTGTTCTTGCAACTGAAACGGTTGTGAAAAGAAAGATTTTTGAGTGAGGCATGAGAATTGTTGTGTCATAGTATGAGAGAAAGCATTATTTAGGCATGCAACACTGACTTTGACTGTGAGTATTGCCATATTTGTGAAAAAGATAGAGAATTTCTTATTTATTTTTTTATATCTGAACTGTGTTATATCTCTCTCATGCTTATTATACACTATCTAACCAATGAAAATAATTAGTAATTTATTGTAAACGATTTTCCCATCTTTTTGAAAAGAGACAATAACAGCTTCTTGAAAATACGGCACAAATGTGTACATTGCTCTCATGGCAACAGAAGTTACAGCACACACAAGCGACTGTCGATCACTGAGTTAAAATTAACTTAATGGTAGAAAATTGGCACATATGATTGCATATATACATAACTAAAACTGCAAGCTGTTTTTCTGCAATAGATAAATAAATCACACATTTTTTAATTGAGTAGCTCAACACTAAAATGTTTAATAATAATATTAATAATAATAATTAGCATTTGTAATGCGCCTACCCTGCGGAAAAGGCGCGCACACACCAGCATTCATTTAATCATACATTCATGTTTAATATATAATACTAGACAGCATAGAAATGCATGCACAGACACCCGACACACACACAGAAACACACAAAACAAGAATACTAAATGAAGAAAGGATACTAGTTTAAGGTATTCCTTGTGTGTGTGTGTGTGTGTGTGATTTAAATTTTTATTTATTTATCTTTTAATTGTATAACAAATGTTAATGTTTACAAACATTATGAATGTGTGATTTGTCAATACTGCGTAATGGTATGTGTGTGTTTTCCTTTTGCTGTGATTGTGCCATTTTTTTAAGCTATTGTTTTGATATTGTGTCATGCAATGGTTGATATAATTTTAGTATCAGTACAACTTCTGTTAATCTGATGAATAAAAATTGATGCAACAACAACAACAGATATAATTTTGGTGTTGTATTTTGGTGGGTTTATTGTTGGCGTGATATGGCATGCATGTGTGTGTGAAAGGGATGTGTAAGAGTAAGAACATTGAATGCATTTCTGGATTTAATATTTCTTGATGTAAGTTTTATTGTTTAAGAATTGTTGTTTATATTGCATGCTTTTATTTATTCAAATGCGACACAGATAATTACTTTACATAATTCCTTTGATGGTAATAAAGATTTGTTAAATTGAATTATTTTAAGGTATTCTTGATGTGTGGTTACATAAATACAACCTTAAACCTTAACTTTATAGCTCTTAGGTTGATAAGACAGTTTTCTTCTTAGACTTTATCACTTCAACACTTCAAATTTGTTTTTAAAAGTGATCATTTTCTTTAATATTATGTTCAAAAAGAATTGTTTTCAGTTCATACCTCCAAAATAGAATTTCAGCTTCTAACCCAACAAGAAACTTTACCTTAATATGATATAACCTAGCGTAAAAAAAATGTAATAGACCCAAGAGCTACACAGTTTGGGTTTGGGTTTGTAATTATGTGACTAAACATTGATATGGCCATCACTAAAATATTTTGAGTCATGAATTGAATAATGATGTGTCACAAATAGGACACCACAGAATCTGTCATTTAAGTACAAGTTTAGGGCATAATTAGAACAAAAATGTATCCTACTCAGTTAATACATTTCAAAGCATACAGGTGGCGGTACTTACCAGTATTGTTCTTGCTTGAAGTGGATGGGGAAGGCTCCACTGCAACGACGGCTACACAAACAAAAAGACATGCTGTTGATACTGATAGTTTTCCAAACTAAAATTTGAAATGTACAATAACTTGTTGATCATCTCGATGGATACTTTATTCCAAAGTGACTAAAATATATAACTTAAGTAGTTATTGGATTGGTAAGAACATAAATATAATAAATATTTGAGTTGTTAATATCACACAAATAGTATGATACTATTAGCAATGCTGACAGTGAGAGACTTTTCTCAATGGTGAGGAAAATTCACACTGAAGCCAGGAGCAGATTAGGGCCACACTCTGACAGTATTTTTACACATCAAACTGAACTCTGATGAGTGTTGCCATGACTTCAGGGTCATTCCCAGCACATTGGAAAAGGCACAGAAATGCACTTCAGAGTACAAAAAAAAAGCACCAGTGATTACACATGCAGTGTGTGGGGATACATGAACGCGGTGTAACGTTTTTGGCACGTTTGTTTTTTACGCACTTTCTTGTGGTTTCTTACGAATTTGTATGGTTTTTCATACGAAATCTTATGGTCAAAGACCAAAAGGGGTTGATATGTACGAGTATCTGCCTATTACAAATCAAGTGTCAACCGCTCACCATTTGTCTCGATGACCAATGATCCATCCAAAGGGCTGATCCGCAGGGGGAGATCAGTAACAGAGGCTGAACAACAGAAGCAATTATTTTGTTAAATAGAAGTCAAAATATTTAAGACTACCCCATAATATTACAAGAGTTACAAGCACACATTTCATATTTCCCAAGTGCATTGATTAGTGCTTGTGCATTAACAAATTGCTAATTCCGAGTGCATTTATTGTGCATTATCTAACCACTAATTCCTGAGTGCATTTATTGTGCATTATCTAACCACTAATTCCTCAGTGCATTTATTGTGCATTATCTAACCACTAATTCCTCAGTGCATTTATTGTGCATTATCTAACCACTAATTCCTCAGTGCATTGATTGTGCATTATCTAACCACTAATTCCTCAGTGCATTTATTGTGCATTATCTAACCGCTAATTCCAAAGTGCATTGATTGTGCATGATTAAATCGCTAATTACAATTCGTCTGCATTCAAAGACCATATTGTATTTGCTATTTCTACATGTATGTTTTTAGCATCAGTGGATGTCATTTTATATCATGTAAAAACTTGTGAAGTTAAAACCCAAAAGATTACAACATTGTACCTGGTGGTTGGTCTTTGTGCCCTGAATCATCGACTTCCTCCTTCTGATCCAGTAAATCATTACAACTGGTGTCAGCAGGGTTGTCTAGGATCGGTTGTGATCCCTCATTTAAAAAGAAAGTGTCAATGCCACCATCTGGAAAATTGTGATAAAATCATATCATGATTTTGACTAAAATTGATTTTAGCATTGCTAAATATTATGTGTTTCATAATAATGTTCATGGCATAATAACAATAAATATAGTATACTCCTAAAAGTGTCTGACTGGTGACAATTGTGTGTAAATAAATACCCTGGGATAAATACTAATAGTAATACTTCTAACATTGCAAGTTTGTGAAAATGACTGTCATTGAGATGCGCTATGTTGCTCATTTGATGTGACGCGGCTAAATAATGATAAGAACAAAATTCAAGGGATTAATTTGAAACCCCATCTTTAATCAGCAAGACATACACTTAGTTGAAATCGGGTGGGTGGGGGGTAATGGCGTAAACAGTCCTTTTTCTCATGCAATTAATGCAGACAATGTAATCAAACAACAAGCAGCTTACACTGTTACAGTTACAGCTACAAGTTACACAACAAATACATTGTCTTGTACAGTTCTTTGAATTAATAATCATCATGATGTTAAAAAGGTTTTAGGACAGCCTGTTAATTTTTCGTAAAAAAGGAAACAGATCGTAAATACCACAGGCAATACATTGACACTGAATCAGTGAATGACTGATCAAAACCTACACTACAGCAGACGACACAAGCACCTACTGACTACCATTTTCAACTTACCTATCCCATTGGTTTTGGTCGTGTCCAGACCGATGATTCCCATTATTATGTCCTCAAAAGGTACAGGAGGCTTCGGCTCCCCTCCTCCCGTACCTCTCCCATGCTTGCTTTTAGATTCCACGGCCGTCTTCAAGTCTCGCCACTTTTTGGAGCACTGTTCCCACGATCTATTGTTGGCGCCCATTGCGTTCACTTTGCTTGCGATCGCTTCCCACACTGCCCGTTTTTTCTTCTGGGTAACACCGCTGTTGTGCTTGCCTAGGATTACATCCTTGTACAGTGCTACCTCCTCCAGCAACACCGAATTCTCTTTCATCGTAAAATTGGGTTTTTTCAAACTTTTAATCTCCATCTCAATAAACCACAAAAGCCAAAGCATGAAATGTAGGCAAGGAAGTACACGGCCTTCGCGCATGCGTAATGGAAGGTATTCCCCGGGAATTCCCCGGGCTTGACTGATGACGCAAACGTGATATTGCTTTACACGGCAACTTGTAAGTCGGCGGTCAAGTCGTTACCCGAGCATACCGACTGAGCTCCTTGTGTTGGCGGCAACTTTCAAGTCGTGACTTCGCTGTACACGGCGTGTACTTTACACGGTACTCATGAATAAGACCCCTGGTGACGTGGCCATACCATCGGAGTTTCCGTTTCTTCACCACTGTGAGCAGGTCATCGTGTTGTCCAATGGCTTGTGTGATGGTCTGTCGGACTTCAACGTTGGTGATGTGTTGGGTATAGGAAATGCACAGAAGTCTTCTGTAGCACCTCATCTCCATGCTTTGTATTCTTCGTTGGAGATCTGCTGTGAGGGTCCATGCTTCGCAAGCATATAGGAAGATGGAGATGACCAGAGAGCGCAGCAGTCTTACTTTGGAATGTAGACTGATGGTTCTGTCTTTCCAAATGGGCTTCAACCTTGTCAGGGCAGCAGTTGTTTGTGCGATCCTGGAGAGGACTTCCTGTCGAGACCCATTGTCTGACACAATGGCTCCTAAATATTTGAAGCTGTGCACTGTGTTGAGGGATTGGCCTTGTACTTTGATGTCCGTGTTGATGCCATTGGTGTTGTTGGTCATCATTTTGGTCTTCTCTGCACTTATTTCCATTCCATAAGCTCTGGAGGTGGTGTCAAGCCTCTGTACAAGCTGTTCAAGTTCTTGTTCCTCTCCAGCCAATCCATCAATATCATCCGCAAAACGAAGATTGGAGATTGCTCTGCCCCCTATGCTGACTGTGCCTTCGTGATCTGCAAGAGCATCCATTATTATTATTATTATTATTATTATTATTATTATTATTATTATTATTATTATTATTATTATTATTATTAAAAATGATCGCTCTTACACGCACTCACTCTCTCGCTCTATATCCTTACCACCATCCACCTCATTCTAACAATAATAATAATAATAATAATAATAATAATAATAATAAGAAGAAGAAGAAGAAGAAGAAGAAGAAGAAGAAGAAGAAGAAGAAGAAGAAGAATAGCGCTGAGCAGAGTATTTGACTCCCGCCTCTCGGTCACCACCTTGAGAGCACGGCCCAACCTGAGCTGTATTTTTCCTTTATCCATCATAAGAGAGACACAACAATCGCTGCCTTGCAAGACGGAGAAGCGTGTAGATAGTAAACCGGATTGCCGGCTACTAGTGCCACTATACTTTCTGCAGGTCACTGCCACTAACCTGTATAAAATGCTTGCCGACAATGTAGTCCTGTTCACCATCAAAAGCACAAGACGAATGAATGGTCAGGCGGCAAAAAAACATAGGTCGTGTCGCCTTGTCCTGCATAATCCAATGGCCGCACCAAAGGAGTCCGCAGAACAGGAGCCACACAAGGCCAGACTACACAACAATAAAAGGTAGACAATCTCCCCCAAGCCGTGAACAGTCGCCTCCCGTTCGGCCACATAATTGTTATTATTATTATTATTATTATTATTATTATTATTATTATTATTATTATTATTATTATTATTATTATTATTATTATTATTATTATTATTACTATTATTGTTGTTGTTATTATTTAATACTGGATGCCTTCCGCGCTTCCTTCCAAAATCAGACACCAAGCGCGCCGCAACATTCATTTATCCAACATGTGGTATAAAGGCAGGTCGCTATTAGAAGACCAAAAGGAATTCCAATTCTATTTCTAAAAATTTAGACAGACCACCTCCAGTTACATTATTGAAGGGAGGGAGGAAACCAGAGTACCCGTAGAAAACCCTCGGTGACCTAAATAAAAGTCTCGTTCCGAAAGGCCTGTCTTAGTCGGAAGGTTTGTGGAGGTTCACGAACCTTTTTTTTCCCGAGGTTCTCAGATGCCGAACCTAGGTCCCTGATCCTTGTGGACAACGAAAGGTTCAGATACCAAGGTTCGAGAACTGAAAACCTCGAAAAAATGTCCAAAGGTTCGGGGACCGAGGTTCGGGATCTGAGAACCTCGTCGGGAAAAAAAGTTCGAGAACCTCCACCGACCTTCCAATGAAGACGGGCGCATAAGTTCGTCTCCTGCGGGAATCGAGCCCGCGACGTTCGGCAAAGAAAACATGCGACTAACCCCTAACCTCCTCCCCCCCCCCCCCTCTCTCTCTCTATGTCTATCTGTCTGTCTCTTTCCCCTCCACCTCTCCATCTTCATCCCCACCCTTTCTCCATCCCTCACCTCACCCATACAAACACAGACGCGTACGCATACCCAGTGCCACAGGAAGTCAAATGGCGGCGACATTCATTCACTAGGGGTCCTGACCTTGTCAAGACATGCGCAGACAGTATCGAGAGGCCGCTTCCATCACTGCCAAACCGAGACCTCTGGAGAGTTGCCTCCCCCTAGTCAGCTGACCTTCACCTGTCAGAAGGGGATATCACTCTAAGCAGTAGATTATGTCCCTTCCGTATTTGGACTCAAAATTGCAAAACGAGGTATGTTTGGCATAGCTCAGTAAGGTCGTGAGGCGAACATGACTTATGACTCTCTCCTAGCTAAACACAGTATCTTCACCATGTATGTATATGGACAGTAGATAGATCTATACCTTTACTATCCAGCCTAATTGACAAACGAAATATATTTTAACACAGGTCAATAAGGTGGAGGTTACAAAAAAAAATTCTCCCGTAACCTTTCGATCGTTGGGGAGAGAAGAGTTTGAAACTTCTCTTTCATCTGGCCCAGCTTCGTGAAGGAATATGCCCATCCTTCTCCTTCGCAGCGTTATCTTCTTCGGATCCAAACAGAGCCATAAGGGACCCATTCACAGATGAGTGGACTGGAATGTGGTGTGCGCTAGTTTAATGGTTTGCTTCGTTCGACGGTCACCCATCCAAGGACTAACCGGGCTCGACGCTGCTTCACCAATAATGTTATCTAGCGTGTGCCAAGACCACTGCACTACTGGGCCATCCAAGAATCAGGTCTAGAAGATCATTTGCTAAACATGGTTACTTAGTTAAAATAGATTAACGTCCC
This sequence comes from Oncomelania hupensis, assembly GCA_036898135.1. NCBI lineage: Eukaryota > Metazoa > Mollusca > Gastropoda > Littorinimorpha > Pomatiopsidae > Oncomelania > Oncomelania hupensis. The sequence goes on from CM072520.1 coordinate 27,010,429, forward strand.
CGGACACATAAGCGTATAGGGGACGATGTGTTCTAAACATGGTACTTAGTAAGCTTACTCTTATATCTATCAGTCATATTAACCTATAGGCTTACTATGTTTTCTCAACATTTCTCGCACATTCTAAATATTTTATTTAGCACAATGACAAATGACAATGAAAACAAAATACACCACCTATTTTTTAAATAATAAAATAAGTTATAATACTGGGTGCTATACGCTGCCTCATCCCTAAATCAGACTCAAAGCGCGGCGATCTGTAGCCAACATACACGCTCACATGTTACAGTCTCTCCTACATACAAAACAAACACACATTCATCACTCGAACACGTGGTGTAAAGGCAAGTATATATTAGAAAAACGGAAAGGAAATTGAATTTTTATTTGGGACATTTTACATTGACTGCGTCCAATGCGATTATTGAAGGGAGGAAGGAAACCGGAGCACCCGGCGAAAACCCTCGGTGACGTGAATAGTCTCGTACCTACGTCACCTAAGATCGCCCCTTGTGGGAATTGATCCCGCGGCCGTCGGAATAAGAAACCAGCGACAAATCCACTGAGCCACGCGGCAGGCCACCCCAATAAAATGAAATCCTATCCTATTCTATCCTATCCTATCCCGTAACTCGAAGGTGGAAAATGAAATAGTAAGATAAATTGAAAAAGACAAAATTAAGTGTACAATTAGGCCTATAGAACCTTTGTATGTACTGTATGTATGTATGTATGTGTGTGTGTGTGTGTGTGTGTGTGTGTGCGTGCGTCCTTGTTTACACAGTGTTATCTGGACAAAGCAGTGAACATCTACATAACTTGTATTGATATGCCTACTTGTTTTGACGTCAGAACAATGATCCGTTAGGGTTAGGGCTGGGTTAGGGTTAGGGTTGGTTCGAACACTTCAGAGTACTTAAAAAATGGGGCGAAATATGACCCAATGTCAGCACGACGTAGGTGGTGTTTCGGGAAAGTCATGATAATACTGTGTAACCTCGGCTGTACGTGCGTGTGTGTGTGTGTTTGTGTGTGTGTGTTTGCTTATTTTAATATATTTTTTACACTTTATTGTCCCCTTTTATCGGAAAAATTCTGGGCCATCTCCCCTACCTAATATTAGTTGTTGTTTTTTATTTTGCTGGGGGAGCAAATGGGAGTACCCGTAGAAAACCCCCAAGACGTTGCCCGAGTCGAAAGTAAATAATATTCGTAGAAACTTAACGCCTAGATGTTGGATCAATCCCACACCTGTCAGGTGACATTGGTTTCTGGCCTGTGGACAAGGCAAGTTAGTCTCACCTTAGATCTTCCGATCGGTCACAACGCTCGCGTTTGTGTGTGTGATTATATTTAAACGGCGTTCTTTTGACAAATTCATGAACAGTTAAGTGGTTGGTTTTTGTTTTTGTTTTTGTGTGTGTGTGTGTGTGACGGACCTCCTTATGTTGACGTCAAAAAAAATATTCCCTTAAATTTAGGATTAGGGTTAGGATTAGCGCTACAAGACTTAAAAGTACTTAAAAAGGGAGACAAGATATTACCCACCTGTTAACACAACGTATGTGGAGTTTCATGAAAGCCATGCCCACGCGGTGCTTGTGTGTTTGTGTGTGTATGTGTGTGTGTGTGTGTGTGTGTGTGTGTGTGTGTACAATTGTAAAAACGTCGTTATTTTGACAAACACTTGAAAATCTACTTACGTTGTTTTGACGGCCCCGTTTATTTTGACGTCAAAGCAATATTCCGTTAGGGTTAGGGCTGTGCTAGGCTAAGGGTTAGGGTAAGGGTTAGGGTTAAATAAAGGTTAGGGTAAGGTTTAGAAAAAGGACAAATGTAGAAAATTTCAAAACAACGTATGTGGCGTTTCATGAAAGTCATTAACAACGTCGTTTTACATCCTTTTGTGTGCGTGAGTGTGTGCGTGGGCATGTAGAAACGACGTTATTCTGACACACACATGAAACTCTACGTGGTTTCTTTTGACTTTTTTTGACGCCCCGTTATTTTGACGTCAAAATAGTGCTCCGTAGAGTAACAGCTGTTTTAGGGTTAGGGTTAGGTTAAGGGTTAGGGTTAGGGTTAGGGTTTGGGAAAAGGATAGCTTCAAAAAATTGAAAATGTCGAAATAATGTCAAAGAAATGGAAAGTGTGTCAAAATAATGTATTTTTTTCACAACAGTCATCACAACGTCGTTTCTACACAAATGTGTGTGTGCGTGTGTCTAACTATATTATTAACTAATAGTAAATATTGGAAACTATTGGAGCTTGTTTGTTGTTCTCATTTAAGGACTATTCACCAAAGAGATTCTAGACTGGGGAATCAAAGGGAAAGTTTGAGGAAACACATTGGGGTGGAGGAGGTGGGAAGTGGAAGGGGGTGAGGGGTAGGAGTGATTGGGGAGTGAGGGTGAAGCGAAACATTGCTCTTGGGAGAAAAAGAAATAATTTAACGACGTGTTCAAATATTTGATTTTGAGCTACCAAATAATAATACAATATTAGAAACATAGAACACATACATTAAACAAATTAACGTCCGATAACAATGAAAAGTCAGTTATGCAATATTCACATAATTAACGTCATCTCTGTAGGATGATCATCACAGATGAAGATTACCGTTCATTTTTACAGAAAATGTCCAACGGGACATTACAAGACCCAGTAGAAAGCTTTTTCTGTGCTATGATAAACCAATAGTTAATATTAAAGATAGTTTTTTTTGTTGTTGTTTCTTCTGTGGTACCTACCTACCTTCCGCAAACTCCTTGCTGCAGCTGTGTTCCTAGTAAATCTCTCGCTATTATTTTTTTTATTATTTCATTATCTTCTTCTATTTGTTTCTGTATTTATTTGTCATTATATTTGTGTATATCTTTTCCAATTCATTTGTATGATTGTTTATGATTATGCTTTCCTTATTATTGTTATTGTTCTTGTGTTGATGGCAATGTATTTGTATCTCGTCCAGGTATGCACTCACTTAAGCTTTGCCTTTTGTGTATTCCTGTTACTGTATTTGTTATGTATTTGTCATATCAGAAATTCACTGAATAAACCATTGTTTAAACCAATAGTTAATATTTGTACTTTGAACATTATGAACGTTGTGCGGGAATATATTTTGTTTTTCCACTGCAGTCATAAATGATATGTTTGATATGTTTTGTAGTTACTTTTTTCTTATACTAATTTCAATTTTTAGCGCGAAGTTACCCTTCGATCAACATGTATCTTGGGCTTCCGGTCCCGCTTGTTTTGTTTATTGTGTATTGTAACTAACGAGGTATAAAACCCCAGTCAGGACTTCAGAGACCCTTGACAGTGACAAAGGACCAATACTCACTGACACTTAGCGCCCTTGATCCTAAGGTTCACCCTTTGAGGAACAGCTATCCGTCTTCTGTGGACGTGATCGGAAAGTTTGGCAGATAAATAAATTTCCCGAATGACTTGCCTTGTAGAACAGTCCCTGATCCCAAACTCCAACTGTTGGAACAGCAGTTAGTCTCAACTCGCTACAATTATTGGAATAAGACCATTCTCCGCATTTTGTCTTTTCCCTCCTTCGAGACCCTGCAACAATATCCTCCAACCCCCTCCTCTTCGATTCTATCCCCACCCATTTAACCTACCCCATTAATTTGTTTTTAAAGGTCAACACATTCACGAACAAACAGAGCTGGTTGCTTCTTTATTTGCTTACACATCATTCTCTTTGTTGTTGTTGTTGTTGTTGTTGTTGTTGTTATTGTTGCAGTTATTATTATTATTATTATTATTATTATTATTATTATTATTATTATTATTATTATTATTATTATTATTATTATTATTTGTTTGTTTGTTTGTTTGTTGTTGTTTTTTTAAGACTTTTTACATCTTCTTTTTCCCATCTAGATATACCCTCTTCCCTTATTGCAGAACAAACAACAGCTATGTTGTTCGCTCCCCTCTCTCGCTCCTACCCTCCCCCTCCCTCACCGAATCCCCTACCTCTACCCACCTTAACTACCCCCTTCACACCCTAACCATACCCCTACTCTTACTCACCCTCACCATCCCATCCCCTAAATCTACTCCAACCACCCACCCCCCGCACACACTCCCCAACAAATCAACAATAGTCCAAAAGGCAAAGCTAATGTGATGGAAGGATTGGCAGTGACTCTCAATAAAAATTCAGCACCGACCTAAGCCCCTTCCTCCATCCAAAAACAACAGAAAAAATACCCCCCAATAATAATAATAGTCACAGCTGGTCTGATGAACGGGAGCGCGTCGGCTTGTGGCCTCAGTCAACCGTTAAGCAGGGTGTGCGTTTGATGTTCAATGTGTCGCGGTCTCCCTTCGAACGTCCCAGTGTCATTCCGTCCCTTAGCACAAAAAGTTCAATATGGCCCGTTTGCGTGTGTGTGTGTGTGTGTGTTTGGGTGTGTGTGTGGGGGTGTATGTGTGGGTGTGAGTAAGCGCGCGTGTGCGTGTGGTGTTTCTGCTTCCCTGACTTCAGCTTGTCAAAGAACCTTCTGAAAAATTCGGCCACGCATGAGTGACGTTACGCGTGAATAATGTCAGGCAGGCTTACTTTTTCCTTTTATTTTCTTTACGTCATGCTTGAATGACGTCAGGCGTGGCGTAATGTGATATCACGACTATACCACCAGACAGCGCATGATTTGACATTCAAGCGCGTGAGAGGTAGGCGAAGTGACGAGTTAAGAACACAGACGCATATTTACCGGAAAGTAGCTTCACGGCTCGAGGATCAACTGTCTCAAATGTAAGGAAAAAAATATATTTAGGCTAGCAGACGCCGCCGGCTTTACGGATACGGACCGACATGCTGGAAATTGGAAAAATGTATTTTACTCATGGTTGACCAAAATAATTGAAGACCCTAGGATTAAAAGTACCTAAGTCACATTTTTGCATATTTGGAGTTGAGTGCAGAAAATGAACCTCCTATGTGTGCTAAGTCCACCCACTTAATTGTGAATCAGTAAGAAGTGCCAAAGTCCCGTTTTGAAAAAGGCTTGGTGTCAGGTTTCCTCGTTATAAGTCACAACAAGTACTCAAGTCCGTGTTTTTTGAACGAAAAGTACCTTAGTCCACGACAGCCAATCACCGCTCTCGTTGGCGTCATAGAAACAGTAACACAAAATGGCTAAAAGTGCACATGACAACGAGGATGCTGCAGCACCGAAGGAAAAAAAGAGACGATTAACGCCGTCTGCATGGAAACGAAGCAAGATAAAAGTTGCAAAAGTCAAAGATAAGGATGTTTGGTTTATTTCAAAGGAAATAATATTGTTATGACCGCAGTCAGCTTCGATGTAAACAAACGAGTGAAAAATAGGTCAAACAGTAAAAAAGTACGCAAGCCCACTTTCCCTAGAATGCAAAAGCATGAATTTTCAGTAACCATGTTAATGCTTCTCCTGAAAAACAATACAATATAAATAAACTGCGATGAAAACAAGATATCAGTGAACTAAAGACGCTATAATACACGTTTAGCACACATAAATAGATCTATTGCTCCACCCATTTTTCTGTCTGGGGGGCCCCCCCCCCCCCCCCTCTCTCTTTCTCTCTCACTCCTCTTTTTTTATCCCTCTGGAAAATATTCAAGACAGTGCATGAAGATACGAAAGACTATGATAATAATAAGACACGGAGCTCAATGATGTCTATTAGCAAATTTTCTAGACGTCAAATACAGATTACAATATTTTTCTTCAGTTTCTGCAAGGGCACAATATTTTTCTGTTAATTGTGGTTACATTGTGTTTGAGGATAATAAAAACAATATTGCTTGGTTTGAGGTTAAAAAAAATAATCATAATACACACGTGTTCATTCCTTTGTGGTATCCTATCATATTCCATAACTCTGAGGTCGTAGGTAACCACAGATGATCGTTTAACCAGCGTACTCCATCTTTCCCTGTCCTCAGCAACCCTGATGGTTCTCGATCAGTGTCAAACCAGTCCATTCTCGAATGTTGTCCTCCCTCCTCTTTTTCGGTCTCCCTCTTCTTCTACCTCCTTTCACTGTACCTTGCAGGATGGTCTTTGCAAGACCTGATGATCTGGTAACGTGGCCATACCATCGGAGTTTCCGTTTTTTCACCACTGTGAGCAGGTCATCGTGTTGTCCAATGGCTTGTGTGATGGTCTGTCGGACATTGTCGTTGGTGATGTGCTGGGTATAGGAAATGCCCAGAAGTCCTCTGTAGCACCACATCTCCATGCTTTGTATTCTTCGTTGGAGATCTGCTGTGAGGGTCCATGTTTTGCAAGCATATAGGAAGATGTAGATGACAAGGGAACGCAGCAACCTTACTTTGGAATGTAGACTGATGGTCCTGTCTTTCCAAAGTGGCTTCAACCTCACCAGGGCAGTAGTTGTTCGTGCGATCCTGGAGAGGACTTCCTGTCGGGACCCATTGTCTGATACAATGGCTCCTAAATATTTGAAGCAATGCACTGTGTTGAGGGATTGGCCTTGGACTTTGATGTCCGTGTTGATGCCATTGGTGTTGTTGGTCATCATTTTGGTCTTCTCTGCACTTATTTCCATTCCATAGGCTCTGGAGGTGGTGTCAAGCCTCTGTACCAGCTGTTCAAGTTCTTGTTCCTCTCCAGCCAATCCATCAATATCATCCGCAAAACGAAGGTTGGAGATTGCTGAAAATAATACTCAACAGGTTGAAACCCCAAGCTAAACAAATCATAGCTGAAGAGCAAGCAAGATTCAGGGCAGGGCGAAGTACCACTGAACAGATTTTCAACCTCAGAATAATCTGCGAGAAATACCTACAGCACCAACAACATCTATATCATGTGTTCGTAGACTTCAAAAAAGCGTTTGACCGAGTCTGGCATGCAGCTCTGTGGGCATCCATGAGAATGTACAACATCAGTCCTAAAATTATTGAAGTGATCAAAAGCCTGTATGACAAGGCTACCAGTGCAATCCTCCACAACAGCGCCATCGGAAACTGGTTCAGAACAACAATCGGTGTGCGTCATGGATGCATACTCTCTCCGACACTCTTCAACATCTTCCTAGAGCGCATAATGTCAGATGCCCTTGCAGACCACGAAGGCACAGTCAGCATAGGGGGAAGATTTGTGTTATACATTTAAAACAAACACTGATTGTTTGTGGAAGCTCATCCTAGCAGTTTAGTGCTAAAAGTACTTAAGTCGTTGATTTGACAGAAAAGTACCTAAGTCCATTTTAATTAACTCAATTAATAGAAGGTATAAAGACAAAATATCTTATTATTTGGCATTTTCACATTTATATAATCATATACTAAGAATATAACCTAAGCAGAATAACATCAGCACGAATACCTGATTTCACTAAAGAATTAAAACTTTGAAGCCGTTTTTCTCAGAACGGACATTTTGTGACTTAAGTACTTTTAATCCTAGGGTCTTCAATTATAAAAAATGACTAGTTTCTGAAATAATCCCTTGATATACCGCAAGAACCTAGATTGGATTCTGTATAAACACGTGACTTTTTTTTTCACTAGGGTCAACTTTTTGGGAATGACTGTTGATACGATGCTTCACTTCCCTTGACCTCTGTGGCACATTAAAGGACCCGTCTCATTCTACCTCAATATTAGGATCCACGGACTCAAACTAAACCATACAAACAAAATCGCGAACAGATGTAGCACGTTGTTAGACACAGTCGTTGAGTATATTCACACCCACATAGTCATTGGCACACGTTTAGTAGGTCATGCAAAACAGCGGCCTATGGTACGGCTAACCAACCTCGACGACCGCACAATATACAATTAGGGTGATTCCGGGATGATTTCCTGTAGTGAAACCTCGGCTAGAACCAGAAAGAAAGCTGCAAACTTAATGTATGCGCTTATCAGAAAGTGGTTTTTGTTGCTGGTGTGTTTTTGATTAGTTTGGTATTTGGTCAGTTTGTTTGTATGGGTAGTGGGTGTGACGTGGGTTTTTATTGTTGCTGGGCTCTGCACAATGGAATGCTATTACCCACTGTCTTCAGTCTATGGGGATCGCTAGTAATCTCCCTTTGACTTCCCTTAATATATTTATTTGTTTAGCTCGGTCTGTCTTTAGGCTGGGGTAAAGAGATAGATAGAAAAATGGTAAAAGATCACTGTCACACTAGCTTTCACACGGCTATGAAACATATGTAGTCCAGCCACTTGATAACAGTAAAAATCACACATTTATTTCTTCTACTCTATACACGATCTTCGAAGTACGAAACTAACTTAAAAGTTCAAATGTCAATGCGAATGGTTCGCTCGCTGATAGTCTAGGCAGCTACTTTCTCATCATAGGGCACTGGATACTTTCTGCCCTAATGGTCAGAGTTCTTGAAGAGTGGACTACTGTGGTCCTGTTTATACAGAGTTTGGTGCACTGAAGGCTGTGTACTTAGCTCAGTGTCCGAAAAGCTGTGTTGCGGTGGATTCTGTGACAAGCTGTGTTGTCGTGGAGTCTTCTCCCTGTGGTCAGACTGGTGGGCTATCTTCGCGCAATGCTGGAGATGCCTCGGCAGCCAACGTTCAGCGACGACTTGTTTTTGTTGTTCGCCGAGTTGGGCTCATGATATAATGCCTGCTCGTCTGTAACATATGAGACGAAATTCAGCACAACCCTGAATAATAGGTGTGTGCAGAGCTTCTCACTGAAGGCCGAAGTAGCCCTCAGTGATTAGCTCCACATCTCTATATATAAGCGACGAACATTCTGCTAAGTCCGTGGTCCACTGGAATCTTCACTCTAATTCCTATACATATATAAATATAAAACGTGGCTAACTACACACATAGAGAAATAATTAATATTATAACCATTCTCTGGTACAGCCACTGGTCTGCATGCATACATATAGGTTAAACAACAGTGGTTCCGTACATACAACATGGCGTCGGCTGGTCGTGCTTGCCTCGTGGTCAGATTCTCCACGTGGTCACACAAAGTCGGACTAACAATTCATTCTATGCATAGCAAATTTCACACACATAATTCAACAATAATATAAATACATCACGATGAAACAGAAGTATGTTCATTTACCTTTTTGACAATGTCAGGCCGTGGCTAACTTGGTTGAATTCGAAAATTCAACAAGTACTGCTTTCCTGGTCTATCAGTGGAGAGATTTCTGCTAGGATGTAGCTGTGTTCTCTAGGCAGTTCAAATGTAGACTCACTTTTCTATCTCTCTGCTTGAATCAGCCAGAACTGGTTTTACCTAACCTAGCTGTGTTCTCATTGGCTGGAAAAAATCTGAGTGGCTGTAAAATCGAAGCTCTATAACGTCAGCGGCGACGATGTCATTATCTGTGCGGGCGTCAAGCTACAACTGTGTTACGCATGATCACTGCTGTCGTCTGCTATAGACTAACAGTAACCTTCTAAGCCTACACTGACTAAACAAGCAAAAGCTCAAATTTGTGCGGGGTAAACTGGTCCTCTTGTTACAGGGGGAGGGGGCGAATGGTGATTTTATATGTGTTTTTGCGTGTATGTGTGTGTGCTTATTTGTTTAGTTACTAATGCATGAAAATCTGTAATGACCATAGTATTTATCTAATGGGTGGGAGGGAAAGGGGAATTGGTGGGTGATGGGGGGAGGGGGGGGGATTTAAACCTATCATGGCGTCAGACTTACTTTAAACAAATGGTTTGTTTGTTCTTTTTCTACCTCATGAGGCAATGCAATGGAAACGTTCTTCACACATCACAGCCAAGCCTAAATAATCATTAGCATCAGTCCACTTCCAGTGATGCGTTCACGCTTGCAAGAGTGTCACATCGGATGTGACGGGAATCGAACCCACAGCCGCCTACCTTTGATGTGACGGCCTCAGAGTGCAAGGGGGCGTTACCGCGCGGAGTAGTGGAGATAGCCAGAGCTTGCTGCGTATCAATGACACGAGTCATGCAGAGTATATGTATAAGTTATCTGTGTTGCTACCCGAATCCTTTACATTATTGGTTATTATTATTATTATTTTTAAATTAGTATTTTAAAGGCAGAAATTGCAAAGTGTAGACCACAATTTTAAAAACTTTTAATCCCCAATAAAGGTCAAAGTGCGTGGCACTCTCTCTTTCTCTATCTCTTTGTCTGTCTGTCTCTCTCTCTCCATCTCTTTGATCTTCTCTGTGTCTCTGTCTGCCTGTCTCTCTCTGTATCTGTCCCTCTCTGTATCTGTCTCTCTCTCCAAATGTAAGTGCGTGTGTGCGTGCATATAGGAGAGTGATTTTGTTAAAAAGACTCACCCAACCTTATTTGTAGGCAAATAAACCATTCGGTCTTGCCAACCCATCTCTCTCTCTCTCTCTCTCTCTCTCTCTCTCTCTCTCTCTCTCTCTCTTACTCTCTCTCTCTCCCCATTTGTGCGTGCCTATTACTATTGAAACATAAAATTCTTCCGTCTGTCTTCTTGTTTTTCTTGCTGTAATTCGGTATGTCCTTTGTGGAGATCTGTTTTGCATTTACGATCACCGTTTGAGTAGGGCCAGATCGCAGATTAAAAATCGTAATTTATATTTATTGTTATTGGCCATCTCCAGTAGCTAACCCAACTCTCTCGCTGTCTGTTACTTCAACAGAAGTCTTCTTCTTCTTCTTCTTCTTCTTTTTTTTTTCTTCCTCCTCTTCCTTCTTATTCTCTCCTTCTTCCCATTCTTCTTCTTCTTCTTCTTCTTTTCCTCCTCTTCCTTCTTCTTCCTTCTTCTTCTTCTTCTTCTTCTTCTTCTTCTTCTTCTTCTTCTTCTTCTTCTCTTCCTCCTCCTCCTCTTTCTTATCCTCTTCTTCTTCCTCCTGCTTGCTCCTTCTCCTCATGTTTCGTGTTCTTCTCTACCACTATCTCAACCGGAGACCAGCTCGTCATCTTCTTGTCCTTTTTCTGACCATTCTTCACCGTTCTTCACTACATTTTTTCCCCTCTCTCCGCTTATTCTAATCTCCCCCACTCCCCCCACCCGCTTCGTCCACCGCTGCCTTTGCTCTTTGTGGTTCCTCACCTCATCGTTTTAATGCAACGAATGATTTTCTGTCCAAGTTAATGCGAAAACAAAATGTAATAGGCAACATGGGGACCAATGGGACGATTCGTCTTGATGATGTAGACATTAACACTCCGATGGGGGGAGCCATTTTAAAGTGTAGGTCAATTTGGCCTCATCGGGATGACATACAGGTCAGAGTGACCTAGGGAAATTCCCTTTGACATTACACAGAGCCCGCTGGATCTTACGCATCCACATCCACTACAACCAGCATCGGCAGCCTCGCCATCATCATCATCAGCAGCAGCAGCATCAAAGCCGACTCTTTTGAACTACCCTGGGTAACCTCTCCGTCACCGTGGCAATTAAATACGTCACCATCGTCATAGTAACAAACATACTAATACAACAACGCAGCTAACTCTCCAAGCACTCTTCCCTCTAACCAAGTCATTTTTTGCCGTTTAGGACAGATTGTAAAAATTTGCTTTCAAGTCTTAAAAACCCCACCTTTGTCTTATTAAACGCTCCAATGTTCAATGTTCTTGGTGAAACAGAATTATTTTGTATTCTGTTTTCTCTGTCTTTCTACTCTGAAAATTAGCACATGGAGAGAGAAAGACAAAGAGCGAGAGAGAGAGAGAGGGACAGAGAGATAGACAGAGAGAGACAGAGAGAGACAGAGAGACAGAGAGCTTGTGGGTGATTGGGTGTGGGGTATGGTGAGCGGGCAGACAGACAGACAAACAGAGATACAGAGGCAGACAGACCAATTCCATCAATCAACACTAGGGACACCCTCCCCCCTCTTTCCTCTCCCTCTCCCTATTCTCATCTTACCTCTTCCTCGCTCCCCCTATTCTTTGTGGACATGTTTTCGGGAATTGGACGTTTGATTTTTGGGATCGTTTGATCATACAAATACATGTGCAGTGAACGCATGGCACCCAGGGACGCTGAACTAAAGGGCAAATTGACGGCTATAATTATGTCAGAAACTGCGCCAATCCGATATTAAACTGAGTACATCATGCGTGGCTTAGGAGCTCAACCTGCCCGACTGTGGAGCATGAAGCTTGCGTGTTTGTTGGTTTCAAACCCGTCGTCAACAAGATGCGCACATTTGTTTATGTCCGGAACCAAGACCTTTGTTAGAAAATGCGGACTTGGTTTGTTTATCGTTTCGTTCTTAAGTAGCGCTTCTTCAGCTCAAGAGCTGCTCAAGGCGCTGGCCGATACATGGACCTAACACAAGACCCCGCCCACCCCCGAGGCGCCCATTTGCTGCTTGAGGTTCGTTGGCTGACGCCCCAAACCATTGAACGCAATCCTGGGTGACGGGAATAGAGAAGGGACTTAACGCTTGCTTGGTGTATTCATGTCGCTGATGGCGCTCACCCGCCCGTTGGGGTGCCGGGTTTTCTGTATAAATAGTGTCCCCACGTTGTGGACACTTAGTGCTTTAAATTACCACGGTTTCAGTAATCCCTCGTTTGTTCTTCCTCGCTCTTAATCTGTTATATCAATCTAATATCCACACCGACTCAACCAAAGCTTTTAGGTTTTGAGGTTAGTTCAGCCAGGCTAGCTAAAAATAGCTTCGCCGATGCTTCTTTCCTTTTCTTTCACTGGAAGTGAGGGTGTAGGCAAGCTATAAATAGCCCGCAGCCAGCAAAATGTGGGGGAACCAAGGAGTGCTGCTCACATGGTGTGTATCTTCTTCCCTAAACCAGTTATCAAACTTTTTTTTCTTCTTGAAAACTCTCCAAAAACTCCTCTTGTGTGTATGGAGTCTGTTGGGTCAGCTTGGGGATATTGGACGCTTTCTGCCAAAAGGTAACAAGGGCTTTCTATGGTATTATTATTTAGCAATGTAGGCATTTTATATGTATTTGTTTTGTTCATATTTTATCATGATGTTTATATTCAGATTTGTTTTTGGGGGGTCGATAAATTAGAGTACAGCGTCCCATGCATAGGATGCCTTTATTATAAAGGCACCGGCTGGTGGAGTGCCTTCAGTGTTACCATTAGTGTTATTTCTGAGGATCTTGTATACGGATCAGGGGTGAGCCCTCTTTCAACCAAGTTGTGATCCTGATTCGGCTCTTTGCAGTCCGCTGGACCCTATAACCAATGACTATCTAACAAATTAACCCGTCTAGAACAGGAGGGTCGGGATCTTTAAAGTCTGTATGCTTAAGTGTGTTTGTTTGATGCTATAATACACCCGGTTTCTTCACTGTGTCGCTGAAGCACAATAGAGAGAAGGCAGAAGAGAAACGCCATAGAAAGAATCCCAATTGTATAATATAATAGAAAGAATCCCAATTGTATAATATAATAGAAAGTCGACTGCTGCAGGAGACAAAACCTTACTTGCCAATAAGCCTTTTGCCACAATCGGGGTGTTACCAGTCGGTACGAAAGCGACGCTGACCTCAATCTGAATATCAGGGGCTGTTGAGGACAGACACCTACACACGGCCTATGCTGGATAGATCTCTGACGCTCAGGTATTGTGAAGGTCGCCCGATTTGTGGACACTGACCTATTGCGGGGAGGGAATTGAAAAAGGGTCACTTGCTTACCAGACGCCCAAGCTGCTCTCAGCCAACCAGAGAGAGAGAGAGAGAGAGAGAGAGAGAGAGAGAGAGAGAGGGAGAGAGAGAGAGAGAGAGAGAGAGAGAGAGAGAGAGAGAGAGAGAGAGAGAGAGAGAGAGGTAAAGACGCCCGCAAACGAGGAAGAGAAGTTAACTTTGATTGGAGGTCAAAAAGGACCTTTGATCCTAATATTGCTTTTCAAAAATCAGTGTCACAGACACTCACTCTTTGTGATGAAAAATATAGCTATTTTTGTGAGCATGTGTCTTTGTGTCCAAAAAAAAGGGGGGGGGGGTGAAGATAGAGGAGAGTGAATAGGAGTAAAGGTGGTAGGGTGAGGTGTGTGTGTGTAGGGTGGGGGAAGGGAAGTGGAGTGCGTGCGCGCGCATTCATTGGGCGAGCCGGGTGCCCCATCATGACCATCCCGATACTTTTGTGGCAACCTGACCCAGTGCAAGAAGACCCAGCTGACTTCGAGGTTTGACGGGAGTCTACAGACTAATTTCGTTTGAATTTGACTGAATTAGACTCGGGATTAGAGCGAAATTCCATACAGTATTTTAGTTGAAGCAACAGTAAAAAGATGACGACGACGACGACGACGATGATGATGATGACGATGATAATGATAATGATGATTATGATGACGATGATGATGATGATAGGTTTATTTCAATTACAATACACATGTTTTTGGTGGTTTTTTTTAAAAAGTAGTTTAAAAACCTATTAAGCCGATGCTTGTGGGAAAGAAAATCTAATGACTACTGTTTGTGGGAATGGAATCAGAATCAAATGCTCGATTAGAAAGCACACTCTCTAGTCAATAGAGCTATCATCATCGTCGTCGTCATCATCTTCATCATCATCATAGTCGTCGTCGTTATCGTCATCATTATCATTGTAGTCGTCATCGTCGGATGCTTATTCTATGCTATAGAAGTGCTTGTCGTCATCATCATCATGATCATCATAATCACCATCATCATCATCATCATCATCATCATCATCATTGTAACGAGAGCCCCGTTTCCACTGCTTTTAAGATTTTGCTTGTTTAGTCAGTAGTAAAACTTAGAAGGTTACTGGTAGTCTATAGCAGACGATTAAGGTATAACTGATGTGTACACACACTGCGAACTTGACGCGAGCCATGTAGTGATATCATCGCAGCCTACGATGGTGTTTCCAATTTTACAGCCTCTCAAAATTTTTCAGCCTATCAGATCACAGCACCGTTAGTTAGAACCAGTTCTGACTGGGTAGGCCAAGGCTAGGTAGAGGGTCATTTGTGTTGAAAGCATAGGGCAGTACACAGCTACTTCCTAGCAGAAATCTCTCCACTGATACCCCAGGGAAGCAGTACTTGTTGAATACTCGAATTCAATATAGTAGCCACGGCCTGACATTGTCAAACAAACGAGCAGGCGGTATATCGTGAGCCCAACTCCGCAAAGGACAGAACCTAATCGACGCTTAGAGTTGGCTGCCGAGGCATCTACAGCATTGTGCGCAGATAGCCCACCCGTCGAACACAAGCCACGACAACACAGATTGTCCCGGAAGCGACCTCAACGCAGCGCTTCAACAACGAAGTTAAGTGCAACTTCGCTAAGTGCACTAAAACTCTGTATAAACTGGACCACAGTAGTCCACTCTTCAAGACCTGACCATTAGGGCAGAAAGTATCCAGTGCCCTATGATGAGAAAGTAGCTGCCTAGACCTATCAGCGAGCGAACCATTCGCCTTGACATTTGAACTTTTAAGTTAGTTTCGTACATCGAAGATTGTGTATAGAGTAGAGGAAATAAATGTATGATTTTTACTGTTATCAAGTGGCTGGACTACATATGATTCATAGCCGTGTGAAAGCTAGTGTGACAATGATCTTTTACCATTTTTCAATCTATCTCTGTACCCCAACCTAAACACAGACCGAGCTAAACAAATAAATGTATTAAAGTAATTCACAGGGTGATTCACTAGCTATCCCCACAGAATAGACGAGAGGGTGATAGCATTCCATTGTGCAAAGCCCAGCAACAATAA
>CM072520.1:27031123-27077816 GCA_036898135.1 Oncomelania hupensis
AGGAGGAGGAGAAGAAAAAGAAGATGATGATGATGATGATGATGATGATGATGATGATGATGATGATGATGATGATGATGATGATGATGATGATGATGATGATGATGATGATGATGATGATGATGATGATGATGGAGTGGAGAAATTATAAGGGAAAAAACTAATAATGATGTCTTGAGATGTTTTGAACATTAAACAGTGAGGGAGAGCAGAGAAGCACTGGCTTCATGACGCTTGCCCGGAGCAAAAAAGGAGGTAGAAACTATTACTACTTTCTTGCGAACCGAGTCATGTACAGCAGCGAGGAAGTGATATGTACTTTCTACATGAAGCTGGACGTGAGAAAAAGGAGCAATCACTCCCTCCCTCTCTCTCTCTCTCTTTCTCTTTACTATCCTATCCTTCCTATCCTATCCCATAACTCGGAGGTCGTTGAGGGCACCACAGATGATCGTTTAACCAGCGTACTCCGTCTTTCCCTGTCCTCAGCAACCCTGATTGATTCGCTCAGTGTCAAACCAGTCCATTCTCAAATGTTGTCCTCCCACCTCTTTTTCGGTCTCCCTCTTCTTCTACCTCCTTGCACTGTGCCATGCAGGATGGTCTTTGCAAGACCTGATGATCTGATGATCTTTACTAGGACCAACAAATTAAGCACAACCGGTGTGTTCTTGCCATAGCTGCCTTCGCTATGCTATCACTGTATCTTATGCTGTATAGGCTTACTGCGTGGTAGTTCTTAATAATAGTTATTTATTTTGTGGTTGGCATAACTGCATGTTTGACTGTCGGGAAATGTGAATAATGATTGTGAGGAACCATTATAAGATTTAGTCTAGATATGAGATTCTAGTCATTCCGTGATGAGACATTGTGTTAATCTATAATTGACTTAACCACCCTATAAGTGTCGGAAGGTTGTTGTATGCTGGTATATACATGTATGTATGATTGTGTTTGTCATGCAGGATTGCTTGCTTTTAATTATGTGCTTTTCTTCTGTATAAACATAAGCAAATTAAATTATATAGGCCTACACAACTGAGTACCCCATGCACACCAAGATTTCTTCGATGTAAAAGTTGAAGCGAAATAAAATGTCTTATGTCTTATGTCTTATGTCTGCTCCAGCTTAAAACCTTATCTTTGTTGTGAACACAAGTTTTGAATCTGACATTAGGTGAAACTGGATGCTAAAAATCTACCGTTAAGTTCGGTCCTTTTCTGAAATATGTGTTCAAGAGCCGGAACTGTGTAATAACGCAAAAAGGACATGTACTCGGCTTGTATAGTATCTTATCTTTAACACGCACAGTGAAATCATGGTTTCTAAATTCCTTACTGGTTCTACGTGTTTGGTTGATTTAGATTATAATCCTCTATGTTGTCCTGCATTTCTTCAAGATGTTATTCACTGTGCTGCATCCCGAGTCCTAAGTACTCGGTACTATCCTATTTCAAACTTCATTCAGACCTCGACAGCCTCGGATTAAAAACGAGACCGTGACCTCTTGCCTAGTTTCCATGGGAACGGCACAAAAACGGAAAGAAAAGACACGACTACCAGCAATGGACTGGTACCGTTCCATTTCCTCCCAGTTACCACAGTTACTAGCTAAGCTACTGCACTCAAAGAAATTGAGGAAAAGAGGGGGGAGAGAGCGGGGGGAGGGGGGGAGAGAGTGAGGATGGGATGAGGTGGTGGATGGGAAAAAGAGTTTGAGAGCTTGAGTGAGAGAGGGAGACGAGTGCGGGAAATTCTCGAAATTGCAACAACATGCTGACAAAGCAATGGTGAAGTATAACGTGGATTCAATGGTATTTTGTGGGGGGTTGAACATATGCATAAGTGACCTCCTCATCGTGCCGCTTCACCCTTCCCCTTCCCCCCTCATCAAAATTCCCCTACCCACCCCACACACTTGGAAACTAATTTTCATAGGCCATGAAATCGAAGGTGAACGGAAAAATTGCAGCCTCCCTACCTAGATAGACTAGTCAGTCAATAAACGAAAACCAACAATTAATCCTTGGAATCGCTCCTAAGAAACCCCCAAAACAAACACAACAGATACATACAAACATAATCTTAATATCACTGTCTGGGGAAATCCAGATAAGAAAAAAATAAACCACTACTTGTTCCAGTGTTACTTCACGGAGAATGAAGACCCACAAACATACCTCTATAAAAATGGTCTTGGGAGAAACCTAGATTTATAAATAAAAGCACATTATTTATTAGTTTTACTCCACAGATAAAGAAGAACCCACAAATATTCCACAAATGATATGTTATAAAGAAAACCCAGACTAGGAAAACAAACTACCCATTACAGCCACTCCACAGAGAATGTAGATCCACACAACTACACCTTTAATATGGTATGGGAGAAACCCAGATAAAAAGAAACAAAACACTATACTTATTACAGTTTGTATTCCACAGAGAATGAAGACCAACAAACATACCACCTCTAATATCAAGGATTAAGGGAGAGAAAAAAGTTGATAAAAATTACTTATTATATTATTCCCGTTAACTTATTGCATTACCGTCTTAAGTGGGTTGAACTAGATACACTACAGCAACGACCATCACCACCCCTAGAGGACTGAGAGGAAGTGGATTGGTCGCCCAGTGGAACTGCCACTGGACAATGCACGTCCACTGTCCACTCACAGCATTAATCAAGCAAATTGACCCTTCTGGACATTCACTGTTGACCAAAACAGATTATGGATGCACAGAGAGAGAGAGAGAGAGAGAGAGAGAGAGAGAGAGAGGGGGGGGGGTCTTGGCGAAATGAGCAGTGAGTTGCCTTTCGTAAACCTGACAGTATAAAAAAAGGTAAAGGTAAAGGTAGTCCCATAGCCTTGTGGCCGTAGGGGAGCGTGATGTTGGAGATCACACTTATCTTGGGCCAGCGTAATGAGGGTGATGCCCAACTCTCTCCCTCGCTGCTTTACCTTCCCCACCCTCAAGAGAGTAGGTACTCAATCACAGTTGAGTCAACTGGGGGCGTTGTTTGTCGCTTCACACCTTAGCGGTCACCCATCCAAGTGCTAACCGCACCGGACGGTGCTTCACTTTCGACACAGTAGCGAGTGCTCCAACCACTGCACTATCCGACACCCCCTGACAGTATAGCGTGGTTTAATAGTGATGTGAGGACATGGATCCTAACAGCAGATCTACAACGAAGAATACAAAGAATGCAGATGGGGTGCTACAGAAGACTTCTGGGCATTTCCTATACCCAGCACATCACCAAAAACGAAGTCCGACAGAACATCACCAACAACGATGTCCGACAGACCATCACACAAGCCATTGGACAACATGATGACACGCTCACAGTGCTGAAGAAACGGAAACTCGGATGGTATGGCCACGTCACCAGAGCATCGGGCCTCGCAAAAACCCATCCTGTAAGGCACGGTACAAGGAGGCAGAAGAAGAGGGAGACAGAAAAAGAGGTGGGAAGACAACATTAGAGAATGGACTGGTCTGACACTGAACGAAGCCATGAGGGTTGCTGACAACAGAGAAAGATGGAGTACGCTGGTTAAACGATCATCTATGGTGCCCTAACTACCTTTGAGTTACGGGACAAGATAGGATAGGATAGGAATAATGATGTTCCTCGTCCAGTAATTTTGAATTGTAAACGGGATGGGCTTTTTTAAGTTTGAATGTTTATTGATTTAAAAGAAAAACACATCACTATACACAAACAGAAGCAAGAAGTGAAAGGGTTGCAGACAGAAAAGATTATACTTCTGTGTGTGTGTGTGTGTGTGTGTGTGTGTGTGTGTGTGCAAGAGAGAGAGTTATTTCTTGTGTATATGTGTGCGTGTTAATCCTTTAAATGATTGAATTCCATACCTATTGAAACGTATAACATTGAACACTAGTGCGTCACAATCATTGAATGTTGCGCTCTGAGTAGACTTACCTGCTTCGTATTGCGCCTAATGTACTACTACTACTACTACTACTACTACTACTACTACTACTACTACTACTACTACTACTACTACTACTACTACTACTACTGCTACTACTACTACTACTACTCATCATCATCATCATCATCATCATCACCATCATCATCATCATCATCATCATCATCATCACCATCCTCCTCATCATCATCATAATCGTAATAATTTTAGGGCGCACAAATCAACAACCAATAGGATTCTTCTTCAGCCTTACTTTGGTAAACTTCTGCTAAAGACTACTTTTTTTGCAAGAGCAGGTCACCAAAGCCAATCGGAGACTGCATTCAGTCGCCTTTCCTCCCCAAGTTTGTTTGATCCACTTCCTTGTGTGAGGACAGATCCTGAAGATTGCTGGGGCTGAATAGAATTATGCCCCCACTTGAGGAAATTCGGATACAACCCCTTGCATAGACCAACGAAATAAAAGCTTCTCCCTTTTGTCCCCTTGAATACTAAATACTCCCTGACCTCGACTGGCCGCCATTGACAAGGGCACGAGTGCGCATGCGCTTCAGACAGATGGATGTCTGCTACAAAGGTATAGATAACGATATAAAACTGATCTTTCTGACATTCAGAATTGGATGAAAGCACGTTCACAAACCCAGCTTTTTTCTTGTTTTATAAATTAGTGGGGGGTTTTATTCACAGTGAAGGACAAACTATTTTTGCTGTCCTCCAATTTCTAATATTTGATTTCCATAGCTCATTGTAAGTCCTTCAGCTTCTAACGATAAAGAAGAAGCAGAAGAAGAAGCAGAAGCAGAAGCAGAAGAAGAAGAAGAAGAAGAAGAAGAAGAAGAAGAAGAAGAAGAAGAAGAAGAAGAATGTAACATGAAGAGGAGGGAGGAGAAGAAAAAGACAACATCGACGTCTACAACAACAACAATATCATCAGCAGCAGCATCGTCATCGACGACGACGAAGACGAAAAAGAAGAAGAAGCAGAAGAAGAAGAAGAAGAAGAAGAAGAAGAAGAAGAAGAAGGAGAAGAAGGAGAAAGTTACACGAGGAAAAGGGAGGAGGATAAGAAGAAGACAACGTCGACGTCGAAAACAACAACATCAGCAGCACCAGCAGCAGCATCATCATCGACGACGACGAAGACGAAAAAGAAGAAGAAGCAGAAGAAGAAGAAGAAGAAGAAGAAGAAGAAGAAGAAGAAGAAGAAGAAGAAGAAGAAGAAAACTATATGAGGAAAAGGGAGGAGGAGAAGAAGAAGAAGACAACGTCGACGTCGAAAACAACAACATCAGCAGCAGCAGCAGCAGCAGCATCGACGATGACGAAGACGAAAAAGAAGAAGAAGAAGAAGAAGAAGGTTACATGAGGAGTAGGGAGAAGAAAAAGAAGGCAACGTCGACGTCGACAACAACAACATCAGCAGCACCAGCAGCAGCAGCATCAGCGACGAAGAAGAAGAAGAAGAAGAAGAAGAAGAAGAAGAAGAAGAAGAAGAAGATTACATGAGGAGGAGGGAGGAGAGGAGGAGGAGGAAGAAGAAGAAGAAGAAGAAGAAGAAGAAGAAGAAGAAGAAGAAGAAGAAGAAGAAGAAGAAGAAGAAGAAGAAGAAGAAGAAGAAGAAGAAGGTTACATGAGGAGTAGGGAGGAGAAGAAGACAACGTCGACGTCGACAATACCAACAACACCAGCAGCAGCAGCAGCAGCATCGACGACGACGAACACGAAAAAGAAGCAGAAGAAAGCAGACAGACAGACCGAGATATTGAAAATAAAGGAGGAGAGACGTTGGATTGGGTGGGTGGGTAATGAGCAAGGAAGGCGTGGAGAAAGGAGCTAAAATAACAATACCAAAAGAATAGGGTGAGGGGTGGGGGAACCATCTTCCTTCCTTCTTTTTCCATGACTCTATTCCTCAATTACTACACAGCAACAGCTGATTTCTTCCACTCAAGGTCAGCAACACCATCAACAGGTCTGAAGTCAGTACTCTCAAAACCATTCAACAGGTCGAGTTTGACGACGGAGGCCGCGATAACTCGGGACGGAAGCTACCAGGGAAGCTCTTCACGCATGCGCGTAGCGGGAAGCGGAAGTGTCCAAGATGCACTGCGCAGGTCTCAAGGGAGATGATCATTTCCGCTTGGCTGCTTCTCTGATTCACTCACCCTTAGGCTTGAAAAACCCGGGACCGTGTGCCATCATGAGGGATTCTCTGTATCCCCCTTCCCTTCTCCATACTGCTCTGGGCTCTACACCGCGTGCTTTGCCCCATGACCTTACACAATTTTCGTCATCCCGACAGCCCGTTGTACGCTTTGTAATGTTATACTATGCTAGATCTATACGTAAACATACTTTTTATTTCAAACTAATACAAGATATATTTAATGTTTTTGAAAACTTGTTTTTAATATTGATTTATATCGCTGACAGCCGTTCAATTTGAGATCTTTTCAATTAGCGACTCGACAGGTCCATTACAAATGCCAATCTCTCAGTCTTTTATGATTATTGTTATGTATGTAGCTAGTAGGTAGGCTACACTCTGCAGCGTAATATATGTATTTGCAGCTAAACCTTTGCTGATGACACCAGATCTCTTATATTATAGTAGGTAACGAAAAGCATCAGAAGAAAGTTTCCAATGCATTCGTGATACCCTTGAGATTTTAAATTTCTTTAATAGCATAGAGACATAAAGTGAAGTTAAATCCACATTGTTGCAATTTTACAGTTCACTTTTGAGAGCAGGCGTGACCTCCTTATGAACTTGGTACAATAAATATGCGCCTTAGCGCTAATAGAAACGACAATTGTTCGCATTCTAGGAATGGAGATAAGTATTTTTCCTTCTTTTTTTTCTGACATTGCAAACTGTTAAAATTTCTCCATGTGAAATTGTAAGTTTTCTGATTCTCATTTTGTTTCTGATTTTGAATCTTTACCCTGACAGGAGCTTTTCAAGCAGTGAAGGGCACTGGCATCTACAGTAGGGCAAGGACATTCTCTTGTCTGTCCGTATTCGTCACGAGGAAGCTAAACCACAGAAGCGCTAAAATCTGTTTCAATTCTGCTTGTTGCTTCTCGCAGTTAAGGCTTCCTTGAGGATTGTGACGAAATGTTAGGGACCCAGGGTCGGCAGAACCTAATGATGTGATGATGAAGACGAATTGCCGCACTATTTTTTCAAGCGGAAGTTTTCCTAAATTGACGCGTCTTGCATCCTTGACGACATTTCGGGGCGTGAATCTAAGCTAAGTGAGTGGGTGATGCAGGCAGCACAAGATAAATAGACATTTAAATCGAGTTACTGCCAAGAAGAAAGAGAAGTTGAAGGAGGAAGTAGAAGACGAAGACAACGGAAGGGTAAGGAGAAGGAGGATGGGGAGAAGGAGGAGGGGGAGAAGAAGAAGAAGAAGACAAAGAAGAAGAAGAAGAAAAAGAAGAAAAAGAAGAAGAAGAAGAAGAAGAAGAAGAAGAAGAAGAAGAAGAAGAAGAAGAAGAAGAAGAAGAAGAAAGAACCAAAAAGAAAGAAGAAAAAAAAAACATACACAAAAAGAAAGAAAAAGAAAGAATAAGGAGGAGAAGAAGGGAGAGGAGGTAGTAAATGTTAATCTGAAGAAGAAGAAGAAGAAGAAGAAGAAGAAGAAGAAGATGATGATGATAGATAGATAGATAGATAGATAGATAGATAGATAGATAGATAGATAGATAGATAGATAGATAGATAGATAGATAGATAGATAGATAGATAGATAGATAGATAGATAGATAGATAGATAGATAGATAGATAGATAGATAGATAGATAGATAGATAGATAGATAGATAGATAGATAGATAGATAGATAGATAGATAGATAGATAGATAGATAGATAGATAGATAGATAGATAGATAGATAGATAGATAGATAGATAGATAGATAGATAGATAGATAGATAGATAGATAGATAGATAGATAGATAGATAGATAGATAGATAGATAGATAGATAGATAGATAGATAGATAGATAGATAGATAGATAGATAGATAGATAGATAGATAGATAGATAGATAGATAGATAGATAGATAGATAGATAGATAGATAGATAGATAGATAGATAGATAGAGGAGAAGCAAGAAAAGGAGGAGGTCGATGTAAAGAAGAAAGCAAGCAACAAAGACAGACAGACAGACACTTGTTTGCGTTGAGATAATCTAATCTCCAAAACCGAAGTTAGCTGTGCCGAACTAACGAGCGTGAGTTTCGTCAGATCAGTGGACGAAATATTTTAATGACGTACATGTATGTGATCAGTATTATCAAATCATCTCTTTTAGATGAGAGTATAAACCGAGGTCTAGTCCGTACACGCATGCACTCCATCGCAAGTAGGCTACTGTAAATATATCCTAACGCACTTGCCCTAAGAAAGTATGTGTCAGAAACGCATCATTACATTCAGCAACAATTATAGTTAAAGTCTCCATTCCTCACCCACTTGTACTGGGTAGCGCTGGTTTTGCGGCTGCCGTAAAATAAATTTTTGATTGGATGGCAGGCCGGAATCGCGACCCTATCGATGACGAATAAAATCCCGAACTCTTCAAATCCAAAAAAAATCCTACTCCAGGCTTACAGACTGTTACACAGGCAAACGGACAGCGTTACAGACAAAAAGAAGAACAGTAAAACATTGAAGAAACTGCAAAAATACGATCGATCACTTGATGCATTTAAATAAGAATGCAACTCAAGTGATTTTTGTTTTTTAAAAGAGGGTGGAATAGCGATATCAATATGGGAATCCGAATTACACAAATATACAAACTGATTTCTTCTAGAATACAATTTACATATATGAATGAGTAGTTAGAAACGATTGAAAAGAAATGATGCTGGTCGATGCTTCACAAGGTTTTATGTTTCGTTAGTTGTTTAGTTGTTTAGTTGGATTTTTTCATTTTATTTTCTATATGAAATACTTCCACATATAACATTTGAAGATTAAGTGCGTGATATATCTTCTTCAAAAGTGCATTTGTAGTGCCGAAGGGTATCTTTTTTTTTTTTTTAAATCTTCTTCCTCAAGTGTGACCACAGAAGAAGAATTTATGGCAAATCTATTTTTTCAAACGTAATAGTTATTTATTTAATCGTTCTAATATAGCGCTTCTTCAGCTCAAGAGCTGCTCAAGGCGCTAGCCGATATAGCATCGAAACTCAAGGCGCCCACTTACAGCCTCTGTGCGCCTGGTCTTCCGCCCAAAGCCACTGAGCACTTTCCTGGGAGAGCGGGCATAGAGAAAGAAAAGGACCTAGTGCATGCTGGGTGTATTTGTATTGTCGGCACTCTCCCGTCTAGGACCTGGGCGTCAGGATCTTTAATATCCGTGCGATGGAATGCGTTCGTGAACAGACTAGGCCTCGGAGTATACTCTCATCCGAAGGCGTACAACACATTGCACTATACAGTATTTGTATTCCTGCTTTAACTAAATCAAAATGAACATTGAGTTTTAACGTCTACACCCGCCATTAGCAATATGGCAAACGGGATCATCATCCCAGGGTAGTGGAGGTCGGGAGTGGGTGAGGGAGGGGGTAGTTACCTAAACCAACACTGATCCACCAGAGCAATCAAGCGGCTAAGATGTACAGTAACAAAAATGGCTACTTTTATCTCGTCCATCACGGGATTCGAACCTGGGTCATCGGTGTGCCTGGCGATCGCTCTAATCACGAAGCTACTGCGATGGTGCAAGGGATTTAATTTTAATTTGATTTGATAACATGAGGCGAAATCGTGGTTCGCTGTTTGCAATGTTTTAGATTGCCGTTAAATCCGCTGTTTGTTTGTATGACTAATGGTGAAGGAAAATTGCTCTCTCTACTTCAATGTACATTTCCTATCCTCTTCTCTCCTATCCTATCCTATCCCGTAACTCGAAGGGCGTTGGGGCACCACAGATGATCGTTTAACCAGCGTACTCCATCTTTCTCTGTCCTCAGGAACCCTCATGGATTCGTTCAGTGTCAAGCCAGTCCATTCTCGAATGTTGTCCTCCCACCTCTTTTTCTGTCTCCTTCTTCTGCCTCCTTGCGACGTGCCTTGCAGAATGGTTTTTGCAAGGCCTGATGCTCTGGTGACGTGGCCATCCCATCGGAGCTTCCGTTTCTTCACCACTGTGAGCATGTCATCGTGTTGTCTAATGGGTTGTGTGGTACTTTGTAGATTTACTTGGTACAAATGTAGCTATATGAATTTTAGAGCTGATTTGAATTTTGTGTGTGTGGGCAGCGTCACATTTTTATTCACAAACACCGAGTGTGGCAAACTGTATCGATCTTGTCGTAAGTGGTGTATAAAAAATTTTTTTGTCATCATTAAAAATAACATATGCAAGCCAACAGGAAAGAAAACAAAACCCCACTAAGATCTTAGATGCTTTGGGTTTTGTAATGTTCAATAAAAAGTCCAAAAAAAAAAGAAATAAAAAAACCCTCAAAGCATTTTTGCAAGTGTAGGATTTCTGGATTCCAATAACAAGTCATCGTTTAAAACACACATGTAAACCGAAACTTTTGTTCTTGAGTAAACTAAAAAAAAGCAACAACTAATGCCTTGGATTTTAGTTTGTTTTTTTTTTTGTTGGAAAATGTTTGACATTTTTTTAAGAGTTATAAAACTTAACTTTCAAACCGACGAATCACCTGCATCGGAAGAAGCTGTCTGCTGAGTAGGAGACGATATAACTGTTTGGAGAGTGACGATTATTCCTTTAAGAAACATATAAACTAGATTAGAAAATAAAACAAAAAAACGTTCAGTTACTTTCAACCTGACAAAGTATTTTAGAAATACTGCTTGCTGCAGTGAGTAGTTTAGGGAAAAATGGTGGTGGGTGGTGAACATAGGAATGGAGAAGATGGGGAACGGGATTCCAGTATAAAGCATGCAGGATTCTAATAAGCCGTTTTTTATTTAAATCAAAAAAAGAAGTTCTGCAACTTTTCAAACTGACAAATTATTGTTATCGGAAGATGCTGTGCTGAAATGGGAATATATATTTTGTTTCTCTTCATATTTTCCCTGCTTTGTATAAGTTTGTAAGAACATACGTTCTGGATGCGCAATGTCTTATTTGATTAATCGGCACGTACAAACAACTGAGGCGAAAAGAAGTGTTTCTCCTCCTCTTCCTTCCCTCCTCTCATCTTCTTCCTCCTCCTTATTTTTATTATAATAGTGTATATTCCTCATTCTCCACCTCCCCCCCTCCCTGCCTTTAACGATACCATTTGTCCATGGCAGTAAATCCATGTTTCGCCTTGGTGCTTCTTCCCCTAAGGAATCCTCTACTTTGGTCTAATGTAATCTTCTCTGTATTTCTCCACTGGCTCCTATTTATCTGGCGACACTAACAAGCTGGTAAAACTTTGTCAAGATAAAGTTTATCTTCTGTAGCTTCCACACCTTATACATCCGCTGATCTACTCTACCCCGTGAGCTGCGCATTTTTCTACTCTTTTTTGTGTGTGTATTCACCCAAAGCCTCCGGTTTTTGTTTCGTCGTGCACTAGCAAGTGGTGAGCCTCCCTCCTTCACTCAAGTGCGATTCTTCATTCTCATCACAACCCTCCCACCCCCACCCCCCCCTTCTCTCCAACAATGTCCACTATCAGTTTGGAGTATTGGGTCTTCTGTATTTTCTTAACGTCTTTTTCAAGTCAAGAAAAGACATCTTTATTCCACAAAAAACATGGGAAAATGTGTTGTGTCACAATGCATACATGGCAAAAGAAAATAAAAATTCAACAAGACATTAGAACACCCCTCCCACAGTATAACAGCAAGCTAAATACAGTCTCTCTCTCTCTCCCGCACATACACACATACACAATCCACACACACACCCCACGCTTATATACGGACGCTTACAAACGCACACCCACACACACATCATACACACACACACACAGGTGTGGAATATATATATATATATATATATATATATATATATATATATATATATATATATATATATATATATATATATTCTTGTAGTAATGTATACATTATTAATACAGCAAAAAACCTTCATGCCTCCATTATTGTTGTATAAATAACGTTGACTAATTAATTAACTTGTACGTCTTCTCTCTTCTACCTCAACCCTCCCACTCCCCTTCACTGCACACCCACCGCACACTCCTAATATTATCCATTTATTTATTTATTTATTTATTTATTTATTTATTTATTTATTTATTTATTTATCAATGTTACTAGAAGTAGTAGTCCTCCAGCTACGTACTGTCCTAACACCTTTTAAGCCTCTATATCTTGCTAATCTGGATGTATAACTATCTGATCTCATCCCAATTTCATAAGTCTCTGCGTGAAAGTATTGCATAAATGTTAATTGTCGGGTCTGGTCTGCCTGCTAGAATGTGTTGAGCGATAGTGAAGAAGTTAAAATGTTAAGTTAGGATCTATGCACCCTTCTCTCCACTGTGTGTGTGCGTGTGTGTGTGAGGGTGTGTGTATGTGTTTATACAACTCCCTCCCACCAGCGCTGCGATCATGCCCGTCGGCGTGGAGATATTTACGCGCTTTATAAATTAGTCATTCATTCATTCATTCATTCATAGACAAAATAAAGCGCGAAAAGAGAACGAGTGGTGTTGAAATGTCACCCCATAGATCTCAACCTTCAATAAATCAGGGGTGAAGGGCTGGGAGTTGGGTTGAGGGGCTGGTGGTGGGGGTGAGGTGTTGGGGGTGGGAGTGAGGGGCTGGGGTGGAGGTGGGGGTGAGGGTGAGGGTGGAAGCACAGCAGATGTAGTGTAAAGTTGAAGCATTGAAAACCGTAACTTTTCAAGCTCTTCAATCTAATGCATCAGTGGGTGGGTTTGACGTTTCACGGATCCGCACTACCACAATGTTGTCTAGAGTCTATAAAATCTTCATTTTCTCCCAACTTCCAGAAGATAATGTAGATGGTTGTTTCCCCCCTTCCCCCTCCCCACCTCCCCACCCCGGCCCCCAAGCGACATGAGCATGCTGTCAGCGTGGAGTTGTGCGCTTGACAAGTCTACATCATCATCATCACATCATCATTACCATCATCATCATGATGGAGACACTATACCGTATTTTCCCTTTCTACGCCCACTCCTAGTTTTTGCTCTCTCTCTCTCTCTCTCTCTCTCTCTCTCTCTCTCTCTCTCTCTCTCTCTCTCTCTCTCTGTCTGTCTCTCTCTCTGTCTCTCTCTCTCTGTCTCTCTCTCTCTGTCTCTCTCTCTCTGTCTCTCTCTGTCTCTGTCTCTGTCTCTCTCTCTGTCTCTCTCTCTCTTTTTCTCTCTCTCTCTCTCTCTGCTGTCTCTCTCTCTCTCTGTCTCTCTCTCTCTCTGTCTCTCTCTGTCTCTCTCTCTCTCTCTCTCTCTCTCTCTCTCTTCTTCCACCTATAATCTTCGTCAGCTGAGTGTACTAACGAGCAACTTCATAAGGTGATCGTGAAGTGATTTTTGTCCCCTTCCACCAAACGACCGACTTAATCAGAAGACTCGGGGTGAGCCTTAACGACCGACCTTCATGTACTCCTGTCTCTAGAACATCGCTGATCACATCTTAACGGCTTTGGGCCACACATCATAGATTGAAAATTGACGCTACTCACTTAAAACAAAAAAAAAAAGAACAACAAAACATGGGTCGCACATTACAGGTTGAAAATAAGGGTCACTACTACTGATGTACCGAAAGGCTTCGGACCACAACTAATAGTTATCTTAGCAGTTTTGGTCACACTTTGCAGTTTGAAATAGTAAGCCAAGTTAACGAATGAGGGCACAATATATAGTCTGATAGTTAAATTACTACTAAAGAAGAAAACTGTTTATGTTCTAAACGACTAGGCAAATCCTTGATCAATATTTCAACAGCTGTTTCCCTCTCATGGATTCTCTGCTTCGAGTTATCCATTCTCCGGCTTCCCCCGCAGCTCCACCAACCCCTAATCCCCTACCCTTCTCTCAAAACAGGAAGGCCAGGTGGAATCGGAGACCAAACTACATCACAGTCACGATGCTTCTGTCTATTCACACTTTTCTGCTATCCTATGCACCAACGGGAATCCCCTCAATGAAACATACTTCCGGTTTCTTTCTCCGCGTGTTTTAGTGAGTTATTTCCAAATATTCAAGAATAATAACATGTGCCACTGGCCACCAGTATCGTACCCTCACATATTTATTTTTTTGCTGCAGTTTATTATCCCTTTCTATCGCCAGTGGCGCGCCTAAACCCTACCTACATAACATTATTTGTAAATTTTTGAAAAATATTCGGAAAAACATAACGCCCAGATGCTGGCTCGAACCCACACCTGTCAGGCGCCATGGGTTTCTGGCTTGTGGACAAGGCAAGTTAGTCCCGCCTTAGCCCACTTGGCCACAACGCTCGCCTAACATAGTCAACTACTTCGTGTTTTGTGAAGGTTGCGACGGCGAAGCTATGGAAAACTACAAGAGTCTTCAGGTCCTGTTTCACTTTCTGTCGATGATCGACGCACCTCCGAAGTCGCCACAAATACAGGCCTCTACGATTGTTTTTTGCATCCTTTCACTGAGCATGTACTTCCTCCACCGTTTTTATACTTATCCCACTCGTTTTCTGGCTCTAACAATCGTCGTTTTCGGCAATTTGCCATATTTAAAAGTCCCGCATCAAGCTTTGATAAAAGCAAAACAAGCCAGACCGGAACTTGGTTTCATTCTAACCTCGTTTTAATTTATAATGGCGATACCCACGAGTTTTTATGAGAGGTGCCGGAAAGTTGTGAATAGCAAGCACCCCCAGCGACAATACATCCAACTGCTCTCGGTAGCATTCGCTGAACGCACATCAGTTGCTATGTTGATGACTGCAGTCTTATAAGACGCAAGACTCCGTGAACCACGCGCTGGAAGAATAACAACTGACGAGCTGCAGGTCAGGGAGAAGGAATAAAGGCAAAAGGTAAGGTAAAAAGGTAAAGGTGGTCCCATAGCCTTGTGGCTGTAGGGGAGCGTGATGTTGGAGATCACACTTATCTTGGGCCAGCGTAATGAGGGTGATGCCCATCTCTCTCCCTAGCTCGCTGCTTTACCTTCCCCACCCTTAAGAGAGTAGGTACTCAGTCACAGTTGAGTCAACTGGGGGCGTTGTTACTTGTCGCTTCACGTTTTGCGGCCACCCATCCAAGTGCTAACCGCACTGGACCGAATAAAGGCAAAACGTGTTGAGAAAAGTTCAACTTGCTCTGTGTCACTCGTGTCGTGGCACAGTGGTTTAATCGCCGGCTTCCTAGGCCGAAGGTCGCGTCTTCGATTCCCGCAAGGGGCGAACGTATGTGACCTAGGTACGAGACTGTTCAGGTCACCGAAGGTTTCTTCCGGGTACTCTGGTTTTCTCCTTTCCTTCAATGATGGTATTGGCTGCAGTCAATCTAACATTATAAAAAGAAAGTATCTCCCGTCCTCTAATAGCGATCTCCTTGCCATTACACCACACGTTTGAGTGATAGATGTGTGTTTGTTATATGTTTGTGAGAAAGTGGGTGGAACATATGAGTGTGTATGTTGGTACAACAGATGGCCGCGTTTTTGAGCCTAATTTGTGATTTGGGGTAAAAGCGCGCATATGGCATCTAGTAGTAGTAGTAGTAGTCGTCGTAGCAGTAGTAGTAGTAGAAAGAAGTGGCAGTAGTAGTGTTTTTGGTCAGTTCTCAATAATGCAGCGCACCACCTTGTACTGCAACCTCAGTTACCAAATAATGATAGGCGCTGACTGCATACTGCGGCCTTTACAAACTAGTGGCCTGGGTGTGTGTTGGGCTACATACTTTTTCTCCTCCTTACTTCTCCCCCCCCCCCCTACTACCTTCTTCTGGTTTCTGTGCGCTTGACTGGACATGGACGACGTTAACCTCCCTTAGATCGCTCCGCGCATCTTCTCCAGCACATTATCTCCCCTTAGGTGGGTCTACATTAGGCGAGAGAGTGAGTGAGAGAAAGAGAGAGAAGGAAGAGAGATTAAGAAAGACAGATAGAAAGAGTGAGTGAGAGAGAGAGAGAGAGAGAGAGAGAGAGAGAGAGAGAGAGAGAGAGAGAGAGAGAGAGAGAGAGAGAGAGAGAGAGAGAAAGAGAGAGGTTCTGCAAACATTTGAGTGAGAGGAAGACGACGAAGTATATTAAAAAAAATAAATGAATTGTTATTTTTTAAATCAGAGAATACAATGGAGAAAAGAAAGAGAAAGTACAACACATAATGCGAAGAGCTGTCAAGCACAATCTTCAAAATGTTGTAGGTGGAAGCCCCAAAGAAAGAAAAACACAACTAGGAGGAGAAGAAGAAGAAGAAGAAGAAGAAGAAGAAGAAGAAGAAGAAGAAGAAGAAGAAATTGATTGTTAGGTCCTTTTCGTGGTTTACGTCAGAGAGGTGAGGGGAACAACGACGACAACAAGAAAACGTATCCTATTTTTAAAAAAATGTATTGTTCAATGTTCTCTCTCTCCCCCTCAGCCTCTTTCTGTCTCTGTCTCTCTCTTCTTCTTCTTCTTCTTTCTCTTCTTCTTCTTTCTCTTCCTCTTCTTTTTCTTCTTCTTCTTTTCCTTCCTCTCCTCTTCTGTACACACTGGAAAGTGAGATGGGTTTGCCACGGAGCGTAGCTGACGTGTTTGCAATGTGATTTCTCTCGCTTCCCTGGACACTTGCCTTGCCTGATGGTCTTCCACATCTGTCTATCTCCAATGTTTGGCCCAAACTTTCTTCAAATGTCTTTTTTCTTGGAGGAAGACGAGGAAGAAAAGAACAAGAAGAAGAAGGAGGAGGAGGAGGAGGAGGAGGAGGAGAAAAAGAACAAGGAGGCAGAGAAAAAGGAGGAGGAGGAGAAAAAGAACAAAAAGGAGAAGAAGAAGGAGGAGGAGGAGAAGAAGAAGAAGCAGAAGAAGAAGGAGAATAAAAAGCAGAAGAAGAAGAAGGAGGAGGAGGAGGAGAAGAAGAAGGAGGATGAAAAAAAGAAGAAGAAGGAGAAGAAGAAGGAGGAGAAAAGGAAGAAGAAGAAGAAGGAAGAGGAGAAGAAGAAGAAGGATGAGAAGAAGAAGGAGAAGAAGAAGGAGGAGAAGAAGAAGCAGGAGAAAAGGAAGAAAAAGAAGAAGAAGAAGGAGAAGAAAAAGCAAAAGAAGAAGAAAAACAAGAACAAGAACAAGAAGAAAGAGAAAAAGAAAAAGAAGAAGAAGGAGTAGAAAGAGGAGGAGGAGGAGGAGGAGAAGAAGAAGAAGAAGAAGAAGAAGAAGAAGAAGAAGAAGAAGAAGAAGAAGAAGAAGAAGAAGAAGAAGGAAAAGAAGAAAAAGAAGAAGAAGAAGGAGGAGGAGGAGGAGAAGAAAAAGAAGAAGACGAAAAAGGAGGAGGAGAAGGAGAAGCAGAAGAAGAAGAAGAAGAAGGATGGGGGTGGAAGAGGAGGAGGAGAAGAAGAAGAAATGTCCTACTTGGAGGAAG
Source organism: Oncomelania hupensis (assembly GCA_036898135.1). Lineage (NCBI taxonomy): Eukaryota > Metazoa > Mollusca > Gastropoda > Littorinimorpha > Pomatiopsidae > Oncomelania > Oncomelania hupensis. The sequence continues at coordinate 27,048,622 of CM072520.1, forward strand.
AAGTGAAAATGGAGGAGGAGAAGAAGAAATAGAAGAAGGTAAAGGAGGAGGACAACAGTCTGATATAGGAGGAGGGATATGTTCTAGGGGTGTGGGGCAGGGTTACAGAACTAGGACAATCTGAAAGAGATGGGATATGGCAAATCCAAACTAAATGTTTGCTCCAAGCGCTCGCACGCATTTACACACACACACACGCACACACACACGCACACACACGTACTCGCAAATATACACCAAGGCATGATAAAATATGCACTGCCTATTTTAAAATAAGTAAGAAAGTCATACACAAACATGTTAAACGCACCCTCAATCATATTATAGGCACACTTTCTGTTCCATACCAACATGATCGCATGCTGAAGATACAATTCTAAAAGAACGTATAATTTTAGATAATAAAAATTATATATATCCTCCTTTGTTCGGCCGTATTTTTCCATCATGTAACCGTGATCATTTACAGAATATTCTTCAAACATTATATGATTTATCGATATTTTTTTGCAGAACAAATACTATCCTATCATATTCTATCCTATCCCGCAACTCGAAGGTCGTTGGGGCACCACAGATGATCGTTTAACCAGCGTACTCCATCTTTCTCTGTCCTCAGCAACCTTCATGGCTTCATTCAGTGTCAAGCCAGTCCTTTCTCGAATGTTGTCCTTCCGCCTCTTTTTCTGTCTCCCACTTCTTCTGTCTTGAACAAATACAAGTTATCCTTCAAGAGTATTTACATGTAGTGTTAAAAACATTTAATCTTAATTTGTTAAATAATTTCGACCTGTTTCTGTAAAAGCTAAATTCAAAAGGTTATTTTCGTGAAAGTAAGTTTTGTATGTCCTATATAATCTAGAAAATTTTTCGTTCAAGATAATTTGATATTTTCAACCATTATTGTATCAGACTTGTTCATTGCCCCTTGTTGAGTTAATTTATCTCAGACTTTATTCCAGTATATTCCACAGTGTGAGGGACCCAACAACATTCAACATTTATTCCTCTTGTTATTATACAATGAACAAAATCACGTGTCATCGCACACGGAACTAGCATGAAATCTCATCCATCAAACCTATCCGAAGAGAAATATAGTGCCTGCAGATTCCTTGCGTTTAAAACAACCAATTTAGCAAATGCAGCGATACTAATGAGGGTCTGTGTCGAGGGTCGTCAAAACGAGGCTGATTATGCACAATTGCCTGCACGCGCTCTGCATAATTATGGTCACGTGGTCACGTCTCATTAGCCCCGTTGATGGATGATTATTTGAGTACAAACGCTGGTGCCATCAAATTGGGGAAGTGAAATTTATTGTACATGGTACAAGGCTATCCGATTTTAAAACATTTATTTTTGGGTAGGAGCCAAAAACAGCATAACCGTGGGCTTTGGACCTGTAATTAATATTTTTAAAAATAATAATAATAAGATTAATAATTGGACATGGTTTCGTGTCTACCCAAAGGCTCTAGGCCCGTTACCAGAAGAAAATAAGTTTACATTGAAACTAACATAGAGTGATATATCCATGCTTCCTAAAGAAGTTGGACTTTTTTTTTTTAGAATCACAGACTGCACATATACAGTGTAAGCTGACACTGGTTGTTTATTTTATTGTTGGTGCCATGATGTGTTTGTTGCTGCTGTTTGTGTTGTTGTTGTAGTTGTTGTTGTTGCTGTTGTTGTTGTTGTTCTTCTTCTTCTTCTCCTTTTCCTCCTCCTGCTCCTTCTACTTCTTCTTCTTCACTTCATCGTTATCATCGCCTTCTGCTGGTTCTCATGCAAGATCATTATCAATAACCACCACCACCATTACTACTACTTTATTATTATTACTGTTATTACTACTACTACTACTGCTACTATTACTACTACTACTATTACTACTACCACTACCGCTACTGCTACTATTACTACTTCGTCTTCTTCTTCTCTCGTCCTATGTAGAATTTACTGCAACTATCCTTACTTGCAACTGTTTTTCTTTGTATCCATATTTTACATTCTAAGTGAGACTAATTGCCAGTTTTGTTTTCAAGGGGATATGAAAGTATGTAACTCCTTGTCATTGACGTGGAGGAGGATGAAGGAGAAGAGAACGAGAAGGAGGTGGGAAAGGAAGAAGAAGAAGAAGAAGAAGAAGAAGAAGAAGAAGAAGAAGAAGAAGAAGAAGAAGAAGAAGAAGAAGAAGAAGAAGATGATGATGATGATGATGATGATGATGATGATGATGATGATGATGATGATGATGATGATGATGATGATGAGAAAGAAAAGAAGAAGGAAGAATTAGAAAGGATGAGGAGAACGAGAACGTGGATGAAAACAGAGTAACTGAACCAAAGGCGTCGACACAAACTAAAAACCTCGTTAGGCTAACGACTTTCGCCCTTTCTTGGTTTAATGGAAAGTTTTACACTGCGTGTCAGTTATACGACTTGGGTAACACTACCTCACTGAGAAAGAATGTTGATTCTAACGCACTTCTGACGTCGTTTGAGGCAGTTTATGACGACATTTTAACTTCCGGTTTCTGCCTCGGCGAGAATTCTCGTGAGTTATGTGAGAGTTGGCAAACTGCTCAAAACAAGTTTCCGAAAGGCAGGTTTTCGTTTTCTCAGACTAAGCTCGCGTTCTTTCAATTTGGACTAATGGCGAGAGGCTCTAGAACTATAACTGTGCTAAAACAGTCCAACTAATGCACCGAGAGGTTGACCGTTAGCACTTCCACGTTGAGCGTTGTTTTAGTGTTATTGTACTGCTGAAGACGGAAGGAAAGTAAGGGAGCAAGAGCAAGAGGAATGAGATAGAAGAAAGGGATGGGGAGAAGAAGAAGAAGGAAAAGAAGCGAAAAGAAGTGAGAAGAAGAACAAGAAGAAAAACTGATGATGAGGACGAGGGTGATGATGACGATGATGCTAATGATGCTGATGATGATGATGATGATGATGATGATGATGATGATGATGATGATCATGATGATGATGATGATGATTATGATGATGATGATAACAGAAGAAGAGGAGGAGGAGGACGTAGAGGAGAAGGAGTAAAAGCTACAGTTCAGTCAAGATAACAACTGGATTTCATTATTTCGAGTGCAGTTTCAGGAAATCCAAATTGTCAATTTCTTTGTATAATATTTTGTACTGCAAAAAGGGAATGAAGAACACGTTAATAATAATAATAATAATAATAATAATAATAATAATAATAATAATAATAATAATAATAATAATAATAATAATAATAATAATAATAATAATAATAATGGATGTTAACTGCGCGCTTTTCCCCAAATCTCCAATCGCGCTCACATGTATCACCCACTCTCACAGATACAACAAACACACATCTATCACTCCAACATGTGGTGTAAAGGCAGGAAGATCGCTATTAGAAGGCAGAAAGGAACTCGGAGTTTGGTTTTTGAATTTTTATATTGACTGCATCCAATACCATTATTGAATGGAGGGAGGAAACCGCAGTACCCGAAGAAAACTCTTGGTGACCCCGGTAGTTTTGTACCTAAGTTACATATGTTCGCTCCTTGCGGGAATCGAACCCGCGACCTTTCGCATAGGAAACCGGCGACTAATCCACTGCGCCACGAGTGATAAATACATAAATAAATGTGTACAGATTCTATCCTATCCTATCCTATCCCGTAACTCGGAGGTCGTAGGGACACCACAGATGATCGTTTAACCAGCGTACTCCATCTTCCTCTGTCCTCCGCAACTATCATGGCTTCGTTCAGTGTCAAACCAGTCCATTCTCTAATGTTGTCCTCCCGCCTCTTTTTCGGTCTCCCTCTTCTTCTACCTCCTTGTACTGTGCCTTGCAGGATGGTCTTTGCAAGGCTTGATGATCTGGTGACGTGGCCATACCATCGGAGTTTCCGTTTCTTCACCACTGTGAGCAGGTCATCGTGTTGTTCAATGGCTTGTGTGATGGTCTGTCGGACGTCGTCGTTGGTGAAGTACTGGGTATAGGAAATGCCCAGAAGTCTTCTGTAGCACCTCTATTCTCCGTTGTAGATCTGCTGTGATGGTCCATGTTTCGCAAGCATATAGGAAGATGGAGATGACAAGGGAGCGCAACAGTCTTACCTTGGAATGTAGACTGATGGTCCTGTCTTGCCAGGGCAGCAGTTGTTTTTGCGATCCTAGAGAGGACTTCCTGTCGGGACTTATTGTCTGATACAATGAATCCTAAATATTTGAAGCTATGTACTGTGTTGAGGGATTGGCCTTGGATTTTGATGTCCGTGTTGATGTCATTGGTGTTGCTGGTCATTAGTTTGGTCTTCTCTGCACTTATTTCCATTCCATAGGCTCTGGAGGTGGTGTCAAGCCTCTGTACCACCTGTTCAAGTTCTTGTTCCTCTCCAGCCATGTATAGATAAAATGGGAATATCTTACTACATTTAACTTTCTATGTCTACAACATTTGGTTCCGAGTTAAGAACCTTAGGGCGATACGTGTAGAGTTAGATGCCCACAAGCTGCAAAGGGAGCTGAGTTAGCTCCTGTATCCTATCGGCCAGCGCTCGCCTTGAGCAACTTTTGAACTTCAAAAGCGGTATACAAGAATAAATTAATAAATGCACTATGTTTTGATAATGTTAAAGGTTTAGGCCTAAATCTCAGCGTACTAAGTGGTGAATAAAGAACATTATTTAAATGAAGCATTTTATGTTATTTTTGCTAGGGCAATTAGAGTTAGGTCCTGTATTGAGCTAAAAAAAAAAAAGAAAAGCTCCACGCCTATGTAAGAGCAATTAAAATAATAAAGAAATATCTTAAATTATGTTTTACTACTGTACATTCTGGCTTTGAGCTTCTTGTGCTTTTTAATAATAATAATAATAATAATAATAATAATAATAATAATAATAATAATAATAATAATAATAATAATAATATTAATAATAATAATAATAATAATAATAAACAAGAAGAAGAAGAAGAAGAAGAAGAAGAAGAAGAAGAAGAAGAAGAAGAAGAAGAAGAAGACAGAATGATATTACGCGCTTGTCCTACAATCGAACTCAAAGAGAGGCGATCTGAAGACATCGCTATTACAGAAAGCGGAAGAGAAATCAAATTTTAGTTTTAAAATTTAGATTGACTGCATCCAATACCATTATGGAAGGGAAGGAGGGACCCAGAGTACCCAAGAGAAACCCCTTTTTAGTACCATGAAATCACCAAACCCGCTTGCCTGTGATCTCTGTATGCCATACATTCAAACAAGCATTAAAAAAAACCAATTGTTTAATTAAAATTCATTATAAAGGAATAGCCAAAGGTTCCCCAGAAACCGGAATTAAATCGATCAAATTAGCGCCCCATGATTTCCGTTGCCAAAGCCCTCCCAAACATCCTGAGCAAACACAAAAAGAGGGTGTTCTTTAGACAAATGTCTTCAGTGCGGTCCCTCTTCAAACTGTCCATTGTGAGGTTTTTGGACCTGTTTGAGGGAGCCGAGAAGGAAGAGAGAAGTCATCATCAGTGACTCACGTCCTGATTTCATTTCTCATTCACTTGCGTCTTTCTAAATCCACACAAGGGCTTTTTTCCCCCTTTTCTTCCTGTCTTTCTTTTCTTTCTTTTTCTCTAAGTCCTAGTGCTGAATGGGGACTTGTTGACTTTGTGACGCGGCCTTGTGCACAAAACGGCTAGCCTCAGTCTTGAATTCAGTAGTTCTATAAGCTTTGTTTAAACCTAAAGCAATGGATAAATAATTACTATATTTATTTATTCATTCTTATACAGCGCTTTTCCACAGCTGCTCAAGACGCTGGCCGATACAGGATCTCTTCCTCAAGCCCTTTTGCTGCCTTGAGGCGCCTCGTATGGCGCTCCAGAGAGCTGAGGAAGTCTACAAACATTGGGGAGCAGGGACCTAATGCTGGTGGAGTGCTTGCTGACTCTCACTTATCTAAGACATAAACGTCCGGTAGTTTTAAAGTCTGTATACTGAAAGTCGTGCGCCCATAGACTGGACCTCGGTGTATCTTCTCATTGGAAGGAGCATTTAGCTGCAGGACACACACCGTGGCTTTCGGGCGAGGATTAGCGGTTACAGCCACTTCCACGTGGTCGCGTGCAAGCTGTCCGCTGCAACTAGATGAGCATTGTTAGTTTCTCTTCAACCCTCTTCCACAGAGATGAACTCGTCGTCCATCATTGTTCATCGTTGATCAGCATATGTCTTACTCGTTCAAACGCTGCCAATGCCCGATCGTTGATAAGAGTAATCCAGTCTTTAGGGTGGCCTGCAGCGCCATTACCAACTATCTAACTATCTGGAGAGAACTACATTACAATGTTCTATTATTTTCTTCAGACCGCAACAGGACAATCCATAATACATGGTCAAATTATAAGAAAACAATCGTAAAAATGGGTAAGGTCTCTACTTGAAAATAATTATGAGGAGTTCAAAAATACTCCTTCACTATTATTGATATATGTATTTAATTATCATACTCTATTCTCTCTCTAATATACACACAAACAAACACACACACAATTAAATAGGCAGTTCATGCTTGTGATGATCTGGTTAGTATTTCAGTTTGGTTCTTAACTCCTGCAAAGATTTTAGCGAAATACATGTAAGCTTATACTACCTTTAATCTCTGTGTCTGGCACACCGATGACCCAGGTTCGAATCCCGTGGTGGGCGATATAAAAATGTGGCCATTTTCACTGTCCATTTTAGCAGTATGATTGCTTTGGTGGTTCAGTGTTGATTCAGGTCCCTACCCCTCTTTTTCTGGGATGGTTATCCCCGTCTGCCATATCACCAATGGTGGGTGCAGACGTTAAACCTCGATGTTCATTCATTCTGTGTGTGTGTGTATGTGTGTGTGTGTTATCTCCTTTGGCTTATAGCTGGGTGTGTGTATGTGTGTGTGTGTTATCTCCTTTGGCTTATAGCTGGAGTCTTTTCTTGTTTATTTGACAACTGTTGACACACAGCAGCGCGCGTCACACAATCACCAGGGTCAATACACTGTTGCTGCAGTGAATCACACTTCAGGACCCCTCTTTTTCCTTTAAAAAAAATTCCCACGACCCTTCTTTCCGCTTCAACCTGTTGACAGCTTGGATTTCAGATCCTTCATTTCATTAGCCAGCTAGTAAGGTACTGGAATAAAGTTGGGAGGTGTATGTGTGTGTGTGAGTGTGTGTGTGTGTGTGTGTGTGGAGAGAGAGAGAGAGAGAGAGAGAGGGGGTGAGAGAGGAGGGAAGGGAGGTAGGGGTAGGAGAGAATGGGGATAAGGAAGGAGATGGGTCCTGGGTGTGTGGAATCGTGTATCGATCTTCGTAGTCGTCGCGGTCGTCGTCATCGTGTTGTTCTTTAAGCTGTTGACATTACTGGTGACAGTACTAAGAAATGGGATAAAGAACCCCTTTTCTGGGATGAGGTGAGAGAGAGAGAGAGAGAGAGGGAGAGAGAGAGAGAAAGAGAGAGAATGAGAGGGAGAGACAGACAGACAGACAGACAGACGGACAGACATGCAGGCAGAGAAAGAGATAGACAGACTGACAAAGACAGACAGAAATAGAGTTTTGGGAAGGGGGTATTGAGTGTGCTAAAATCAGGTTTCATCTTTTTGTTCGTCTGCTTCTTCTATAAATCTGTCGACAAGTCCAAAGTTTAGATCTTTGGTGTCATTAACAAATGTCTCAAATACAACAGAGAGGGTGGGAGGGATGAGAGTGTGGGAGGCAAGAGATTAAAAAAAGGGTTGTGGTGAGGGGGGAGGAGTACATTTGAGACTGATTATTACAGAGGTGGGGGCGGGGTGGTTATTATATTGTATTGTATTGTTATATATAATAAGTAGTCCGCTTCTTCTTCTTCTGCTTGGGGTTCAATGCAGGCTCATTTTGTGTACTTCAGTGTGTGTGTGTGTGTGTGTGGGTGTGTGTGTGTGTGTGTGTGTGTACCTAGGAGGGTGCGAGAGCGCGAGCGCCTGTGGTTGAAATGTTTTGTCTTGTCCAGTGTTGTCATATTGCATTCTGAATAAATTGTTTCAAAGCGTACGGTTGTTTATGATACACTTTTCACTTTTTGTTATGTCTTGCGCAAACGGCTAATCGTGTCGTAATGTCTCAAAGATAGTAAATGTTTAGTGCAATGTACTTTGATACTTTATATATATAAAGTCACGGTAATGATTAGAAACAAAAAATTAGAATACAACAAAGAAATAGATTAAAAAAACACATCAGACTCTACCAAATAAGAAATGGTGCAAACCAGTTAAGGAATATATTATTACACAAAAAAATCTCTATCGATATAGCGCCAATATTTATCGATGGCGAAATAGTCGATACAAACGAAGAAAAAGCCAACTCATTTAATGACCACTTTATACAGCAATTGGTATTAGAAACACCCGAGGACGACACTCCTAAACTTCCCCATCTAGATCATGGACTGACTAAAATTCTAATATCCCAAGAAGAGGTATCCAAAAAGTGATAAAGTATATGAACCAAGGTAAAGCTGTAGGCCCTGATAAAACCCATAACAAACTATCACTGACATCTGCTGGTATAATCTCACGTCCTCTTACCACTGCCTATCAGAAGGATTGTTTCCAGACGTATGTTAAATTGCCCATATTAGCCCGATTCACCAAAAAAAGGACTAGCAGATATTTGCTCCAACTATAGCCCAATATATTTAAGTTGTGTTGGTAGTCTTTGAGCGCTGTCCACGCCCATGTTTTCTTATTTCTGAAAGACAATAACCTCATAACATCATCACAGTATTGTTTTATTCCCCGGGACTCAACGGCCAATCAACTACTTTGCACTATAACGACTTTTGTTTAGCCTCTAACGATGGAATCACTAACCAGTGGATCTTTTTGACATCTCCAAAGCTTTCCACAGCGTATTGATTGATTGATTGATTGTTGCTTTAGGTCCAGCGGACTCTTCCGAGCCAAATCAGGACCGGACAACCCCCGATCCGCATAAAAGATCTGCTGAAACAACCCTAGTGGGAAAAGTGAATGCCCTCCACCGGCCAGTCACTTTACAATAAAGACATACCACGCAGGGGACGGCTGAGGCTTTACCCCAACTACTCGAACCCCCGGTTACAAAAACAAAATAGAATACAAACATCATTATAAATTATCAACAAAACACATACATATAAAATGCCTATATTGCTAAATAATAACATCATAGGAAGCCCTAGTGACCACCCGGCAGAAAGCGTCCAATACTCCCAAGCTGATCCAACAGACCTCATACACAAACAAGGAGTCTTGTCCAGGAAGAGTTTTCAAGAAAAAAGGTAGGTCATTGATCTAGCGAAGAAGAAGATAGTATAGCAGAGTGATAGGACAGAGCAGGAATGGGAAAGAGCAAATGAGGAAGACAGCGACAGTGGGAATTTAAAGCACTAAATTTCCAAAAAGTGGGGATACTATTTATACTGAAACCCCCGGCACTCCAACGGGGGTACTGTTGCCGCAGTGAATCCGTCATGCCTATAAAGGAAAGAGGTTTTCAACTGGGGCTTTCACTTTTCCCTTTATAGGTTAGAACAATCTACAGTGGCAAGATTGCTCATGACCCCAAGGGGTTTCCACAGAGTATGGCACAGAGGAGTGATGGTTAAGTTAGAGGACAATGGAATAAGAGGTCAGCGTTTTATTTAGATAAACGCAAACAAGCTGTTGTTACTAAAGGGTAAAAAATGAGACTATAAAATCATTCCGTCAGGCGTACCTCAAGGGTCAGTTTTAGGTTCCTCCTATTGTTCCTAGTTTATATAAATGATTGTATTATTATTACTATTATTATTATTATTATTATTATTATTATTATTATTATTATTATTATTATTATTATTATTATTATTATTTTTGTTATTATTATTATTGTTATATTATTATTATTATTATTATTATTATTATTATTATTATTATTATTATTATTATTGTTATTGTTATTATTATTATTGTTATTATTATTATTATTATTATTATTATTGTTATATTATTATTATTATTATTGTTATTATTATTGTTGTTATTATTATTATTATTATTATTATTATTATTATTATTATTATTATTAAGAACCGCCTAATCTTGATAGCTCTAAAGCGTGCACAATAAATATACAATACCACACTCAAAGTAAAAAAAAAATGCTTACAATGACAATGATAAAGATTCAAGCAGATAAAAGGTAACAACAGTAGACTGAACATAACAGAAAATTATCGTTTAAAACATAGAATCAGTTATAACACTTTGTACCGATGACACGAGCATGTCACTAACCATTGACAACACAGACGTACAAGCTGAAATTTTGAACTCTGATCTTCAAAAGATTAACGACTGGGCTAATTAATCAAAAGTAAGATTTAACGAAGACAAAACATAAATAAGCTTACTAACTTTCAAACGTCGCCTATTACCTAACAACCCCATAAGCTTCGGTAACGCAATTTTATCTGATAACGTATACTACTAAAAAAAAAAAAAAGGTAGGTAAAGGTGGTCCCATAGCATGTGCCCGTAGCGGAGCGTGATGTTGGAGATCACACTTATCTTGGGCCAGCGTAATGAGGGTGATGCCCATCTCTCTCCCTCGCTGCTTTACCTTCCCCACCCTTAAGAGAGTAGGTACTCAGTCACAGTTGAGTCAACTGGGAGCGTTGTTATTTGTCGCTTCACGTTTTGCGGTCATCCATCCAAGTGCTAACCGCACTGGTCGGTGCTTAACTTGCGACACAGTAGCAACCACTGCGGTATCCGACACTCCTACCGTATATACAACTAACACTGCTAAATAACCGTTAATGGGACATCCATATAAGTAACGATATAAAGAAAATAACCATATTCCTAGCATGTTTAAGAACGTAAAACAAATTATGCAGAGAAACATGAGAAAATATGTACCAATCCTTTGCTCTGCCTCACTTCGATTATGGAAATGTAATACGGGAGAACTCAATCAGGCTGCTTCATTGCAAAAACTCCACTCGTAAGGTCTTAGAATCATTGTTGGGGCAGTGAAAGGAACCAGCCATGAGTTATTGTACAGAGAGTCTGGATTGTGCACGCTGAAAGAGAGAAGGAAAAGACACAAGTTGCTTACCTTTCATAAGATGATAAACGAGTGCTGTTAACCTGGCCCCCCACAACTGGTATCAGCAATGAATCCATATCACCGCAGAAGACCTTTAGAACGTAGAGTGTACCTCCACATAAAGCTGCACTGTACAACACATCATTCCTTCCTTCCACCGCAGTCTTATGGAATGATTACCCTGAGAAAATTTAAGCCAGTCCATTAAATATCTTATTAAAAAGATACCTCTTTAAAGAGGATCCATCTGTCCCATTGTAATATTATCATGTTGTTACACGTGGTTTTTTATCAATGGTGATTCAGCCCCGATGCTTCAATCTTGATAAGTGTAACTCGAATTCGTTTATCCACTCTGCTTGTTCACTCAGCAATAAGGCAGGAGTCGTCGTATAAAGTTTTCCAACATTTTTCAGAAAACATTAACATCTGCATACAAGATCGATTTCCGAAAATTACTTCAATAATTATTATCAAAAATCATCATAAATCTCCATTTCATTCCCCTAAGCAGACACAGTGCATTTCTTATATAGCCTCTCTGCAATTAAAAAAAAAGTTCGAACATTCCAGCATGACGCAAAAACACCCAATCAAAATAAATCTCGTCACCGGAACTAGGCACTGTCTTACGTCATTGTGTTAGGAGATTCGCTTAGCTATTACCAGATATATTGCGAAGCTTCGGTCGATAGTAAACAAGTAATTCCAGAAAAGTCTAAACAATATCGACCCGACAACGCAAAATCAAATCAAAGGTAAATACACTTTGTTATCGCATACTTTGGAAAACAAAACGATCGGATCTATCGTGCGCGTCTCAAACGTAACACATGGAACACGACAACAGCAGGTTTTACATACCCGGCTTTGATTGGGTGAAAGTAACATCAGTTACGATATGTATCGCCGCCATTTGTTAGATGACCCAACCTGTCGTTGAGGTCATCCTGCTAAGATACCCGAACATTTCCTCATTTTTTCGCCCTATATTTGCGCGTATTGACTATTCAAACAATTGATTAAAATAGATCCTACCATTACAAGCGCCAACACCTTACTCTCTCCGGCAGTGAACATCTCTTCCTGAAAGTAAACATAAATGTCTTCTCAAACGATCATGCCTTCCTCAAATCTAGTAACCACATTAAAAAAAGGGAATTATGCAAAACCATCTTTGATTGGTCACCATGAGATTCAGTAAACCAATCCCCCTCTTTGTCTCCAATTCCACCCATCCAGCAACAATAAATTTTACTTATCGACAGCGGAAATTGATTAGATGAGCTCATCTCCCCTATTTCATTGTCTAGCCACGTGCGAACACGTTTACCTCTTCCCCCCACCCCCCTCTACTCCACCTCCACTGTCTCCTCTTCAAACCTATACGCAGCGTCTGTTTTTTGCTGCGTTATTTAGAAATAAATTTAATTTTAAAACATTTTCGAACAAAGCAAGCATATTTTATAATGTATTTTGAATAGTTGTAGTTGTTGGGCAAATTTTGATGCCGTCCGTGCAACTGGGTTTATGGCCCTTGTGTGTGTTTGTGCGTATGTGTGTGTGTGTGTGTCCTTGTTTACACAGTATTATTTGGACAAAACAGTGAACATCTACATAACTTGTATTGACATGCCTACTTGTTTTGACGTCAGAACAATGATCCGTTATGGTTAGGGCTGGGTTAGGGTTAGAGTTCGGGTTAGGGTTTGGGTTAGGGTTAGGGTTTGGGTTAGGGTTCGAACACTGCAAAGTACTTAAAAATGGGGACGAAATATGACCCATTGTCAGCACAACGTAGGTGGCGTTTCGGGAAAGTCATAATAATACTGTGTAACCTCGGCTGTGCGTGTGGGTATGTGTGTGTGTGTTTTTTAATGATAGATTTATTTGTGTTCACGAATAGAAGTACTAGGTTTTGTAATTAGCTAGAATAAAGTGTCAATTTGACTCGGACACGCGCGGTGGCAACAACAAAGAGATTGTTTTCGTTTCCTTGTTTGTTATTTTGTTCTGTTTGCCATCTCCACCACTCTTCTCCCAACCCCGTCCACAAAGCTGTGTGTTCTTTTATTATCTTATATTACCTCAACTATTATTATATTCTGTACATTTTACTACAGGGTTTCATGTATCGATTTCTTATAATGCGTTTAATCCATTCCTGTAATTGTTCAAATTAATTTTTGCCCTTTGATTCTGTTGTACTTCATTGGTTTTTATATGCTTTATAGTGGTATGTAACCGTTTAGAATAATTATTAATATGTCTTTGTTACATTGTTCCCGTTCGCTAGAGCAATTGACCGTCCGCTGTACACTATAAACAATTCGTAAGTAGAGCAATTGAAGCGTTATAATGCATGAAAAGTATAGCACTCGTTTAAGCTTGGCTTTGGTGTATCCTTGATGTCTTCCATGCTCTGTTTGCTTGTCTCCTGAATTAAATTTAGTTTAAACCATTGCGATTGATGTGTGTTTAAAAGGCACATGTGTGATGTGATATCGATGAAAGTAGTTAGTTGTATATTTTTAAACTGTGATTCTGCTCCTGCTGTAATCCTTTACATGTAATAAAGACAAGGTATATTGTATTGTATTGTGTTGTATTGTATTGTATTGTATTGTATATTCTTCTTCTTGTTCTTCTCCTCTCCTCTTTTCTCTATCTTCTTATTTTGCTTCTTCTTCTTTTGAGTCGTCACTGCCATCACCATCTGCAGTCTTCCTCCATCTGTTTGTCCAAACCTGTGAATAACTCTAATTAAAACACTGGTGTATGGACGGAGGAAGAGGAGAAGTAGTAGTAGTAGTAGTAGTAGTAGTAGTAGTAGTAGTAGTAGTAGTAGTAGTAGTAGTAGTAGTAGTAGTAGTTCTTCCTATGAATTATTATAGATGTACATTTCACCTTTATAATTATCACCCTACCCAAACCCCCCAAATAATTTCCTCATCCACTCGCCCTTAATCCTCGCAGCACCACCTCTACCTTCACCCTCACCCGCACACATCTCCTAAAACCTCTGTCAAAAATGCAACAATCTTATTCATAGAGGCATTCGTACACATTGGACTCAATGCTCTTCAGCCCTGCTCGGGTTGACGTTCAGAGAAATTGTGTCCCCTTGCAGTGGCTCTTGAGCGCCGGAGTCAGGAACGGTGTAGTTATTTGCAGACGACACTTGTAGAAACAGATTTGGTGGGCTGTGTAATTGGTTTATGGATGTGCATAATGTGATAATGCCTCTGCTGATGCTGCCGGCGACGTTGTTGTGATGATGCGTCACTTGCCAGTTGTATGTGTCACCCTAGTTTTCAAGCCGCTGGCCTCACCTCACTCCCCCCCCCCCCCATCCCCCTAACCCAACCGAACCCCATTCAGTTTCTTCATGCCCCCTTTCTACATGTATTTCTCTGTATGTATTGGGTGGCTTGTGTTAGATCCAGCATTGTCCAGTTCCTTGAGCAGCTCTTGAGCTGGAAAAGTGCAATATATAAAAACGAATGTTTAAAACTGTAACACTGTACTTCTTTCGATTGTTCTTCAGTCCCTCCTATTATCTTTCTATTATTCTTTATGTGTCATGTTACTTTTTCAGATTCTTCCATTACTTTCCTGATGTTGTTTGTTTTTTTTGTTTTTTTTTTTGTTTGTTTTTGGTTTGTTTGTTTGTTCACAATCATCATCAAAATCATCACCATCATCATCATCATCATCATCATCATCACCATCATCATCATCATCATCAACACCATTATCATAATCATCATCATAGTCATACCATCATCATTTATTCATTCCATTGCAATGAATACTGCTTCCTTGTGGCACTCATTTAGGGTTTAACTGATGAGAACAGTCTGAAAAAGAACAACAGCAAGAAGGCCCACCAGACTGTGAAGCGGCTGACAAGTGTTAAATAGCTTAAGGTCTCCACGAACCAAGGCAAATCTGGCATATTCCTTACAAAAGAACAAGAAGTCTTGGATAGATTGACAGAGTACTGCTTTGACTTATACAACCACACACCAAACGGAGACCCATCAGTTCTAGCATATCGCATGTCCCCAAAACGGAGAAGAAGAAGAAATCCTCCCAATTCTCCGAGAAAAAGTTAAGGCAGCAGTGCAATCACTAACTAGGGGAAGTCAGCGGGAGTAGACGACATACCCGCAGAATTGCTTCAATCAGGAGGAGGAGCGATGATTGAGTCCCTCACTATTATCTGTAACTAGATCTGGCAGAGTGGGGAGTGGCCTACACCATGGACCCAGTCGCTTGTTATCACTTTACCCAAAAAGGGCAACCTTCAGGAATGTGAAAATTGCCGCAACATCAGGCTCCTCAGCCCTCCCAGCAAGGTCCTCCTGAAAATATTACTCAACAGGTTGAAACTCCAAGCTAACAAATCATAGCTGAAGAACAAGCAGGATTCAGGGCAAGGCGAAGTACCACTGAACAGTTTTTGAACCTCAGAATAATCTGCGAGAAATACCTACAGCACCAACAACATCTATATCATGTGTTTGTAGACTTCAAGAAAGCGTTTGACCGAGTCTGCCATGCAGTTCTGTAGGTAACTATGAGAGTGTACAACATCAGCCCTAGCATTATTTAAGTCATTTAAAGCCTGTATGACAAGGTTACCAGTGCAGTCCTCCACAACAGCGCCATCGGAAACTGGTTCAGAGCAACTATCGGCGTGCGTCAAGGATGCCTACTCTCTCCAACACTCTTCAACAGAAAAAGAGGTGGGAGGACAACATTCGAGAATGGACTGGTTTGACACTGAACGAAGCCATGATTGTTGCTGAGGGCAGGGAAAGTTGGCGTGCGCTGGTTAAACGATCATCTGTGGTGCCCCAACGACCTTCTAATTACGGGATAGGATAGGATAAGATATTTATTAGGTTATTCTTATTTTCAGCTTGTATACCTGTGCTTTTGTTCTATATTTGACTATTTTCACTGAATTTGCAATACAATGCAACTTTATTGTTCGAATAAAACAATAAATTTGCCTTTGGTCCTTGCATGCAACAACATAAACGAGGACCTAAAAGTAAGACCTGCTTACATACAACCATCATCATTTATTAGTTTATGTTAATCTTTTGATCTTGTATTATGAACTTGCATTTATATATATATATATATATATATATATATATATATATATATATATATATATATATATATATATATATATATATATATATATATATATATATATATATATATATATATATATATATATATATACATGTTGTATTTCAATATTTTATTTAGTACATATTTAATTTTTTTTCCATTTCAAATTTTCTTTTCTTTTCATACATATCATTTTATGTTTCAGTTCTCCTGTTCACTTGATACACATCTATTATTATTATTATTATTATTATTATTATTATTATTATTATTATTATTATTATTAGTATTATTATTATTATTATTATTATTATTATTATTAATTAATTAATTAATTAATTAATTAATTAAATAATTAATTGTTATTCCGAAAGAGAGAGAGAGAGAGAGAGAGAGAGAGAGAGACAGACAGACAGACAGACAGACAGAGACACAGATACAGAGAGAAACAGAGATAAAACTCTAGACTGTAGAAATAAGTGCGTGCGCTAACGGACTTTGTATGAAATGAAGTTCATGAACATGCACTTAAATGTTTAGAAATATTTAATTGTATTTTCAAAACTTGGATTTTGGGACGATTTGGCTATCGAGGTTAGACACACACAAAAATAAATAAATATATAAGTGAGCTTAATTAGACGCCTACCCACTCCTTACACGAATACATTAATGCTATATTAATAAATATAAATAACTGTTAGCGAACGCTTTTCGGTCTTCACGGATTGTAGGCATCTGCCAGCCTTTCTTGCTTGACGATTCAAGGGAAGCAACAACATTAACTCGACTACCTTCCACTATAACGTTAGCGGTCACTTCCCTTGTACATGTCTATCGTGTTTAATTATAAAAAGATAATACCAATAAAATACAGATTTTTATATCCTTAATAGTTTCGGAAATATTCAATGTCAAAATGTGCCCAAGACTTTTTGAACACCCTGTATAATGTAATAAAATGAAACAAATTTTAAAAAATATAATAAAAAATGTATAATAATTATATATATATATATATATATATAATATATATATATAAATATATATATATATATATATATATATATATATATATATATACACGAATTTTTTTAAAAAATCTACTTTTTTATATTTTACTTAGATTTTTTCTACTTTTTTATATTTTACTTTTTTTTTTTTAAATTTATTTTATTTTATTTTACTTGTACAGTAAAACCTTCGTTTTACGACCTTTAAATTGCCATTAAAACGAGGTCTTAAATTGGAGGGGTCTTAAAAAGGAGGTAGGACATTTTCAAAAAAGACATTTAGAAAATTAATTCAGTAAAATAAATACATGTAAAAAAAAGTACACATACCATTAAATATAGGGAACATCTACCATTTTTCAGAAATATAGAATAAACTCTGTCTCACAACCAATACAGTCAATATCTTTCTGTTCCTCATTAGTTATTTGACGTTCTGGATCTGAGTTTTTCCCACATCCAGTGTTCTTGCGATTGAAATTGCTGTTTCAACATGCTGGCTACGTTTAATAACATTTACACGTTCCTCTAGAGTTAAAGCCTTTCGTTTACGCCATTAAGCCACTTTATCCGCCATCTTTGTTTTCAAGACAAATGTAAGGCGCATGAGTTATTTCCCTTTCCGACTTCCTAGCTGCTTTAATGCATCGTCCGCTGTTAAAAGTTGTAAACGGAACTGTTTTTTTCAAGCGCACAAATATAGTATTGCTTTGGAATCTGAATTTTTTTAGGTACTAGGTCGTAAAATTTAATTATTTGAAGGTCGCAAGTCGCGTTTTAGAGGTAGTCGTTTAAGAGAGGTCGTTTATATAGTACAAAGCATCGGTGAATTTTTTTCCCGGTCGTATGTTGGAGGAAGTCATTTAAGAGGGGGTCTCAAAACGGAGGTTTTACTGTATTATCTTTTGTCAACACAAAAGTGGATAAAACTAAAAATATATTTATTTATTTATTTTTATCCATATTTTTATTTTTCCTTCATTTTATTTAATTTATTTACTTTATTCTATTAGTATTGACTTTTTAATTTTGTAAAATTTAGTTTATTGAATTTTTAACAATGTTTTAATTTAAATTCTTTTGATTGAAGTGGCTCACTTGTGTCTTAATTGTCTGTGCTTTTGTGTGCATGGGGGTTAATATTATCCATTATAGATAGATAGATAGATAGATAGATAGATAGATAGATAGATAGATAGATAGATAGATAGATAGATAGATAGATAGATAGATAGATAGATAGATAGATAGATAGATAGATAGATAGATAGATAGATAGATAGATAGATAGATAGATAGATAGATAGATAGATAGATAGATAGATAGATAGATAGATAGATAGATAGATAGATAGATAGATAGATAGATAGATAGATAGATAGATAGATAGATAGATAGATAGATAGATAGATAGATAGATAGATAGATAGATAGATAGATAGATAGATAGATAGATAGATAGATAGATAGATAGATAGATAGATAGATAGATAGATAGATAGATAGATAGATAGATAGATAGATAGATAGATAGATAGATAGATAGATAGATTTAATCACCGTAAATATCATCATCATCATCATCATTTATTTTTAATTTTATGTTGCTATTACAATTTAATTTCGTTGTTTTGAATTTGTACATGCAGATGAACACTGCACGAAAAATCTCCTTGTAAATGTTTATGGGGACAATAAATGATTGTGTATTCTGTATCTGTACAAGCTTTTATTCAAACACGCACAAACCATTAAGCCTACATACACCCTACTAATAATCCCACCCCCGTACTTCCCGCAACCTTATCCCCACAACCAGAAACCAAGACCCTTCCAAAGATTAAGTCATCCCAATTACCCACCCTATAACGTCCATCCTTTAAATCCCAACCCAACAAGCAAACATCACCCCCGATCCCCTTTATGAAACAATACAACGCAGTATTAGAGCAAAAATGTTACATTAAATGTGGAGCAGAAACTCCAAAATACAGCACACACCTCACTAATCAACTTCCTCACCTCGTCCGTTGTCTACCACGATGCTCAGAGAGTTCATGGATACTGTTGACCAAATCATTAGACACCGATACTGATGTCAAAGTCCATAAACACCTATTGTATCACTGTTCATCGCTGTCAACAGACTTTGTTGCTGCTTAGAACCAATGCACACTGTGCACGCCGTTCTGGCGTGTATTCACCTGTTGTTTGTAATTGTTTTGACTAAGCATCTGCACGGTTTAGAGGGAAGAAACTTTTACTCCTCCTTTTGTGGCTCCTTGTCATGTGATGGTTTGAGTAGTTGTCTCCCCTGTCTTTTTTTTTTAGCCTTTTGTGCTAAGTTGTCTTGTTTTGTTACTATATCTTTTGTTTATGACCAAGACATTATCATCTAATTTCATTGATTGGATTCTCGTTGACCTCTGACTGTTTTGACTTTTGTGTTCGTTTTTTTTTTTTGTGTTATCCCCGTCCCTCCCCATTTTTATTATGTATTTTTTCATCCACCTGTGAGTGAGGACGTGTCTTCTTTCCTCGGAACTGTCTTGGTTGTTTCGGCAAGATGCAAGTTTGATAGCTAACTGTGAGATCAAGACTCAATACACTTTATTACCCAATCAATAAAATTTATATAGCTTGCATATTATATTTATTATACCGTCAGATACACCCTCTACTCCCTGATACTAATGGTTTGGCCCGTTCAAAGATCGCAAAATCACGGCGCGATTCGCGTGAACTTTCTATGGATTGGTCCCGCGCATTTTTGTGTGGCCTTTTATGGTTGGTTGATTCGATGACCAGTTCCAAAATGGACCGTAAGGTTGTCACGTCCTCAAAGTTACGGGTGTCTTACTTTTAGCCGGGCGCCTTTGGGCATGCGCCAGGTCAAGTCGGGCCGGTTTTTTCACGATGTTCTTAGGCATCGTAACCTTAACCCCTAACCCCTAACCCTAACTCTAACCCTAATCCTTACTAAGACTACGATAGCACTGTGCGCATGCGTCGAATTTTGTAATGCGTCGACCAATCAGAATGCTCCCAGTCGCTCCCAGCCCAAATAAGATACTAGGAACTTTGACGATGTCACACCGTGTTAGATTCTGGATTGCACAATATGGCCAATTCTTGGCGCCCCTTTCGGCAGTTGATCTGAGAGTAGTTTTTAAAGAAGATGACTATCATTAGGCCTACTTTTAGTTTGTTTGTTTGTTGTTGTTTAGCTAACCTTGAACACTTAAAGGGCGACTTCTTAGTCATGAGCAGTAGGCGTCGTTTTTATTAATTTTATAGCAAAGCTATATAAGATATAAAGAAACGAAAGACTTGCCTTAAACAATTAGAATACGTAGAATTTAATGCTAACATTAGTTTTTAAAGATAAAAACTTGGCTTTTCTTTATATTAGAAAATCCGCGATATGAGCGATACAAAAACCTGTGTCACGTGACAGGGACAGGAAGTGACGTACCGTCGAGAACGCCATTTTTTCTTCACATGCCACTGCAACAATGCCGAGACGCTGTGTTGTGGGTGGTTGCTCAAATATAAAAAGCGAAACTGTGGCCCTTCACTCGTATCCCGCCGACACAACTTTATGGCCGTTGTGGGACAAATTCATAATTAAGACTAGAAAAGACTTCATCCGTGGAATATCTTCCACAATAGTTTGCTCTGCGCACTTCAGAGAAGAGGACTACAAGAACCTAATACAATGGAGATTGAGTGGTGCTAAGTGCTTGCGATTGCACCAATATTTTAATTATTTTCATTTGCTTTTGGGTATATTATTTTATATCATTTGAAGAGCTGCAAGATTTTTTGTTAGGAACGGAACGGAAAACGATGTTTAACGTCCTATTGCACGAGCGTTAAGGACGATCACCACGTCGCCACCCTGACAACAATGAACATCATCATCATATCAAAAATGAGATCCTGCGGACCATATGATAGATAAGGTCCGCAGGATCTCTTCTTTTTTTTTTTGTTAGCAGGTACAGGAACAAGGAAAGAGGCCTATGAGCGAGCCGCAGCGAAAACCAACTTCCGCCTCTGTTGTATAGAATTAATTTTAACGTGTGACCGGTTGCTTCGTGTGATCAGTCCTGATTTTATATATGTATCGTATAGACTGCATGACAACAAAAGCCATGACTTGTGAGCACGACAGTGATATACTTAATAAACATAGAATGATTGATACAATGATAGTCAAATTAGTTTTACTTACCAATGCGTAGGATCTTTGCTGCGTTCGATATTGGTAGTAGTACTAGTAGTAGACCTTTGCTTTTCGTCACTAATGGCTGTACAGGCTAATGGCTCGAACATGTACGGTTTTAAACCCATAACTTCATCAGTATCAATTTCTATGTCGGAAAACTCCAATAAGCAATCACTTTCAGAGGAAGAAATGGCAAAAAGAGTCGTAAACAGGGACTGTTCTCTTATCGCCGCTACGTCACTTCCGAGGGAAGGTAAGCGCGTTCGCGATTCGTGTTTTTCGGCACTAAAAAGTCGCCCTTTAAGTTGATTTTGTTGATAAGTGAACTGTTTTTCAAGAGGCATTATTTCCACATGATTTGCTGATGATTGGTTTTGTCTTCATCTTCATGTGAAGTGATGTCTTGGTACTCTGGTCAAACCACACAGAGCATAAGGTAACTTTTGTGTTATTTGTTGTTCTTTTTGCTGTATTTTTCAATTTGACATTTTGTGGATAATTTTGGTAGTTGTTTATTCATCTTATGGGTGGATTCCGCGATGTCAGATGCTCTTGCAGATCATGAAGGCACAGTCAGCATAGGGGGTAGAGCAATCTCCAATCTTCGTTTTGCGGATGACATTGATGGATTGGCTGGAGAGGAACAAGAACTTCAACAGCTGGTACAGAGGTTTGACACCACCTCCAGAGCTTATGGAATGGAAATAAGTGCAGAGAAGACCAAAATGATGACCAACAACACCAATGGCATCAACACGGACATCAAAGTCCAAGGCCAATCCCTCAACACAGTGCACAGCTTCAAATATTTAGGAGCCATTGTATCAGACAATGGGTCCCGACAGGAAGTCCTCTCCAGGATCGCACAAACAACTGCTGCCCTGACAAGGTTGAAGCCCATTTGGAAAGACAGGACCATCAGTCTACATTCCAAAGTAAGACTGCTGCGCTCCCTCGGCATCTCTTTTTTTTTTTTTTTTTTTGCTGCAGTTTATTATCCCTTTTTATCGAGAAACTCTGGGCCGCCTCCCCCGGCCGGGGAAGGCGTAGTCGCAGCCAGTGGCGCGCCCAAACCCTACCTACCTAACATTATTTGTGATTTTTTTTTTGAAATTTTTGCTGAGGGAGCAAACCGGAGTACCCGGAGAAAACCCCCGAGACGTTGCCCGAGTCGAAAGTAAATAATATTCGGAGAAACATAACGCCCAGGTGCTGGCTCGAACCCACACCTGTCAGGCACCATTGGTTTCTGGCTTGTGGACAAGGCAAGTTAGTCCCGCCTTAGCCCACTTGGCCACAACGCTCGCTAATGCCATTGGTGTTGTTGGTCATCTCCATCTTCCTATATGCTTGCGAAGCATGGACCCTCACAGCAGATCTCCAACGAAGAATACAAAGCATGGAGATGAGGTGCTACAGAAGACTTTTGGGCATTTCCTATACCCAACACATCACCAACGACGAAGTCCGACAGACCATCACACAAGCCATTGGACAACACGATGACCTGCTCACAGTGGTGAAGAAACGGAAACTCCGATGGTTTGGCCACGTCACCAGATCATCAGGCCTTGCAAAGACTATTCTGCAAGGCACAGTGCAAGGAGGTAGAAGAAGAGGGAGACCAAAAAAGAGGTGGGAGGACAACATTCGAGAATGGACTGGTTTGACACTGAGCGAAGCCATCAGGGCTGCTGAGGAAGAGAAAGATGGAGTATGCTGGTTAAACGATCATCTGTGGTGCCCATACGACCTCAGGGTTACGGGACAGGATAGGATAGGATGGGTGGATTCATTGCTAGTTTCCTAGTCCTGTGCGCATGTATTTGGTGATCGTTTGTGAGCGACAATATGGGAGATGGATGGATGGGAAAAAATATCTTGTAATTTTGTCCGCCAAGGAATGTTAATTGTGTATCACAATCAATCAATCTTTAATTTAATGTCTGTTCACACATTTAGGTGATATTAGACATTGAAAATGTAACTTTTAAAACACTTTAACTATTTAAAAACATAATTTCAAAACAATCTATAAAAGTCTACCAACACGAGATTTAACAATAACTTTCACAATGTCTGTAACATTTGGATGATATAGAACCATGTTTACAGAATGTCCATATTCAGTTATGCTATGTCCATTTACTTTAAATATATCTCTTAAAACTGAGCACTCAAAGAGAAGGTGATGTACTGATATACTTGTATTACATATACATTTAACATCTACTGAGTATTTAGTGCTCCATGCATTCATTCTTAATTTATATATTAATTTAGAAAGTGGTCTTGAACAATTCAGTATAGATATATTTTTAATATTATTTTCATGATACACTGCCTTTTCTAGTAAAGAAAACATTTCATGATTACACATATTCAAATTTGTTATAGTTATAGAATCTGATGACCTTTGTGCTCCCTCCTTGGCTAATCTGTCACATACCTCATTCCAATGAATTCCGCAGTGTGATGGAACCCAACAGAAATCAATATTTATTCCTCTAGAAATCACACAGTGTATCATATGTTTAATTTCATAGATAAGCTCCCGTCTATCTTTACAGTTCCACTGTTTTAATGCATACAGAACCGCTTTTGAATCAACGCAAAATAATATACCAAATAATTCTAAATGTGACGTCATGATGAAATTTAAAGCCATTA
The DNA here is from genome assembly GCA_036898135.1 of Oncomelania hupensis. NCBI lineage: Eukaryota > Metazoa > Mollusca > Gastropoda > Littorinimorpha > Pomatiopsidae > Oncomelania > Oncomelania hupensis. Next base: position 27,072,847 of record CM072520.1, read on the forward strand.
AAATAGCATAAAGCTCAGCTGTAAATATAGAAAATCCCTTTCCTAAATAATATGACCTTCTGATATTTATTTCAGGAATAATATATGCTGATCCACTATCCGAAGAATCTAAAACTGATCCATCAGTAAAAATCTGCATATGGTTTTTGTAATTACTTTCAATATGCTTTTTTTTACATCAGTAACTAATATATTAGGATTATCCTCTTTTTTAGTTTGGCTATAGTCAATATCAATATGTGCACATGTATGCTCCCATGGTGGAATCAATGGAGTTAATGGAAGAACTGAAACTGATGTGATATCATTGTTGCACTTTTCAAAAAGGTCTTTTGTATAGTTTTTAATTGGCTGCAAGTACTTCATAGTTTTTGTTCTGTTTGGATAATCTTGTTGAGCGTCAATATATATTTCATCATACACCGAATTTGGAACAGATAAACATCTTAACACATATTTGGAAGTAGCCAGTTGACGTTGTTGATTTAATGATAATATTCCAGCTTCTTGGTATATTCGTAGAGTGTTAGCATGAACTGGAACTCCTAATGCAATTTTAATAGCCCTACTGTCAATACTTTGTAATTTATTTAGTAAGGAATTATTTGCTGAAAAGTATGCTTCTTGACCATAAATAAGCTTAGATCGAACTAGTGATATGGCTAAATGTAATAGGGATTTAGTGTTTTGACCCCATATTTGCATATTAATAATTTTTAATAAATTCAAGGTTTTTCTTGCTTTGGTTAGTAAATGTTCAATATGTAACTTCCAGTTCAGCTTAGGTGTTAGGTAAACTCCGAGAAATTTTACCTGCTGCTTGTAAGCAAGAACTTCATAATTTAATTTCAAAACGGGTAATAATTTAGGATTATTTCCATTATTGAAAAGCATCAAATAAGTTTTCTCTGTAGACAGTTCAAGACCGTTATTTTTCAAAAATATAAAAAGATTATTCAGTTCTTCTTGGAAAAGTTTCTGTACATACATTACTACTCTGTTTAGTATGCTTTCTGAGAGACGTATTTATCCACATAGCAATGTCATCCGAATACTGAACTACATTTGCTGATTTAGAAATAACTGTGGGAAGATCATGAATGAGGATTGAAAACAATAAAGGGGCAAGAATAGACCCCTGAGGTATTCCCATATCGACGTTATAAAAAGATGAGTAAGCATTCCCCACTCTTGTGCATATAGATCTGCCACTTAAATAATTGTGTATGTAATGATACATATGACCACTTATTCCAATATGTTTTAATTTATAAAAGCAGTCTAGCATGCCAAACACTGTCATATGCCTTTTTGATATCAAAGAAAGCGGCAAGAGTACTTTTTCTATGAGCAAACTGTTTCTTAACATGACTGGTTAATTTGACAAGATGGTCAGTTGTACACCGACCTTTTCTAAGACCTGCTTGATTTTTAGCAGGGATCAGTTTACTAGCGCGCCCTGCGCCATTGACGCATAAAAATTAAAAATGACCCATCTACAATTCTTGCCAGGGGCCGAATGGCGCTTCGATTTTTAGTACCAGTGCGCCACCACAATAACAGTGCACTGTATTGGAGGCGACAAACGTGCTTTTAAGGTGGTGAACTGAAGAATGTCAACTTCACAGCTGCTGTAGAGAGGTGGCGTGCTGAAAAGCGACGAGCTATATTCTCTTCAAAAGCACAGTAAACTGATCCCTGTTCTGGTTAGTGTTTTGTTGGTAAACATGCTTCACAACACATGCACACTCACAATAATCTATTTTGTTTTAATTTCTGTAATAATATCTCCAGGTTATCTTTTACATGTACGAAAATTACTGCTGAAATCATGGCCCATTGAAATTTGATCTGAGGGGCCCAATGGCCCATAGCTTTTTTGTGTCAGGCTGAACCCTGTTTTAGGGATTATATTATTTTTTTCACAAAAGTGAGTTAACCTGTTTAAAATTATTTTTTCTACTAATTTTCCAACTTGAGACGTCAATGCAATTGGTCTATAATTATTTACTGATGCACGAGACTTACCTTGCTTATGTACTGGAATAACTACAGACTTCTTCCAGATAGTAGGTAGAATTCCACTTTGCCAACATCTTTGGCATAGTGAATGTAGTAATTTTTTCCATGTAGCTGGCAAGTGATTCAGTAATTGATAAGAGATACCATCTAGACCAACAGCAGTTTTGTTTGATGAAAAAGATTGTAAGGTTTCTAAAAACTCTTCATAATTAATAGGAGCATTTAAATAATGCAAATTATCTGGTATAGGATCTGCATATTCTGCTTTGATTTCTTCTTCTTTTCTAAACATTTGTGTATGTAAATCAAGACTATTGGACAATGAATTTACTGAGAAATGTTTTGCAAATGCCTCTGCTTTATCCTCAGATGAGGGGAAAATATTGTCTTGCAATTTAACAGGATAAGACTGTAGAGTAAATCCATTTTTCATCTCTTTAACTTTTCTCCAAACCTTATACATATCTTTCGAATCGGTTATTTCTGACATGCAAAATTCTGACCAATAATGTTTCTTAGCACTGGCAATAATTCTGTTACAATGTATTTTAGCATGTTTCATGATTGTAAAACTGTCAACTGTTTTATTCCTAATCCAATTTTTATATGTGAACTTTTTATTGTTAACTGCTTTTTCGCAATCATTGTTCCACCACACATTTCCTGAATGAGATATTCGCTTCTTTTGTTTGCATCTTGGAATACTTTTTTCTGCTGCTTTCAATACAGAATCTCTAAATTTTGAGTAAAAATGTTCCACATCTTCATCATGAACGTTATTAATATCAGTATTTTCTAGACATGTTTTAAAGAAGTCCCAATTTGCATATTTATATTTGAATTTAGGTATTTTATCTTCTTTTTGTCCTAATTCTGTTTCTTGTTCATTCAAAGTTATAATAATTGGAAGATGATCACTCCCTAAACAATCATCAAGAGGGCACCAAACAGAATTTAAGGCAATATCTGGAGTGGCAAGGGAAAGATCAATAGATGTAGACCTATGGTAAGAAACGTCAGGAATTCTTGTAAATTGACCGTCATTTAATAAACACACTTTAGAATCTAATAAATTATCAACAAAACGATTACTTGTTGTAATTTGACATCCCGGCTCCCACCAAGGAGAATGAGCATTGAAATCCCCCAAAATGATCCACTTCTCATCTGACTTAACTATAGTTTTTACCCAGTCAGAGTTGTCTTCTTTTGGACCATCTGGCATATACACGGATATTATATTGAAAATGGTGTGCTTATTTATTTTAATCATTGCAACACTTCCAAATGTATTTTTTAGTGTTTTTGGTATTGGTGATGGAATTGAACAATACTCTAAATCACATCTTATGTACAGGGCTGTTTGAACTTTTTGTGTGTCGTTACTAGTTTGGAATAAGGGAGGAAAGTAATAATTTTTTAGTTTTGGTAATTTGTTATTATTGAGATTTAGTGACTGTAACGCTAATACAGCATAATTTTCCTGTGATATGTGTTGTTGAAAAGCCAGTAAATTTGTGCCCAGTGATCGACTATTCCACTGAAATAATTTGACATTTTGTTCATTCATTTTACAGTTTAAATTGTATATTTATACACTTGCATAATAATGCTTCTTAAATATTTCTTTTAAAAACAAATCGTTACTTAATTTTCTATTGTGCTCATTTATAACTGCAATATTCATGTTTGTGTTTGCAGTGAGTAACGAGGAATGTTCTTGCTTATAGTTTAGTAATACTGCCAGTTACGGCTCCACCACTGATTTCTCCGGCGTTCATAGTTGTACTTGACCTCTTGCCAAAGAAGTTGATGAAGATGACTTCCAACATTCTGTGCTAAGATAGCTGCAGCTCTGCGGTTGGGGTGGATTCCATCTAGAAGATCAAATTTTGACACATTTTCATGCTGTATGAAGGAAACATTGTTTAGATCATACAGTTCTGAAACAAGAACCGCGTTGAAAAGGCATCTCTTTGACTCCATCTCTTGACGCCCAGACGGTACCATTTTGCTGACAACAAATTTTGTTGATGACTTTCCAGCAGCAGCCTTTTTGATGTTCACAGCCAACGATAGTGCAGCGGCCCTCGGTTCTTTCTTTTTCAGGTCGTTTACACCTACATGGATGACTACTGCATCGACAGCGCCTTCGATTTTAGTTGGGACATCTTCAGCTGTGTAAGTTTTCTTGTAACGTGCATGGAATCCACACGATCGGCCCAATCTCTTCCCATTGACACCAGCCAACACCGAATCATTGATAAATAAGACGTTCGGCAAGTCTTGTTTTGTCATGCGCCTGTTTGGGGTCTTCGGGCCTTGGGATGACGTCAAAGTGTTTCTGACGTCATTTCTTTCTTTTTGGACGTAATTTGTTCGATCTTCTTTGCCCCTGATCTTTTTATCTTGATTTTTAGCTTTTGCTGGTGGAGCTGTATTATTAATAGGGCATTTTGAAATAGCAGAGGGTACCGGCTTCAATGCGACAACTTCTGCATAGGTAAGGCGGTCAGTTTGGGTCTCCACGCTCTTGCTCTCTCTCTTTGCCACTTTCTCCTCCTTCATCAGCCCATTTTGCACGAGTATTACCTCCTCAAGCGTATCAAAGCGATTTTGTAATGATCGAACTACGCAAATCAAATCTTGCAAATACAAACTTACTGATTCTTGACCAGCAGCTAGCCCTTTCTCACAGCCACTTTCACTTTGACTTCCGTTGCTAAAGAAGCGGAAGCAGGCGTTGACAGTCTTGTGGTATAGCAGAACAATGAACTGCAACATTTTCCCAGTGCTTGGAAGGTTTAGATGCAAATCCATTGTGTGACGAGGCGGACAATTGCACCCCTGAGGCCCGGCTGCAACCATTCGACCACCCCGCACAGCCAGCGACGATCGCTTCAAACCAGCCATCATTCCTCTTGACCAGCCATCACTACCTAGCAGGC
>CM072520.1:27078316-27125816 GCA_036898135.1 Oncomelania hupensis
AGTGTATTGGTTCAATGTTTTTTGTGTGTTTTATAGATATATATATATTCCTTTGCTTGTGTAATTGATTATGACTATAGCTTCTGTTCTATTTTCTCTTTGCATAATTGTTATATATATTCTATAATTTTTAACTGTTTATCGATGTCGTTTGCAGAATGCGTGTGGATGTGTAAGAATGCAAAGGACACGTTGGAAGACTATGCCTCGGCCTAAAATGTTAATCCTTTGGGTAAATAAAATGTTCTGAGTCTGAGTCTGAGTCTGAGTCTGAGTCTTCACTGGCCAGAACAAGACCAAGAGACGTCTAGTGTAGTATTTTCAGAACAATTGCAACCAAAACCGTGAACCTCAGTTATCATCTACTGTGAAACAAAATGAGCAAAACAAGACACAGATTCGTATTTGGTGGACTTCAGCGTAGCATTGAACTTTTCGACAAGCCCGTTGCACATCGGATGGTAAGGCGTCGTAATCAAATGCCGGATGCTCAGCAGTCTGTTGACCTCCTTCATGCAGTCAAAAACTAACTGCGTCCCGAGGTCTGTCAGAATTTCTTCAGGTACTCCAAGTCTACTGAACATTTCCACCAGCGCCTCTGCAACAGTTTCAGTGTCAATCTTCTTCAGAGGCACTGCTTCTGGGTACCGAGTCGCATAGTCCACTAAAGGCAGTACCCACCGATAACCTTCTTCACTCGGAGGTCTTATTTCGCCGATTAAGTCCAAGGCCACCCTCTTGAAAGGTCGGTCGATCAAAGGCATCCTCTGCATAGGCACTTTCGGGACCCTTCCTCAAGAAATGGTCTTCTGGCAAATGTCACATGACCGGTAGAAACGGCTAACGTCCGCATGAAGTCCTGGCCAGTAGAATACCGCCTGGATTCTGTCTGATGCCTAGGTGACCTCCCATGATTGAGTCATGTGCTACTTCCATCACTTGGCGCCTTATGGGTAACGGTACCAAGACTTGACGTAGTGGTTTACCTCCGTTGACCCTCTGGTGCTGGAAGATTCTGTACAGGATCGTGGCCTTCACCTCGAAATAGACCGTGCCACTGCCCTTGGTCACGTGGTCTTGGCGGTTCCTGAACTTGTTTAAAGTGCTATCAGCTTCCTGGAGCTGGATTAGCTTATCTCTGTCCACGATGGCAGCTTTGGAGCTGTCGGCGACCTTCAGTGGCGTAGACGTCTTGTCTCTCTTGGCCTGGGCCCTGGCAGTAACGGCACCGACGATATCTGGTCGGCAGGGCTAAGCCGGAGTAACCACATTATCCCGTAGCAGCTCTGTAAGGTCTCCATCAGGAAACGGCAATGGATCCTCCTCCACAACTTCGATGCGTTGGGTTGAGGCAGGATTCCATTCTGAATCGGGGTCGTCGGGTCGTCTCGATATTCCCGATCATCAAATCATACAGGGGCTTCTTCAGGCAAACCGCTTCTACTTCACCTATGTAGAAAGGAGTGCTGACTTGAATCTTTGCAACTGGCACTTTCTCACATTTCCTGTCGGCCATGATTGTCCATTTAGAATCGCCAGTAAACTGTTCTTTAGCGATTAGGTCTTCTCTGACGATGACCCCACTACAGCCACAGTCTCTTAGAACAGTCACTTCATGATTTCCGACGCGTCCCTTGGAAACAGGCATGTTCTGGACGGTCACAGCTGCGCTGGCGACGACGGGGATGGATTTCCCGTTGGCAAGGAGAAGCTGGCCATCAGTCATACACTCTTGCACGTCCGCAGGAGTAGCTGTGCGCTCGGTCTCACTCGGAAGAATGACTCTCCCGCCGCACACTTGATGGTCAGATCTACTGGTTTGCCGTTGATTGGAGAACCGCCTCTGCCGGTTGCCCGCCGCTGCATTATCCGTACTGCTCCGCTGTCCGCTACTTTTGTTTTGAGGGCAGTTGGCAGCTCTGTGGTCTGTAGCGTTGCAGATGAAACAGCCTCTTGAATGCCCTTCCCTGGAAGGTGGCGTGGAGTCAGCGTGTCTCTGGCTCGTCTGACTCCCCTGGATCTGGTTCCCATGGTTTCCAGTCTTCTGAAAATGTTTCGTCGCCTTGGGTGGCCCCAGCGTCTTCCCGTGAGCAATAAGGTATCTTTCAGCAACCTCAGTCACATCTTTAAGCGTCTGCAACTTTTGTAATTCTAAGTGGGTCGCCAGGTCCTTGTGACAGGCATTGAGAAATTGTTCCTTCACGTTCAGGTCATGGAGACTGTCGTAAGACTTCCTTTCGCCTGATAACTCCACCCACTTGTGTAGATATGACGACAGGCGTTCCACAAACTGCTTTGGTGTCTCGTCTGACAAAGGCCGGCATTCACGGAAGCGTTTACGGTAGCCCTTCTCTGTAAAGTTGTAGCACTGCAATAGGGCCTCTTTCAAGACGTCGTAGTCTTTGGCGTCAGTGTTCGACAGTCTGGTGTAGACTTCGAGTGCTTACCCCGTCAGAAGTGCACGTAGTCGAATCGCCCAGTCTTGAGGTTGCCAGTTAGAGCTTTCGGCAAACCTTTCAAATCTATATATATATATATACATTGCTTAGCCGGAAGTCCTTCTTCGCCTCTACTGTAAAGTTTGTCCGGTATGGACGCTGATCTGGGCAGGTGCTGGGCGCTGCGGATCGCCCTGCTGTGCGCTCAAAACCCGCGAAATCGTTATAGCCGACATTTCCTTACCGAACGTTTAACCGTTTCTGAGATAAATAAATAAACAAAATGTCCACAAACTGCAATAGCCTCATTCCGCGCGCGGTTTCGATTCAACCCGTGTCAAGAACGTGCCGTTCCGTAATACCGCAAATTTTGTTTTATTTCCAATCAAAACACTTTTGCACTCATGTCACCAATCTTACAAAATTTTGTGTTTAACTAATTAAATTTGATTAATTAAAATTTGAATCGAGGTTTTTTTTTGATTGATTGATTGTTGCTTTAGGTCCAGCGGACTCCTCCGAGCCAAATCAGGACCGGAATCGAGGTTTCAGCATGTTTTCCCATATAGACCAAAAAACGAAGCCTTGGTAGCTCACTTAGTAAGACATTCGCCTACCATGCAGACGACCCAAGTTCAAATCTCCTGCGGGCCATATTTTTTAAATGTTATTTTTTTTAACACTACAATATGGATATTTTTTTCTTTTTAATTTAGGATTTTTATTTTTAACGTATTTATTATTATTATTATTATTATTATTATTATTATTATTATTATTATTATTATTATTATTATTATTAATAATATTATTATTATTATTATTATTATTATTTATAAACTACTACTACTAATAATAATTATAATTATTATAATTATAATATCTTATATCAAATTTTATTTTAAAACCTTGGTGTTTTTTATGATCTATTTGTATTATTCTATATTCAATATTATTATTATTATTATTATTATTATTATTATTATTATTATTATTATTATTATTATTATTATTATTATTATTACCAAGGATCAGGATGGGTGGTACGTGTAGGTAAAAGGGGGCTAGGGGTAGGTTTAAAGGGGCATGGGTAGGCATAACGGGGATACGGGTATATATAAGGGGGTATGGTGATGGTTGATTCCTTTCATCCATACCTGCGAAACGATCAACGGGGAAGTATCAAGGAGGCTACAGGTAGGTTACAAGGGGGGTACGGAAGGTATCAAGGGGGTATGGGGAGGTATCAAGTGGGTTCGGGGAGGTATCAAGGGGGTATGGTGAGGCATCATGGTGGGGACGGGGAGATATCAGGGGGGGGGGGGTGTATGGTGAGGTATCAAGGAGGATATGGTTAGGTATCATCGTCCAAATGAAACTCGCAGACAACAGTTGTCTCTCTGTCTACATTTTAAACAGCAACCTGTGTACCTTGCCAGGGTACAAAAACCACTAGTCTCAAATAACTGTCAATCTGGTCCTTCCCGTCGACGAACGCTGGCAATTTTGGAGCCATGTGGTCGCTGATGACTTGTGGCGCATGCTGATTGTTTTTGATACGCGCCAACTCTAGCTGGTACTGAAGTCGTCTCTCTTCCATCTCGTCACGCCGACGCTGTTCCTCTTTCTTCTTGGCGACCTGTGCTTCGAACTCCCTTCTCGGCGTCGCTGCTCCTCTAATTCTCTTTCTTCACGGCGACGTTGCTCTTCAAATTCTCTCTCTTCACGCCGATGTTGTTCTTCTCTTTCTTGACGCTGCTGTTCAATTTCTCTTTCTTGTATTCTCTCCTGAGACTTGACGTACTCCGTCAGCTGCTTGCCTTTTAGAGTGTTCAATTCCTTTCTGCCAGAAAGTGCCCGAACCCACAGGACATTCAACCAAAGACATTCAACCAAAACCATTCAACCATAGACATTCAACCCAAGATATTCAGCCCAACACATTCAACAAATATTTCGATCTCTTCCAGAAGTAGATCTATTTAAACTATAAATAAAATAATATGTTACAGCAAAGACTATCACTCAGACACAACCAATGTTATCTCACTGCTACATCCCGGTCAATTATTTGCTAAATGATGTCAAGTTTTAACTTACAGCACAAAGGTTGACATGGAATTTTGGTGTCATACATCTCTATTTCTTTGTTACTGCCAGGACACGACCTGCCACATTGGTTGGGACTGGGACTGTCACAGTAACGTTATCGTTCCCGTGGCCCCGATCCACAGGACACGCTCGGCTGACTCCACCTTGACCACATGCCCCAGTTGCCATCCATTGCACACAATCACCAACCATGCTTTGTATTCTTCGTTATAGATCTGCTGTGAGGGTCCATGTTTCGCAAGCGTATAGGAAGATGGAGATGACAAGGGAACGCAGCAGCCTTACCTTGGAATGTAGACTGATGGTCCTGTCTTAACAAATGGGCTTCAACCTTGTCAGGGCAGCAGTTGTTTGTGCGATCCTGGAGAGGACTTCCTGTCGGGACCCATTGTCTCATACGATGGCTCCTAAATATTTGAAGCTATGCACTGTGTTGAGGGATTGGCCTTGGACTTTGATGTCCATGTTGATGCCTTTGGTGTTGTTGGTCATCATGTTGGTCTTCTCTGCACTTATTTCCATTCCATAGGCCCTGGAGGTGGTGTCAAGCCTCTGTACCAGCTGTTCAAGTTCTTGTTCCTCTCCAGCCAACCCATCAACGTCATCCGCAAAACGGAGGTTGGAGATTGCTCTACCCCCCTATGCTGACTGTGCCTTCGTGATCTGCAAGGGCAACTGACATAATTCGCTCTAGGAAGATGTAAAAGAGGGTTAAATGAGAGTAGGCATCCTTGACGCACACCGACTGTTGTTCTGAACCAGTTCCCGATGGCGCAGTTATGGAGGACTGCGCTGGTAGCCTTGTCATGCAGGCTTTTGATGACTTCTATAATTTTAGGGCTGATGTTGTACACTCTCATGGTTGCCCACAGAGCTGCATGCCAGACTCGGTCAAGCGCTTTCTTGAAGTCTACAAACAAATGATATAGATGTTGCTTGTGCTGTAGGTATTTCTCGCAGATTATTCTGAGGTTGAAAAACTGTTCAGTGGTGCTTCGCCCTGCCCTGAATCCTGCTTGTTCGTCAGCTATGATTTGTTCAGCTTGGGGTTTCAACCTGTTGAGTATTATTTTCAGGAGGACCTTGCTGGGATGGCTGATGAGGCTGATGGTACGGTAATTTTCACACTCCTGAAGGTTACCCTTTTTGGGAAGAGTGACGACAAGCGTTTTGCGCTTTATCTCAAAATTTCCTGAACCCATTTGTGGTAATATTTTGATTGCAGATAGTTTAGGAAGTGGCCCATCATTGATTTTGCCATTATCACTCCCAGATGTGAACTGGAGGCTCATCAACTATAATGTAATTATTGTGTAATGTTATTGTCATTTTGAATGTGCTTGTAAATAGTGTATGTTGACGATGACATTATACTAATCCATTATGTTTTTAATTATTAATTGTTTTAAATATGGTAAGCGAGGTGAGCGCACTAATTGTGGTACTGCGCTTAAGATTATTATTATTATTATTATTATTATTATTATTATTATTATTATTATTATTATTATTAATTGGCCTAAAGGGCGTTTGCAACTAGCTTTGCACGTAATCCTATTACAGCAACGACTACAGATCACTGACTCGGGCACAGCCAACATTATTTTAATATCAATATCTCATTAGCCGATGCGGCCTAGCCTGGTAGCAAAGTTGATAAGGTTGCTTGATTTCCATGCCAAAGATTGCCAGTTCGAACCCCGCATGACACGAACTGACGTGACTTAAGTACGATACTTGTCTTCTAATAGCGACGTGCCTTTACACCACATCGTTGAGTGATGAATTGTTCATGGTTAAATGATGTCCAGGTTTAACTCACCGCACACTTCATACTGAAATCTCATGTTATACATCTCTGTCTCTATGTTACGGCTCCCCCGTGGGGATGCCGGGGGTTTCAGTATAAATAGTATCCCCACTTTCTGGAAATTTAGTGCTTTACATTCCCACTGTCGCTGTCTTTCTCCTTTGTTCTTTCTCATTCTTACTCTGTTTTATACTATCTTCTTCTCCGCTAGACCAGTCACCTACCTTTTTTCTTGACCTCTTCCGGGACAAAACTCCTCATTTTGTGTGTGAGGTCTGTTGGATCAGCTTGGGAATATTGGACGCTTTCTGCCAGATGGTCACTGGGGCTTCCTATGATGCTATTATTTGGCAATGTAGGCATTTTATATGTATGTGTTTTGTTGATAGTTTATAATGTGTTTGTATTCTATTTTGTTTTTGTAAACGGGAACGATAAATTAGAGTAGGCCTATAGCCTCAGCGTCCCCTGCGTGGGATGTCTTTATTGTAAAGTGACCGGCTGGTAGATTGCCTTCAGTGTTACCACTAGGGTTGTTTCGGCAGATCTTTTATGCGGATTAGGGGTGAGTCCTCTTTCAGCGAAGATGTGGTCTTGATTTTGTGGTCCTGATTCGGCTTATTGCAGTCCGCTGGACCATGTAAGCAATGAATAACTAACTATGTTACGGCCAGGACCACGACCTGCCCATTGGCTGGGGCAGGGGGTTGTCACAGAAACGTCGTCGTTTGAATTTTATTATGTCTGTGTCGAAACTGATCGTGTGTTTTATAGTGTCCTTTCCGTCATCCTACCCCCGCTTCCCCCTCCTTCCCCCACCCCTCACACTCACACTCTCCTGCCTCTCCCCTCCCCCGCACCACTTCCTACCATTACACTTACACGCCCTCACCCACCCTCCCTTATCACCCCAGTCTTGAGTGCATGGAGAGTCCAATCAAAGAGCTTATTAAGGAAAGAGGGGGACCTTCCATTATGTCATATACAAAAATGGGAGACGCTCTCACGGATTATTTCCCTTTGCTCGGGCTAGCAATAATTCATCATCTGCTATATGAATGATCTGTGCGTGGTAATTTATTGAGCCTATGCCATTGCAAAATAACATTTTTATGGCAACGTTTGCAAAAAACAAACTTTTAACCATCATTATTATTAACATTCCGCTACTGCTGTCTTTTTTTTTAATGTTTAATTATTGACATTTATTAGGTGCTTTTATGCTGCTTATGTATGTATGTCATAGGTTCGTTTTCTGCCCTGGAATTTATTATTTTTCAATCAACGACAGATATTTTAAAATTAAAATATGCATGACAGACTGTTTCATTTATCCGAAACTGTGTAAATCCGTAATCGTGAGAGAGAGAGAGAGAGAGAGAGAGAGAGAGAGAGAGTGAGAGAGAGAGGGGGGTTGGGGGAAGAGAGAGCTCTGTCATTCAATCAATTAATCACAATAAAGCACAATAACAAAATGTTTCACTAATAGTGTGAATTTATTTTATATCAGGTGTCCCCCTACCCCCCAACACTCTCACCTCCCACATCACTGGCTTAATAACATCAGTCACTTCATGGAAAATAATTAATTAATCAGACAGAACAATCAGAACCTAGACTACAACATTCCATGCAATATAGATCTAATGCGCAGAAATTCACAGATCAGAACAAGGACTGAGTTTCTACATTACATTTTTTTCCCGTTTACACTCAAACGAAAAGGGATTACAACAGATCAAGGACCATTTTTGTGCCTAGGTAAGGGGTTATCTTGCACAGTATTTGATCACGAGGAGAAAACAGACTTAGTCTAATTTAACTTGTTAACATAAGCAGTTTGACGAAGCCAAACTGCCAATCTGACATCTACTTTTGAAATATAAGCACAAATATAGTCAAACAACCTAGCAATAACGTAAACAGCGAGCGACCTGTTGAACGTAAACTGTCAGCAAGCAAACTGTTTTGGATTTAGTACATAGGTATAACATGAATCATTCAAGCCGCTCTCCGATTGTTTTAACACTAACAACACTGCAGCGGTCTTAGTTTAGGCCTAAATAAACACAAAAAAATGAAGTTTTTCAATTGCAATTTACCTTTCTTTGTCTCTTGGAAATTTGAAAAAGGACTTTCCAACACAACTTTTTTTGTATCTGGCATTATGGCAATTGATGGCTGTGCAAAAGTCACCGCCCTGTTTCACTCGGTCGCCTTTTGACTTTCTGCCACGAGCCATTTTCAGCATGTCGACAAGGGAGCATAACTCGTACTTTTCGTCTCGTGGTTCTGTACCAAGTTCCCCCTCTTTCTATCATTAAGCTCTTTGGTCCAATATAACAATTCTCTTGATTTAATATTTCTTTATCCAATTTTCAGGCTACATGTGAAAGATAAATGCTAACTAAAATCCAACTCCCAAAAGTCAATGTCAAACTCACCACAACAGTCTCCAGCAAAGCACATCTCGCTGTCGTCTTTATTCCCAAAGCAAATCTGTCCACACTCGTTGGGAGAGGGGTTACTGCACGTGCGAAACCTGTTGCGCGTACCCGTGCCGCATGAAACGGTACATTGCGACCATGACGACCAGAAAGCCCAGTTCCCGTCGCGTGGCTCTGTGTATATCAATCAAATCGCAGCAAACTGTATTGCTAAAGGTTAAGATGTGTCGTCCTTTAGATTATAACAGAACTAGTAGCTTGGCAAAAATATAGCTGCAAATGCTATGTCACATCAGAACAAGAAGGTATAGCAATAAACGCTTGAAAGGACTGCATTTATTATTTATTTAATTATTAGCGTCTCTTCACATCTGGGAAATTAGGCAAAATATTAAATGAGAAACGAATTAACAGAAAATTAACATAAACTCACCACAACAGTCTCCAGCAAAGCACATCTCGCTGTCGTCTTTATTCCCAAAGCAAATCCGTCCACACTCGTTGGGAGTCGGGTTACTGCACGTGCGAAACCTGGTGCGCATACCCCTACCGCATGAAACGGTACACTGCGACCATGACGACCAGAAAGCCCAGTTCCCGTCACGTGGTTCTGTGTGCACCAATCAAATCGCAGCAAATGGTATCGCTACAAGTTAAGATGTATCGTACTTTAAATTATAACAGGGACAGGTAGTGTAGTAAAAAATAAAGCTGCAAATGCAGTGTCACATCAGAACAAAAACAAATATAACAATAAACGCTTAAAAGGCCTGCATTTATTATTTGTTTAATTATTAATGTCTCTCCACGTTTGGGATATTAAATGAGGTACAAATTAACATAAAATGTGCTGTTTGTTTCAGACAACAACAGTATAAGTAGGGTACCAAGACAGCTGCTGGCCAATGCAGCGCCACCGTAGCAGAAGAAAGAAGGATATATGAATTATGATTCGAAACTAAACATGACTATGAGTCATGAATGGCCTTGCATATCTTCAATTCCGGTCTGCCCTCATTTACTACATTCAGGAGTCGGCCCGTATGTGGATTCGCAAGCCTTTGTCTAAGAAAACGCTTCCCTTTCTCTCCTCCTGATCAAGGCGTCTAAGTCGCCTCAGGGGGAAAACAATCCCGAGGGTCGTTGTATTTTTTCAAATCTATATGAACAAACTAGAAGATGTATCCCGAAAGAAAGCGACTCGATCGTTTCAACACTGATTTATGCAAGCATCAAAAAGTAATCAGTACGCGCAGTCTATTGTCAAATCCGTTTAATTTCTGTCCAATTTAAAACACATTTACGCGGACGCGATTTACGAGACTTGCGTTGATTTAACAGAAAAGAAGAAGAAGCGTTCTCATAGATAGACCTCAGGTAGTCACATACGGATCCCTGTGGTCCTGTTTAATTCTAATCCTGAGAGATCTTAGATATTTATTTACTTATTTTTATTAATTCTTATATAGCACTTTTCCAGCTGAACAGCTGTCCAAGGTGATTGCCGATACAGGGTCTACCTCAAGCCGCCCGAGGCGCCCACCTGCAACCTTTGCGCACAAAGTCTGACGCCCAGACGACTGAGCACAATCCTGGGCGACCGGGGATAGTTAGGTAAAGGTAAAGGTAATGGTAGTCCCATAGCCTTGTGGCCGTAGTGGTGCGTGATGTTGGAGATCACACTTATCTTGGGCCAGCGTATTGAGGGTGATGCCCATCTCTCTCCCTCGCTGCTTTACCTTCCCCACCCTTAAGAGAGTAGGTACTCAGTCACAGTTGAGTCAACTGGGGGCGTTGTTATTTGTCGCTTCACGTTTTGCGGTCACACATCCAAGTGCTAACCGCACTCGACGGTGCTTAACTTGCGACACAGTAGCGAGTGCTCCAACCACTGCGCTATCCGAGTTAGTTATTCCTTGCTTACAGGGTCGAGCGGACTGCAAAGAGAAGAATCAGGACCACAAAATCAGGGCAACAACTTGGTTGAAAGAGGACGCACCCCTGATCGGTATAAAAGATCTGCTGAAACAACCCTAGTGGCAACACTGAAGACACTCCACCAGCCGGTCACTTTACAATAAAGACATCCCATGCAGGGGAGGCTGAGGCTATACTCTAATTTATCGAACCCCCGTTTACAAAAAAAAGAAAGAAAGAATATAAACATCAACATAAAATATCAATAAAACACATACATATAAAATGCCTGCATTGCAAACTAATAATATCATAGGAAGCCCTAGTGACCATTCGGCAGAAAGCACCCAATATTCCCAAGCTGACCCAACAGACCTCATACACAAATGAGGAGTTTTTGAAAGAGTTTTCAAGAAAAAAGGTCGGCGACTGGTCTAGCGGAGAAGAAGATAGTATAGTTGATTGATAGACATTGGTAGGAATGAGAAAGAACAAAGGAGAAAAACTGCGACAGTGGGAATTTAAAGCACTAAATTGGGGATACTCTTTATACAAAAACTCCCGGCACCCCCACGAGTGAGGGGAGGAGGCGACCGTGGATGGGGAGAAAGGACCTAGTGCGTGTTCGGTGTATTTGTGTAGCCGTCACTCACCCGTCTATGACATGAGCGTCAGGATCTTTAAAGTCCTTGCGGTCGAATGCGTGCATGCACAGATTAGACCTCGGTTTATACTCTCATCCGAAGGAATAAGAGCGCAGTGTCTCAGGGTAATTTTTATTTTTATTAATTTTATTTTTATTTTTATACCCATCAATGGGATTTGAACCCCTGCCTGCACAGGCTGCAATGTTGTGGCCTGACATAGGAGTACACTGCGTACACCACTGAGCTAACAACTCTCCAGTCATCGTTCATTGAACAAATAAGAGGTGAGAGGACAACCTTCGAGAACGTTCTGGCTTGACACTGAGCGAAGTCATGAGGATTGCTGAGGACAGAGAAAGATGGAGTACGCTGGTTAAATGATCATCTGTGGTGCCCCAACTACCTTCGAGTTACGGGATATGATAGCAGTGATCGTCCTAGGGATTTGCAAAACCGGTACGACGTCACAGTAAACAAACCCACTCGAACGCAAACCGGTAGGCCAGTCATGGAAACCAGTATGACCCATAGCAAAGCTTAATGGGTCACTATTTTGACAATTTCAATGATTTTGCACTCGAAGTGTCTGGGCTTGATTAACGTAGGCTAGTACAAGTAGATGGCGACTCTGTTAATGCACTTTCTGTTTCATTAGAAACATCTTCGTCTTCACATAAACTTCTTTTATCGCCCCTCTCCCCCATAGCAAAAAATGAAAAAAGAGATTTTTGCTTCTTCATTATTACTAGCCTATCTGCCACTGTCGCAATACATACTGACGAGCACGAGGAAAGAAAAAATCGAAAAGTGCGCGAGTTTAATTTATCCGTATTCACGATAGCCTTGCGCCCGCCAATGTTATATCATTCTGTATTAATTACCTCAAAGAATATGGCAAGGCTACTGAACACATTCGCAGGCCTCTCGTCTACTCTCCCTAAACACATAATCAGCGTGACTGGCTGGCTGGCTCTCTCTCTCTCTCTCTCTCTCTCTCTCTCTCTCTCTCTTCTCTCTCTTCAGTTTTCTTGTTTTTCTTTCTCTTTTCCTTTTTTTTTTGAAACCAGTCAAACAAAATAAGAACCGGTGGGCTCTACCGGCTACTGATTTTTCAACCGGTAGTTTTATTCTCAAACCGGTAAAATACCGGTAATTTCCGGTTAAATCCATCCCTGTGATAGGATAGGATAGGATAGGATAGGATAGGATAGGATAGGATAGGATAGGATAGGATAGGATAGGATAGGATAGGAACGAATCTATAGGCAGAGCTAGGAGATGGGGAGGAAAGGAGAGTTGAGGAGGAGAGAAGACTGTTACTGCCAAATGTGAACGCTGTGAGCAGCAACCTCGGGCGGCTTCAATTTGATCCTGAATCGGCCAACGCCTTGAGCAGCTCTTGTGCTGTAAGAGCGCTATATAAGAACGATGAAATAAATAAATAGCCACGTAATGCATCGCACGCCTTCAACTGGGGTCGCTCACTCTATGAGAGGACGGCATGCAGGGGACTATCTGCAAGATACGCACCACAACAGTCACGGAGAGAGTCGCAAGGTTTCACGTCTGTGTCAGGGCCAGGGCACGTTCTTCCGCAGTGATTGGGTGCCGGGTTGCTGCACGTTCGCGACCTCGTCTGCATGCCAGACCCGCACGTGGCCGAGCAGGCGCTCCAAGAATTCCACGAAGACCACATGCCATCCGCTGCAAACGAACAAATTAGTATTGCTGTTGTCTGTCGTCTTAGTCGAAAACTTTTCTAATTAATTAACCTGTACCTTTCCTAATACAGGCTAAAAAAAAGGTAACATAATATCAAAACTGATTCGTTGTTTGGTGTTAAAACGTATTTTGTGTTTGTGTGCGGGAAGGAGGGGGCAAACGGGGGGGAGGTGGGGGAGGTGGAGGGAGGAGGAGGAAGGGGTTAACGAAGGATAGTGTTAGCAGGGGGGGGAGAGAGAAAGGCGGAAAGAGAGGGGGGGGGAGGCTAATGACTTAATAAACTTCGCTTGTCGTTTATAACAAGACATAACTGATTTTACTAATGACGTCGTCGACAACGACGATGATGAAGATGATGACGACGACAACGATTATGATGACGTCGTCGATGATGATAAATGACAATAATGATGATGATTATGATGATGACGATGATGACAACGACTAGTTGATGATGCTGATGACGACGACATCGACAACTACGATGATAATGTCTTCGTACAGCAGCAGCTTGGACCAACACAGTTGTCAAGATCGTTGGATTCTCCTTCGCAGTTCCTTCCCCCGGCTTTCGGAGTAGGGTTGTTGCATTCGCGGATTCGGGATCGGGTCCCAGTCCCACAGGTTGCAGAACACGAGCTCCACTCGCACCATTCTCCCCATCCTCCATCGCCTGAAACACGTGGGGAAATCGTTTAATTTTATTGATGTATTAAAATGGTTGTTATAGAGCGCTTTTCCAATAAAAGAGCAACTCAATGCGCTGGGCGATAAGGATCTAAAGAGGCGACTATTTGCAGCCTTTGGTATAGGATTTAGATTTTTGTTTTTACCATAGACTCTATTTTCTGTAGATTTGGTTCGTTAGCTTTCTTATAAGCCAAGGCCCAACAAGTAAAGTACAATGCCTAGGCAACATTTTGACACTGCGCTTAATGGTCCTGTGTTTGCCGTTAGTATTTCAAGGTTTTCACGTGGTCCAGGGTTTATCGCTAGTTGTTTTCGGAAAGATTTCTTTATGCAAGTGGACATAAATGTAATAACCACGGCCATTCATTTTCAATAATCACAGATGCAAGATAATGTGAAAAGTGTGTACAGTCCGCACAACACCTGGCCAGAAAGACCCAATTAAAAAGTTTGCCCTAAAGCAGCTTGAGTTGAATCGGGTTTCGACCAACGCCTCAAACAGCCCTTCATTGATTTCTTTTCTTTCTTTTTTTTTTCTTTTTTTTAAATAATAAAATAGAATACTTTGAGAGTTTACACTGGTCATTACAATAATTCTAAACAATAATTAACAGAATAACAATTCAAAGAAGTCCTTTTGGGAAGTATTGTTTCGTTCTGTTGAGTTTTGTCCGCCTGGAGGAAGACCTTGTATTGTTTTGCATTGTCTTTTGTCCGCATTGGCATTTCTTTTAGTTTATGTCTCCATTTCTTTCTCAGTATTTCAAATCTTCAATGCTAGCATTTCTCGCTTTTATTCCACTTCAAACAAAGGGAAACAATCGGGTTAACCTCACGTCTCAGAATGGGTTCATAAACTTCCTAACATTTCAATCCGGTTATTTCCTCGCTTTACTTTCACGTGCACACATTCTGATGAGTTCTTCGAGCTGGACAATTGCTGTATTTACTACAAGAACAACTGAACAAAGGACTTGAAGAAAGTCCATTTAACCGATTGTCGACCCTTTTAATTGCCTATCCCGACAACTTGACAGGCTGAAAAGACAGATATTTAGACCGACAAGCAGGCAGACAGACAGATAGATAGATAGATAGATAGATAGATAGATAGATAGATAGATAGATAGATAGATAGATAGATAGATAGATAGATAGATAGATAGATAGATAGATAGATAGATAGATAGATAGATAGATAGATAGATAGATAGATAGATAGATAGATAGATAGATAGATAGATAGATAGATAGATAGATAGATAGATAGATAGATAGATAGATAGATAGATAGATAGATAGATAGATAGATAGATAGATAGATAGATAGATAGATAGATAGATAGATAGATAGATAGATAGATAGATAGATAGATAGATAGATAGATAGATAGATAGATAGATAGATAGATAGATAGATAGATAGATAGATAGATAGATAGATAGATAGATAGATAGATAGATAGATAGATAGATAGATAGATAGATAGATAGATAGATAGATAGATAGATAGATAGATAGATAGATAGATAGATAGATAGATAGATAGATAGATAGATAGATAGATAGATAGATAGATAGATAGATAGATAGATAGATAGATAGATAGATAGATAGATAGATAGATAGATAGATAGATAGATAGATAGATAGATAGATAGATAGATAGATAGATAGATTGATTTGCTCTGACTGAATGTGAACCTTGAGTAACTTATATCGTTTTAGTACTTTGTCGTTGTGCAACAATTAGTGAATGCCTAAGTTTTAAAAAAATGATTTAATACATTTTTAAATTGTGTAAGTAACAAAATTAATATGATTTCATATCTTCTGTTTTAATTTAATTTAATTTAATCACTTTTTATAGCGCTTTACCAACTCAAGAGCCGCTCAAAGCGCTGGCCGATACAGGATCTAACTCAAACCGCCCGAGACGCCCACCCGCAGCCTTTGGGCGCATGGTCTGACGTTCGGACAACTGAGCACAATCCTGGGCAGCAAGGGAGAAGGATTAAGTGCATGCTGGGTGTGTTCTTGTTACCGGCACTCACCGGTTTAAAGTCCGTTATGATGGAATGTATGCGACACACAGACTAGACCTCGGTTTATACTCTCATCCGAAGGTGTAGCAAACGGGAGTAAAGTATCTTTCCCAGGGACACAACACAATGGCCCGGCCAGGGCTCGAACCCGGGACCTTCAGATCCGCAAACCAAAGCACTACCAATAGACCACCGTGCCTACTTTTAAATTGATGTAAGAGTCACCTGTTTGTTTTGTTTTGTTGTTGTTGTTGTTGTTGTTTTTTAAGAATTGTCGTGTATTTTTCATGCTTTATTTATTCACATGCGACACCAACGTCTCCCTTTGATGGTAATAAAGATTATATATATATATTATATACTTACGAGGACAGCTGGAACACCCATCCTTGAATACGTTATACATCTCTCTCATTAACAGCGTCATTTCATCCAGGGCTCTCACCAATGCTGGAAGCCGGTTGTAACAGCACTTCATGCTTCCCCGACAATTCTCTGAAACGAATAAATAAATTAATTAATTAATTAATTAATTAATTAATTAATAATAATAATAATAATAATAATAATAATAATAATAATAATAATAATAATAATAATAATAATAATAATAATAATAATAATAAACAGCAGCCATAGCATCGAGAGGAAAAGAAGAATGCATATGTCAGTGGATATGTTTGGCTGTGAAGTTGAGGAGTATGAGGGGAGTAGTTGTACTAAAACTTAACTTTGAGTCTGGGATGATCCGATTATCTGTATAACCAGTCTATGTACTGGGTCCGAATTTTCTGAATTCTGTATCTATCGTTAAAAAAAAGATCGTTCGATGTCGTGATAGGGGAGATACAATTAAATACCCGCTTACATGACTTTGATATCAAAGGCTTTGATTTTAAGAATGCTTTCGATTTAAATAAAAACTGAAACCAAAATGGTTTCTATCGACTGTATAGATAAACAACGGGAAAAGTTCGTAAAATATAAGGAATTTGTCCTGTGTTAATTACAGGTGTTGAAGCAAATTATATTCTGCATGATTCCTTTGTTTTGGCTGCCCGCCAGGATGCGTGTTTTTACCCAACACGCAACTGACAGCTGGAGCCGGGTTTATGAAAAACGCTACCAATAGTCGGACGAAGAAAACGAAACAACGTCCTATTGCGTAAAGGACGAATCACCACAGTTCGGACGCCTATGAAGTAAACCGAGCTGTGCCGCCTACTGGTGTGAGCGTGCGACTTGGAGGTCGCTCAACCTGTTCCATGTTTAGCACTATTGGTGCTATCAATCCCATCGCCCCATGGCTTCCGCCTACTTTCCTATTTGATTTTGCTGCATAACATGGAATGAACCACATGTGGGTGTGTGTGTGGGTATGGGTATGGGTGTGTGTGTGCGTGTGTGTGTGTGTACCTGTGTGGGTGGGTGGGTGGTTGGGTATTGTGTGTGTGTGTGTGTGTGTGTGTTGTTTTTGGTTAGGTTGATTGCTAATGAATTGTAATAGTGTTTTTTCTTCTTTCTTTACAATAAAGTACTGTTTTTGTTTTTTTAATTCTGTATTCATCTATTGCAGTGTTTAAAAATTCCCTTTATTTGGCTGTGCCCAAAAAAGAGTCAGCCTTTGAGGTCCTAGTTTTGGGAAGTACAAGACACAAAAATTGCTAGCACAAAAGCTCAATTAAAAGCCCATAACTAAACAGATTTCTCTATAGGAGAG
Source organism: Oncomelania hupensis (assembly GCA_036898135.1). NCBI lineage: Eukaryota > Metazoa > Mollusca > Gastropoda > Littorinimorpha > Pomatiopsidae > Oncomelania > Oncomelania hupensis. The sequence continues at coordinate 27,095,866 of CM072520.1, forward strand.
AGAGAGAGAGAGAGAGAGAGAGAGAGAGAGAGAGAGAGAGAGAGAGAGAGAGAGAAGGGGGAGGGAGGGAGGAGAGAGAGAATGAAAGAGAGAGATTTGTTTTTAAAAAGTACTGCTATATGGCGACAACAGATTGATCTTCTTATTGAAGGCTTATTCCAATATATTTGATTTTAGACTTGGACAAAAAGAAATGGGCAAAAGACAACATTTTTATTGGTTTGAAATATTACAAGAATTTGCCTTGGGCGTCGTTGAATAATACAACGATAAAATCATTAACAACAATTTAGATCTATTCCACAAAACATAACACACGGCACAAGTGTGTGCCGTCAGCAAACAAAAGCCCACAAGCACACACTCGCACACGGTACGGAGTTCCAACAAAAGGTAGGCTGAAGGCAGAGTTTGTGTGTCTAGTCGCTAGTCGAGGGGAAGGGGTGCCACGATTGTGTTTGAGCGACTGTCAGTTCCGGCGACTGCAGTAATCGGGTTTCATTACCTTGTCGCACCTTGTCGCTAGATTAAAAGTTGCTCGTCGCTGGCCTGAAAGCCGCGCTCATAACCCCGGCCTTGATATGATGATGATAATCATTGTTGTCAGGATGGCGACGTGGTGATCGTCCTTAACGCTGATGCAATAGGACGTTAAGCTTCGTTGTTCCTCCTCCTCCCGGTGCGTCTACATGATCACTTTTGCGGTGATGACTGGTTAAAGAAAAGAGGTCACAAACATCTCACTAAGTCCACCATTACATTTAACAGACAGTAGTACTGTTTGTCGGAATACAGGAGGTTTTTCCCGTCTTGACATTGGCAAAAGAACGAACCGCTTGAAAATAATAAATGATTTGTTGAAGCGAATATCTCTGCAAGGATACCACAAACTGTCTCGTCAAATGGTAAAAAAGATGGCGGACGGGCGAAATGAGTGATATTGTGCTGCGGCGATCTCTTGCTTGGTTGGGATGACAGTATAGTTGTTTCAATTACAAAAAGTTGTATTTTTGAACTTTGTTAGCCAGATAATGCAGACGTATTCTCATTGTTGATTAAAAATGTGTGCTAGGTCTGTAAATGAAATAGTTTGATGTGACATAGTTCAGTGCATCTGAGTGACAACTGTGTTACTGTGTTTGGATGTACGCATTTCCAAATGTAACTAGGCCTATTTGGCAACTCAGTGTTTTGTGCTGCAGTTCGTGACAGTCGAAATTTCATGCTTTGACTCCATGTTGTGATGTGGGAATTATACTTTCGTGTCCTCAGTGAGAAAGTGTTGCAAAAGTTAAAATCTGACAGACAGTAGAAGTAAAAAACAGGAAGAACACGGCAGCGACAACGACACAACATCCAAATATCCAAATAAAGCAGAACAACAAGCAAATCAAAAAACAGCTTCAGAGATATAACCTGTTAGCTTTCCTTCGTAGGTGAATGTGGTGGTGTTTTGTTTTTTTGTTTTCGTACTGCTGCGTCAACGATAACCATCAATGCCGTGAGTGTTTACATTCTTCATGCTAGTACACTTGTTGCCGCCGTCTTCGATGTGTGTCTATGTGCAGTCAGATTAATTGCAATCAGGTCAACTTGTGACTTATCATTCCTGCCTACAAGGTGTTGTGCTGAACGACAGCTGTTGCGGTTGTTGGTGATGTATGGCATTTGATGCAGTAAAAACAGCGAAGGTTTTGCCTACTTTGCTACTGGCTCTGTCTCTGCCGCTGTTGTTTTTCTTAGTGCCTCTATGTCCACAGACGATGGTAATATTGGAACAGTGAGTACCAGAGCCGAAAAGAGAAAGGAAGCTTCACCGCTACAAATGCAAAAGCCTGGAAAAAGACAGTGTACAGACGATTCTTTAACATCCGAAGATTTTGACGAGCAGGACGATACCCACGTCTACGATTTCAGTGACTTCCTGCATAGTACGCTCGTTGACCCTCACACCCCACTCCCTAGAAAGCCGCCCTCAGGCTCTACGTCGTACGCTGTGGTTGCTGCTAAAATGTCTAAAATGTCTAAGCCATCTCTGAGCAAAGAGATACTGAAAGCCTTAAGAGCTGAGATAAGGGCTGCGCTTTCAGATCCTGGTATTCTAACCATTCAATCTAAGGCGGTGGCTACAGAGTTGGTGAAGGAAATATCGGCATTGAAGGAGCAGATAATCGACCTACAAGTAGAAATCAAGAAGAAAGATACCAAAATTGAAGCTCTTGAGAAGAGGCAAGACGAACTAGAGCAATACACAAGACAAAACAGTGTTAGAATCAACGGAATACCAGAGGCCGAAAATGAAGATACTGATAGACTAACGATTGCAGTGGCTACCGCCATTGGGTCTGAACTGGACACTGATGACATAGACCGAAGCCATAGAGTTGGCCCTAAGTTACTTGATGGATCGGCGCGTGCCATAAATGTAAAGTTTGTTTCATTCAGAGCTACACAGGAACTGACCAAGAATAAAAAGAAACTAAGCAATGTGAAGGCAGAAGACTTGTTCCCGACCCTGGCCTGGCCTCTCCCTCCCTATCCTATCCTATCCTGTCCCGTAACCCGAAGGTCGTAGGGGCACCACAGATGATCGTTTAACCAGCATACTCCATCTTTCTCTGTCCTCAGCAGCCCTGATGGCTTCGCTCAGTGTCAAACCAGTCCATTCTCGAATGTTGTCCTCCCACCTCTTTTTCGGTCTCCCTCTTCTTCTACCTCCTTGCACTGTGCCTTGCAGAATAGTCTTTGCAAGGCCTGATGATCTGGTGACGTGGCCATACCACCGAAGTTTCCGTTTCTTCACCACTGTTAGCAGGTCATCGTGTTGTCCAATGGCTTGTGTGATGGTCTGTCGGACTTCGTCGTTGGTGATGTGTTGGGTATAGGAAATGCCCAGAAGTCTTCTGTAGCACCTCATCTCCATGCTTTGTATTCTTCGTTGGAGATCTGCTGTGAGGGTCCATGCTTCGCAAGCATATAGGAAGATGGAGATGACAAGGGAGCGCAGCAGTCTTACTTTGGAATGTAGACTGATGGTCCTGTCTTTCCAAATGGGCTTCAACCTTGTCAGGGCAGCAGTTGTTTGTGCGATCCTGGAGAGGACTTCCTGTCGGGACCCATTGTCTGATACAATGGCTCCTAAATATTTGAAGCTATGCACTGTGTCGAGGGATTGGCCTTGGACTTTGATGTCCGTATTGATGCCATTGGTGTTGTTGGTCATCATTTTGGTCTTCTCTGCACTTATTTCCATTCCATAGGCTTTGGAGGTGGTGTCAAGCCTCTGTACCAGCTGTTCAAGTTCTTGTTCCTCTCCAGCCAATCCATCAATGTCATCTGCAAAACGAAGATTGGAGATTGCTCTACCCCCTATGCTGACTGTGCCTTCATGGTCTGCAAGAGCATCCGACATGATGCGCTCTAGGAAGATGTTGAAGAGTGTTGGAGAGAGTAGGCATCCTTGACGCACACCGATTGTTGTTCTGAACCAATTCCCGATGGCTCTGTTGTGGAGGACTGCACTGGTAGCCTTGTCATACAGGCTTTTGATGACTTCAATAATTTTAGGGCTGATGTTGTACACTTTCATTGTTGCCCATAGAGCTGCATGCCAGACTCGGTCAAACGCCTTCTTGAAGTCTATGAACACATGATATAGATGTTGTTGGTGCTGTAGGTATTTCTCACAGATTATTCTGAGGTTGAAAATCTGCTCAGTGGTACTTCGCCCTGCCCTGAATCCTGCTTGTTCTTCAGCTATGATTTGTTCAGCTTGGGGTTTCAACCTGTTGAGTATTATTTTCAGGAGGACCTTGCTGGGATGGCTGATGAGGCTGATGGTCCGGTAATTTTCACACTCCTGAAGGTTACCTTTTTTGGGAAGAGTGATGACAAGCGACTGGGTCCATGGTATAGGCCACTCCCCACTCTGCCAGATCTTGTTACAGATAATGGTGAGGGCATCAATCATCGCTTCTCCTCCTGCTTGTAGCAGTTCCGCGGGTATGTTGTCCACTCCCGCTGACTTCCATTTCTTTAGCGCTTGCACTGCTGCCTCAACTTCTTCCCGGAGAATTGGGAGGATTTCTTCTTCTTCTCTGTTCTCGGGACATGCTAGAACTGATGGGTCTCCATTTGGTGTATGGTTGTAAAGGTCAGAGCAGTACTCTGTCCATCTGTCCAAGACTTCTTGTTCTTCTGTAAGGCATATGCCAGACTTGCTTTGGATAGTGGAGACTTTGGGCTGTTTGACACTTGTCAGCCGCTTCACAGTCTGGTAGGCCTTCTTGCTGTTGTTCTTGTTCAGACTGTTCTCTATTTCCTGGCATTGATCTTCTATCCAGTTCTCCTTTGCTGTGAGCATGCCTTTTCGGATGTCATTGTTGATTTTTCGGTAGACATCAGCTCCCTGTGAGGTGTTCTTTTTCTTTTTCATCTCTCTTCGTTTATCACACAGATCCAAAAGTTCAGGTGTGATCCACAGCTTCTTCTTTGGTCGGTGCTTGCCAAGGATCTCAGTGGCGGCATCTGTCACAGCTGAGTTGAAGGTGGTGGTCATGGTGTTGACATCTACTTCACCAGCCCCCAAAATGAGCAGTGGTGCAAATTTCCCTCCAATTGTGGCCTGAAATAGTTCTGCCACCTCCGGGTCTTGCAGTTTGTCCAGGTCGAACTTCAGTCTAGTGCACTTTGCTGTATTTACTCTCTTCAAGTGGAGCCGGAAAGACATCATCACGAGATCGTGGTCACTTCCGATGTCTGCTCCTGGAAAAGTACGTGTCCTGCCAATGTTGATGCTTGATCTGAAGCGTTTCTTGACCATGATGTAGTCTATTTGGTTGTGATGCTCCCCGCCAGGACTGTGCCATGTCCATCGTCTGGAGTTTTTGTGGAGACCAAGCGTGTTTGCCAGTACCAGATTGTTGTATCTGGCAAACTCCAAGAGTCTCAGACCCCTGTCATTTGTCTCGTTGTTGCAGTGGGGTCCACATGTGTCTCCCCAGTTGTGGTGCGCATCTTGGCCAACCTTGGCATTCCAGTCGCCTTGCACTATGACTATGTCCTTCTTCGGCACTTGGTCAAGGACCGCCTGTAGATTTTCATAAAAATCCTCCACTTCGCTGTCGTCATAGTCTGATGTTGGGGCGTAGGCCTGGATGATGGTGATGTTGAAAGGGGCTGCTCTCAGGCGGATGGTAATGAGTCTACTGGAGACTGGGCGGCAACCCATGACAGTGGCTAGAATGTTCTTTTGGACCAAGAATCCAACGCCGTGTTCGTGCCTGTCATCCCTACCGCTGAAATAGAGCTTGTGGCCTTTGTCGGTCGTTGTTTCACCTAGGCCTTTCCAGCGCAGTTCGCTGATACCTAGAACATTCCATCGATAGTGGTCCAACTCGTGGGCCAGTTCTTCTAATTTTCCTTCCGCAGTTAGGGTCCTGACATTCCAGGTTCCTATGACGATGTTGTTTCTCGTGCGGATCTTGCTAAATTGTCCATCAGTAGCATACTTAACACCTCCGTCCTGGTGGCCAACGGAAGGCGCGGTCCTTGTGCCGTGTGACGACCCGGGCGACGACCGATCCGGTATGGAATTAGTGGATTGTGTCATCATGTAGTGTGTCTTGGGCAAAAAAGACCTGGCGGTGCCCAATCCTCTCCAGGCTGTTGGCCACAGCCGAAATCCACGAATACAGTGTGGCTCGCCTTGGCCCTGAGCACATGGTCGTTGAACCTGTAGTAACGTGAGGTTCCTCCGCCCTGGCCGGTGACTTCTGTGTAGAAGACTTTCGCCCAGTGATGCCGTGCTAACATCACCCCTGTTAGTCGCCTCTTACGACACGCCGGGAAACGTTGGGTCTATTCTATTTAATGCCCGAACCTCTCCCTCCACCTGGCAGAAATCAGTCCGGTCAGTCGTTTCACCGCCGTATTTTTATCAATGATGACTTGACCAAAGTCAGGGCTCAGGCGGCTGCAAGGGCCAGATCGATGAAGAGGGCTGGTCGGCTGAAAGAAGTCTGGATTCGGGGGGGGGGGGGGGGGGGGGGGGGGTTCGGTCTGCGTCCGGGACAATAGTGGTCAGTTGTTTTGTTACAAATCGTTCTAGCGACCTGGATAAGCTTGCTGCGTAACACGCCCAGTACATTATAGACAAACGCTGACTTAATCCAGATGACCTTTAGTCGATCAAACTTAATACACTGGACAATACAGCTTAATGACTGAACTGCAAAATAAAAGTGGCAAACATTAGCAATCATCTATAAATGCCTACCTCAGTATCTGAGACCAACATAAGATATTAATTGACTGGAGAAAGATTAATAAATAACAAAAACTTTTATCAACTATTATCAACCATGAATGTTATTCTTATATAATACCAATTATTATTATTACCTGTTGTTTTCAGTAATTGATCATAACCTGACAGGATTTCAAAGTTCATCGTTGATTTTGTTTGTTGTTTTTGTTGTTGTTGTTTTAAATCTTTTATCATTGATTTGTGTGTGTATTTTTATTTGTTGTAATCCTTTAATTTTATAAATTCAAATTCATTGACTGACCAATTAACTAATTGTTTCATTGATCGATTTGAATAATTTTGATTGATTGATTGATTTCGATTAATTTATTGATTGATTTCTTGAATGGTTGGTAACTGGAAAATGACCTGGTGAAATTTAAGAACAAAAGAGAGGAACTGAATAGGACGAATATGACAAAGAAAATGAGTGTGTAAGATGATAGAGGAAGAGAGTGTAAGTAAGTATGAAGTAATACCACTGGCATTGAAGAGATGTATGATGCCAGTCTATACACTGATAATGAAAACTAAGCGTAAGCCACTTATGGCACCCGCACATCAACAACATATCGAATGCTCTGATCACCTGATGCTATGCCGTATCACTTCCAGCTTCCATGATAGCCAACACGCTAATGCATCTTAACATCCTATGTCTATGACTGTAAAAATCACACGCAGTTCTCACTGTACATTCACATGCATCTTCATAAATCCGCACCCATTGTCTTAAATTTATACGCATCTTATACAAATCTACACACATTACTTATATACCCACTCTCGCGTCTGCCTATATCACGCATTCTTTGTAAGCACACATATTCCCCTTATCGAGGAAACGAAAGCGTTTGCTATGGCTACCTTCATGACACTGCATTTTACATACTCGGCATTAATGGAAAAAATTATGTTGCTTAACTTTGCATATGCCTGTGTGTGTGTGTGTGTGTGTGTGAGTGTGTGTGTGTGTGTGCGTGTGTGTGTGTGTGTGTGTGGGTGGGTGTGTGTGTGTGCGTGTGTGGGTGTGTGTGTGTGCTATGTTCATTCCGAAGTTAATCTTTGGACATTCGTGCAACATAGAGCTCGCCTTCTATTTTCATCATTCTTGTTGTTAATGTTGTAATAATGCCTGCTTTGTGGAACCATACGCTTGTAAACCTTTTTGACGCTCTAGCACTATGCGCTCTCTCTCTCTTCTACTGGTGATTGACCAGTGTGTTGATTTATTATACAGTTTATGCTGTTGTGTTCCTTTTTGTACCAGATCGCAACAGTTATGTAACAGAGAACTTGCCCTCTATTTTTATAATTTAAATTGTTGTTGTTGTTGCTGTTGTTGTAATAATGTCAGCTCTGTGTGCTCCCTGTAAATCGATTGATGAGTGTCAGTCGTTTGATTTGTCATACTGTTTTATGCCGCAGTTTTGTGCGTGTGCTGTGTGCTTTCTCATGTCATCGACTGCCCAGCATGCTTTTATCCTTCGATTTACTCTCAACACTATAGTTTTGATCGAACATTGTAGTATGATTCATGCCTTGCTGTTTGTTCGTAGTTCGTGTGTATGTGGTTGTGTGTGTGTGTGCGTGCACGATTGCGCGTTGTAGTAGGCTACGTACACACATATAGTAGTATTACTTACAAATATATTTTTTTTTTTTTAAATATGCTTTTAAATATGCTTTTGCAATTAACAGTTTGTATATTATACAATACTGTTCAACAGGCGTCTTTGTACATGTCTCAGTCAAGTCTTACTAATAGATATTCTGGCAATATTCATTCCCATATCCAATTTCTCAAGATCACTCCAAGACCTTTGTTCTCTCAACTGTTCTTGATCATTTTAAAACCTCCTGGTACTAAAACCATCGATTGCAATAATTTCCCGGTGTTATCTCAACTTAAATTTTCCAATCCCATCCTGGCCGTGAGACCGTCGGCCTGATCACAATACTTACCTGTGTATCATTCACTTTACTTTATTTTCCTTATCAATTTACATTCATCTAGATATCTACGCTTTTTCATAAACGCACGTTTTGTTGCTTCTCCTCCTACTTTCCCTCTTCCCACCCAACTCCGTGGAGTCTGTTCTATTTTCCTTTTTTACTATTATTTTCTAGCCACACTCCCCTTTCCTTGATGTTTTACTGTTTTGGTTTAGGTGAGATCCTAGGGAGGGAAACTTATGGGTCTATAAATTGCAAACTCATTACAAATGAATCACATATTCCAATAATCCTGGCCTGTTTCTTGTTCTACGCGCTTGTAAGCGCAATAACTTGAACAATGACTTGTGAACTCAGCATCTACAGAGCCAGGATAGGTTTGTTCTACTCAAAAGCGGTCAAATGTCCATATATTTTACTTACCCACAAATTCCACGTTTTGTGCTTTTTAGCGTTCTTGTTTTATAGAAATCACAAGTTCCCAATCACATTATTACTACTTTTATGCGGCGACATTGAACCAAACCCTGGGCCTGACACTAACAACGAAATAAAAATAATTCATTTAAATGCCAGAAGCATCCCTTCTCATTTAACCCTTATTGAAGCAGAAAGCAATAAATACGACATAATTACCTGTTCTGAAACCTTTTTTAATGCAACGCACACAAGTAACGAGACAGATTTGTTAAATTTCCATCCCCCCGTTAGGCTAGATAGGACTGATCAAAGTGGTGGTGGTGTGGCTATCTATGTCAAGAGTCACCTACTCTGCAGACACAGACCAGATCTTCATGTACCCAACTTAGAGGCGATATGGATCGAAACTCAAGTTAATAAAAACACACTACTAGTAGGATCCTATTACCGCCAACCCAGTCTTCCCGTCGATTATTGGAATTTAGTCCAAGAGAGTCTCAGAGAAGTAAACAATACAGGTTGTACATTTTTGGCATTAGGCGACTTTAACGATGATTACAATCGTCCCTCGAAGCACTTAATAGATACATTAAATATGTACAATTTACATCAACTTACCAACTCTGATACAAGGATCACTGAGACATCTAGAACTTGTATAGACCTGGTCTTGACACATAGTCCACAAATAGTAAAAAGTATAGAAGTATTACTAGAAATATGTAGTAATCACTGTGTACCTTACGCAACCATCATAAACCCTGTCAATAGGAATTACTCATACAAAAGGACAATAAACAACTATGACCGTTTAGACCATGATCAATTCTGTAATCTGCTTTTACAAATAGATTGGCCTACATTAATAACGGCGGAAAACTTAAACCAATCAGCAGAAAACTTTACTCAAGCTTACTTCGATGCCGCGTGTAAATGTATGCCCGTAAAAACAGTTACTGTACGCACTAGAGATGCCGCTTGGTTAAATATAGAAATTCGTCACGCCTTAAAATGCAGATTTACATTATTTAAACATGCAAAGATAACAAATGTAGAGAATGACTGGAAAAAGTATCGACAGTATAGAAATAAAGTCACGGTAATGATCAGAAATAGGAAAATAGAATATCACAAGGAATTAGATGAAAAAGCATCAGACCCCACCAAATTTGGAATTAAGGAATGGTGGAAACTTGTTAAAGCATTTATAAACAAAAAAGGAATCTCCAACGATATACCGCCAATATCTACTGATGGGAAAACGGTCGATACAAATGAAGAAAAGGCCAACGCATTCAATGACCACTTTATACAGCAATCAGTATTAGAAACACCCGATGACGACCCTCCTGAACTTCCCCACCTAGATCACGAACTGACTGAAATTCTAATAACCCCAGCAGAGGTAGCCAAAGTGATAATAAACCTGGACAAAAGTAAAGCTGTAGGCCCCGATAAAATCCATAACAAACTATTACTGATATCTGCTGATATAATCTCACATCCTTTAAGTCAACCTCTTCAACCGCTGTCTATCAGAAGGATTGTTTCCAGATATTTGGAAAATTGCCCATGTAACGCCAATACACAAAAAAGGTCCAGCCGATATTTGTACCAACTATCGCCCAATATCTCTCTTAAGTTGTGTTGGTAAAGTCTCTGAGCACTGTGTCCATACCCATGTCTTCTCATTCCTAAAAGACAATAATCTTATAACACCATCACAGTCTGGTTTTATTCCCGGGGACTCAACAATCAACCAACTACTTTGCATATATACTGAACTAACTTTAGCCCATAACAGTGGAATCACTAACCAGTCAATTTTCTTTGACATCTCCAAGGCCTTCGACAGAGTATGGCACAAAGGATTACTAGCTACGCTAGAGGCCCTAGGTATTAGAGGTAAGCTTCTTCAATTGTTTGCTAATTATATAGACCAACGAAAACAAGCTGTTGTCATTAAAGGTAGCAAATCAGACTATAAAACCGTTCCGTCAGGCGTACCTCAAGGATCAGTTTTAGGCCCCCTATTGTTCCTAATCTATATTAATGATATTGTGGATAACACTGAATCAGTTATAACACTTTTTGCAGACGATACTAGCATGTTATTAACCCTAAACAACCCAGACATACGAGCAGAAATTTTGAATTCTGATCTTCAAAAGATAAACCTGGGCTAACACCTGGAAAGTAAGGTTTAATGAAGATAAAACAGAACTATTAACTTTCAAACGTGACCCATTACCTAACAACCCATTAAGCTTCGGAAACGCAGTTTTATCTGACAACGAATACCATAAACACTTAGGACTAACACTGCATATTAATTGTAAATGGGATATCCATATAAGTAACGTCATAAAGAAAATATCCATCCTCCTATCATGTTTAAGAACGTATAAACTTAAGCTGTGCAGAAAAGCCTTAGAAAATATGTACAAATCCTTTGTCCTTCCTCACTTTGACTATGGCGATGTAATCTGGGATAATTGTACAGACACTCAAGCTGGTTTATTGGAAAAACTCCATTTAGAAGGTATTAGAATTATTGTTGGGGCGGTGAAGGGGACCAGCCATGAGTTATTGTACAGAGAGTCTGGACAATACACATTGAAGGAGAGAAGGAAAAGACATAAGCTACTTACTTTTCATAAGATGATAAACGAGTGCTGTCCTGAGTACTTGTCCAACTTGGTCCCACAACTAGTATCGGCAGTTAATCCATATCACCGCAGAAGGCCTCTAGAACGTAGAGTACCCCCATACAAAACTGAACTTTATAAAAACTCTTTTCTTCCTTCAACCACAGTATTGTGGAATGATCTCCCCGAGGAAATTCAAGAAAGCCCATCCATTAGCTTATTAAAAAGACACCTTTCCAAAGATGATCCACTTGTTCCATTGTACTATTACCATGGGACACGACAGCAGCAGGTTTTACATGCCCGACTCCGACTTGGCGTAAGTAGCCTTAATTATGACATGTTCCGCCGTCACTTGTTAGAAGACCCAGTCTGTCAATGTGGGCATCCTGCAGAAACATCTGAACATTTCCTCCTTTTTTTCCCTATATTCGGCATTGTACGTACGCAGACAATTAACCAATTAGACCCTACTTTTCGAAACATCAACACCTTATTGTTTGGCAGTGACCGTCTCTCCCCACAAGAAAACGCCAAAATCTTTTCAAAAGTTCACGCATTCCTCACATCTAGTGACCGCTTCGTTTAGAAACTAGCAAATAGCCCAATGATGCAAAAATCACCTCTGATTGGTAACCTTGATACCAGTTAAACCAATCTCCATTTGTTTCCCTCTCCCTAGTAGTTACACCCCATCCCTTCGCACCACAAGTTTATTAATAGCTGTCAGAGAGAAACTGACCAGATAATTGAATAGACGAGTTAATCACTATTTTAAATATCTGCTCACGTGCAAACACGTAGCCTCGAACTATCTGTGTGTGTTTGTTTGTGTGGGTGGGTGTGTGCGTGTGTGTGTGCGTGTACACGCATTGTTTTTATTTTACTTTCGTTTTTTTACATGCAGGTGACTTTTTTTTTCTTTTTTTCCCTTTTTTTTTCTTTTTTTCCCTTCCTCCAAACTGATTTTTTTCTCTAATCGTTTTAGATTGCTGCAGGTATTTATTTACCGTTAATCGACAGCTGCTATATTGTGTACAGTTTACTCTTAGGTGCATGTATCTGTTTCTCGTTAGTTAGTTCATTCATTTATTTCTTTATTACTTTTATTTTTCTAGTTCGACGTTATTGCATTTCTTGTCTGTTATACTATAGTTATATGTTTGTTTTCTTTTCATTGTTGAAAAGATTAATTTATATGTTTGTTTTCTTTTCATTGTTGAAAAGATTAATTTATATGTTTGTTTTCTTTTCATTGTTGAAAAGATTAATTTTAATTTATGTGGTTCTGTTTTTTTTAAAATTGCTTTGTATTTGTTCCTGCTCGCTAGACATTTCATTGTTGTCATTTGACAAAGGGTAGCACTTATTTAAGCTTTGCTTTTGTGTGCCCTTTATGTTCTCCATGCTTTGTTTACTTGTTTCGTGAATAATAAAATTTTGTTTAAATCAAACTGTCTCGTCAAATTCAGGTCAGGTCACGTTGGCCTCTGATACCACAAACTGTTTCGTCAAATTCAGGTCAGGTCACGTTGGCCTCTGATACCACAAACTGTCTCGTCAAATTCAGGTCAGGTCACGTTGGCCTCTGATACCACAAACTGTTTCGTCAAATTCAGGTCAGGTCACGTTGGCCTCTGATACCACAAACTGTTTCGTCAAATTCAGGTCAGGTCACATTGGCCTCTGATACCACAAACTGTTTCGTCAAATTCAGGTCAGGTCACATTGGCCTCATGCTTTCAAGTGTTACTCTGCCACCACTACTACTACTGTTACTGCAGGTACTACTACTACTAGGAGTACTAAAGCTGCTGTTGCTCCTCCTCCTCCTCCTCCTACTACTACTACTACTATTTCTACTACTACTTAACTACTACTACTACTACTACTACTACTACTACTACTACTACCTGTGCATGCTTATGGTGATAAGAATAATGATAAAAACTTAGCAGGTGCATAGTTAACATGTTTTGAAACAGGACTGCAAAGTGAATGAATGCTAGCTGCATTGGTATTCTCATCATCATCATCATCATCATCATCATCATCATCATCATCATCATCATCATCATCATCATCATCATCATCATCATCATCTCTACCAACCACTCCTAAACTACTCACACTACTATTATTGAAGGTATTGAAGGAATGCTAACTGCATCAATTTGGTTTTCTCATCATCATTGTAAGGAATTGACTTAATGATAAGATTCGTTCAACTCTCGATTCCAGTGAAAAGTTTGTTTTACGTCATTGTCGTAGATGCTGACGCAATTTCCGCATTTCCGGTTTTCCTTATGTCATGAAGAGAATGGTGGTGTGGCTGTAGGTCTGTGTTTATTGATGTAATCTTGTACAGCCCTCTTTGGAGGTACGTAGACCAGTAGATAATACAGAGAATAAGTACATTGGTCTTAAGGAATTTATAATAATAATATAGATTTTGATGGAAATGTATTTAGAATAGGGACTTGAAAAGTCAAGGTCATAGAATGGAGAAAATGACCGTTGTTTTGCCCTAAGAAGACCGGCGAATGTTCATTATGAATAGATTTAATGTGGGAATAATTTTATGACATAAACATTATGTAATGTAACATAAACATTAAGGATTTTGTTCACATTATCTGTTTTAGGGTTTTTATGTTTGATGTAATCGGCGCTGTATCAAGGGAAAATCATGTTGTGATCTGTCCATCAACATTGGGGAGCCGCTCATCTTCTTTCCATCGGACCTTCATCGTACATTGACTTTGCAATCAGCCAGTGTCGCTGGCCCCGGACGCAAGCTTATCCAAAGAAACAACCTGCGACGCTAGCTCGCGAAAACATTTCACTAAGGCCTTCTCCAAATAGTTAACTGTATTTTGGCCTAGTTCATCGTGTAACGGGGCCAACACGCCCATAATCATCTCTCTTAAGACCGGCGCAGGCGTCGAAGCCTGAATAGACCGGTCACACCTAGTGACCTTAGCCGGTACCTCCATAGGAGTATCGTCAGACTCCTCAGCCGAGGAGGCAGCCTCCAGACACTTAGTTAGGGCATCCACGGTTGCCGACAATGCGGTCACGGTCCGTGTAAGCCGCTCGATGGTCCCCTCCAAACCCCGGATGGACACCCAGGGATCCCCCACCCTTTCTACCACTGTATCTCGGCAGCCAACACGGGGCAACGGCCCACTGTCCCGGACACCCGGTATATGCACCGCAGCAGTCGCGCCCGGCCTGTCAACAGCACTACCAATTTGAACCGGTCCACCAGCTCCAGGCGGACCCACTCCCCCTGCGCCACCGGAGGCCACATCAGGCAGCTGCGCGGAAGAAACCGCAGCAGCATATGACTGTCCCCGTGTCGCTTCTGAACGGATCCGTTTTGCGGATGACATTGATGGATTGGCTGGAGAGGAACAAGAACTTGAACAGCTGGTACAGAGGCTTGACACCACCTCCAAAGTCTATGGAATGGAAATAAGTGCAGAGAAGACCAAAATGATGACCAACAACACCAATGGCATCAACACGGACATCAAATCCCTCCACACAGTGCATAGCTTCAAATATTTAGGAGCCATTGTATCAGACAATGGGTCCCGACAGGAAGTCCTCTCCAGGATCGCTCAAACAAACTCCTGCCCTGGCGAGGTTGAAGCCAATTTGGAAAGACAGGACTATCAGTCTACATTCCAAGGTAAGGCATCTGCGCTCCCTTGTCATCTCCATTTTCCTATATGCTTGCGAAACATGGATCCTCACAGCAGATCTCCAACGAAGAATACAAAGCATGGAGATGAGGGGCTACAGAAGACTTCTGGGCATTTCCTATACTCAGCACATCACCAACCACGAAGTCCGACAGACCATCACACAAGCCATTGGACAACACGATGACCTGCTCACAGTGGTGAAAAAACGGAAACTCCGATGGTATGGCCACGTCACCAGATCATCCGGTCTTGCAAAGACTATCCTGCAAGGCACAGTGCAAGGAGGTAGAAGAAGAGGGAGACCGAAAAAGAGGTGGGAGGACCACTCTGGTTAAACGATCATCTGTGGTGCCTCTACGACCTTGGAGTTACGGGATAGGATACGATAGGCATAATATAAGTGCCAGTTCTATTGCACTTACAGTCCACCTCCACCCCACCCCCCCAACCCACTCCACACCTCCCCTAAATTCTGTCGAGTCAATGCCCTGTAATACATACTTTTAAAATCGTGGTTGTAATGTCTAGACAGCGTCCATTTTTAATTATGTGCCAGTTTTAAAGATATTGGAGAATAGCGAGTCTGCGTGTGTGCGTAATATAAACCGCAGTAATTAAAAACATATAATCGGTTTGCGAAGAAAAACGTTATGCAACAGCAATTATGCAGACAGCTGCGATATCGGAAAGGGCGGAGAACGCGTACGTTCGCGTCAATACTTTCGACAACTTGTGTCACAAAGCAATACATCATGGGTTTCACGACTCGGTTTTCTAAACCTGTGATAAAATAGGGGTTCAAAGAGGATGAGGGAGAGAAAATAAATGTGTTTATTGCTAATTTAGCAAATAGTGTAATTTCAACATGTCTACATTCCAAGGTAATTAGTTAGTTTTGCTTTGTCACACTAAAGACCTGTCTAAAAGTGGAAGGTTCGTGGATGTTCACAAACATTTTTTTTTCAATGTTCACGATCCATACAAACTAGTTTGGTTCTTAACTGGACTGAAAAAAAAGGGTACAGGAACCTAGGTATGACGGCCCACTAGCGCCAAAACCGAGAATTGCCATTATTATGAGATAATTCCAAATAACACGTGTTCTGTGTAATGTACAGATACCGGAAATCCACAGTGGTAATTAATAATTATTAGTTTTTGCCACGAGCCCTCCTTGAGTCAAGTTTGTGAAACTACAAAAAAAGGATCGGACTGTCTGCGCCGGGAACCGTTCTAAGCGAACCTGATTGACTTGAAAATTCACGTGACACTTTTATAATAATAATAATAATAATAATAACGGATTTTTATATAGCGGGTACTCCAGCCTATGACCAGACTCACCACGCTTTACATAGTCATTACATATAAATACATGCACTCGATGAAACATCACTTTTACTACAATACACCAAAAGACGGGACAGTAAAGGTACAGACTATTTACAACTATGTACATAAATTACAAAAAAGACAAAAATATACTATTTACAACTATGTACACAAATGACAAAAAAGACAGAAAATAGAATAGCAAAAACCTATTCACAACTATTTATATGCCCGGTTAGGCCCAGGAGAAAAAAAACAGTATAAATATTTACAGCCGTTTATACACTTACGGATCAGACATAGACAAAAGATGAGAGAATGGCAGCGGGATACAAATCAATCTGAATAATGCAGTTTGAAGAGGTGGGTTTTGAGGGCCTTTTTGAATGCTTGTGTTGACTGTATGTTGCGGATATGGGAGGGAAGGGAATTCCACTGCTTAGTTGCGGAGTAAGCGAATGCACGTTGGCCGTATGTCTTAGTGCGGGTGACGGGAACCTTGAGTGTGCGAGTGTCAGCAGAAGATCTTAAAGTGCGTGAAGGGGAGTAGACAGACAGTAGATCAGCAAGGTAGGAAGGACAAGAATCTGTGAAGAGGTTGTGACAGAGAACAGAGAGTTTGTACTCTATGCGTGCTTGCACAGGAAGCCAGTGAAGGGAATGTAGTAGAGGTGTGATGTGATCGCGTTTCTTAGCTCGGAATACTAGTCTAGCTGCTGAGTTCTGAACCTTTTGTAGTTTGTCAATGATGTGTTTCGGGAGCCAGCAAGGAGAGAGTTGCAATAGTCAAGACGAGAAAGGACGAGAGCGCAGACTAGGGTTTTGGTGGCAGGGACTGTAAGATAGTGGCGAAAGGAGCTGATTTGGCGTATGGCCGTGTATGCAGAGCGACAGACGTTGGAGATGTGGTTGTTGAGGGACAGGTCATCGGAGAGAATGTAGCCGAGATTTCTTGATGAGGATGAGAACTGAATGTTTGTTGTCCCTACTGTTAGCGATGTTGGGAGGGGCGAGAGTGAGGAGGAGGAGGAGGTGTTGTGCTTGTGAATGAGGAGGGCTTCGGTTTTATCGTCATTAAGCTTAAGCTTGTTGAGTGTCATCCATGACTTGATGTCTGTGATGCAGTTCTCCAAAGTCTGAACAGTGGAATTAATGAGAGAGGGGGCGGTGGATTTATACAGTTGTGTGTCGTCTGCAAATGACTGACTCTCAACAGCATGCTTTCTAAGCAGGAGAAGCAGTGGCTTGGTGTACAGAGTGAATAACACCGGCCCTAAAACGGAACCCTGAGGCACGCCGCACACCAAGTCTGCACCAATATCAACAAAACTCAGCCATCTTAATTTGAAGAAGCGGAACTTTTCATGGAGTACTATATGACGGCCTACTAGCGCCAAAACCCGAGAGTTACCATTACCACGAGATAATTGAAATTACCACGTATTCTGTGTAATTTACAAAGATACCAGTAATCCAATGTTAATTATTAATTATCAGTATTTGCCATGCCTTCCTAGCGCCAAACCTTGATAATTATAAATATCATGAGATAATTACAAATATCATGGAAAAATTACTATTATTAAGGGATAATTACAATTGCCATTGAAAAAATTATAACTATCTTCAGGTGAACATATTTAATTTTTAGTTTTGGCTCTAGCAATCGGTCTGAAAATGGGCCAAAACCGAAATTTGTAATTTTCACTTGATAATTACAATTTTTATGTCTTAGTTGTAAATATGTTGTTGATATTTGTAATTATTGCTTTTGCGGTAATAACACGTTCTTCGTTAAAGAAAAGAGGTCACAACCATCTCACTAAGTCCACCACTAAATTTAACAGAAAGTAGTAATGTTTGTCGGACGGAATACCGGAGGTTTTCCCGGTCTTGACATTGGCAAAAAACGAACCGCAAGAAAATAATAAATGATTTGTTGAAGCGAATATCTCTGCAAGGATACCACAAACTGTCTCGTCAAATTCAGGTCAGGTCACGTTGGCCTCGGATACCACAAACTGTTTCGTCAAATTCAGGTCAGGTCACGTTGGCCTCGGATACCACAAACTGTTTCGTCAAATTCAGGTCAGGTCACGTTGGCCTCATGCTTTCAAGTGTTACTCTGCCACCACTACTACTACTGTTACTGCAGGTACTACTACTACTACTAGGAGTACTAAAGCTGCTGCTGCTGCTGCTCCTCCTCCTCCTCCTACTACTACTATTATCACCAACCCCTCCTCCACTACTCGCACTACTATTATTATGACCACCACAACTTCTAAAACCACAACCATTGCTGTAATAACCGCTACCAACAACTCCCCTCTTACACCACCCATCCCCCCCCCCCTTCCTCCTCCCTCTAAATTCTGCTGACTGTGAAGTGCACAATATTTTTTTAATCGTTTATGTAAAGTATAATAATTTAATTGCCAGTTCTAAAGATATTTGATATTGCATTAGCCTAACCCTCACTCTACCCTACCCCTAAAGTCAGCCGACTGTGAAGTGCAATGCCCTGTAATACACAAACCATACTTTTAAATTCGTTTTTAATATGTCTAGACAGCTTCCATGTAATGATTTAGGTGCAAGATAATGGAAAACAGCAAGTCTGCGGATGTGCGTAATATGATCCGCAGTAATAGAAAAATAGTCGGTTTGCGAAGAAAACAGTTATGCAACAACAATTATGCCGACAGCTGCGGTATAATAAGGGACGGAGAACGTTAATCCCTTCCACAACTTCTTTCACAAAGCAATAAATCATGCGTGTCCCGACTCAGTTTTCTAAACCTGTCATAACAGGGTTTCAAAGCCTGTTTTGCGGATGACATTTATGAACTGGCTGGAGAGGAAAAAAAAACTTTAACAGCTGGTACAGAGGCTTGACAACACCTCCAGAGCCTATGGCATGGAAATAAGTGCAGATAAGTCCACAATGATGACCAACAACACCAATGGCATCAACACGGACATCAAAGGCCAAGGCCAATCCCTCAACACAGTGCATAGCTTCAAATACTTAGGAGCCACTGTATCAGACAATGGGTCTCGAAAGGAAGTCCTCTCCAGGATCGCTCAAACAACTGCTGCCCTGACAAGGTTGAAGCCCATTTGGAAAGACAAGACCATCAGTCTACATTCCAAGGTAAGGCTGCTGCGCTCCCTTGTCTTCTCCATCTTCCTATACGCTTGCGATACATGGACCCTCACACAGCAGATCTACAACGAAGAATACACGGCATAGAGATGAGGTGCTACAGAAGACTTCTGTGCATTTCGTATACCCAGCACATTACCAACGACGAAGTCTGAAAGACCATCACACAAGCCATTGGACAATACGATGACATGCTCACAGTGTTGAAGAAACGGAAACTCCGATGGTATGACCACGTCACCAAAACATCAGGCCTTGCAAAGACCATCCTGCAAGGCACGGTGCAAGGAGGCAGAAGAAGAGGGAGACAGAAAAATGTTGGAGGACAACATTCGAGAATGGACTGGCTTTACACTGAGCGAAGCCATGAGGGTTACTGAGGACAGAGAAAGATGGAGTACGCTGGTTAAACGATCATTTGTGTGTCCTAACGACCTTTGAGTTACAGGATAGGATAGGATAGGATAGGATTGTTTTATTCATGTATTTTAAAAATCTAGGGGCAGATTCAAATTCTTTATTGAAAAGTGACATGCAATTCATGAAGTATACATTTCGCCGCGAAGCACATTAAAAAAAATTAATATCACAGTCAAACAGTTAACAATGGACAAATAAGATTAAGAACAATAAAAGAAACCTGTTAAGAGTACATAACTAGCAGGCAATAAAAAGCTAACAACACTATACTACCTGGTTTGCAGTATGTCTGAAATCAAATTGACACAGTCGCAGCAACTCACATTCCACATTCACCCATGGCAATGCATCCACAGCTACAGAGATACAACAACACAGAGCATAGTTTGCATCCATCATCTTGACTGGACCATCTCCATCATTATTCCCATGATAGAAAGAAGAAGTAATAGAATAGGAAGAAGAAGAAAAAAAAACCAATAACTACAATCTGTGTGTCAAACACACATGCACCCCACCACCATCATCTCCACCCATGCACAAACCTACAACATGGGATGCTGGGGCTCCCAGAGGCAGCTCTTATATTCTCAATGGCAAAATTAAAAATCAAATAGATTCTATCCTATCCTATCACGTAACTCGGAGGTCGTAGGGGCACCACAGATGATCGTTTAACCAGCGTACTCCATCGTTCTCTGTCCTCAGCAACCCTGATGGCTTCGCTCATTGTCAAATAGACTACATACAGATGCATTTATTATTTCATAACATTATGACTAATACACAGTTCTTTTCTTTATTCCAGAAAATGAAGTGCTCTAGCTTTCACATTCCTGGACGACTGCTTGGAGCATGGTGCCTACCAAATGCATCTACAAGAGCTTTGCTGAGCAGTCCCGGGCCTCCCGTATGAATGACTGACAAAAACCACGATCTACCCTAAGCTGTGGCAGTCAGAAAGGGACAGAGATGGGCCCCAAAAGCACTGCAAAGATCAGCTATCCAAGTCGTGGAAGTGTACAGAAGTGATGTTTTTTGTTTTTTTTAAAGCATTAAGATCAAAGCCAGAAGCATAAAATGTTAGCGAGACAAAGAGAATTACAGAGCAGCTTTTCCGACTCTCCTTTGCAACCCCTTCTGACAGCACTAATATTTTTTCCTCTATAAATTTATGTCAGTTTATTGGATCTCTTTGTCTTCCATTAGTTCAAGACTGCAATCCTGTGATAATCTGCTGTAAAGTCTATTATTACTACCACACTCTGTATTATATATAGTGCGATACTCAGGCAATTTATGGATAACCCTCATCCCTTTTAACCTGATTGGACTCTAACAATTCGTACTAGTTTATTACCTGCTTGACTTCAGGATTTTGTTGTAGTTTTTCATTATTCTGTTTACTTCACAGAATGTGTCTGGGAGTATTCTACTCTACATCTGTCTGTTAATAAGTAGTTCATTTATGATTTCATTTATTTACCAGTCTCGTTGTTTATTTATTTTATAGTTATGGTAGTAATGCTAATTTTAGTTTATAACCATTACACCAATCACTCTAAATTTCTGTAAAAGAAAAAAACAAAACAAAAACTTCCATCCAGCCTAGTCAGATATATTAATTTTTTAAAATATATTTGCTCTGGAACCCTGTGTTACTGCTCTACTTTCAGTTCTACAGCTATCGCCCTTCAAAATAAACCGGTCCTGATTTGGCTCGGAAGAGTCCGCTGGACCTAAAGCAACAATCAATCAATCAATCAATCATACAAAATAAACTATAAAGAAATAGTCTGAGCAGAACCTTGCCTGGCAGCTGAGCCTCCAATTAGTTTGCTGTGCTTGATACTCTACCAACCTATTTATTGATGTGGGAAGTTGGTGGGTGTGCGTGTGTTTTTAATTGAAATATTTTACCTTTGTGCTTGTGTATAAGACATTTTTCATATTTACAAACTTGTGAATGTGTGATTTGCAAATATTATATAATGGCGGGATATTTGAAGTGAATAAAATTTTGAGATTGGGTTGAAAGTTTCTCTTGTTACCTGCATCTGGAGGATTGCAGTTGTTTTTCATTGCGACATAATGGGCTGTATCAAAGTGTATGTAGCTGCTGTGATGTTTCATACAGATTTATTGAATTCAATTAAATAACTTCAAAGTAAAACAAAAAATTGCAATTGGAAAATGAACTTTTACTTTCAGAAATGTTGACAACAAATTATTTTTAAAACGGTTCTTCTGCCTTCCTGCTCAGAATATCATTTCCTATCCTATCTTTTCTTATCCCGTAAATCGAAGGTCGTTGGGGCACCACGGATGATCGTTTAACCAGCGTACTCAATTTTTCTCTGTCCTCAGCAACCCTCATGGTTTTGCTCAGTGTCAAGCTAGTCCATTCTCGAATGCTGTCCTCCCACCTCTTTTTCTGTCTCCCTCTTCTTCCGCCTCCTTGCACTGTGCTTTGCATGATGGTCTTTGCAAGGCCTGATGATCTGGTGACGTGGCCACACCATCGGAGTTTCCGTTTCTTCAAAACTGTGAGCATGTTATCGTGTTGTCCAATGGCTTGTGTGATGGTCTTTCGGACTTCGTTGTTGGTGATGTGCTGGGTATAGGAAATGCCCAGACGATTTCTGTAGCACCCCATCTCCATGATTTGCATTCTTCGTTGTAGATCTGCTGTGAGGGTCCATGTTTCGCAAGCGTATGGGAAAATGGAGATGACAAGGGAGCGCAGCAGCCTTACCTTGGAATGTAGACTGATGGTCTTGTCTTTCCAAATGGGCTTCAACCTTGTCATGGCAGCAGTTGTTTGTGCGATCCTGGAGAGGACTTTCTGTCGGAATTCTTTTTTTTTTTAATTTAATAAATCACAATACGTACATATACAACATCAAAACATCAAATACATACATTTTCTAGTTTATAGTAAACAAAAAATCACACAAACAGAGACAAGCATACATCCAAGCAGGAATCTATGAACACTAGAAGCATGTAAATGCCTTTTCGCAGTTCCAAGAGCAGCCCAGTTGTTGTTGTTGTTGTTGTTGTTTGTAGATTATAGTCACACGACACTTTCGCATATAGGTGACTACTGGACCGATTTATACTGACACCAGCGGGCCAGTTGTTGGTAAAGGGGAAAATAATATGATCACACGTTGACCAATCCGGGATTCGAACCAGCGACCTTTCGGTTAATAGCAAGACGCTCTTACCAACTGAGCTACCCGGCCCCACAGCAGCCCAGTAGAATATATCGTGTCTTAAGTATTTATAATATAATATTTAACATTTCAGGAGTAGAAGAAGAAAAAAAAGAGAAAAAAAAAGTATACGGCACACAAGAAATCACTGTACATTTTTTTTTTTAAATATTCAAAGGCTTTTCTATACAACATCCAGTCGGAAGAAAAACGGGAGCCGGGGTTAATAAAAGCTTTTGCTCTTTCAGCCTCAAAATATTGTTTGAGTCTTATTAGAAAAGAGGTTAGCGACGGTGGCACTGCCTTCTGTTTGGAGCAAAAGATATTGTATTTGGCTGTCAACAAGAAGAGATCAATAACTCTGTCAGTCTTTGTATCATTATTAACTCCGAACATAGTTAGTTCCCGTGAAAGTATAAAACCTGAGCAATGCGGGAAAGTATCAGTGATCCAGTTTTGAATTTCAATCCATTTTGGCATTTAGAGCAATCCCACAAAAGATGCAGTAAGGTTTCTTCATCTTGTTGACAGAATGTACATAAGGCGAGGGAATGATACGTCTTTGGTATAGAAAGCGGCCTGTAGGAAGAATCCTGTATAGAACTTTATATTGAAACCATCTTAGTTTAGAATCATGTGTTGTAAATATGATTTGCTTAAACAACTTTTGATAGTCTAATTGGATGTTGAATTCTACATTCCACTTTTCAATAGCTTTAGGGATATCCGGACAATAGATTAAAGCTGAATATATTTGCTTCACATCTCCTTTCGATAAATACCGCCAAACTAAGGCATCTTCGATTATAAATTCGCTTTCTGTTTCAATGTGCAGTGCGCTTTGGTAGCGTTTGACATCACGCGTTACACCTTCATATAACAAAAAATTGGTTGTAACATTCGGGTATTTATGCTTAAATTCATTAAAAGATAAATAGCCATTCAGTCCAATGATATCCCCAATTTTAACAATATCATTCTGCAACCAGTCCCGAAGAAAGATTACTTTGTGATCCCTGCAAATATTGACATTGTAAAAAATGTTTTCAGAGACAAATTCATTGAATGTATTAGGTGTGCATTTAGAAAATAACTGTTTAACATGTTTAAATACATCGACCCAAAATAGATTATTACATTGTTTCATAACAACATTAGCAATTTCTCCGCCGTCCAGTTTTATATCAAAAATCCAGTGACAGGTTGCTTTAACAATGTTAGAAATGTTCCCTTCATCACGCAATATGCGCATCAACCAACTAAATTTCAAAGCTGACTTAACCGATTTAACGTCTAACATCTTCAGGCCACCATGCGTATAATCCTGACACGCACGAGTGCGGTTAACTTTATCCGGTTTATTATCCCAAAGAAATTTGTAAAGCATATTATTAATAGCATTCAAACACTCAGCGCCTGGGTCTGGTAAATTCATTAGCAAATGAGTAACCTTTGAAACGGCGAGAGTTTTTATTACAATTATTTTCCCAAAAGGCGTCAAATTTCGTTTAGACCAAACAGTAAACAACTTTCGTAAATCGACAAGTTTATTATCATAATTCAACTTTACTATTTCGGACTCATCCACGGAAAAAATTATACCAAGAACTTTAAAAAAAAAGCTGGATTCCATTGAAAATTCAGTTCTGGCAGAAACCTCTGTTGAGAGTACTTTTTGGACCCAATCCAAACAGCGGTACACTTGTCAAAATTTATTTTTAGACCAGAGTAATCTGCATGTAGCTTTAAGACGTTTAGACACTCAACAAATGATTCTTTCCTGCCATCAAGGAAAAAAGTTGTATCATCAGCGTACTGGGATAGCAAAATTTCCTCATCTAAAATCTTAATACCCTTGATACCCTTATTGTTCTTAATCATGATGGACAAGATCTCAGCACATACCAAAAAAATATACGGCGATATGGGATCTCCTTGCCTCGTTCCTCTAAAAATATCAAACCACGTCGAGTAATGACCATTGACATAGACACAAGATTTAATGTTCTTATAAAACGTACTGATCCAACGCCTCATGTCAGGACCAAAATTAAAGCTACATAAACATTTATCGATGAAAGACCAGGCCACAGAATCAAAAGCCTTTTCTATGTCAACCATAAATAGCAACCCAGGCACCTCATTATTATTACAATAAACAAGCGTATCATATAACAGTCTAATATTTTCACCAATGAATCGTCCTTTTAAAAAACCCTTTTGCTGATCACCTATTAACTGATCCAAAAACAATTTCATTTATTGTTAGCTATGCAAGTGGAAGCAATTTTATAAACTGTATTTAATAACGTGATAGGTCTCCAATTTTTAACAAAACGTTTGTCTTTACCCTCTTTAGGAATGCAAGTTATTACCCCTTGTCGTTGAGTAATGGACATTTCTCCTTTATCGAAACCAGAATTAATAGATCTCGTTAAAAATTCACCCAAATCAGTGAAAAAGAATTTGAAAAACTCCGCAGTAAAGCCATCTGATCCTGGGCTCTTATCATTCTTCATATTTTTCAGAGCAGAACAGACCTCGTGCAAAGAGACCCGACCCTCTATTTGTTCACGTTCTAGATCAGACAGTTTAGCTTTTATATTTAAAGTATCAAAATTAACATCAACAACATCACGTTCTCTTGAGGCCTACAAATTCTTATAAAAAGTCTGCACTTCCTTTACAATATCAGAGTTATCATGTAAAACATTACCATCATCAGTCTGAAGAATGGGCATAGATTTTTGCACAAAGTACCTTTTCTCAAGGTTACAGAAATATTTAGTATTTTTTTCACCTTCGTTAATCCACCGGGAACGTGAGCGAATAATAATACCTTCAATCTTCTTTCTTCTTAATTCTACGAGTACTCTTCTCTTGTTTTCCAACAACTCGATATTATTATCTAACAAGTGCTCCTCTAGCAATTTAATATCTTGAATCAAAGTCTCTTCCATTTTAACTTCTTCTCTCTTTTTGTAACTTCCATAAGAAATACATTTCCCTCGAATTTCTAAAAGGATAGTCTCAAAAACCAATTGGTCATGTATAGTTAGACATATGTCAGAATCGTAAACAAGCTGAAAAGAGTCAAAATTGTACACAGGCACAGCATACTGTTTTTTAACATCAAGAATAGTTTGTTTAACAATCTCAACAAATTTAGCATCTCTCAACAGGGAGAGGACTTTCTGTCGGTATTCATTGTCTGATGCAATGGGGCGCCTAAATAATTGAAGCTAAGCACTGTGTTGAAGGACTGGCCTTGGACTTTGATGTCCATGTTGATGCCATTGGTGTTGATGGTCATCATTTTGATATTCTCTGCACTTATTTCCATTCCATAAGATTTGGAGGTGGTGTCAAGCCTCTGTACCAGCTGTTCACGTTCTTGTTCCTCTCCAGCCAATCCATCAATCTCATCAAGAAAACGGAGGTTGGAGATTGCTCTACCCCATAGGCTGACTGTGCCTTCGTGATCGGCAAGAGCATCTGACACGATGCGCTCCAGGAAGATGTTGAAGAGTGTTGTAGAGAGTAGGCATCCTTGACGATTGTTGTTCTGAACCAGTTTCCGATGGCGCTGTTATGGAGGACTGCACTGTAGCATTGTCATACAGTCTTTTGATGAATTCAATAATGTTAGGGCTAATGTTGTACACTCTCATAGTTGCCCACAGACCTGCATGCCAGACTCGGTCAAACGCTTTCGTGAAGTCTACAAACACATGATAAAGATGTTGTTGGTGCTGTAGGTATTTCTCGAAGATTATTCTGAGGTTGAAAATCTGTTCAGTGGTACTTCGCCATTCCCTGAATCCTGCTTGTTCTTTAGCTATGATTTGTTCAGCTAGGGGTTTCAACCTGTTGAGTATTATTTTCAGGAGGACCTTGTTGGGATACCTGATGAGGCTGATGGTGCGATAATTTTCACACTCCTAAAGGTTACCTTATTGGGAAGAGTGATGACAAGTCACTGGGTCCATGGTGTAGGCTACTTGCCATTCTGCCAGGTCTTGTTACAGATAATGTTGAGGGCGTCAATCATCGCTTCCCCTGCTGCTTAAAGCAATTCCGCGGGTATGTTGTCCACTCCTGCTGACTTCCTCAGTGAATGCACTGCTGCCTCAACTTCCTCTCGAAGAATTGGGAGGATTCTTCGTCTTCTCTGCTATAACTGATAGGTCTCCGTTTGGTGTGTGGTTCTAAAGATCAGAGCAGTACTCTGTCCATCTGTCCAAGACATCTTGTTCTTCTGTAAGGCATATGCAAGATTTGCTTTGGATCGCGGAGACCTTGGGCTGTTTAACACTTGTCAACCGCTTCACAGTCTGGTAGGCCTTCTTGCTGTGTTCTTGTTCAGACTGTTCACTATTTCCTGGCATTGCTCTTCTATCCAGTTCTGCTTTGCTATACGCATGCCTTTTCGGATGTCATTGTTGGTTTATCTGTAGGCATGAGCTCCCTGTGATGTGTTCTTTTTCTTTTTCATCTCTCTTCATTTATCACACATGTCCAAATGTTCAGGTGTGATCTATGGTTTCTTCTTTGGGCGGTGCTTGCCAAGGATCTCAGTGGCGGCATCTGTCACAGCTGAGTTGAAGGTGGTGGTCATGGTGTTGACATCAACTTCACCAGCTTTCAAAATGAGCAGTGATGCAAATTTTCCTCCAATTCTGGCTTGGAATATTTCTGCCACCTCCGGGTCTTGCAGTTTGTCCAGGTCAAACTTTAGTCTAGTGCACTTTGCTGTGTTTACTCTCTTCAAATTGAGCCGGATTGACATCATCACAAGATCGTGGTTACTTCCGATGTCTGCTCCAATAGCGAATAGGGCTCAAATAGAGCCAATTTCAAACTATAGTTTATTACAGAATATTCTCTCTGCGTATCCCCTTTCCTCGCGAATTTGTCCGATTCTTCAATGCCATGCATATATGCCTAAATGGGAAGGAACTCAACAAAAATTAATTCCAATACCTCTAGTTCTTACACAATGTATGAAATATTTTGTATCAAATATCACAGTATGAGAATGCATCTGAATGGTTTGCCATCGTGTTTGCATTATAACTGGAAAGTAAGAAATACGTGTGATTTTCTTAACTGAAATATGCGCAATATAAAATTACATACAATATCAGTACAACTTATGTTAATCTGATGAATAAAAATTGATACAACAACAACAACAAAAATTACATACAATAAACTAAAACATAATAAATAAACACATAAACAAATAATAAATAAATTAGTTACCGTCTTTTGGACAGCCGTTCGTAAGAAGTGAGTTTAGTTCGGACACCCACATCTTTAATTCCATAGTACCGTCGTGCAGCGGACAGACGTCGTCAGCGGAAGGGGCTGAAAATAGATAAATTAACTAATAATGTCACAAATATACAAGTATTTATTTAATAATGTCAAAAATATACAATTATTTATTTAAATAATTATTTTACAACCAAAACGCGCTCTACACATCAGAAGGGGAGGGTGTGGGTGTGTGTGGGCTTATTTTTCCTCAATGTTACGTTACTATTCCATTGCTGTCACTGTGTTTGTTGCCACTACGAAATCCTGTCTTGTCTTGCAAAGCGACAATCCACATTTTTCTTTCTGAGAAATAAATAATGCATTGACTTGAGCAATGTGTAAGATAATAAAAAATATGAACGAAATATAAGTCTCATTCCTAACTAATTGAATATTTATCCTTTCCCCCCCCCCCCCTACTCCCAACTTCACCTTTTACCCCACCGCCCAGTCTTCTTCTTTCTATCCCTTACCAACACCCACCGGATTTTTAATAGACCTACTGCAACCACACGAAATTTCTGTAAACCTTCATTCATGAAAACTATAATAATAATAATAATAATAATAATAATAATAATAATAATAATAATAATAATATATAATAATAATAATAATAATAATAATAATAATAATAATAATAATAATAATCATCATCATCATCATAATCATAATACTGCAACCACCGGAAATTTCTGTAAACCTTCATTCATGAAAACTATTATAATAACAATAATAATAAGATAAGATAAGATAAAATAAGATAAGATATTACTTTATTAATCCAAAAACATGGAAATTACATTGTCAATTAAACATGTCCATTCATTCTTCTTTTACACACACATAAATATTTATACATTATTAATGATCTTCAAACATTTATTTATTTTCATAATGCAGATATTTCAATTAAGCAGTAAAACGGATTAACGTAAGAACAGATAAATATGAGAATTTAAAACTTATTAGTGTGTAAACATATAAACTATTTATACAAAAACAGTAGTTTAAAAAAAATTAAAAAAAATTAAACTAACTAAGCTGCATGAGAGTTGTAGAGTATGTTTAGTAAGACCTACCGACTTGTTTGTTATGTGCTTGAATGGCAAGTGGTATGAATGAGTTCCTGTACCTATTTGATGTTCCCGCTGGTGCCCTAAAACGTCCACTCCTGTCTATCCGTCGAGAGTCAAATTCCAAGAAAAGTGGATGGTTACTGTCAGCCAAAATTGCAGTCAGCTTTTTTGTCACTTGTCTGCTATGTATCGTCGCTATGTCATCCTGTTCCCTCCCAACCACCCCACTAGCCCTCTTTATCTGTTTGTCCAATCTTCGTTTTTCTGTTTGTGATACGTTTCCTCCCCAACATGAGAT
Source organism: Oncomelania hupensis (assembly GCA_036898135.1). Lineage (NCBI taxonomy): Eukaryota > Metazoa > Mollusca > Gastropoda > Littorinimorpha > Pomatiopsidae > Oncomelania > Oncomelania hupensis. The sequence continues at coordinate 27,125,748 of CM072520.1, forward strand.
TCCAAAAGAAATGATGCTTCCTATTACAGCTGTAAAAACATTTGTAAAATTTCCTGTTTTACATTAAAG
>CM072520.1:27130816-27210100 GCA_036898135.1 Oncomelania hupensis
CACAGCTGAGTTGAAAGTGATGGTCATGGTGTTGACATCTACTTCACCAGCTCCCAAAATGAGCGGTGGTGCTAATTTCCATCCTATTGTGGCTTGGAATATTTCTGCCACCTCCGGGTCTTGCAGTTTGTCCAGGCCGAACTTCAGTATGGTGAACTTTGCTGTGTTGACTCTCTTCAAGTGGAGTCAGAAAGACATCATCACGAGATGGTGGTCACTTCCGATGTCTGCTCATAAAAACGTGCGTATCATGCCAATGTTGACGCATGAGCTGAAGCGTTTTTTGACCATGGTGTAGTCAATCTTCTTATGATGCTCTCCGCTGAAACAGTGACAGGTCCATTAGCTGGATATTTTGTGGTGACCAAACGTGTTTGCCAGTATCAGACTGTTGTATCTGGCAAACTCCCGGAGTCTTGGACCCCTGTCATTTGTCTCGTTGTTGCACGTGTCTCCCAGTTGTGGTACGCACCTTGGCCAACCTTGGCATTCCAGTCGTCTTGCACTATGACTATGTCCTTCTTCGGCAACCCATGACAGTGGCTAGAATGTATTTGTGGACCAAGAACTCAACGCCGTATTTGTGCCCGTCATCTCACCCGCTGAAATAAATAGCTCGTGGCCTTTGTCAGTCGTTTCACCTAGGTCCTTCCAGCCCAGTTCGCTGATACCTAAAGGTTTCCATCGAAAGTGGGCCAGTTCTTATAATTTTCCCTCCGCATTTATGGTTCTGATATTCCAGGTTCCTATGAATGATAGTGTTGTCTCTCGTGCGGATCTTGCTAAGTTGTCCATCAGTAGCACACTAAACACCTCCGTCCTGGTGACCAACGGAAGGCGCGGTCCTTGGTAACCCGGGCGACGACCGATCCGTTATGGAATGAGTGGTTCTTTTCATCATATTGTGTGTCTTGGACAAAAAAGACTGGTGGGGCCCAATCCTCTCCAGGCTGTAGGCCGCAGCCGAAATCCACGAGTACAGTGTGATTTGCCTTGGCCCCGAGCACGTGGTCGTTGAACCTATAGTAACGTGAGGTTTCTCCGCCCTGGCCGGTGACTTCTGTGTAGAAGACTTTTGCTCAGTGATGCCGTCCTGACCTCACCACTGTTAGTCGCCTCTTACGACGCGCCGGCAAAACGTTGGGCCTATTCCATTCATGTCCCCGAAATCTACAGGGTTAACGCCAAGATTACGGACCGGAAAAGCAAATGTAAAAAAATTATGCAGTGCATTGTTTGTTTGTTTGTAGTAGTTTTTTCGTTCTCTCTCGGTCTGTTTGTTTATTGTACTGTTTTTTCGTTTATTGTACTGTTTCTTAGTTTATTGTACTTTTTCTTTGTTTATTGTACTGTTCTTCGTTTATTGTACTGTTTCTTTCTTTATTGTACTGTTTGTTTATTGTCGCCGGGGGTGTCGGATAGCGCAGTGGTTGGAGCACTCACTACCGTGTCGCAAGTTAAGCATCGTCCAGTGCAGTTAGCACTTGGACGGGTGATCGCAAAACGTGAAGCGACAAATAACAACGCCCCCAGTTGACTCAACTGTGACTGAGTACCTACTCTCTTAAGGGTGGGGAAGTTAAAGCAGCGAGGGCATCACCCTCATTACGCTGGCCCAAGATAAGTGTGATCTCCAACATCACGCTCCCCTACGGCCACAGGCTGTGGGACTACCTTTACCTTTTTTTTTACCTTACCTTTGTTTATTGTACTGTTTCTTAGTTTATTTTACTGCTTCTTAGTTTATTGTACGGTTTCTTTGTTTTACTGTACTGCTTCTTTGTTTATTGTATTATTCTTTATTTATTGTACTGTTTCTTTCTTTATTGTACTGTTCTTCATTTATTGTACTGTTTATTTATTTTGTTTATTGCACTGTTTCTTCGTTTACGGTACTGTTTGTTTGTATATTGTACCGTTTCTTTGTTTATTGTGTGTCTTTGCACACCCTCGGAAAAGGACAAAAGGATAATAAAACTGTACTAACAGTAAACGTTTATTGTTGCACACTCTTCCATTTTAAAACAGCTTTAAACAACTCCCCCCTTTAAAGACGTCCTTTGTTAAATGTTAGTTTTTATTTCTTTGACTTGTATTTTAAAAAGAGAGAGAGAGAGAGAGAGGAGAGAGAGAGAGAGAGAGAGAGAGAGAGAGAGAAGAAGAAGAAGAAAAAGAAGAAGAAGAAGATGGCAATCGCATTAAAATGTATTTCCAGACACACGCCCGCACACATTGCTGAAATCAGCAATATTTCAAGAGTGTAAAATTTCGTAGTGATATTATTCTACGGCCAAAAAAAAACACCAATTGTTTGGAATTTTTTGGTTAAAGTTAACTTGGGAGCGACGGGTCGATGACTTTGATTCCATGTTTCCTTTGTGCTTCCTTGGCATAAAGTCAAGTCACAACGTCGCCAAGCAAATGTAAATTGTTTGAAAATACTTACGTTTCAGCTATGTGCGTGAGTGAGTGTATGGTAATACATTTGAATGGCTTGCTATCTCGTTTTAATCTATACACTCCTTGCGCGCAACGAAAACCGAATGTTTAGAAACGAAGAGTTATCCCGTGCTGTCTTGAATTTAGGATCAATACGCAGGTAGTGCGTCGGTAGGTAACACAGCCTTTCTATTATAAATAGAAGGGGGGGGGGGGAGCTAACATCGGATCGCTTTGGCGAAACGAGAGCGGCCGCACTCTGCGGGATTAATAATATATATATATATATATATATATATATATATATATATATATATATATATATATATATATATATATATATATATATATATATATATATATATATATATATATATATATATATATAATATATATATATATATATATATATATATACTTATATCAGGTTGTTTATGGGGACTGTGTCACCAACCAGCTTTTCGGGAACTTGTATTTCTACTGCTTGTAGAAAGTTTATATTTGGAAATAAGATTAATTTGCCCACCTAGATGCCAAATATGCTAAAACATTCTTGAAAAATTTATTAACTTCTGATTTGAAAAATATATATAAAAACATGTTAAGGTCCCCATATCCACGTCCCCAAAAAGATTTTTGAGGACGTGGATACGGGGACCTTAATATGTTTATATATATAATATATATATATATATATATTTTTTTTACATTATTTCTTTATTATTATTTTATTTCTTTTAAAATTATTTTTAACGTTTGTTTTATTCCTTCCTATCCTATCCTATCCCGTAAATCGGAGGTCGTAAGGGCACCACAGATAATCGTTTAACCAACATACTCCATCTGTCCTTTCCTCATCAACCCTGATTGTTTCACTCAGTGTCAAACCAGTCCATTCTCGAATGTTGTCCTCCCACCTCTTTTTCGGTCTTCCTCTTCTTCTACCTCCTTGCACTGTGCCTGGCAGGATGGTCTCTGCAAGACCTGATGATCTGTTGACGTGGCCATACCATCGGAGTTTCCGTTTCTTCACCACTGTGAGCAAATTTTCTGCTCCAATGAAACATTATCAATACAATACAATCTATCTTTCTAACCTATCCCGTAACTCGGAGGTCGTAGGAGCACCGCAGATGATCGTTTAACCAACGTACTCCATCTTTCTCTGTCCTCAGCAACCCTGATGGTTTCGCTCAGAGTCAAACCAGTCCATTCTCGAATGTTGTCCTCCCACCTCTTTTTCGGTCTCCCTCTACTTCTACCTCCTTGCACTGTGCCTTGCAGGATGGTCTTTGCAAGAGCTGAGGATCTGGTGACGTGGCCATACCATCGGAGTTTCCGTTTCTTCACCACTGTGAGCATGTCATCGTGTTGTCCAATGGCTTGTGTGATGGTCTGTCGGACTTCGTCGTTGGTTATGTGTTGGGTTTAGGAAATGCCCAGACGTCTTCTGTAGCAACTCATCTCCACGCTTTGTATTCTTCGTTGTAGATCTGCTATGAGGGTCCATGTTTCGCAAGTGTATAGGAAGATGGAGATGACAAGGGAGCGCAACAGTCTTACCTTGGAATGTAGACTGATGGTCCTGTCTTTCCAAATTGGCTTCAACCTCGCCAGGGCAGCAGTTGTTTGTGCGATCTTGGAGAGGACTTCCTGTGGGGACCCATTGTCTGATACAATGGCTCCTAAATATTTAAAGCTATGAACTGTGTTGAGGGATTGGATTTGGACTTTGATGTCCGTGTTGATGCCATTGGTGTTGTTGGTCATCATTTTGGTCTTCTCTGCACTTATTTCCATTCCATAGACTCTGGAGGTGGTGTCAAGACTCTGTACCAGCTGTTCAAGTTCTTGTTCCTCTCCAGCCAATCCATCAATGTCATCCGCAAAACGAAGGTTGAAGATTGCTCTTCCCCCTATGCTGACTGTGTTTTCGTGATCTGCAATGACATCTGACATCATGCGCTCTAGGAAGTTGTTGAAGAGTGTTGGAGAGAGTAGGCATCCCTGACGCACACCGATTGTTGTTCTGAACCAGTTTCAGATGGCGCTGTTGTGGAGGACTGCACTGGTAGCCTTGTCATACAGCCTTTTGATGACTTCAAGAATTTTAGGGCTGATGTTGTACACTGTCATAGTTGCCCACAGAGCTGCGTGCCAGACTCGGTCAAACGCCTATTTGAAGTCTACGAACACATGATATAGATGTCGTTGGTGCTTTAAGTATTTTCGCAGATTATTCTGAGGTTGAAAATCTGTTAAGTGGTACTTCGCCCTGCCCTGAATGCTGCTTGTTCTTCAGCTATGATGTGTTCGGCTTGGGGTTTCAGTCTGTTGAGTATTAATTTGTTTAATTAATTTTTTTAACTTGTAAAAATATTTTAAATTACTTTTTAATTATTATTTTTTTAATTTTAAATATTAATTAATTTATTTGTTTGCTACCAATATGCGCTGAACCTTCATAGGGTAATTGTTGTTTGGTATACATGGGATTAGGAACCTGCAAGGACCAGACCCTCCTCCCTTTTTTTTTAGAGTAGTGAAGGTGGAGGGTGTAGCAGTGTGAGTACTAATCTCACACTTTAATTAATAATAATCGTCATTGTGTATGTCCATGTCTTTGAGTGTTATGTGTTCACTATTACAATGCATTTACTTCTTAGTTTAGTATTGGAGAATAAAATCAGAACATAATCTGCACTTGACGTGTGTGGTCTTGGTGTAACTGAATGGTGTAACTGAAAACAACTGTTTGAAAGACTGACTTCTACAGAGGGCCCCACTTGACTATTGGCCCCCACGTTACCTTTGGCCACCCCAATCCCACTCTTCCTTCTGTCTCTTTCTTCTCCCTCTGGCTGTAAAAGGTATAATCAGGAGGGGTCAAACACAGTACAATCCTGTAGTATTACCATTTCACAAGGGCTTTTTTTTCAACCTAACAACCTGAATGTAGGGATTTGAAATGACATTTTGGCATGATTTATCTCAAGGAGCAAATCTATCTGTGGAGACTTCATCTGAAGTTTGGGTTCAAGGGCTGCGTCCATCAGTGGTTCCAGTCGTATCTAGAGGATATGTTTCTGTACGTCAGTGTGAACACAGCTACAAGACTGACCTGTGGGGTCCCCCAGGGGTCCGTTTTGGAACCTGTACTCTTTTCGCTTTATACCTTTGAATTTGGCCGTATCATCGAGATACACGAGCAAGGGAGGCAGCTTTTTTGGTGATGACTCTGACCTCTACGACTCTTTCCCTCCTGATGATGCCGCTGCAGTGGAGTCTGCTAAGAAGTTTGAGCTGTGTTCCTCTGACCTCAAGGTGTGGATGACGCACAGAAACTGAACAAGGACAAGACTGAGGCCATCATGTGTGGACCTCAGAGCAAAAGAGACTGTATCCCTGAGCTCCAACAGTTTTGGACAGTCAGCTATCCCCTTCTTGTCCACTGTCAGAGATCTGGACATCATGATTGATGCAAACCTCACAATAGAGGATCAAGCGAGTGCCGTGGTTAGAGGGTGCTTCTTCCATCTTCACTGTCTTGGTAAACTGCGAGATGCCCTCGGAAAACAAAACCATTGCCGTCGCCTTGGTGATATTCAGGATAGATTATGCAAACCGTTGTCCAGCTTGACCGTCTCCAGTGTGTTCTGAACACGGCCGCCAGGAATGTCACCCGCAGCAAGAAGACCAGACCACATCACTCCTGTTCACTGGCTGCCAGTCAAGAAGAAAGTCGACCACAAAGTCCTCGAGCTCCATATGCTACGAGTGTGTGCATGAACCCACCTCCCTCTATAGTACATGAGAGACATTGTTCCTACCCACAAACCCTCAAGGCGCCTTCACTCCTCTTCCCAGTTTATGTTGTCCGTTCCAAGTGTGGATGGACACAGAAAGAAGGGTTTGGGTCACCGCTCCTTCTCCCACTTCTTCTAGCCTTGCAAAGACCATCCTGCAAGGCACGGTACAAGGAGGCAGAAGAAGAGGTAGACAAAAAAGAGGTGGGAAGACAACATTCGAGAATGGACTGGCTTGACACTGAGTGAAGCTATGACGGTTGCAGATTACAGATAAAGATGGAGTAACTCTGGTTTAAGCGATCATCTGTGCTGCCCCAACAACTTTCGAGTTACGTGTTAAGATAGGATAGGATAGGATAGGATAGGATAGGATATTGATATATAGATATATAAAATGTGTTTATTAAGTATTTAACATATATCATTTATTTATTGAAATCCTTACCTTGTTAATTACTATGGCTTACTGTAATAGGGTATGGCCACGTCACCAGAGCATCAGGCCTTGCAAAGACCATCCTGCAAGGCACGGTACAAGGAGGCAGAAGAAGAGGTAGTGTCACGAAGAGAGGGGTTGGGGGGATGGGGGTAAGCTCTTAATCTCTAGCGCTGTATTACCTCCTTTGATAGGTTAATGGTGCGATGACATTCAAGAGATTAATGCTAGGCCAATTTAATAAGTGATAGACAGACGAGATGGATAGTAAGGCTACACTAGTTAAGAAATTCAGGTTCAAAGGCCAGTCAGGGTAATTGCAATTTCTATAACTATTTACTTTTAATAATTCAAAGTGGGGAGTGTAGGTCAGATTATTCTAACGTGAGTCATTGGCAAAGCGTCTTTCAGTAAGGAGTAGTTCGGTGATATTCTGGGTAGTCAATATTTGGGGTACTAGAGCGAATGTAGACTGATTTCATCACAGGGCGAGAGTGTATCTGTATGGTTTCCAGAGTCTCTCTGATAATCTGGCGAGTGGGGATTCTCGTAGGCTAATCACTTAGCTCTGTACTGCAGTGCGGCGATGGGTCCAGGATACTCTGGGTGGCTTGTTGGCCACGGTCGATAGCGTGGGTGCGATGATGCAGGTCAGTTGGTCACGCGGTGACGCATCGATCACGAGTGATTGTCTTGTGATGGTACAGGCCTAGAAATCGGCTTTCGTAGCTAGCCGTCTAGAAAATGGCGAAGTCCCGTGTCACGCTTCTCATTGACCTCCTGGGTTGTCAGGGGCCTGCAGCGGGTCAGCGACTGGGAGATGATACAAGGCCGGGGTGATTCGCCCGGTACAGGAACCCGTCTGTAATGTAATACAGACTCTGTATCAGCGGGGGATTGGGATAGTGTGGATTCAGGGCCTGTGGTACGGTCGCCCTTCTCAGAATTCAAATTGGTTGACCGGTCAAGGGTTGAGCCAGTGCATATACCAACAGTCAAACAATGCAACTAGATTTACTGGGCCAAGGTGGAGTTTATTGGCAGCCGCTAGTATAAGATACCTTCGGCGCATTAGGATGGGGTAGGAAACAGGGCAAATATTTATACATTGGGAGCATGGTGGAAAGCAAATGGAGGGGTACAGGGCAAAGGGGTTGTAGTGGGGACTTTAATCTATGTGGAGGGACAGCATGGCATGGGGTATTTACACATGGGGCTAACGGAGCATACAAGCATAAATCCAAACATGTCATGGGTCGTATACAAGGTAGAAAATATGTGCAAGGGGTAAATACAAGTCACAGCAACACATCAAGGCAAAACTATAAACATGAACATACATATCGACAGGACGCATGAACATGATGGGCGAACGACGGGTGATGGGTCTGCTATATGACAAAGAGTAAGTTCCCTCTCTTACCTTGACTTAAGACGGGTGGAAGCACAAGGGTACTGTCGAAGCTCAGAGGTCACTCGGTGATGGAGACGTGTCTTCGGACAGGTTGTGACTTCGAGGCTGGAATGCTTGGGTCTGACACTATGTCAGGTTCTGTGGCAAGCTTTAAGGCGATGCCCCGGGGGGCGGGGCTTAAGCGACTGGGCGAGCGGGCCTGCTAGTGATGGCTGGTTAAGGAGAAATGATGGCTGGCTGAGCGTGGGTGGGGAATGCTTACAGCCTATCTCAGAGGTGCGATTGCACGCCTTGTCACAGGTAGACAGAAAAAGAGGTGGGAAGACAACATTCGAGAATGGACTGGCTTGACACTGAGTGAAACCATGAGGGCTGCTGAGGACAGAGAAAGAGGGAGTACACTGGTTAAACAATCGTCTGTGGTTCCCTAACGACTTCTAAGTTACGGGACAGGATAGGATAATGGTGGGCGTGGACGTTAAACTTCAATGTTCACCTCCCTTTTTTGAGAGTTTTTGGAGAGAGCTTGTATGCAGTTGTTGATGCTGCTTGCTGAATAAAGTTGGAAAAAACACATAGTAACGACTCCTGCCTTGTTGCTGGGAGAACGGGTTACGTACATAACAAATTCGAGTTACACAAGATTCAAGCATCGGGACTGAATCGGCTATTGCAGTGTAACACTGTCTGACAAAGTATTTAAGGAAAAGATAAAGAAAAGGTTGCAAGATCAGTATGCACAAAACTGGCACTCTGAAATTGACTCAAATAGCATATAATATAATAAAAAAATGTTTAAAGATAATTTTGCTTTTGAAAAGTATTTGACTGTTCTTCCCTCCAATCTAGCCGCCAGTATAACAAAAATTAGAACATCACCTCCTAAACTACCAGTACAAAAGGGACGCTTTTTAAAATTAAAAAATGTGACAGAACTTCTAATAATTAATCTGGCATCTTGTGATGCCTATGGAACAGCTTTTTTTGTACCGTTCATTGTTTTTTAATGTAATTCACCATCCCCCCTTTTTTGGCTAAAATGCCCCCTGGGCTATGAGCCTTGTTTCATGCTTTAATTATATGTGATTTTGTTAATAAAAGGACAAAGGACAAAAGGGAAATAATTTTCACTTTATTTTTTTTTTGGGTCCAATTTGCTGAGGTCAGGAAATAGTTGCACAAAAGGTTGTATTATGCTTGTCCAAATGCAAATAAATTGTGTACTTTGTTAATGCACTGTCAAATTTGACTTCGAGGAAAATATTTTCATCATTTTGTCATTCTACATGTTCTTAAAAAATAAAAAAAAAATTTAAAAAAAGTATTTCGCTTGATTTTTTTGTTTTTTGTTATTTGAAGAAAGGACTTCTTTATTAAATTAAACACACTCCAGGCAATACCAAAGAAACAAAAGACAAAAAAAATTTCAAAGTTGAACCTTTGTTTTGCAAGCAGCTGCATCAGTCGAACAGACAAAAAAAAAACATAATCAGCAGCAAAAATACATTCTGTGTTTATTATTATTTAGAAGAACAAAATGGTTCTGCTGCTCCTAATCATAATGATAATGAGAAAGAAGAACAAGGAGATTTTTTTTTAAATAAAAGAGTAAAAAGAAGATAAAAGCAACAAAGAAGAACAAAATGAAGCAGAAGAGGTAGAAAAAAAGCCTATGCATGCTTAATGTGTAGTCCACTTGCAGGTGGGATGCAGCTATCCAGGTATAAACTAGCACAACAAAATATTTACAGACACTTTTGAATGTTTGGTTTAAACAAAATTTTTATTCAGGTAAACACATATATATTTATACAGATTTAGTTAGTTAATCATTGCTTATAGGGTCCAGGGGACTGCAAAGAGCCGAATCAGGACCACAAAATCAAGACCACAACTTGGTTGAAAGAGGTTAGTTATTTATTCATTGCTTACAGGGTCCAGCAGACTGCTAAGAGCCGAATCAGGACTGCAAAATCAAGACCACAACTTGGCTGAAAGAGGACTCACCCCTCATCCGCATAAAAGATCTGCCAAAACAACCCCAGTGGCAGTGGTAACACTGAAGGCACTCCACCAGCCGGTCACTTTACAATAATGGTATCCCACACAGGGTTAGTAAGTTAGTTATTAATTGCTTACAGGGTCCAGCGGACTACAGAGATCCGAATCAGGACCACAAAATCAAGACCACAACTTCTCTGAAAGAGGACTCACACCTGATCCGCACAAAAGATCTGCCGAAACAACCCTAGTGGTAACACTAAAGGCACTACACCAGCCGGTCACTTTACAATAAAGACATCCCACGCAGGGGACGCAGAGGCTATATTCTAATTTATCGAACCCCCGTTTATAAAATCAAAATAGAATACAAACATCATTATAAAATATCAACAAAACACATACATACAAAATGCCTATATTGCCAAATAATAACATCATAGGAAGCCCTAGTGACCACCTGGCAGAAAGCGTCCAATATTCCCAAGCTGATCCAACAGACCTCATACACAAATAAGGAGTCTTGTCCCGGAAGAGTTTTCAAGAAAAAAGATTGGTGACTGGTCTAGCGAAGAAGAAGATAGTATAGCAGATTGATAGAACAGAGCAGGAATGAGAAAGAGCAAATGAGAATGACAGCGACAGTGGGAATTTAAAGCACTAAATTTCCAGAAAGTGGGGATATTATTTATACTGAAACCCCAGGCACCCCAATGGGGGAGGTGACTGGTCTAGTGAAGAAGAAGATAGTATAGTAGATTTAATAGAACAGATTAGGAATGAGAAAGAACAAAGGAGAAAGATAGTGACAGTGGGAATTTAACACACTAAATTTCCAGAAAGTGGGGATACTATTTATACTAAAAAAAACGGCACCCCACAGGGGGTCTGCTGAAACAACCTTAGTGGTAACACTGAAGGCACTCCACCAGCCGGACACTTTACAATACATGTAAAGGCATCCCATGCAGGGGACGCTGAGGCTATACTCTAATATATCGAATCCCCGTTTACAAAAACTGAATATAAACATCTTTATAAAATATCAATAAAACACATACATAGAAAATGTCTACATAGTACACTGCTAAATAACATCATAAGAAGCCCTAGTCACCATTTGGCAGAAAGCATCCAATATTTACAAGCTGACCCAAAAGACCCCATTCACAAATAAGGAGTTTTTGAAGAGATTTCAAGAAAAAAGGCAGGTGACTGGCTTAGCGAAGAAAATAATATAGCAGATTGATAGAACAGAGTAGGAATGAGAAAGAACAAAGGAGAAAGACAGCGACAGTATAAATTTAAACTTAAAGCACTAAATTTCCAGAACTTGGGAATATTATTTATACAGTAACAAACGGCTCCCTCACTGTGGGGATAATACTAATAGACTGTACATAAATATATAGGTAATACACAGAGAAAATGTAGGTAATTAACAGCTAACTCCGGCGTAACATAACACTGTGGTTATACAGTAGGCTTAGTGAGGGAGAAAATCCACCAACAGTGTCATAGGTAATAGGCATATTAGCACAAACATCAGTCATAGACACAGCCGAACATAATAAAAGCATACGAGTGCTGAATGTTTGGTGGGGGAAAAGAAATGTAAGCAACAACAACAAAAAGGCACAAAGATGTATTATTGATTTTTATGAGCATACTAAAATTGAGTATCAAACATAAGTACAACCCAACATGATACAACAAGTGGCTGTAGACTGTAGTATGCTTCTAAGTCTACAAGGACAAACATCCGTCACATTGTCGTACACATAAGCTCAGAAGAAAAAATACTTCAAACTACATAATTAAGCAAAGTTCATGTTTTCTAAAACAAAGGCCAAGTGTCCAATTGGTTGATTCGATTCTATGGAGCAATGGGCTGGTGATGAGCAGATGAAATGAGACTGAAGCTATGAAATGCGATGATTAAAATTGACCGATTTTATTTCATGAATCCCGGCACAAGATCTTAAAAAGACTCAATTATTTCAGTCCGTGTCACACAATAAACATCCAGACAACTTTGTGTGATTAAAACTATCTATTTCACGGACGAACAGCTTCAATACATTTATTTCACTGAAGTTCATAGCACACAGTGTGTGATCCAAACGTCACTTATAACGTAGAGTTCCAACGAGCGTCAAAAGACTCCAAAATAAAATGGTAGATAGGACGAAGTCAGTGTCATAAATTCAATGTCGTGTCACTGTCACTATCACATGAAGCAGCTTCAAGAAGTTTATTTCACTGAAGTTCATATCACACAGAGTGTGTGATCCAAACATCACTTATAACGTAGAATTCCAACGAGCGTGAAAAGACTCCAAAATAAAATGGCAGATAGGACGAAGTCAGTGTCATAAATTCAGCGTCGTGTCACTGTCACTATGATATGAAGCAGCAAAACTTTTTCCAGCCCGCCTTCTTAGGACTGGAGGAGCCTTTGGACGTGGAAGTAGCGAGGGCATAGGAGATGGCGGCGCTGTTTTTGCTCTTGGAGCTCTTGGACCTGCGCAGCAGGCTTTTGGACCTGCCCAGCGCGAGCTCTTCCTGTTCGCCCCAGTTAAGCGACGTCAGGATGCAGGTGTCGAACACCTCCTTCAAGTTCTTCTGCATCAGCGCCGAGCACTCCACGTACTGAGCACCCAACTGCGAGGCCAGCCGCGTGGCCTCTTCTTCAGACAGCACTTTCTCTTTGTATATGGCCAACTCGATCAGGATCTTCATGTCGTTCCGCAGGTCAGACTGGGTGCCCACCAGCACAAGGGGTGCCCGCGGGCAGTGATTTAGAATTTCGGGCACCCACTTCTCCAGCACATTGTGGAAGGATGTGGGCGAGACCACACTGAAGCACAGCAGAAAAACGTTGGTGTTGGGGTAGAACAGCGGTCGGAGGGTGTCGAAGTCATCCTGAAATACACACAAAAGGAAGGCATTAATGTGAATGGGCACGCTCATGTGTGTGTGTGTGTTTGTGTGTGCGTGCGTATACGTGTGTGTGTTTAAAGGACAAGAACTGTTTGATTGTGTGTATAAATGTACTATTTTTTCCCATGTGTGTAATAATTTAACCGTTTTCAGTTTATATGTGCATGTTCCCTTATTCCTCCTACCACTCCCCAGCACTTAGAACAATTGCATAGAATAATGCACGCATATATATGTGTACTTTTTATTATTAGTATTATAAATAAATGGCCTTGAACACGCCTAAACCTAACAATATCCTGTCTGTAAAACTACAGTGAAAAATGTATTGCATAGCAAGATTTTAAATCAATGGAAAAACTGCCTCTTCAACTTTGCTCTGTTGCGTCCCATGACAGTTTTAAAAACTAACTCAAAACTCATCTTTTCGAATCCACCTTCCAGTGACTTCCAGCTGTTTCTTTGTGTGTGTGGGTGTGGGTGGGTGTGTGTGTGTGTGTGTGTGTGTGTGTGTTTGGGTGTGTGTGTGTGTGTGTGTGTGTGTGTGTGCATTACATCCAAACATTTATAGAACTTTGTTTTATTTTGTGGGCATGCAAGCGTTAATGTTAGAGAGAGGGGTGGGGGAGGGGGAGGAGAGGGGAGAGAGAGAGAGAAAGAGAAAAGGGTCAAGGGAGCGAATTATTATCATTATTATTATTATTACTTATGCGCCTAATACACCAGACTTAGCTCTAGGTACTTATATGAATACAAAACAACTAAATTATATAACAAAATTAATGATGAAAACTCGTGAACTAATAATAAAACTGGAGACTTTAGACGTTTTGGCATGTCTTCGCAACACAGTTAATTTATCTTATAAATAATTTTATATTTATTTATTTATTTATTTATAAAATTTCTATAATAAGTTATAAGTACAACTTATGTTAATCTGATGAATAAAATTTGATACAACAACAACAGTTAATTTGTTTTTGTGCTGTATTTATTACTAGGCTACTCGTAGGTAGGTCTACATACTATGAGCGATGTGTGGACACACGCTGTGCACAGTGGAATTCACCCATTTTCAAAACGCAATTTCTTCAACCACAATGCACAGATTTGTTTAAAATATTAAATTTCTAAAAGTACAATAGTTTTATTTGCCTTCCGTGTATTTCTGATCACCGCAATAACTACAATCCCTACACTAAAACGCAATGAATGCAGTGCGTTGAAGCGGAAAATTTTCGCGTGGCCACTTAATTCAATAAGCCGTGTTTATTCTTACCTTTTGTCTTTCTCAAAGTCAAAGCAGCAATGACCATTTGTTGCCCTCTGCTTAAATGAATTTGGGGCTGAAAAGTGAAAAAAAAAACAAATAAGTACTACTCATAAATCTCTCCCAAATCTCCCAACAAATATATATGATGTAGGCCTATAAATTATATAAAACCTGATGCAAAAGTGATAAAATATATTTGTAGGCCTAAAATATTTATACACTTTGGTTTGCTTCTTCTAGGCTTTTTGTAGCTGTTTCTGTTACACCTTACTAGCAAGCTGGCCCAGTATGTTTAAACTTGACAAAAGTTTGCCAAATCAACCATTGATAACAACATAACATTATTAATAACTTGAACAACTTAAAATAATATGGATCCATTTGATTAATTTCACTTCAGCTGTTATTGATAAAGAAACTGTTCAGTTGTCGATTTGTTTATTACAAATCTTTTTTTAAAGTTACACTTTGTATGCTACATACTGCTAAAACTAGTTCTAGCAAGTAGAATACTACTACTATAGTACTACATGAAACTCGAAATCAAATCTATTCTTTTTACTTGTGTTAGTCGTGAATTCTGCTCACAGATGCAGCTTACTTACTAAATAAAAGCATTTGATGTTGAACGAAACGTTGTCGATAATAATCCTTACTGAAAATAACCCACATCAATGTTGAATGTATCAGAGTGACAAGAACTAAGAAGCTATGGTATAGTAGTATTAGCCTTTTGCCCTCTAAACAGACAGGCATACAATTTATGAGCAACTAATAAACTTATAAATTCATATTTTCACGCCGGCAGGCTTTCAGGCATCAGTTGTTTGATTAATTTTGCCTACAAAAGGGAGGAAGGTGGGGTAAGGAAATCACCCAAATCAGTGAAGTAGATCTAGACCATTTTTAATTGCATTTGTCACATTTGTGGTACTAACTATGACATCCCTTGTCAGACTGTTCAAATGAATCAAGATTCTTCAATTTTAAGCTGTCTCCGGCTATAGTCTTTCTTCTTCTTGGTACTGGACTGGGCTTTCTTCAGCATAATGAATTTAGATCTTACCGAAGGCAGCATGTGCTCTTTCAGTCTTTGGCTTTGCTGTGTTGTCGGTTGTTTTATTTATTTATGTTTTTATGAGCGGAAAACTGAAAATCTTCAACTTACAACTATGATATACCACAAGCTGGGAAGTCTCGTCTTTCGTAGGCATCAATTACATACTATACTACGTACGTATGTAGGAGCAGGAGGCCCACGAGTTTACAAAGACGAAAGAAAAGACTTCAGAGCCTACGGATAGAGTCTTGTCTTGGAGCTCGATTATGCTACATTATTTCTTAAAAATATGATTACAAAGATTAACACTACAACAGAACACAAAAGAAAATTCTAAATAAAACAAATAAAACCACTTACAGAAGACGAAGTCCAAAATTTCGGCATGTCGCCAACACTCAGCTGTCACGTCATAGAGCATGATAGCCTCCAAACGAAAACCATATTCAAATTGGTTTCTAAATGTTCATCAATTTTATTTTAGTTAAATATTGTTGACAGTTATAACGTTTACAAATATTAACATTTTGACGTACATTGTCTTAGATTATGACGTACATTGCCGGAGATCAATGAACATATGCCAAAATAAGGTTCGGTTGGAGGTTAGTGGAGGCCTACGGATAGGATACGGAAAAGTCCCAATGTTCGCAAAAAAAGTTACAGTGAGGGAAGGGGAATAACTCGTACCATCATCACATGGTTTTTGGGAACTCGAGTTAATTTGCCTTTCTGCGTTGAAATGAAAAGATATTCCTACAAATAAACCCCACATTGGATTTGAGGACATGGGCATGTACCCAGATCCGGACGAAGTACCTAGATCCCCGGTGTAAAAACATATGGTTGTACCCAGAAGCAAGGGTTTATAAGAGATATATATATGTGTGTGTGTTTAAATTCTAGTTTGGTTTTGTAAACGGGAGTTCGATAAATTAGAGTATAGCCCCAGCGTCCGCTGTGTGGGATGCCTTTATTGTAAAGTGACCGGCTGGTGGAATGCCTTTAGTGTTACCACTAGGGTTGTTTCAGCAGGTCTTTTATGCGGATCAGGGGTGATTCCTCTTTCAACCAAGTTGTGGTCCTGATTTTGTGGTCCTGATTTGGCTCTTTGCAGTCCGCTGGACCCTGTAAGCAATAAATATCTAACTAATTTCCAAGTGTCCCGCTTTAACATTAAAATTAATTATAATATTATAGTCCACTTGTTTATAAGTTTTTGCGCAATTTTGAACTGGACCTCAGGCGTACTTTAAAGGGCCATAACAGGCTCTTGTTAAGGTCAGATAAAGCAGTTGGGGTTGATTTAAATATACAGGTTAGCATCTAAAGATGCAAAATCCAAACAGTAAATCACAGGTTTTGTGTTGCATCAGTCTAATTTTACACAAAATGCATGCTCAAAAAGAAGCCAAATTCGTCTGCTACGCGAGACTTCAAAATCCCCGCGGCGGCAAGCCCATGGCTGTGACGTCACAACCAGCAATCTGAAGCGAAAGTAGCGACGTTCAGTCCATTTACTTTAAATATATCTCTTAAAACTGAGCAGTCAAAGAGAAGGTGATGTACTGATAGACTTGAATTATATATACATTTAACATCTACTGAGTATTTATTGCTAAATGCATTCATTCTTAATTTATATATTAATTTAGAAAGTGGTCTTGAACAATTCAGTATAGATATATTTTTTATATTATTATCATGATACACTGCCTTTTCTAGTAAAGAAAACATTTCATGATTACACATATTCAAATTTGTTATAGTTATAGAATCTGATGACCTTTGTGCTCCCTCCTTAGCTAATCTGTCACATACCTCATTCCAATGAATTCCGCAATGTGATGGAACCCAACAGAAATCAATGTTTATTCCTCTAGAAATCACACAGTGTATCATATGTTTAATTTCTCATAGATAAGCTCCCGTCTGTCTTTACAGTTCCACTGTTTTAATGCATACAGAACCGCTTTTGAATCAACCCAAACTAATATACAAAATAATTCTAAAGGTGACGTCATGATGAAATGTAAAACCACTAAAATAGCATAAAGCTCAGCTGTAAATATAGAAAATCCCTTTCCTAAATAATATGACCTTCTGATATTTATTTCAGGAATAATATATGCTGATCCACTATCCGAAGAATCTAAAACTGATCCATCAGTAAAAATATGCATATGGTTTTTGTAATTAGCCTACTTTCAATATGCTTTGTTTTACCTCAGTAACTAATATATATATATTAGGATTATGCTCTTTTTTAGTTTGGCTATAGCCAATATCAATATGTGCACATGTATGAAGCTCCGGTGACCATTTGGCAGAAAGCATCCAATATCCCCAAACTGACCCAACAGACCCCATACCCAAATGAGGAGTTGTGAGAGAGGTTTCAAGAAAAAAGGTAGGTGACTGGTCTAGTGAAGAGGATACATGTAGTAGATTGATAGAACAGAGTAGGAATGAGAAAGAACAAAGAAGAAAGACAGTGACAGTGGAAATTTAAAACACTAAATTTCCAGAAAGGGGGGATACTATTTATACAGAAACCCTCTGCACCCCCACAGAGTGGAGTGGGAGGAGGGGGGAGGGGGAAACACTGACACCACACAGGAGAAGTCAATAAAATTCTACCTTGTAATACACAACCCATCATTTTGGCACAGGCATTTCTCTCGTGAAATTTGTTTTTATTATTATTATTATTAATTTTTTTTAGTAATCACACTTAGATTCACAAGTGAAAATTCCGTGTCTCTCCATCATAACACATTCATGTATACAGAATGATACACGGTACATATGTATTGTTGTGAGGAGTAAAGCTCAAACTGAACTTCACAAACACAGCTGTACTAAATTACGATTCTCACATGAACTTTTCATCAATATATACATTAGCGAGCAAGAACAACAAAGCATAATCAAAGGAGCTCTGCAGACCACACTCTCTGCAGACTATAGGCTTGCGTAGGCATGCTCCGTATTGTGACGTCATCGGAATTTTTACCCACAATTCACCACTTTCTAAACCTCGCAAACGTACGAGATCAAATGGCAGCCTGATCGGAGGGTGAAAACGCTTCGATTCAGCCACAAAATTCGTCCGATTATGGCCCCAAACGATTCCGAAATAAACTGAACACTGTGAGGGAAGGTAAGAAAACAATTTCCTACAACATGCACATGTCTGGTTAACCTAAGTCACGCCAAAACGCAAATAAACGCGTTTTTTACACCAAAATAAGCCTGACATGGCCCTTTAAGTATTCTTCGCGCGTCATATTCGACGCTGAGACAGGTGGTTACAAGACTAGTGTCCTCTTTCCGAGTCCGACAAAAGCCACGCTTGGCTAAGCCGAGGGTTTATATTCCATAAAGTGGGGGCTTTGAAAATGAAACCGGCGCTATTGATGGCTATCGTGCTGGTAAATAGGTAATGCTATGCTTTTCTTAAAGAGTAAACGAGATCAAGGTAAAATAACGATCCAGCATAGCTCGACTCCATCTGACAAAATAAATCCAAGTCTTGAAAGAGTACTGTATACTGCTCGCCCCCTTCCATCCCTCCATCTTCAGGTTCTGCCCCTATTTCTGTCCCTGTGTCTGTCCATGTCCCTGTCTCTGTATCTCCGGTAAGTTGAAGAGTAGGTTACCGCTCTTAGCGCAGACTGCTGTGTCTTTCACCGACGGCTTTCTTACTATTTCGGATGTTCGGATTTGAACCCCTGGCCGTCAACCGCTTTGAAACTGGAACCCATCATAATACAAATAACTGGCAACAAAGCAGATGTTTGCACGTACCACATAGCATCATCATCGGATGAACGGTTGGCCAGAGGTATTCGTGTGCACAGCGGGACTGACTCACTGACTGACCAACTGCTCCTATTCGTAATAAAAACAAAAGAAGCTGTGATGTCAGCATTCTTTTTAAGCGGCGAATTATTTTCTTTCCTATCCTATCCCATCCCTAACTCGAAAGTCGGGGTCACCACAGATGATCGTTTAAGAGTACTGCTCTGACCTTTACAACCATACACCCAATGGAGACCCATCAGTTCTAGCATGTCCCGAGAACAGAGAAGAAGAAGAAATCCTCCCAATTCTCCGGGAAGACGTTGATGCAGCAGTGCAAACGCTAAAGAAAGGGAAGTCAGCGGGAGTGGACAACATACCCGCGGAACTGCTACAAGCAGGAAGAGAAGCGATGATTGATGCCCTCACCATTATTTGTAACAAGATCTGGCAGAGTGGGGAGTGGCCTATACCATGGACCCAGTCGCTTGTCATCACTCTTCCCCAAAAAGGCAACCTTCAGGAGTGTGAAAATTACCGCACCATCAGCCTCGTCAGCCATTCTAGCAAGATCCTCCTGAAAATAATACTCAACAGGTTGAAACCCCAAGCTGAACAAATCATAGCTGAAGAACAAGCATGATTCAGGGCAGGGCGAAGTACCACTGAACAGATTTTCAACCTCAGAATAATCTGTGAGAAATACCTACAACACCAACAACATCTATATCATGTGTTCATAGACTTCAAGAAGGCGTTTGACCGAGTCTGGCATGCAGCTCTATGGGCAACAATGAAAGTGTACAAAATCAGCCCTAAAATTATTGAAATCATCAAAAGCCTGTATGACAAGGCTACCAGTGCAGTCCTCCACAACAGCGCCATCGGGAACTGGTTCAGAACAACAATCGGTGTGCGTCAAGGATGCCTACTCTCTCCAACACTCTTCAACATCTTCCTAGAGCGCATCATGTCAGATGCTCTTGCAGATCATGAAAGCACAGTCAGCATAGGGGGTAGAGCAATCTCCAATCTTCGTTTTGCGGATAGCATTGATGGATTGGAGAGGAACAAGAACTTGAACAGCTGGAACAGAGGCTTGACACCACCTCCAAAGCGTATGGAATGGAAATAAGTGCAGAGAAGACCAACATGATGACCAACAACACCAATGGCATCAACACGGACATCAAAGTCCAAGGCCAATCCCTTAACACAGTGCATAGCTTCAAATATTTAGGACCCATTGTATGAGACAATGGGTCCCGACAGGAAGTCCTCTCCAGGATCGTACAAACAACTGCTGCCCTGACAAGGTTGAAGCCCTTTTGGAAAGACAGGACCATTAGTCTACATTCCAAAGTAAGACTGCTGCGCTCCCTTGTCATCTCCATCTTCCTATATGCTTGCGTAGCATGGACCCTCACAGCAGATCTCCAACGAAGAATACAAAGCATGGAGATGAGGTGCTACAGAAGACTTCTGGGCATTTCCTATACCCAACACATCACCAACGACGAAGTCCGACAGACCATCACAAAAGCCATTGGACAACACGATGACCTGCTCACAGTGGTGAAAAAACGGAAACTCCGATGGTATGGCCACGTCACCAGATCATCAGGCCTTGCAAAGACTATTCTGCAAGGCACAGTGCAAGAAGGTAGAAGAAGATGGAGACCGAGAAAGAGTTGGGAGGACAACATTCGAGAATGGACCGGTTTGACACTGAGCGAAGCCATCAGGGCTGCTGAGGACAGAGAAAGATGGAGTATGCTGGTTAAACGACCATCTGTGGTGCCCCTACGACCTCCGGGTTAGGGGACAGGATAGGATAGGATAGCATCTCCATTCTTCGTTGTAGATCTGCTTTGAGGGTCTACGTTTCGCAAGCGTATATAAAGATAGAGATGACAAGGGAGCGCAGCAACCTTACCTTGGATTGTAGACTGATAGTCCTGTCTTTCCAAATGGGATTCAACCATGTCAGAGCAGCAGTTTGTGCGATCCTGGGGAGGATTTCCTTACGGGATCCATGGTCTGATACAATGGCTCCTAAATATTTGAAGCTATGCACTGTGTTGCGGGATTGGCCTTGGACTTTGATGTCCGTGTTGATGCCATTGGTGTTGTTGGTCATCATTTTGGTCTTCTCTGCATTATTTCCCTTTCATAGGCTCTGTACCAGCTGTTCAAGTTCTTATTCGTCTTCAGCCAATCCATCAATGTCATTCGCAAAACGGATTTCTTTCGCAAGGGAATGAAAACATTGTATTACCAGACCTAAAGTAAGCAAAACCTTTCTTTCGATTAAGTCACTCATTCGGATGCTCGATAGTATGAACCGAGGTCTAGTCTGTGTATGCGTGCACTGCATCGTACGGACATCAAAGATTCTCACATTCATGTCTATCCTGTAAGGGTGAGTTCCAGAAACCGATAGGTCCTGTTTCCCCTACTGTCCTCGGTGGCACTGTTCTTGCGGCTGCGCCGCTTTCAAGGAAA
Source organism: Oncomelania hupensis (assembly GCA_036898135.1). NCBI lineage: Eukaryota > Metazoa > Mollusca > Gastropoda > Littorinimorpha > Pomatiopsidae > Oncomelania > Oncomelania hupensis. Next base: position 27,152,504 of record CM072520.1, read on the forward strand.
ACGCTGCCTTAATTTCATCCGCTCGGGCGCACTTTTTTTTTTAATTCAAACTTTTGAGGAGATAATATTTGGTGGGGAGGTAAAATGGAACCTTACCGGATGCCCCATCAAGATAAGGACCATGCTGACATTTTACAAAGATCGTGTTCCGTCTGGAGGATTATATTTAAATATTTTTTTAAAATACATTTAAGGACGCCTGGCTAACACTGCTCACACCTGCTTTGCTGACTCATTAGAGTACATGTACTATAAAATGTATACCCTTAAAATTATTTTAAGAGAATATACTTTTTTAATATCACTTTTTAAATTTTAATAATTTAGTCGGAGTTAGCCATTAATTTTATAGCGTACAGATAGATGTTATGAGCGAAATTCGTTGGTATTCTTATTTCCAAACTAGATTTTTGCATTCTATATATGGTGTTTTTGAATTCACTTAACCTAGGCCTACTGCTGACGATTAAGTTCTAGACCCTTGGTTTTCAAATTCTGAAGTAGCTTTGGCATCAGTGAGACTGAACCCTTGTTCAAAACGCGAAGAAATAATGAACACTTAAGTTTAACGTTTACTCCCACCATTGGCGATATGGCAAACGGGGAATAACCATTCCACGGAAGAGGGGATAAGGGAACTAAATCAACGCTGAACCACCAGAGCAATCATTCTGCAAATACGGACAGTGAAAAGGGCCACTTTTTTATCTGGCCCACCCCGGGACTGGAACATGGGTCATCAGGTGTGGCATGCGAACGCTCTACCACTGAGCTACGGCGGTGGGTCATGAAGACACTTTAAAACAAGATGGCAAGTACAGTCAAAGGTATTTCCAGACATTTACCCACTTAGCTGACAAAATAAGCATTTTAGTTTTCATTATCGGCCTTGCTGCTCTGCTTTATCGCAAGGAACCTAAAGGGAAACATCGAATGAAAGGCCACGATCTGAACTATCTGCAAGCCAGATATTATCCAAGTCGGTTTAGATATCATACATCTCAAAACGTGATTAGAAAATGGTGAAGCGCAATGCCCTTGAGCTTTGAGAAAGCGCAGCACACATAAGAATGACCTAACACGCTAAACAGTATCTGCAAAATAAACTTCATGATTGTCGGTTGGTATTCTTGAAATAACGACCAAAAGTGTGTTTTGAACAACAACGTTAAACACAAAGCTACGGGCCGACCGACTGATCGACCAAAGGGCTGCAACTGAAGAGTTGCCCGTGATTTGAAGTACCTGTATACCGAAAACCCAACAAAATCGCTTCAGCCGTTTATTAAATATTGAGCCAAAACGTGTTTAAATACTCAGGTAATGTTTTATAAAATTTGGTCAAAATCAGATAAGTGGTTTTTGAGCTATGGCTTCCAACTGACCGATCAACCAAAAGACGGATTGACCAACAAACCGACATGTTTGCTCGTTCTGATTTCCCGACTATTTCAAAGTATTTCCAGATAAGTTTGGAATTCATGTTAAAACAAAATTAATGTCGCACCACCACGCATAAGTCTAATAGCATCGGAGGCTCCTTTGTATTTTGTTATACAATTGTATTATGTACACTGAGTACTGCACGGTAGTAGGTCGTTACGTGATGACTGGCAACTGCCAGAATATAATGAATCGGTGTCTAACGTGGTGTTGTTCTTCCAACGAAATGAGTATGATCAGTTTAGCAGTACTACATTTAAGCGCGAGACAGTTGGAGCATCGGTAATAATAATAATAATAATAATAATAATAATAATAATAATAATAATAATAATAATAATAATAATAATAATAATACATGATTCCATCACTGCAATTTTAAACCAACAAGTAACATGATTACTAGTAGTAATATTACAATAACTGTTATTAACACACACACACACACACACACACACACACACGCTCACGTTCGCGCGCTAATGTTAAAAGATACTATTACTAGGGGGGGGGGAGAAAAAAAAGGATTCTAATATATGCAAAAGAATGCGAAAAATGTTACGTATAATGGCTTCTTGATAAAGAAAGGGTTGTAGTGTCATCAATTTAAACCAACGAGATGATGGGAAATATGACAGATTTTGTAACGAAACAATGCCAGCCTGTCAATCATTTTGTTTCCCCGCCCCAGCTATCCCCAATCCCATCCACACCACCTCAAACCCCACCCTCCCACCCCTCTTCCCGCCTCCCAACTATTTGCACTCCTTTACACCTCACCAACCTTTAATCCTAACCGCTCAAGCTTGAATTCCACAATACAGTCCGCTAAGCCCTTTGGGGAGAGGAGGAGAGCGGGGAGGGGAGTGGCGGTAAGGGTGGAAGTTATTGTTACAATTGTCTGCCAGTACTTATCACCATCATCATCATCATCATCATCATCATCATCATCATCATCATCATCATCATCATCATCATCATTGTCACAATAGGCTAGTTTAGACCCTGCACTAAGGTTTCTCGCCTTAAAATTTCATCCTTCTTTGGCCTTTGTATCTTAAAGTCGACGCCTAGCAGACGACACAAATCAGGACTGTTCTAAGCATAGGTAGGGAAAAATCTTCGCTAAGGTAGGCCGAGTCATAATCCAGCTGACCTATACTCAGAACCCCCCCCCCCCCCCCCCCCCGCACGAGGGCGCTAGGGCTCACGGGATTTCGCGCGCTTTAGCTGCTCCAGCGTTAAGGTACGTCATTCTTTGTCTAACCCGCACATGAGAGGAACGCACACGCTGAAAGCTCTCTCAGAAGACTACGCAAGTGACGGGTGAAATTCATTCATCGCAATATAGCCATAGCCTGACATTGTCAAAAAGGTAAATGATCAATCTTTTGTCTCACCGCGATTATTGATATGATTATTGGATTATGTTTGTGAAGTCTTGCCATGTTTTATAATTGTGAATGTTAGTAAAACTTTGCTTGACCACGTGGCTGACACGCGACCGGTTTCGACACCCTGATGTAGCCCCTACGGACCCTCCGTTGTTTCTCACATTGATATTCTTGCAGACCAGTGGCTATACCGGAGAAGGCGTATATTATTAATTACTTCTCCCTGTGTTTATTTTAGCCATGATGTGTATGTATAGGAAATATATTGGAGATTCCAGTGGACCACGGATTTAAAAGATTGTTCGTCGCTTATCTTTATAAGTGGATGCAATCACTGAGGGCTGTTTCTGCCAACAAAAGTGACGCTCTGCACACCCTTTGTAAACAAGGCTGCGCAGAAACTCGACTTATGTTTTGCAGACGAGCAGGCGCTGCGCTACGATAGCTCAGTACGCAACAAACGAGACCAGGTGACAACAGCACCGCACCTCAACAATAAAGTTAAGTGACACAGAAGAAGTGCACAAACACTGATCTATAAAGGACTGTGCGGTAGTCCACTCTTCCTGAAAACGAACATTATGCAAAACAAGAACAAAGACCAGTGATGACTCAGTAGCAAGTATCGAGAACAGTAGTAGAATAGACCCATCAAAGAGCGAACCACTCGAAGTGAACTTTGGACTGTTAAGTTAATCCTAGCTGTATTACGTTTTGGACATTTAAGTTAATGTAGTGATTACAGAATTAGATATAGAGTTGAGGAAATCAATGTGTGATATTTACTGTTAATAAGTGGCTAGACTACCTATGTTTCATAGCGAGAGCTAGTGTGTCAGTGAATCTATTACACTTTTCTCCCTATCTTTGTAACCCTATCCGCACACAGACCGGGCCAAACATATATATGTATTAAGATTAGTCATAGGGTGATCTAACTAGCCGATCTCCGCAGACGAAAGATGAGTGGGCAATAGCATTCCATTGTGCAGAGCCCAGCAAAAATAGACCCACCGTCACAATCATCTATCAAGAATTAGATGATATGTAAATTGTTCTCATCTTATAATTTCAAATTCTAGCGTTTCGTGTGCCTATAATAGAAATGGCGTATTGTTTTTGTTACAAAAATTGTGATTCGCTATAACCTAATTTTTGCACATTTTGTCACCATCACCATCACCATCATCGTCGTCGTCATTATCAACAACAACAACAATACACTGTCACAAGAGGCTATTTAGACACTGCACTAAGGCTTATCGCATTAACTAGTTTGGCCTGGGTAACGTAAAGTCGCTGCCTAGAAGACGACACAAGTTAGCACACGACACAAGTCAGTTGTGTGCTCAGCACGTGTAAGCTAACTCTCGCTCAGGTGGGCAGTGACCTCATCCCGCTGACGTATAGTCACTCCCCCACCCCGATAGACGGCGCACAGATCTCACGAGATTTTCGCGGGCTTTGGCTGATACCTACCAAAAAAATTCAACAATGACATCCGAAAAGGCATGCGCACAGCAAAGGAGAACTGGTTAGAAGATCAATGCCAGGAAATAGAGAACAGTCTGAACAAGAACAACAGCAAGAAGGCCTACCAGACTGTGAAGCGGCTGACAAGTGTTAAACAGCCCAAGGTCTCCACGATCCAAAGCAAGTCCGGCATATGCCTTACAGAAGAACAAGAAGTCTTGGACAGATGGACAGAGTACTGCTCTGAACTTTACAATCACACACCAAATGGAGACCCTTCAGTTCTAGCATGTCCATAGAACAGAGAAGAAGAAGAAATCCTCAAAATTCTCCGAGAAGAAGTTGAGGCAGCAGTGCAATCGCTGAAGAAGGGGAAGTCAGCGGGAGTGGACAACATACCCTCGGAACTGCTTCAAGCAGGAGGAGAAGCGATGATTGACGCCCTCACCATTATCTGTAACAAGATCTGGCAGAGTGGGGAGTGGCGTACACCATGGACACAGTCGCTTGTCATCACTCTTCCCAAAAAAGGTAACTTTCAGGAATGTGAAAATTACCGCACCATCAGCCTCATCAGCCATCCCAGAAATGTCCTCCTGAAAATAATACTCAACAGGTTGAAACCCCAAGCTGAACAAATCATAGCGGAAGAGCAAGCAGGATTCAGGGCAAGGCGAAGTACCACTGAACAGATTTTCAACCTCAGAATAATCTGCGAGAAATACCTACAGCACCAACAACATCTATATTATGCGTTCGTAGACTTCAAAAAGGCGTTTGACCGAGTCTGGCATGCAGCTCTTTGGGCAACCATGAGAGTGTACAACATCAGCCCTAAAATTATTGAAGTCATCGAAAGCCTGTATGACAAGGCTACCAGTGCAGTCCTCCACAACAGCGCCATCGGAAACTGGTTCAGAACAACAATCGGTGTGCGTTAGGGATGCCTACTCTCTCCAACACTCTTCAACATCTTCCTAGAGCGCATCATGTCAGATGCCCTTGCAGATCACGAAGGCACAGTCAGCATAGGGGGAAGAGCAATCTCCAACTTTCGTTTTGCGGATGACATTGATGGATTGGCTGGAGAGGAACGAGAACTTGAACAGCTGGTACAGAGGCTTGACACCACTTCCAGAGCCTATGGAATGGAAATAAGTGCAGAGAAGACCAAAATGATGACGAACAACACCAATGGCATCAACACGGACATCAACGTCTAAGGCCAATCACTCAACCCAGTGCATAGCTTCAAATATTTAGGAGCCATTGTATCAGACAATGGGTCCCGACAGGAAGTCGTTTCCAGGATTGCACAAACAACTGCTACTCTGGCGAGGTTGAAGCCAATTTGGAAAGACAGGACCATCAGTCTACATTCCAAGGTAAGGCTGCTGCGCTCCTTTGTCATTTCCATCTTCCTATACGCTTGCGAAACATGGACCCTCACAGCAGATCTCCAACGAAGAATACAAATCATGGAGATGAGGTGCTACAGAAGACTTCTGGGCATTTCCTATACCCAGCGCACCACCACAACGAAGTACAACAGACCATCACACAAGCCATTGGACAACTCGATGACCGGCTCTCAGTGGAAGAAACGGAAACTCCGATGGTATGGCCACGTCACCAGATCATCAGGTCTTGTAAAGACCATCATGCAAGGCACAGTGCAAGGAGGTAGAAGAAGAGGGATACCGAAAAAGATTTTGATTTTTCTAAGGGCAACTGGGCTATACTTGGAGACTTTAATGCTCATTCGTCAATATGGGAGCAAGACTGCAAGTCTAATACGTGTAATCGTTTTACAGAAAATATTGTTGATTCCCAACTCATTTTGTTAAATGATGGCAGTATAACAAGAATACCAGACATACACACACATAGACCTACAGCAATTGATTTATCACTTGTGTCATGTAACATAGCCCTTAATTGTCATTGGTTTGTTGAAGAAGATAGCCTAGGTAGTGATCACCTGCCAGTCATTCTAGAAATACATAAAAAGATAGAAGATGACGAACACAGCAAGGAAGATAAGATACCTAAATTTGTGTACAGTAGGGCAAATTGGGGACAATTTTCACATTTTCTTGAAACTTGTGATGGTGAGAATGTACGTGACGACGATGTAAATGTTTTCTATGAAAATTTTCGAGTAGCTGTATACCATGCTGCTGAACAAGCAATACCCAAGGTTCGCCATAAAGGGTTGAGAACACATTGCAATTCATGGTGGAATGATGAATGTAAAGAAGCAGTAAACAAAAAGAAAGAAGCTTTTAAAAATTGGATTAAAGATAAAAGTGAAGCAAATTTTAACAATATGAAGCAACATAAAACTAACTGTAATAGAATCATAGCGAAAGCTAAAAGGGAACACTGGGTAAAGTTTTGTGAGAAAGAAATTACTGAGTCAAAAGATGTACATATAAAGTTTGGAAAAAAATTAAAGACATGAAAAATCAACCTAAGGCACAAACCTACCCCATAAAATTAGAAAATAATATATTTCCCTCTCATGCAGAAAAGGCGGAGGCCTTTGTGACTGTCTTTGCTGAACTAAGCTCTACAAGCAGTTTAAGTGAGACTGTTCGCAACAGTAGAAAAGAAAAGGAAGGGAAAGAAATGTATACAGATCCCCCTAATAATGATGAATTGTTTTTAAATTGTCCTATTACTCTTGATGAACTCAATGAAAAATTACAGTCTTTTGCAACTAATACTTCAGCTGTTGGAATCGATGGCATTTCGTACCAGATGCTGTACCATTTACCTATAATTTGGAAGAAAATATTACTCTCACTTTTTCAAAAATGTTGGGAAAGTGGAGCTGTACCTAAAGTCTGGAAACAGTCAGTAATAGTTCCTATCTTAAAGCAAGGTAAGTCTGCGACATCTGTAAACAGTTATCGTCCTATTGCGTTAACATCCCATGTAGGAAAATTATTGGAAAAAATTGTAAATGAGAGATTAGGTTATTTTTGTGCTAAAAATAACATTATTCCAACGGCTCAAGCTGGATTCCGAAAAGGTCGTAGCACAACAGACCATTTAGTTAAACTCACTAGTCATATTAAAAAACAGTTTTCTAAAAGAAAAAGTGTGCTTGCTACTTTCTTTGACATAAAGAAAGCGTATGACAGTGTTTGGCACGCAAGACTTTTGTATAAGTTGAAAACTATCGGTCTCAGTGGAAACATCTATTCGTACATAAAAAGCTTATTGGTGGAAAAGACTATTTGTACTAGAGTAGGACACACATATTCTTCTAATAGAAATATTGATATGGGTATACCTCAAGGGTCAATCTGTTACACTCAGTTTGATGTTGGTGTTTTCTATCAGTATCTGATTCAGCCCCGATGCTTGAATTCCTGATAGGGTGTAACTCAGATTCGTTTATTCACGCAACCCGCTCAAATCTGCATACAAGTCACAAAGTCGACGTATGAAGTTTTCCACTTTTATTCAGCACACATCAACAACTGCATACAATTCTCAATTCAACTCAACAACTTTCACAGCAACTTTCCAAATCACTATCAACAACTTTACTCTCTCTTTTCTGGAACAATTTGGTATACTGTAGAAATGACGTACTGCCACCAATCGAACTAAAGATCGTCATCACTGACTTACGTCATTACACATTTCTTCTCCTTCCGGATCGTTCCTTCAAATTTCTACAATTATCCCGAATCTTCGATCGATAGTAAACAAGCCGACCCAGAAGAATCTACAACAATATCGACTAACGAAAATTATCAACGTTATACAAAGCCTCTCCTAACAACAATGCAAACTCAAATCAAAGGTAAATAAACTCCATCATTGAATACTTTGCAAAACGAAACGATTAGATCTATCGTACACGCTTCAGCCATACTATCATTCGCGTTTCAACGTAACATAACCCCCCACTCAAGAAGAAATTTACCTAATTTCTTTCAACAACGTTGAAACGTAATGCACAAACAAAGTACAGAATTAAGACTTATCTCAGTCTGTCTGAACACTATCAACGTTCTCAGTTCATTCACACAGAGTCAATGGTTTCCATCTTCAAATCTGCCTGGATATTGTCAATGTTCACAGATCATTTACCCAGTCAACGTTTTTCATTTTCAAGTCTGTCATTACCAATATTCTTAGTTCGTCCACACCGTCAATGTTCTTTCGTTCGCAAGGAATCGACGCCCTCGTCAGTTGCGGTCGTCATCGGCCCAGGGTCAAAGACGATGATCACGTGGGCTTCCCTGGAATCAGTGTGTCCACCGTTGTCTCCTTCTTCCATCGGATGTCCGACGCAGTCGACGTTGTCAGCTCCCAGGATGCATTTGCTGGGTCTCACGGTCAGGTTGGCTTCTGCGGGACGGTGGAACAGCTCCCTCAAGGTCTGCAGATGCTCCTTCCAGGTCTGGGTGTGGTCCTCATGTTCGACCAAAGTCGTAGAGCCTGGGACATCGCTGAAGCTATGGGGAAATTCGCCCATAAGGTCCTTGAGCTCCAACTTTTGACCTTCCGTCAAGCCTAGTCCTAGCTTAACGTCATTGATGCCTTCTTTGCTGTGGAAGTCTCCAAGTTCCAACAGTTCTTCGCTGTCAAAGCTGTTGTCGATCTCAGCTGCTGTTGCCACATGCACAGTCTCTGATGGCCTTTCCACGTACAGCTTGAGGAGGTTGGCGTGGTATATCTTGGAATGCTGGCCGACCTTCACCTTGTAGTCGTTGATCCCCACCACGGTCTCCACTTCGTACGGGCCTTTCCACTGCATCAGCAACTTATTGTGATCAGTAGGTAGCAGCACCAGCACTTTGTTGCCAGGTTTGAACTTCCTGCTCACAGCCCTACGATCATAGTAGTGCTTTCCACAGTCTTGGGACTTCTTCAGGTTTTCTCTGGCTATCTCGAGAGTCTGCCCCAGCTTCTCTCGTAGCTCAAACACGTACTGGTAACTGTTCTTCACCTCTGGGGTGTCTACTTCTTTCGTCCACAGTTCTTTTAGGATGTGCATCGGCCCTCGGATGGTCCTTCCGTACAGCAGCTCGAACGGAGAAAAGCCGGTGGACTCCTGCGGTACTTCTCTGTAGGCGAAAAGTAAGGCGTTGATGTAACGATGCCATTGTCTGGGCTGCTCGCTGCACAGTTTCTTCAGGGTGGACTTCAACGTAGCATTGAACTTTTCGACAAGCCCGTTGCACATCGGATGGTAGGGTGTCGTAGTCAAATGCCGGATGCTCAGCAGTCTGTTCACCTCCTTCATGCAGTCAGAGACGAACTGCGTCCCGAGGTCTGTCAGGATCTCTTCAGGCACTCCGAGTCTGCTGAACATGTCCACCAGCGCCTCTGCAACAGTCTCAGTGTCAATCTTCTTCAGAGGCACTGCTTCTGGGTACCGAGTCGCATAGTCCACTAAAGTCAGTACCCACCGATGACCTTCTTCACTCGGAGGTCTTATTTCGCCGATTAAGTCTAAGGCCACCCTCTTGAAAGGTCGGTCGATCAGAGGCATCCTCTGCATAGGCACTTTCGGGACCCTTCCTCGAGGTATGGTCTTCTGGCAAATGTCACATGATCGGCAGAAACGGCTGACGTCCGCATGAAGTCCTGGCCAGTAGAATACCGCCTGGATTCGGTCTGACGTCTTCTTGATACCTAGGTGACCTCCCATGATTGAGTCATGCGCTACTTCCATCACCTGGCGCCTTAGGGGTAACGGTACCAAGACTTGACGTAGTGGTTTCCCTCCGTTGACCCTCGGGTGCTGGAAGATTCGGTACAGGATCTTGGCCTTCACCTCAAAATAGACCGTACCACTGCCTTTGGTCACGTGGTCTTGGCGGTTCCTGTACTTGTTTAAAGTGCTATCAGCTTCCTGGAGCTGGATCAGCTTATCTCTGTCCACGATGGCAGCTTTGGAGTTGTCGGCGACCTTCAGTGGTGTAGACACCTTGTCTCTCTTGGCCTGGGCCCTGGTAGTAACAGCACTGACGATCTCTGGTCGGCAGGACTGAGCCGGAGTAACCACATTGTCCCGTAGCAGCTCTGTAAGGTCTCCATCGGGAAACGGCAATGGATCCTCCTCCACAACTTCGACGTGTTGAGTTGAGGCAGGACTCCACTCTGGATCGGGGTCGTCGGGTCGCCTCGCGCCGTCGATATTCCCGATCATCAAATCGTATAGCGGCTTCTTCAGGCAAACCGCTTCGACTTCGCCTACGTAGAAAGGGGTGTTGACATGAATCTTCGCAACTGGCGCTTTCACACATTTGCTGTCGGCCATGAGTGTCCATTTAGAATCGCCAGTGAATTGTTCTTTAGCGATTAGGTCTTCTCTGACGATGACCCCACTGCAGCCAGAGTCTCTTAAAACAGTCACTTCATGGTTTCCGACGCGTCCCTTTGAAACAGGCATGTTCTGGACGGTCACAGCTGCGCTGGCGACGACGGGGATGGATTTTCCGTTGGCAAGGAGAAGTTGGCCATCAGTCATGCACTCTTGCACGTCCGCAGGGGTAGCTGTGCGCTTGGTCTCACTCGGAAGAATGACGCTCCCGCCGCACACTTGATGGTCAGATCTACTGGTTTGCCGTTGATTGGAGAAACGTCTCTGTCGGTTGCCCGCCGCTGCGTTGTCCGTACTGCCCCGCTGTCCGCTACTTTTGTTTTGAGGACAGTTAGCTGCTCTGTGGTCTGTAGCGTTGCAGGTGAAACAGCCTCTTGACTGCCCTTCCCTGGAAGGTGGCGTGGAGTCAGTATGTCTCTGGCTCGTCTGGCTCCCCTGGATCTGGTTCACATGGTTTCCAGTCTTCTGAAAATGTTTCGTCGCGCTGGGTGGCCCCATCGTTTTCTCATGAGCGATGAGATATCTTTCAGCAGCCTCAGCAACGTCTTTTAGCGTCTGCAACTTTTGTATTTCCAAGTGGATCGCGAGGTCCTTAGGGCAGGCGTTGAGTAATTGTTCCCTCACGATCAGCTCATGGAGACTCTCGTAAGTCTTCCCTTTGCCTGATAATTCCACCCACTTGTGTAGGTATGATGACAGGCGCTCCACAAATTGCTTTGGTGTCTCGTCTGACAAAGGCCGGCATTCACGAAAGCGTTGACGGTAGCCCTTTTCTGTAAAGTTGTAGCACTGCAATAGGGCCGCTTTCAAAACGTCGTAGTCTTTGGCGTCATTATTCGACAGTCTACTGTAGACATCGAGCGCCTTCCCCGTCAATAGTGCGCTGAGTATGATCGCCCAGTCTTGACGTTGCCATTTAGCGCTTTCGGCGAACCTTTCGAACCTCGCCAGATAGCTGTCGATCTGGTCCTTATCGTCGACGAATGCTGGCAATTTTGGAGCTTTGAAGTCGCTGATAAGATGTGGCGCGCGCTGCTGTTGTTGGATGCGCGCCATTTCTAACTGGAATTGACGCTCAGCCTCTAATCGTCTCTCTTCCATCTCGTCACGTCGACGCTTTTCTTCTCTTTCTTCTTGGCGACGCTGCGCTTCGAGTTCTCTTTCTTCTCGCCGTCGCTGCTCTTCTACTTCTAGACGCTTCTGTTCTAGTTCTATTTCTTTTTCTAGACGCTTCTCTTCCAATTCTCTTTCTCGTATTCTCTCCTGAGACTTGACGTACTCCGTCAGCTGCTTGCCTTTTAGATTCAGTTCAACCCCTTTCTGCCAGAAGTCAGCCATCTTGATGCTTCTGGAAAGTTCTTTTAAAGAAAGTTCTTTTCTGGAAGGTTCTTCTTCTAGAAAGTTCTTGACTGTAGAGTTCTTTTTTTCTGGAAAGTTCTTGACTGTGCTGTACCTTTCTAGACTGTTCTAGAACAGCACGCTTTCTGCAGTAGCGCTGATGCTTGTCACTAGTCGTCTTCGTTGACGCAGGCCCCGCTGTCCTCGTCGTATGCGACGCTGCACCACGCTGGTGTTGATGTATACGCTCCTGTGCTGAAGTAGACGCGACGTCCGCTCGTCGCTCTCTCTAATACTGGCGATGTAGCTCCGAGACTGTCCCTCGACGTAGTCTTACGGTAGCCACGTAGTCCCGATCTGTTGTTCGCTCACGAAGCAACTCTTCAGCGACCACACGCCCTTGCAGTCAACCCGAACCTATCGGTGATGTAGTCCCAGTATGTTGGCCCCTCTCGACGCAACTCGTTGGCGGCTACCCTCGATGACTGCCTCTCGTAACGTTGACTCGCTTGTTGTAGCAGTTGAACCCTTGGCTATGGCGTGAATCGCGGCTTGACCCCCAAAATGTTACACTCAGTTTGATGTTGGTGTTTTCTATCAGTATCTGATTCAGCCCCGATGCTTGAATTCCTGATAGGGTGTAACTCAGATTCGTTTATTCACGCAACCCGCTCAAATCTGCATACAAGTCACAAAGTCGACGTATGAAGTTTTCCACTTTTATTCAGCACACATCAACAACTGCATACAATTCTCAATTCAACTCAACAACTTTCACAGCAACTTTCCAAATCACTATCAACAACTTTACTCTCTCTTTTCTGGAACAATTTGGTATACTGTAGAAATGACGTACTGCCACCAATCGAACTAAAGATCGTCATCACTGACTTACGTCATTACACATTTCTTCTCCTTCCGGATCGTTCCTTCAAATTTCTACAATTATCCCGAATCTTCGATCGATAGTAAACAAGCCGACCCAGAAGAATCTACAACAATATCGACTAACGAAAATTATCAACGTTATACAAAGCCTCTCCTAACAACAATGCAAACTCAAATCAAAGGTAAATAAACTCCATCATTGAATACTTTGCAAAACGAAACGATTAGATCTATCGTACACGCTTCAGCCATACTATCATTCGCGTTTCAACGTAACACAATCATTGCACCGTTACTTTTTTCTCTCTTAATAAGTGACCTCCCACGTGTATTATCTAAAAATACACACGTTGTGCAATATGCAGACGATATCGCTATCTGGATTAATACAACACTTAGAAAACGAACCAACAAAAGAACAGTGTTATACATACAAAAGCTGTATCAGCTTGAATTAAACAACCTAAATTTGTTTATGCAAGAAAATGGTTTGCAACTGTCTGGTAAAAAAACGAGTTTAATGTTATTCAATAATGGTATGAATCCAAAACAATTACCAGTCCTTATATTAGAAAATCAAGTGTTATCCTATAAGCAAAATATTAAATTCTTAGGTGTACATTTTACTCCCATGTTAAAATGGAAATCTCATATTGAGTATTTAATTAAAAAAGCAATGCAGAGGTTGAACTTATTAAAGATTTTAAGTTTTCAACCATTTAGACAAGACACTAAAACTTTGTTGCATTTAGCGACGTCCCTTGCTAGGTCAAAGTTGTTATATGGCCAAGAAATTTATTTTTCAGCCCCTACTTATCTCTTAAACAGGCTTCAAAGTATTGACAGTAAGTCCATTAAAGTGGCCCTGGGTGTTCCAGTGCACACAAACACATTAAATGTGTATAAGGAATGTGGTTTACTGTCATTGTCAGAACAACGCAAATTAGCAACTGCAAAATATTTGATACGAGGTTTGTCTGTAGAGAACTCAGTAAAAGAGGAAATTATAAACTTTTCGAAAACACAATATCCAAAAGTAACACAGAATATTTCTTATATTCAAACAACACAAGACTATACACAGGACATTATGATGGAATGTAATATTGATATTGCAAACATTCCGATAATGCCTGTTTCTCCAAGAATTCCACCTTGGGAACACTTAAAAGCAGAATTTGATTTAGATTACACCGAGTTAAAGAAAAATGAAAATGATAATATGCTTAAATCTGAGTTTCAAGAGCATATTTCAAACCATTACTCGCAACATTTAAAAGTGTTCACAGACGGTAGTATACTCGAGTCATCAGCATGTGGTGCAGGGTTTAGTATACCCGCACTAAAAATCAACCGTTCTTATTGTTTGGGTAATAATTTATCAATATTCACATGTGAACTTGTTGCTATATTAATGGCTACAGAATACATTTTATCTATTCCTAAACAAATACTTCAAGTAGCAATTTGTGTTGATTCTAAGGCTGTGCTCCTTGCCTTAAGAAATTGGAAAAGCAAAAATCGTACAGATTTATTGTTTGAAATACGATTTCTTATACATTGTTTACGTATGAGAGGTACCAGTGTGACTTTTTGTTGGGTACCATCTCATGTAGGTATTTATGGTAATGAGCTCTCGGATGCGTTGGCTAAGTCAGGAGCGGACAATTCTGACGCTGTCATGCTCAAGGTTGACTTAGCTGCATGTGAATATTTTGCCCTTTTGGAAAAAGTAGCTTACAGAAATGTTAAACTAGGAAGTGCTGTAAAAGGACCTAGAAGTGTGTCAAGGCTGGTTTATAAATTACGATTGAATTCATGGAGTACGAAATATGTGAAAGATATTACATGTATATGTTCAGAAAACATTACAGTCCAACATCTGATTGTTGATTGCCCAGTGCTGCAATCAATGTACAAAGACAATGGTGTAAACATAACAACTTGTGACATTCGAGAAGTTGTGCGAAGTCCTATTATTTACGATATCGTAAACGTCATCATGAAATCGTCCTTATCAACAGTGTTGTAACTGATATCACTACAGTTGTTTGTTTTATTGTTTTGCAATTAAATTAATTGTCTAATATCACTGTCGTGAAGAGACAATAAATTCAATCAACCGAAAAAGAGGTGGGAGGACAACATTCGAGAATGGACTGGTTTGACACTTAGCGAAACAATCAGGGTTGCTGAGGACAGGAAAAGATGGAGTACGGTGGTTAAGCGATCATCGGTGGTGCCCCTTCGACCTCCGAGTTACGGGATAGGATAGGATAGGAATTTGGCTGACCACAAGGCTAGGTAGTGATTCTTTGTCTAACGCTCACCCGAGACGGACACGTGGAAAAATCTCTCTCAGAAAGACTAAAGCAGGTGAAGTGTGAAAATAATTCATCGCAATATAGCCAAAGCCTGACATTGTCAAAAATACGAGCAGGCTAGTTGGTCCGAGGCAGGGATAGACCACTAAGAGTCAACCGTGACATTCGGCCTTCAGTGGAGCATTTACCACTGAGCTACGATAGCCCGATAGTCAACAACCAAGGAGGAGACACCATCATCACACCTCAACCCATCAGCTAAGTGCAAGAAGAATTGCACTAATACTGATCTAGAAGGACTGTGCGGTAGTCCACTCTCCAGAAACAAGAACATTAGGCCAACCAGAACAAATAGCCCAATGATGCAACAGTAGCAAATATCAAGAACAGTAGCAGCATAGACACATCAAGGCGCAAACTAGTCAAAGAGAATTTGGACATTTAAGTTAATAGAGTGTTTAGAGAATTATGTATAGAGTAGAGGAAATAAATGTGTGCTATTTGCTGTTAACAAGTGGCTGGACTACCTATGTTTCATAGCCGTGTGAGAGCTAGTGTGCCAGTGAATCTTTTACCATTTTCTCCCTATCTCTATAACCCTATCCGCACACAGACCGAGCTAAACTTATAAATGTATTAAGATTAGTCATAGGGTGATTACACTAGCCGATCCCCGCAGACGATAGACGAGTGGGTAATAGCATTCCATTGTGCAGAGCCCAGCAACACACCGTGACATACACAACTATCACTCATACATGTAGTACATGTATCAAGTTTATAGAGGGTCTATTAAACAACGGATAGAAAATAAAATTGTATTTGTGACATTTCTGATTGACTGTATCCGAAACCACATTAATAAATGGAGGAAACCGGAGTACCTGGAGAAAGCCCCCCATTTTAGGTGACCTGAAAAGTCCTGTACCTACGTCATATAAAATTTGCCCCTTGCGGAAACCGAGCTCGCGACCTCCACTGCTGGACACACCAGCTCAATTCCTATGTGAGCAGCACTGTTTAGTGCCTCCACATTTTGCTTGCTGAGGGCTATTTATAGCTTGCCTGCACCCTCCCTTTCAGTGACAGGAAACATCGGCGAAGCCTGTCTGACCTAACCTCAAAATTTAAAAAGCTTTGGTTGAGTGGCTGTGTGGAAAACATTAAATTACATTGTGTATTTTCCTTCTAACTCATAGACTTACTCAATGCAGGAGGACAATAAGAAAATTTATCGTCTAAATTATTTTCTCCACCACATTCAGCACGTCAAACATAGTTGACCGATGCCAATAGCACTCAACTGCACTATTAGCAACAGAATGAGACACGATTATTGCATTTACCTCTTGGGGTTAATCGATTGCCCTGTCTACAAGTTATTTCATATCCAAGCAGGACTATTCAGCATTAGGTTCACCAGTTGTTGTATTTTTCTACTCACTTAGGTGAGACTTCAATCGTGAGACGCATCTCAATAAGCTTTGAAAAGCTTTCCACTCCTAAAGCGGAGGCTGCAACAACAATCTTCTTCCTTCTATACGATTCTTTTCCTTCTTGTTCTTGTTCTTCATCCCACCGAAGTAGCTCAAATGGTAGAGCGTTCGCCTAGCACACCGATGAGCCAGGTTCGAATCCCGTGGAGGGCGAAATAAAAAGTGGCCATTTTCACTGTCCGATTTGAGCAGTATGATTGCTCTGGTGGTTCAGTGTTGATTCAGGTTCATACCCTTCTTTTCCCTAGGACGGTTATCCCCGTCTGCCACATCGCCAATGGTGGGTGTAGACGTTAAACCTCAACGTTCACTCAATTCTACTTCAAGGCGCTTGCCAATAGAAGATCTAACAAGTCATCCAAGGTGCCATCTTGCTGCTTTAAGCGCATCGTATAACGCCTCGGACAACTGAGCACAAACCTGGGCGTGGTGGAATAGGCCTGGGTGTATTTGTGTCGCCGGCACTTACCCGTCTAGGACATGAGCGTCAGGATCTTTAAATTTCGTGCGATGATATTCGCGCGCATAGAGACTAGACCTTGGTTTATTCTCTTCTACACATTTTCATTCTCCTTCTACTTCTTCTTATTCTTCTCCATCTCATCATTCTTCTTTCATCCAGTCATAAAGACCTAATACCTATACAATGAACTGAAAGACCCCGCAACTTTTTTTTTTTTTTACAGAAGAATAAGAAGAAAAATTCTGTGGAATTACTACCTGTCAGCCAAATAATTTCCTTTGGAAATGTAGTTTGAAATAGGAGTGCGGTACTAATGTAAAGATAGCACAGCATTATAATTACTCATTCTTCGGTAGAATAATTTCTTCTTCGATATTATAATAACTCCTTCAGTTTCTCTATGGTAATCCCCCGTACCGAACAAACTGGGTTTACTTGAATCTACTTATTAACTTACGACTGACAAAAACGTTCTCCAGGTGTAACATGATAACGCAGACTGCACGATAGTAGGTCATACGCCACTTGTCAGAATGTAATGTATCAGCCTTAAAGTGAGTTTGAACTCTTGAGCAGAACGCGAAAACGTTTCTTTTTTCTTTTCAAATCTCGTTCACGCTAACATGTTACTTGCTTATCTATATAATATATAGACTAGATAAACTATCTGCTTATCTATATATAGACTATATAAACTATCTGCTTATCTATATATAGACTATATAAACTATCTACTTATCTATATATAGACTAGATAAACTATCTACTTATCTATATATAGACTAGATGAACTATCTGCGTATCTATATATAGACTAGATAACCTTTTTTTGTAAATGGGGGATCGATAAATTAGATTACAGCCTCAGCGTCCCCTGCATGGGATGCCTTTATTGTAAAGTGACCGGGTGGTGCAGTGCCTTCAGTGTTGCCACTAGGGTTGTTTCAGCCGATCTTTTATACAGATCGGGGGCGATCCTTTTTTTAACCAAGTTGTTGACCTGATTCGGTTCTTTGCAGTCCGCTGGACCCAATAAACAATGACTATTTTCTTTTTCTTCTTTTTAAGAATAAACCTGGTACTTTAAAAATGCTGTGATGAAGTAAATGGGCTTGAAGAATCTGCTTTTGTTGATCGCCAGTCGACTAAAATGATGACAGGTAAAATTGTTTAACTTCTTCTAAAAGTAGGCTTACATCTACGATCATGATCAAAAGTTTGCAAAAAAAATACTGTTTCCTTTTTTTCTCAAATTCATGCTAATCGATGACAATTTGCGTACATACATTTAGTGTGTCAAATATTTGCGAACACTTTAATACAAACTTCGTAGCAAAACGTTCAAATGGTGTCTGCTATAGCAATAAAATAATGTCTTATCCCCTTTAGAAGAGAAGGCGACCTGCGTCGCTGTCAGACGAAAACCTCGTAAGTCCCAAAATGGCGGTTTGGAGATTCCTTCATAGTTATGACCCTTGGTCTCTGGCCCATGTTCTGTGCTAAGCTCAAAATTGCATCTCGAATAGAAAGTTAATACAAATCCATGAAACCAAACCTTGTATCTTTCTACTGGCGGACCAAACCTCGTATCTCGATATACCAGTTTTTTTAATGTAAAAAGGCTGAATTCTATTAAGGGACAAACCTCGTATGTTTAGATACGAGGTTTTTACCGAACGTTTTCGCGGTAGGAAGTGACAATGACGCAACATACGCCACACTGTATTCGTGGATTTCGGCTGTGACCAACAGCCTGGAGAGGATTGGGCACCGCCAGGTCTTTTTTGCCCAAGACACACTACATGATGAAACTATCCACTAATTCCATACCGGATCGGTCGTCGCCCGGCTCAACAAGGACCGCGCCTTCCGTTGGCCACCAGGACGGAGGTGATAAGTATGCTACTGATGGTCAATTTAGCAAGATCCGCACGAGAAACAACATCGTCATAGGAACCTGGAATGTCAGGACCCTAACTGCGGAAGGAAAATTAGAAGAACTGGCCCACGAGCTGGACCACTATCGATGGAACGTTTTAGGTATCGGCGAACTGCGCTGGAAAGGCCTAGGTGAAACAAAGACCGACAAAGACCATAAGCTCTATTTCAGCGGTAGCGATAACAGGCACGAACACGGCGTTGGATTCTTGGTCCACAAGAAAATTCTAGCCACTGTCATGGGTTGCCACCCAGTCTCCAGTTGACTCATTACCATCCGTCTGAGAGCAGCCCCTTTCAACATCACCATCATCCAGGCAACGAAGTGGAGGATTTTTATGAAAATCTACAGACGGTCCTTGACCAAGTGCCGAAGAAGGACATAGTCATAGTGCAAGGCAACCGGAATGCCAAGGTTGGCCAAGATGCGCACCACAACTGGGGAGACACATGTGGACCCCACTGCAACAACGAGACAAATGACTGGGGTCTGAGACTCTTGGAGTTTGCAAGATACAACAATCTGGTACTGGCAAACACACTTAGTCTCCACAAAACCTCCAGACGATGGACATGGCACTGTCCCGGCGGGGAGCATCACAACCAGATAGACTACATCATGGTCAAGAAACGCTTCAGATCAAGCATCAACATTGGCAGGACACGCACTTTTCCAGGAGCAGACATCGAAAGTGACCACGATCTCGTGATGATGTCTTTCCGGCTCCACTTGAAGAGAGTAAATACAGCAAAGTGCACTAGACTGAAGTTCGACCTGGACAAACTGCAAGACCCGGAGGTGGCAGAACTATTTCAGGCCACAAAATGGAGGAAAATTTGCACCACTGCTCATTTTGGGGGCTGGTGAAGTAGATGTCAAAACCATGACCACCACCTTCAACTCAGCTGTGACAGATGCCGCCACTGAGATCCTTGGCAAGCACCGACCAAAGAAGAAGCCGTGGATCACACCTGAACTTTTGGATCTGTGTGATAAACGAAGAGAGATAAAAAAAAAAAAAAGATCACCTCACAGGGAGCTGATGTCTACCGAAAAATCAACAATGACATCCGAAAAGGCATGCGCACAGCAAAGGAGAACTGGATAGAAGATCAATGCCAGGAAATAGAGAACAGTCTGAACAAGAACAACAGCAAGAAGGCCTACCAGACTGTGACGCGGCTGACAAGTGTTAAACAGCCCAAAGTCTCCACGATCCAAAGCAAGTCTGGCATATGCCTTACAGAAGAACAAGAAGTCATGAAGAGATGGACAGAGTACTGCTCTGACCTTTACAACCATACACCAAATGGAGACCCAGCAGTTCCAGCATGTCCCGAGAACAGAGAAGAAGAAATCCTCCCAATTCTCCGGGAAGAAGTTGAGGCAGCAGTGCAATCGCTGAAGAAAGGGAAGTCAGCGGGAGTGGACAACACACCCGCGGAACTGCTACAAGCAGGAGGAGAAACGATGATTGATGCCCTCACCATTATCTGTAACAAGATCTGGCAGAGTGGGAGTGGCCTACACCATGGACACAGTCGCTTGTCATCACTCTTCCCAAAAAAGGTAACCTTCAGGAGTGTGAAAATTACCGCACCATCAGCTTCATCAGCCATCCCAGCAAGCGTTGTGGCCAAGTGGGCTAAGGCGGGACTAACTTGCCTTGTCCACAAGCCAGAAACCAATGGTGCCTGACAGGTGTGGGTTCGAGCCAGCACATGGGCGTTATGTTTCTCCGAATATTATTTACTTTCGACTCGGGCAACGTCTCGGGGGTTTTCTCCGGGTACTCCGGTTTGCTCCCTCAGCAAAAATTTCAAAAAAAAATCACAAATAATGTTAGGTAGGTATGGTTTGGGCGCGCCCCTGGCTGCGACTACGCCTTCCCCGGCCGGGGGAGGCGGCCCAGAGTTTCCCGATAAAAAGGGATAATAAACTGCAGGAAACAAACAAACAAAACAAACAAAGGTCCTCCTGAAAATAATACTCAACAGGTTAAAACCCCAAGCTGAACAAATCATATCTGAAGAACAAGCAGGATTCAGGGCAGGGCGAAGTACCACTAAACAGATTTTCAACCTCAGAATAATCTGTGAGAAATACCTACAGCACCAACAACATCTATATCATGTGTTCAAAGAAGGCGTTTGACCGAGTCTGGCATGCAGCTCTATGGGCAACAATGAAAGTGTACAACATCAACCCTAAAATTATTGAAGTCATCAAAAACCTGTATGACAAGGCTACCAGTGCAGTCCTCTATAACAGCGTCATCGGGAAGTGGTTCAGAACAACAATCGGTGTGCGTTAAGGATGCCTACTCTCTCCAACACTCTTCAACATCTTCCTAGAGCGCATCATGTCAGATGCCCTTGTAGATCACGAAGGCACAGTCAGCAAAGGGGATAGACCAATCTCCAATCTTCGTTTTGCGGATGACATTGATGGATTGTCTGGAGAGGAACAAGAACTTGAACATCTGGTACAGAGGCTTGACACCACCTCCAGAGCCTATGGAATGGAAATAAGTGCAGAGAAGACCAAAATGATGACCAACAATACCAATGGCATCAACACGGACATCAAAGTCCAAGGCCAATCCCTCAACACAGTGCATAGCTTCAAATAGTTAGGAGCCATTGTATCAGACAATGGGTCCCGACAGGACGTCCTCTCCAGGATCGCACAAACAACTGCTGCCCTGACAAGGTTGAAGTTCATTTGGAAAGACAGGACCATCAGTCTACATTCCAAAGTAAGACTGCTTCGCTCCCTTGTCATCTCCATCTTCCTAAATGCTTGCGAAGCATGGACCTTCACAGCAGATCTACAACGAAGAATACAAAGCGTGGAGATGAGGTGCTACAGAAGACTTCTGGGTATTTCCTATACCCAACACATCACAAACGACAAAGTCCGACAGACCATCACACAAGCCATTGGACAACACGATGACCTGCTCACAGTGGTGAAGAAACGGAAACTCCGATGGTATGGCCACGTCACCAGATCATCAGACCTTGCAAAGACCATTCTGCAAGGCACTATGCAAGGAGGTAGGAGAAGAGGGAGACCGAAAAAGAGGTGGGAGGACAACATTCGAGAATGGACTGGTTTGACACTGAGCGAAGCCATCAGGGCTGCTGAGGACAAAGAAAGATGGGAGTATGCTGGTTAAACGATCATCTTTGGTGCCCCTACGACCTCCGAGTTACGGGACAGGATAGGATAGGATAGTAAATGCCGGAACATACGTTTTGACAGTTTGTGACACCAATAAATATGGTTTTCCTGCGATCTTTGACAACGTTTTCCTCTGATTTTGTGTTGTACCAGGGTCTGTTGTTTTATTCAAAAACCTCGTAACTCAAACTTTTTGACAAAGTTGTAAGTCGAAAACCTCGTATCTTTTCATTTGCTTCCAGTTCTCAACGGAAAACACTTCTTCGACTTTTTATACCATACTGCCAAATTTCTAGACTTTTCATAGTTCCTTTGAAGTAAAATAGTCACTGGTTTGGCGTTACCCGACTGGTTGAAACAGTTTTTCTCGATTTTCTCAAAACAGCAAAAAAATGAGATACGAGGTTTTCGTCTGACAGCGATATCTCTGAGCGTAGATTGGATATGTTATTCTCTTTTCCCCATGCAATTTTGGTCTTTCATTTTCCTTTCATTTTTTAGATTAACGTCCCCGGACACAGAGCGTATAGGGGACAAAACTGATTTTGGTCTATCCTCAGACGAACCTTTTATTCATCAGACTAACGCAAGTTGTACTGATAAAGCGAGCGTTGTGGCCGAGTGGTCTAAGGCGGGACTAACTTGCCTTGACCACAGGCTAGAAACCAAATGGCGCCTGACAGATGTGGAATTGATCCCGCCTTTGGGTGTTATGTTTCTCCGAATAATTATTACTTACTTTCGAATCGGGCACCGTCTCTGGGGTTGTCTCCAGGTACTCCGGTTTGCCCCTACCCCCCCCCCCTATCCCCCACCCCAGTAATATTTCAACAACAAAAAAAACACCTGTCATAGGTATATTGTGTGTGGTGGCGCGCCACAGGTTGCGACTATGTCTTCCACAGGGGAAGTGGCCCAGAATTTTCCGATAAAAAGGGACAATAAAGTGTCAAAAATAAAATAAACAATAAACAATCTAAAACAAATAAAATAAATAAATCTTATTCAAATACGTTAACGTGAGAGTAACGTGAACTGAATATAGCCCTGAACTCTCTTTGTGAACATATAGTAGAATTGGTAGAATTATAATACTCAGTGAAGTCCATTTAAGGTTAAAGTGCGGGTATCAACAGACACCAGACAAAAGACTCCAACTACAGACGCTAGCTGACAGGTCTGGTCTACAAATTTTAAGAGCACTTGAAATTCTGACTAGCACTGGCGTGGCATGTTTGTTTTCCAGAATATTGGGCATTGCTTTGTCATGAATAAACTAAAACTACTAGTATAAATGTTTTTATATTGTCCTTTACCAGCTCAAGAGCAGTTTAAGTCGTTGGACGAAAATAGATTAATTCCAGCAGCCGAAGGAGCCAACTTGTTTTATGCGGGCCGTCTAACGCCTCCAGGTGCTTCTATTTTATATATCGTTCTTGTATAAATTAGGTTTCTGGCACTCGCCATCCAAAGGGCAATGAAAATCTAGATCTTTTAAAGTCCGTGTGACGAAGTGCATGCGACCACAGAGCAGACCTTCTATAGGTGGATACTCTCGTCCGAAGGATTGGTTACTATAAAATGTATGCGCTTTCAGCTGATTTTCATTAGGAAGAGAAAACAAAAGGTGGAAATGGGTTCGAAAAAAGGAAAGTTGAAATTGTTTAATTTATAATCAAATATATACAACACATACATTATACAAAGATTAGTTTCGCTGATTTCATAATGTAAATACCAAACTACAAAAGAAAAATTTAATTTAGGACCCGCTATACCTTTTTTTGTTTTAAATAATAAATAGCGATGCATCAACTTTGTTTGCACATTGTCTAAATAATAATAATTAATTATTTATAGTCATTGTTTATGGTACACGGTTATTTATTATTAGTGGATTGCAACAGCGCAACATCGAATCAAAGGTAAATTATACACGCTGTCGTTGTATGCTTTGCAAAACCAAATGATCGGATCTATCGTGCGCGTTATCAATCGTAAGTTTATGGGGTCCAGCGGATTGCAAAAAGCCGAATCAGGACCTCAACTTAGTTGAAAGATGACTCACCCCTCATCCGTATAAAAGATCTGCTGATACTAATAATACTGCTTGCTATATACGCGCTTTTCCACAAATCTTAATCGGGTTCAAAGCGCGGCGATCTGTACCAACATACCCGTTCACATGTAGTATTTGCTCTCACGCACACTACAAAAGCACATTTAGCGCTCAAACATTTGATGTAAATGGAGGGAAATCGCTGCTAGAAGACTGAAAGGAAATCGACAATTCTTTTAGTTTTTAATGAGATTTTTATTGACTGCATTCAATACCATTATAAACCATTCATCTTAACACTTCCAAGGCGCAACAAGAGAGTCAACAAGTCTTGGAATAGTATCAGCTCTGATCTGTGCAGAGCCTGTGTTGCTTTTTTGGCTTGTTTGTGCAAAAAGAGAATTGTCCAGTCCTATGAATCATAATTCCCAGATTTTTTTTTTTAGCTGTCAGTAGTTTCTATGACATCTACCCCACAACTGAAGTATTGTTTCATTAATGGCTTTATCTTGCTAAATATTACAACCTTAGATTTTTATCGATATATTTGTAAACCCCATTTTTGGCAGAATTCTTGGATATTATTTAGTTTGTTCTCTCATCCTTTTGTTGTTAGGGACAGCAGTACAGAGGAAATACGGACTGTTGTTTTCTTGACATTGTTAATTATAAGAGAATCAGCGTCAAACAGATTTTCAGTAATGTCATTAAGAAATATATTAAATAAAATTGGACTGAACGTATTTACTTGATGTTCTCCCTTCCACCTCCCTTCCCACCCCACCCCCACCCCCCACCTTTTTTTTAAAACAATAATTTCATTGGGAAATCCTTTGTTTTGTACATATTTTAGTATTATAAAACATATTTTCAATAATGTTAAAACATTTGCCTTTTATTTTTATTCTTGCTATTTACACAAGTAGTGCTTCATGCTATACATTATCAGGAGCTTTTGGAAGTCAATAAAACATCCGTAAATTCTTTTATTTTTTTACTTGAGTGATTTCATCAACAATATACTTCAGAATGAATATTTGGTCGGATGTTCTTGATTTTTTTTCCCCAAATTTTGCTGGTTTAATTAGTTTGTTATTATCTTCGAGATGGTTACTTATTGGTTTGTTTATATTTGACATAAAAATGTGCTTCCAGAGCTATTAATTACCTGGATCAACCGGATTACAGCCTTTTTAAATTGGAACTTCCATGCCTGTGGATAAATTCCGCTTGTAAATATAATAATAATAATAATAATAATAATAATAATAATAATAATAATAATAATAATAATAATAATAATAATAATAATATAACAATAATAATAATAATAATAATAATAATAATAATAATAATAATAATAATAATAATAATAATAATAATAATAATAATAATAATAATAATAATAATAAATATGTTTCTGAAGCTATCACTCATAAGTGGTATGCTAGTTTTTAACACTTCGTTACGACATTAATCCCATCTTTTTATGAAGATGTTTCTTTCTTTACAAAATATATTTTGGGGGAGCTTTTAAAGTTATTTTTGGATGAAGATGACGATGCCCACTTGTAATCCATGCTGGCAGCATGTTCAGGGCGCACAGTAAAAAGGGGGAGAAGAAGGGTAGGAGATTGGTGGGGCAAAAGAGAAGGATGGTTGGGGAAAGGGCAGTATTGGTGCACAGCAAAGGATGGTGGTGAAGGTAGAGAGAGGGGGGCAGGGTCGCAACAACTATTGTTCAAACAGGTGTGCCTATAGATGCCTCTTGAAAGGTTTATATTATGCTGTTTTTGTTGATCACATTTTTTTTATATTGTTAAGAAATTTCCACAATGAATTTGGATCAGATCCTACTGTTTCATTAAGTGCGGTTATTAATTTATTAATTTATTTTTGTATTGTATCTTTTTTGTGTAATAATTTTGTTATATTTCTTTCATTACTGAATTCCTTTTATTTATGTTCGTAAAATTGTTGTTGTATGCTCAAACGTTTTCATTTTGACAAATTTGGTCTAATTTGGAAAGACAGGAAAATTAGTCTACATTCCAAGATAAGGCTGCTGCGTTCCATTGTCATCTCCATCTTCCTATACGCTTGGGAAACTTGGACCCTAAAAGAAACCTACAACGAAAATATTCAAAGCATGGAGACGAGGTACTACAGAAGACATCTGGGCATTTCCTATACCCAGTACATCACCAACGACGAAGTCCGACAGACCATCACACAAGCCATCAGACAAAACGATGACGTGCTCACTGTGGCGAAGAAACGGAAATTCCGATGGTATGGCCACGTCACCAGAGCATCAAGCCTTGCAAAAACCATCCTGCAAGGCACGGTACAAGCAGGCAGAAGAAGAGGGGGACAGAAAAAGAGCTGGGAGGACAACATTCGAAAATGGACTGGCTTTACACTGAGCGAAGCCATGAGGGTTGCTGAAGACAAAGAAAGATGGAGTACGCTGGGTAAACGATCATTTGTGTGCCCCAACGGCCTTCGAGTTACGGGATAGGATAGGATAATTTGGTCGAAATTAATACAATCAGTAAATCTGCGTGTTCTTGTATTTGGAAAAAATCCATTAAAGACTCCACACATAATCACACTGCCTTGTGTAGAATATTTATTTGTAATTTAAAAAAAAACAACAACAGAATTTCCATCTGAATGATTCGGTGTTTTCTTTTGATTTAATCTGATAAAGTGCATTCAATTTGCAGAAGTAGATAAATATATTTCATTTGCATTTTTGAAGTCTATATGTGTTTCTTGGAAAAATACGATGTCATACTGTATCAAGTCTCTCCTACTATTATCATCTAGAAGTTAGTTGATTTTAATTCCATTGATCGTTTCTTTATCACCTTTTAGGTTCCATGACAATATTTGTAGTTTTAATTCTTTCCTGTCCTATCCTAGCCTATCCTGTAACTCGGAGGTCGTAGGGGCACCACAGATGATCGTTTAACCAGCGTACTCCATCTTTCCCTGTCCTCAGCAACCCTGATTGTTTCGCTCAGTGTCAAACCAGTCCATTCTCGAATGTTGTCCTCCCACCTCTTTTTCGGTCTCCCTCTTCTTCTACCTCCTTACACTGTGCCTTGCAGGATGGTTTTTGCAAGACCTGATGATCTGGTGACGTGGCCATACCATCGGAGTATCCGTTTTTTCACCGCTGTGAGCAGGTCATCGTGTTGTCCAATGGCTTGTGTGATGGTCTGTCGGACTTCGTCTTGGTGATGTGTTGGGTATAGGAAATGCCCAGAAGTCTTCTGTAGCACTTCATCTCCATGCTTTGTATTCTTCGTTGTGGATCTGCTGTGAGGGTCCAAGTTTCACAAATTTGATACAATCGGGCCTGTAGATATTTGATCAGCGGCTATTTATTTAGCTAATTATTTATGAAACATGTTCCTCAGTAAATGAAGAAACAATGGGCTGTTTTAGTTCTTCTTATGGTCTGTTGCTGTAATGTCGCCACTGCTGCCGTTATTGACCAAATCTCCAAGGAGTAGGGCTAAGTCACAGGCGCTTGTATCTGCACTCGCGAACGCCTATGCCTGTGGCGCGTCTCCCTTTAATAATCTATAATATAGATAACCAAAGATAGTGTTACGTTGAAACGCCAATGGTAGTATGTCTGAAACGCGCACGATAGATCTAATCGTTTCATTTTGCAACGTATTCAATAATGGAGTTTATTTACCTTTGATTTGAGTTTGCATTGTTGTTAGGAGAGGCTTTGTATAACGTTGATAATTTGCGTTAGTCGATATTATTGGAGAATTTTCTGGATCTGCGTGTTTACTCTCGATAGAAGTTTCCCGATGGATGTCGAGGTGAGAGAACGTTCCGGGTATGTTTAGAGATATGTGTGACGTAAGTCAGTGATGACGATCTTTAATTCTGATTGGTTGTAATGCGTCATTTCTAGAACGACCTGTCGTCATCTCGAGTTGAGAGAAAAAATTATATATTCGATGCTCCGTGTGTTGTTGTGGATAGTTGTTGTTGATAGTGAGTTGGAAAGTAAATTTGAGAGTGGAAAGGCAATTGAGCGATTGTATGCAGTTGTTGATATGATGTGTGCTGAATAAAAGTGGAAAACTTCATACGTCGACTTTGTGACTTGTATGCTGATTGAGCGGGTTGCGTGAATAAACGAATCTGAGCTACACTCATCAGTACTTCAGCATTGGGGCTGAATCAAATACTGATAGAAAAACACCAACATCGATACGAGTGTAACAGATAGACTCGTCACAAACCTAGGCGCTCGCGTGTCCAAATACAAGCGCCTGTGGTCTAAATCAAAGGCATAGTTGTAGTCGTCGTTGTTCTCGTTGTTTCGGAATCGTTGACCGTTTGTGTTTTTTTTTTTAAAATTTACTTTGTATGGACGTCGTCGTGTTGTGGGGTCATTCGACCTTGGTCTGTACCAGGGGCGTTGCTGGTTGTAGTGGGGATGCGGTTCATAACGATGGGCTTCACGCTGGGAGGGGGGGGGGGGGAAATGACGCTCCCTATTGCCTTTTACTACAAAATACCTGATATTGGCCCCTCGTCTCTCTTGTTTCAGATTTACTTAATTTTTTCAAAAATAGGCTTCCGACATGTCGTCCCACATTTTTAGCTAGAATGTTATCGCCTTTTTCTGAAGAGGTTGCCTTGATGTTGTGATGGCTGAAAAAGCTTACTCTATGGTTAGTGTGCAGTGGAGTAGTTCCTTCTTCCCATGCACACTCTCGAACCTTCCCCACTCCCACCCCTTCCCCCCGAGATTCCCAGACCTAGATTCCTGAACCTTTTTTTGTCCAAAAGGTTCGGGAAGCTAGGTTCGGGATCTGAGAACCTCGGAAAATAAAAGGTTATGAACCTCCACGAACTTGGCCTTAAAATGAAATTGCCCTTTTCTCATGTGTTTTCAGCTGAGTTTGCAAGCGCTTTTGTACGTTTATATAATAATTATATGCTCGGCGCTCCTTAACGTGTGAGAAGGTACAAAAAGCTCTTTATCATGTTAAAAAGACATTTGAGATCCCTTTCTCTAAAAGTGGTGTACTGTACGCTTGCGAGGATGGTAAAGAGAACAATGGGGAATATTTTTAGCTAGTGTTTTATCCACTCTGTTTTTCTGTCTGTCTGTCTGTCTCTCTATTATATATATATATATATATATATATATATATATATATAGAGAGAGAGAGAGAGAGAGAGAGAGAGAGAGAGAGAGATAAGATAAGATAAGATAAGATAAGATAAGATAAGATAAGATAAGATAAGATAAGATAAGATAAGATAAGATAAGATAAGATAAGATAAGATAAGATAAGATAAGATAAGATAAGATAAGATAAGATAAGATAAGATAAGATTAGACTAGATTAGATTAGATTAGATTAGATTAGATTAGATAGATAGATAGATAGATAGATAGATAGATAGATAGATAGATAGATAGATAGATAGATAGATAGATAGATAGATAGATAGATAGATAGATAGATAGATAGATAGATAGATAGATAGATAGATAGATAGATAGATAGATAGAGTATAATTAAGGAAAAAAGAAAGAATAAAATCAAGAAAGAAATAATGAACGAACAAAAGAAATAAATTATAGAAAATTCACTCTTACATATGCACTCGCTGCAGATTCTCATGTACTGCGCCAGATCCTGCATATTTGGTCCTCCAGTGTATCGTCTGTCCGCTTGCGCCAAATCGGTAACGTTGCTAATCAACCCATGCTTGTTCCCTAGCAACTCGTCGTCGCTTAGCAACCCGATGTCGTTTCCAAACGTGTCCCCTTTCTCGCTGAACGATGTAGGCCAATCTTCCGTGTCTTTCAACCAGGCTGTCTCGCTGCCTGTTCCTTTGCTTTTGTTGAATGTATTTTTATTCTTACCACTAGTTATATTTGTTTCATTGCGGTTGCTTAGCAGCCATCCATTGTAGTCGTAAGGAAATTCGGTGTTGTCTTGCATGGTTCCTTCTTCCGGTGCAGACGTTGCGTCGTGTCTATTTGGCTTCATCAGCCAATCGGGAGAGTTCCAGCTAACGCTGCTGGCAGGTTTGTTCGAGACAGGGAATCTAGAAACATCATTTTCATTGACCTTGACAGGATAATTGTCGTCATAACCCTCATAGTCATCGCTGCCGTCGTTGTCGTCGTTGGCGTCTTTATCGTCTTCGCTGGGCAGATTGTTGTCAAGAACTTCTGGAACCTTCTCGTCGCCTTCGTCGTCACTTTTCTTGACGTCATTTTCGCTCTTGTCGACGTCATCGCCGTTCCCAAAAAAGAAGGACGACAAGGGCGCTAAAGTTGACGAAAGAAACCCGAAAGTGCTGTCG
The DNA here is from genome assembly GCA_036898135.1 of Oncomelania hupensis. Classification (NCBI taxonomy): domain Eukaryota; kingdom Metazoa; phylum Mollusca; class Gastropoda; order Littorinimorpha; family Pomatiopsidae; genus Oncomelania; species Oncomelania hupensis. The sequence goes on from CM072520.1 coordinate 27,183,225, forward strand.
TCAGCAGCATGCTGTGTTTTGTCAGCATTTTCTGGTACCTCCACTTCAATCGTTATTGAAACGTCATTGCTCTCTGCTGGTGGGCTGAAATCTGACCCTTTTTTGACGTCGTAAACTTCTGTAGACGATTCGACATTGCTTTCGATGTTGTCGTCAGCATTTGCGTCATCCGCATCATCCGCACTTTGGATTTGTCGAGAAAGCACGCCATGTGTACACGACGCTAACACCAGCAGCAATGAAATTGTTACAGACACCCGCATGGTGACAGGTGGGCTGGGACTATGTCACAACGTTGCCACAAAACAAAAATCAAAATTATTTATTCACATACTGCCAATGTCAGTCAAACGCACCCTGTTCCCACAGTGTTAAAGCAAAATTCACCACACGCTTTAAGATCCCGCACAAGTTCAATGAAGACTGCCGGAGCTCTGGGAGATTATATTGCTCGGGTAAGTTGAGTATTAGTTTTCCGCAGGCAGTACTCCGTATTTCGCGCTCCTGTAGTTACACCCTGCGATTAGAAAATTAACAACTGTCCATTATTGATGGCATTACTTACACAGACAATTAGTTTTTAAAATACGTCATTTCCACAAGGCCCAACAGAAATTGTAACAAGCAAATGAAGATGTTTGTAGATTAAAGAAACTAGACCATCATATTAACAGCTACAAGAATGAATAAATAAATAAATAAATAAATAAATAAATAAATAAATAAATAAATAAATAAAATTAAAAAAAATGTTTTAAATCAGCTTAATTTTTTTTTAAATGAAAGCAAACATCATAGTCTACAAAAATTTTGGTAAAAGAAACGGAACTAATTCATTCAAACAATAAAAGCGTAAAAATAAAATAAAATAATACCTATAATTATTCTTATTATTATTATAATAAATAAATAAATAATGCTTTTAAATCATCTTTTTTTTTTAAATTATGAAAGCAAACGCCATAGTCTACAGTAAAAGAAACGTAACGAAACTAATTCATTCAAACAATAAAAGCGTAAAAATAAAATAAAATAATACCTATAATTATTCTTATATAGCGCATTACCAGCTCAAGAACTGCTGAAGGCGCTGGCTGACGCTCTAACCACAGAAAAAAACACAATAGCATAGGAGAAGATTTTTTTTTTTTTGTCCTCTATCGCATTGTTTCATTTAGAGGTTGGTTGTTGTCTGCTTTTTACATCAGCCCACTCCATTCGCAACACAAGCAGTCTAGCAGTCACGCCAATATAAAACTTTCTTGTACTTCACAACATGCAAATCCGCACACTCGGGCAGAAAAGCTGACTGTCCTGCTTTTTATCAGCTGTCCTCGACCTACCCCTTGCCGAAGAGTTTAGTATACCAAGAGAGGACAGCGGTAGCTTTTACATAGGCAGAGAGCGTATCGCGGGAAGAGTTGCCTCCCCCGGCAAATGCGTGTTACATGCGGTGAGCGTTATAGTGTGTTCAATTGCTATCGTGCAAAAACAACAGCCTTCGACATCTAATTGATGAATAATCATTGGAAGGAGAAGGGGGAGGAGGAAACTCGGGTTTTAACTTTACTAGTATTGCATTATTTCATACAAGAATTCTGCCTTTCACTGGTCTGTCTTTATATTTGTATTGTACCAAAGAGCGTATTATAGATAAGCTCTTTGATTGTAGTACTACTAAGTTTGCACAAGAAGACAGGAAAATTAATGTAGAAAACAGAAAATATAATTGATATTTAAACATTTGTAGACAAAACCTAAGTAGGGGTGTGTAATCACTTGTATTGAAACTTTTCTGTTGTGGTAAACCAACAGAAAATTCTATCATGTCTACATCAAGGTGCAGGGGTTAACAAGGTGCTTCAGCATTGATTAATAACAAGTATGGTTTTGAGTATTTCATTTGGCTAGAATCATTGTGTTTATCATGATTTTAATTTTTTTTAATTCTAACATGATCTGCCATTATTACATTTGCATTTTATTTGCCCAAGGAGTGGGACAACTGTAGGTTTGATTGTCCGTGTAACAGATTACACAAACAGTGGATATCTTTCAGGTTATTGTGTATGCTTGTTTTAGTTTTGGCATGCAAACATAGTTTTATATGATATGTTATGTGTGGAGAATGTACCATATTAATGAAGAAGTTATAATTCAAAAGGGAACATAACTTGGTACATACAGAAAGGAGGAAAACAGAATATAAGAAGGAAAAAACAGCAGGATGAGGATTCATAAACACAGCGAAAAACAACAAACCAACATAACTTATGTACAGAACGTTAGAAGAAGAAGAAGAAGAAGAAGAAGAAGAAGAAGAAGAAGAAGAAGAAGGAAAGAAAGAAAGAAAGAATAAGACAGAAAAATAAGAAAGAAACAAAGAGACAAGAGATAATTGACATTCCAGATTTTTTTTTAGACAAAACAAAACTCATAGTGTGCAATCACAGACTTTGTATTGTAACTCTTCTCATGTTGCAAATCAATGGTAAATTATGAGACACATGTAAATTTAATCAATATTATAAGAGCATATCAAAGTCAATAGTCCAAAAAGTTAAAAATTCATACAATAACCAATTAAATTTTACATGCATGTGCAAACACACACGCACGCACCCACACACATACACATCACGGGGTATAATCAAGTTATACTGCTAAATACCAGCTGGTATCAAGTTAATAATGCAAAAAATTAAGAAGTCCTTTCATACTCGTACATGCACACACACACACTGGCGAAGGTTTTTTTCTCAGCCTTGACCTCATCCTTTTCACTGTGTTGGTCAGTGTAGAAATTATCTCTCCATTGGTGGCTGCAAACATAAAAAATGTAAAAAAAAAAAAAAAAATAATAATAACAACAAAAGTTATTTTATTATGCGCGGCATCACAGCCTTAGTGACTGTGTTCTACGCATGTGACAAGCAGTCTCTCTCTCAAATTTTATACCACAAACATACAATCAATACACTTAAAACAGTAAGAATACTTCTAAATGAAAATACATCCAACGTGGATTAAAACATAATTATTTTCAACCAATAAATATATTTTGTTTCAACGGATAAAACCGTTTTACAAAACATGTTCTTAGCTTGTAAGAGTACAATAGTATTTGTGTGGCGTAACCAGGAATTAAAATAGGTCACTGACGTTATTGGAGTTTGGGAGACATGCAAACTATTTTTGTTATTGTTTGTAGACACATTGTAATTGTTTCACACACAGTTAATCAATACATTTTACTGACCAAACAGTTTTCCTATTTTTTTTACATGAATGTGCTTGTACAGCGACCACAGGACATCTTTTGAGTCTCTACATCCCCCCACCCACCCACTCCACACAACCCCAAACATCATGACAAACAATGTTAACACACCTGATGAAAAAGTCCAGTAGCCATTAGTCCAGATGGTTCCTGCACACTGCCGCTTGGAATGGCTGCATCCTGATTGTCAGCATCAGTCTGCGCATCTATAGGCATAACAAACAGAATATACATAGTTTAACAGCACATTTAAATACAGTTACAATTAAACTACAGTACACTGTATACCCTTTTATTGTGACTACTTCCTCCACTTCCTACCTTTTTTTCTTTCATTCTATTCCTGTTGTCTATAGATTTTGCTTTCTTGCCTTGCCTGCATGCATGTGTTGAACACAGCATACAGTAATGTCTATTTCCACAAGGGTCCAATTTTATTCTATGTTTGTGTATTTCTCTCCGCCAGTGCAACCGTGATGACAGTGTAATGTCATTATTCATGCCTTCAACTGATAGTGTAATGTCATTATTCATGCCTTCAACTGATAGTGTAATGTCATTATTCACGCCTTCAACTGATAGTGTAATGTCATTATTCATGCCTTCAACTCACCCCACTCCCACCTCTTAACAAAAGGTTTGTGACTGAAAGAAACAAAAATTTGTCCATAATTTTACAGAACTATAAATTTCTGAATGTACAAGGCAACAATGAGCATAAAATATTTGCAAACACTACTCACCAACTAGTGAATTTGTCTGGCAATTTTCTTTGTCTTGCGCTGGAGTGCAGGATCGTTTCTTGGGAGATTTTCTGCTGGACTTCAAGCGTGGAGGGGGGGTTGGTCATGTCAAACAGCGTGGGCACTGCATTTGGTAGCAAGCAGCCTGTCTTTCAGGGCTGGCCGATAAAACTGATTGTCTTCAAAATTATATTTTACAGAGGACACATGCGGAATGAAGCTGCTTCGACGTCTTGTTCATAAGATCTTGTCGTCTGCAGTTTTGTTTCCAGACATCACACCTGACAATACAAACAAAAATATTCACATTAAAAATACATGTGCATTTTATGTTAAATAGCTTCCTTCATCACTCTTTCCCAAAATGCCATTGTATTATTCTGAAATAAACTTCGTCACACAACATGTCCTGCCTAGATATTCAGCTTGCAAAATTGCACTGAGCAATGTCTTTAGCATTGTTCGTTCTATGTGTGGACTGAGCCATGAAAATCTGTGTTAATTGATCAAAATGTAAAATTGAAATAAATTACAGAATTTAACTTAAATAGTTAGGGACAGCAATTAATTATCTGGAACACGTGACCGAATTTATCGACGGTACTCTAATGTTTGTGTTACCGTTGTGGAAATTGGACACCCAAATTCCTCAGCATGACCATGATCACAGGCTCTGAAGTCTTTTCTTTCTCGTGGGTCTCCTACATGTAGACGTACGTAGCGTACGGAATGTATAGTATCATTAGTATGTAATTGAGGCCTACGAGACTTCCCAGCACAACTACCGGTAACCAAGGCTAATATCTTGAAAGCTGGTCAAGAAACAATATCAACACGTACCTTGCTTGGTCCAGTGTAAATCTAAAGAATGACCATCCATCGCACTTGAACAGTTAGGCGCAGCACAAAATTCACCACCACTGCGTACCTGTGTTTTCGTATCGGACGTCGCCATCTTGCTCTGACGTCTAGCACGCATTCAAGGGCAAGTCACTCTGACGAATCGGATACGCATTTTCTTGCTCTCTGTCCCCTCTTATTAAAAAATAATAAACTCTTTGCCCTTGCAGATCATCCACCCGCGCGTTTTGTCAGGTGGGCGGTCCTTGGATTTTCAGACATCTTAGCGGCTTTTTTCAGTCGCTGCCGACGCCATATCTTTGAAGCGGTTTGAAATTACCTGAACAAGAAAAAAAATAAAAAATAAAATAAGGTTCATAAATAAGCGCGACATTTATTAGTTGTTTGATTGATTTGTTTGTTTGACTGAAGTGTATATGTGTGCGCGTGTATGAATTGTGGGGCAGGGGGATATTTGTCACTCAATGCAGATGAAATTCGGGTTATCATTTGCAGTCCCCCGTAGGGGTGCCGGGATTTTCAGTATAAATAGTATCCCCACTTTCTGGAAATTTAGTGCTTTAAATTCCCACTGTCGCTGTCGTTCTTTTTTGTTCTTTCTCATTCCTACTCTGTTCTATCAATCTACTATACTATCTTCTTCTTCGCTAGACCAGTCATCTACCTTTTTTCTTGAAAACTCTTCCGGGACAAAACTCCTCATTTGGGTGTGAGGTCTGTTGGGAATATTGGACGCTTTCTGCCAAATGTTCACTGGGGCTTCCTATGATGTTATTATTTGGCAATGTAGGGATTTTAGATGTATGTGTTTTGTTAATATCTTATAATGATGTTTGTATTCTATTTTGTGTTTGTAAACGGGGGTTCGATAATTTAGAGTATAGCCTCAGCGTCCCCTGTGTGGGATGTCTTTATTGTAAAGTGACCGGCTGGTGCAGTGCCTTCAGAATTACCACTAGGGTTGTTTCGGCAGATCTTTCATGCGGATCAGGGGTGAGTCCTCTTTCAGCGAAGTTGTGGTCTTGATTTTTTTATCCTGATTCGGCTCTTTGCAGTCCACTGGACCCTGGGAGCAATGAATAACTATCATTTGCAGAGCAGCGCCGTACAGGTTGAGCAAAAATAGGAAGAATTGCTTTAAGTGGTTTTGGTTTGATTGATTTATTGTTGCTTTAGGTCCAGCGGACTCTTCCGAGCCAAATCAGGACCGGACAACCCCTGATCCGCATAAAAGATCTGCCGAAACAACCCTAGTGGGAAAATTGAATGCCCTCCACCGGCCAGTCACTTTACAATAAAGACATCCCACGCGGGGGACGGCTGAGGGTTGACCTCAACTACGCGAACACCCCGGTTACAAAAACAAAATAGAATACAACCATCATTATAAATCATCAACAAAACACATACATATAAAATGCCTATAGTGCGAAATAATACAATCATAGGAAGCCCTAGTGACCACCCGGCAGAAAGCGTCCAACACTCTCAAGCTGATCCAACAGACCCCATACACAAACAAGGAGTCTTGTCCAGGAAGAGTTTTCAAGAAAAAAGGTAGGTCATTGATCTAGCGAAGAAGAAGAAAGTATAGCAGAGTGATAGGACAGATCAGGAATGGGAAAGAGCAAATGATGAAGACAGCGACAGTGGGAATTTAAAGCACTAAATTTCCAGAAAGTGGGGATACTATTTATACTGAAACCCCCGGCACTCCAACGGGGGGAACTGTTGCCGCAGTGAATTAGTCATGCCTACAAAGGCAAGACAGGTTTTCAACTGGGGCTTTCACTGTTCCCTTTATAGGTTAGAACAATCTACAGTGACAAGATTGCTCATGACCCCAAGGGGTTGGTGTGTGTGGGTGTGTGTGGGTGTGTATTGTTGTTGTTGTTATTTTACTGCAGGCGCAGCGTCATACGATTAAGAGAAATAAGACAAATAAGTTTGTAATATCAGAAATGCTGATGACAAAGATCTTGTAACTTAGCTTATAAATAAACATAAAGTATTCAACAACACCTGATGTTAATTTACCCGCTTTCGAAGGGAATGTTCGCAACCTTGAGAGGTTCACTCCCCATAATATCATGCAGATCTCGCTATATAGAATGTAACTTAGCCCACTTAGATATCTGACCGGTTTCACTGGGCCGCTGAGTGGCCACGCGAATCATCTATCCTATCCTATCCCGTAACTCGAAGGTCATTGGGGCACCACTGATGATCGTTTAACAAGCATACTCCATCTTTCTCTGTCCTCAGCAACCCTCATGGCTTCACTCAATGTCAAGCCAGTCCATTCTCGAATGTTGTCCTCCCACCTCTTTTTCTGTCTCCCACTTCTTCTACCTCCTTGCACTGTGCCTTGCAGGATGATCTTTGCAAGGTCTGATGCTCTAGTGACGTGGCCATACCATCGGAGTTTCCGTTTCTTCACCACTGTGAGCATGTTATCGTGTTGTCCAGTGGCTTGTGTGATGGTCTGTCGGACTTCTTTGTTGGTGATTGGCTGGGTATAGGAAATGCCCAAAAGTCTTCTGTAGCACCTCATCTCCATGCTTTGTATTCTTCGTTGTAGGTCTACTGTGAGGGTCTATGTTTCGCAAGCGTATATCATATGACTTAAATCTACCCTGCATCTCTCCCTTGACACTCGAAGTTGAGACGCAGAAGTGTATCACACACGTAAAAGATAGTGTCCCAGAGGAGACACAAGAGAACAAAGACGTCGGAGAAACGATTCACTTATTCGTGAGAACGAGATGATTGGTCGAATATTACGTAGATTCAGCAATATCCTCCATACACCCCGGGATAAACGCGCAGCCACACACGAAGCGTAGGATCACGAGGGTCAAGGAGCAGACTGAAGTGAAAAAACCCTCAGCCATCACCAACGGAGTGATAGACTAGAGACAGTCTCACCATTCCCACAGACTAGAAGTACAGTAAGTTAACACTAGTAGTTTTCTAGTACTTGTATGTTTATATATTATATGGATTTTCATGTATTATTATGCTCATGTTATATGTATTTACAGAAACCTATTATTGCTTCTGATGTTATGCATATTATTCGCCATAGATTAGCCTTAAGATTCAAATATCGTAGTGTGCTTATGGGAAACTCGGCAGGTGTCTGATGCTGTAGACTCCTTGTAAATAGAATATTGTAGCCAGAGTTCTGGATTTTCCAGCTCAGCTATGAGAAGGTCTGAGGAGTCAACGCCCGAACGTTTGCTTCCGTGGAAAGAAGAGATCAACTAGAATCCACCTCACCACGTCCGGCCCCGTAGCTACCAGACTCTCCCGATCATTCTTAGAGTGACCAGACTCAAGCACTCACCGAAACCGAGACCTAAGTCTCCTCCCAACTGCAACTGATGCAACTCGGAACACTATTAGACCCTCAAACGTACAAACTTTGTGGGAAATGATTACGAAGTCTTGCTAAAGAACTTCCCCAGCACATTGGACAGTTTATAATTATTAATTAAATTTAATTAAAGTCATGTTAGAATTTATGTTGAAGATATAAAAGTTGGAATCACGTAAATACGGTTGGTGTCATTTTATTTGTATTGTTGTGTGCCCACTAGCTCTTCTTCTCTTGAGACCAAATTAACTAGTCACTTGACTAGCAAAAATCATTTCTTAAAGTGAGCCATTGATACTTTGAAACCGGAGAACAAATATAATAATAATAATACAGTACATTTGTATCGCGCGGTAACTCGCAAACGGTAAGGAAAGCGAGCTCGCCGCGCTTGACAACACACGTGCAATCACACACACACACACGCACACACACCCACACACACACACACACCCCAAACACGTATACACTAATCAAATTGTTAAATAATTACAGTAAAACATGGCCATGCAAAACAACAGATAATATGAATACCAAGAACCGAGCCGGTGCCGCCGCCATCCATGAACAGATGACGTGACTTGGTAAAAGATTACATATGGGGATGGAAGGGAGGGGGAGTGAAAATTATTGAGTTTGCATGTTAAAAAGGTGGGTCTTTAATTGGCACTTGAAGGAAGAAAGTGATGGAGCATGTCGGAGTTGCATCGGTAGTGAGTTCCAGGCAGTTGCAGCAGAGAAAGAGAAAGATCGTTCACCATAGGTCGTTGAGTGAACACGGGGGATAGAAAGCAGTCTTGTATCAGAAGAAGAGCGGAGTTGTCTTGCAGGAGAGTAGACAGAGAGAAGGTCAGTAAAGTATGAAAAGGCAGAACCAGTGAAGAATTTGAAAACAATAGTTGAGAGCTTGTACAAGATGCGAGCTCGAACAGGGAGCCAATGAAGAGATCGGAGTAGAGGGGTGGCATGGTCTCGTTTTTTAGCTTTAAGAACAAGGCGGGCGGCAGAGTTTTGGACTTTCTGAAGATTTTCAAGAAGGTAGAGAGGGGAGCCAGAGAGGAGAGAGTTGCAGTAGACAAGTTTAGATAGAACAAATGCACAGACAAGAGTGTTGGTTGTTTCGGTTGTAAGATATTGTCGGATGGAGCTGATGCGGTGAATTTCGAAATAGGCAGAGCGGCATATGTTGGAAATGTGTTGGTCAAGTGACATGTCAGAAGACAGAATGAAACCTAAGTTGCGGGCATAGTCAGAAAATGAAATGGATGAGGTTCCTACTGTGATGCTATTTGGTAAATCAGATTTGTCGGATTTCTTTTTAATCAAGAGCGCTTCAGTTTTGTCATCATTGAGCTTTAGACGGTTTTCAGACATCCATTGTTTGACGTCAGTGATGCATGCCTGCATGGACTGGACGGAGGCATATATAAATTATTATGTGACCCAAGCACCGTGATTTAGTCTCTCACATCGCTTAGGAATCTTGGCAAAGAACGACTGATACAGACAGCTAAACACCTCATCTGTCTACAGATCTTAATCCCATATGAGTAATTAATCCATATGAGTGATCTCAATCACGATCTGTTCACTCGGCATTTAACTAACAACCCCTCGTGCTCATGTGGCTTTCAAATTGAAACTGTCGAACATTTTCTCTTTCTCTGTCCCCTCTATACTAATATCAGAATAACTACTATCGCTACCCTCAAGCAAGAACAAGTAACGTTGAATAATTTACTGCACGGAAACCAAACCTTTTCTCTACCTGATAATAACTTCTTTTCAGCACCACTCAAGAGTTTATCAAACAGTCAAAGCGTTTTCGTTAAATGAAATTCTCCGCTTCATCGCACAAGCGTCCCGGTGTTCAGCTCAAATCATCTCTCTCTCTCTCTCTCTCTCTCTCTCTCTCTCTCTCTCTCTCTCTCTCTCTCTCTCTCTCACACACACACACACACACACACACACACACACACAAACACATAAACACGTCTCCTTCTTCAATTATTGGTATAAAAATGTCAATTTCTTATTCATCTACGCAGTTAATTTTTCGCTAAATATTTGATTCATCGCTTTTATTTGTAATTTTATTTATTTATTTATATATGTGTATGTATGTCCGTGTAATTATTTACTAAACCTTATTATCTTTAACTAAGTTATTGTATTTTTTATTGTTGCATTCTTCTTTATTTATATGCAATTATCAGTTGCCAGTGACTTAATTATTATGTAGAATTTTGTCATACAGGGTGGGCTTATATAAGCTTGCTTGTTGCCTATTTTGTAAATCATTGTTTGTAATGATGTGTTTTTTCCTTGAATAAAATATTTGTTTAAACCAGATTTTAATCCCCTTGTAAGATAATCGTATCTTCTCCATTGCATGTAGTACAAGGCAGTGCTTGTGCTATCTCCATTCATTGCACATGGATATGGACCGTTTGAGTTGCAAATTTATTATGGCAACAAACAGCAATATGGTCGGGCTAGCCCGGTCGATGGCAACTATAATAATAATAATAATAATAATAATAATTTTAATAATAATCCTATCCTATCCTATTCTGTCTCGTAACCCGGAGGTCGTAGGGGCACCACAGATGATCGTTTAACCAGCATACTCCATCTTTCTCTGTCCTCAGCAGCCCTGATGGCTTCGCTCAGTGTCAAACCAGTCCATTCTCGAATGTTGTCCTCCCACCTCTTTTTCGGTCTCCCTCTTCTTCTACCTCCTTGCACTGTGCCTTGCAGAATGGTCTTTGCAAGGCCTGATGATCTGGTGACGTGGCCATACCATCGGAGTTTCCGTTTCTTCACCACTGTGAGCAGGTCATCGTGTTGTCCAATGGCTTGTGTGATGGTCTTTCGGACTTCGTCGTTGGGGATGTGTTGGGTATAGGAAATGCCCAGAAGTCTTCTGTAGCACCTCATCTCCATGCTTTGTATTCTTCGTTGTAGATCTGCTGTGAGGGTCCATGCTTCGCAAGCATATAGGAAGATGGAGATGACAAGGGAGCGCAGCAGTCTTACTTTGGAATGTAGACTGATGGTCCTGTCTTTCCAAATGTCCAAATGAGCTTCAACCTTGTCAGCGCAGCAGTTGTTTGTGCGATCCTGGAGAGGACTTCCTGTCGGGACCCATTGCCTGATACAATGGCTCCTAAATATTTGAAGCTATGCACTGTGTTGAGAGATTGGCCTTGGACTTTGATGTCCGTGTTGATGCCATTTGTGTTGTTGGTCATCATTTTGGTCTTCTCTGCACTTATTTCCATTCCATAAGCTCTGGAGGTGGTGTCAAGCCTCTGTACCAGCTGTTCAAGTTCTTGTTCCTCTCCAGTCAATCCATTAATGTCATCCGCAAAACGAAGATTGGAGATTGCTCTACCCCTTATGCTTACTGTGCCTTCGTGATCTGCAAGAGCATCTGACATGATGCGCTCTAGGAAGATGTTGAAGAGTGTTGGAGAGAGTAGGCATCCTTGATGCACACCGATTGTTGTTCTGAACCAGTTCCCGATGACGCTGTTATGGAGGACTGCACTAGTAGCCTTGTCATACAGGCTTTTGATGACTACAATAATTTTAGGGCTGATGTTGTACACTTTCATTGTTGCCCATAGAGCTGCATGCCAGACTCGGTCAAACGCCTTCTTGAAGTCTAGGAACACATGATATAGATGTTGTTGGTGCTGTATGTATTTCTCACAGATTATTCTGAGGTTGAAAATCTGTTCAGTGGTACTACTACTACTACTACTACTACTACTACTACTACTACTACTACTACTACTACTACTACTACTACTAATAATAATACTTTATGCTATATACGCGCTTTTCCCCACATCACCAATAAGGCTCAAAGCGCGGTAATCTGTACCAACGTACACGCTCATATGTTTCACCCACTCTCACGCGCACAATAAAAACATCAATCACTCAAGCATGTGGTGCAGAGGCAGGGAGGTGTCTATTAGAAGACGGAAAGGAAATCAAATTGTTACTTTTGAAATGTTATATGCCGCATATAATGCCAGTATTACTACTAATCAGTAACCAAATTGCGACTCAACGATGATAAAATAAAGCCTTGTTAATAAAGAAGAACAGTTAACGCAGTTTTTTTTTTAAAATTCACGAGTTTACGGGAAATGGTTAAATTCTAGAATGGTCTGAAAATCTGAAATGGTTGGATTTACTTGGTGCAAGCCATTTCCGGTCTCAACAAAATCTGCCGTGATTCAAAGGAATTGTCCATGGCTCTCTGAAGTAATTTATGTTCATGGCGACTTTAGCAAAGGCTGAAAAACGATGGAAACATGAAATCCTGCCTCGGTGCCCTCATCGAAGTGGATTGATGACATGTCTTGCTGGACACCTGTCACATATCCCAACATCTTCAACTATCTCGTTTTATCCGAGGGCGTTGACGGTGAACAGATGGAGAATTATAAAGGACTAGAATCTTATAGTGTGAAAGATGCACGATTAGATCACACAATTGGGTCCATGCACATTAATCTCAGGACTGATCGCACGAAGCAACCGATGGCACGTTAAAATTAGTTCCATATTGCGGAAGTTTGTTTTCGCTGCGGCTCGCTCATAGGCCTCGATCTTTGCTTGTTTTGCTCATAACAACTGCGGTCTCCTCTCTGAAAATCCTTATCGGGAAGAGAGGGGACTATAAACTGATACATACATACATACATACATAACAACTGCTTGTGCAGTTGAAATGGTGGCTCACACGTGCATTCTTTCCTCGTGAGAGGTCTGTGATCAAAACATTCTCGTCCTAATGCTTCTTGTAGCTTTTTTCTACTGTTGCTGCAGCCTTTAATAGCACAATGAGCACCAGAGCCGTTTGTGTAGCTTCCTTGTACAGTAGACATGTTCTATATAACCGGAAGTTGGTTGCACTCGTCTTCAATTAAAGTCAAAATGGCGGACTCTGTTCATAACCATTTGGGAATGAATGTAATCATGAATACGAAGCTCTTTCTATCAAAATAGAACGATGAACAGTGTGAAGAAATAGTGCATGCGCACAGGTGCCTACCAGCGGCAGCTAGTAAACGATGACTGATTTAAGTGATAAACCGCACGAGGATGATCGCGATTTTAACAAAATGTATATGGAATTACTATGACTTGAGTGGTTCAGTATACTTGAGAAACTTCGTTAGAATTTATTATTAATGAAAATGTAGGCTCGCGTTTAGTTTGTAAGTGTGTGATTAGGTGAGAAAGAGACGAAGTGCGAGAGATTCAAGATTCAAGATTCAAGAATTTATTCAATAAGGTCATAGCCCCATATGAAGGGGTAAGCACATTACAAAAATAACCACATCGGTATAACAACAATGAGATAACATCTTATTGAGATACTTCTCTCAAACGCTTAAATGCAAAACATAGATACAGAGCTAGATTTCTTAATACTGTCATACTTTGTGTAGAGAGAAGTAAGCTTAATTGGACAGCAGAAGGGTATCTATAATATTTAGGTAAGATTAAATCGCTTCTTAAATCACTCAGGCATGGACAACAGAGAACAAAATGCACTTCATCTTCATAAGCTAGATTGCATAGACGACATAGCGTATTGTGATAGGTTACACTCTTAAATTTATATGCATGAACAGCAATACTTGACACACCACAACGAAATTTTGTCAGAGCATTTTTTACATAATTATTCACATCTAGAAATATATAAGGTTCCGTATTATTTGTTAACTTAAATGTTCTATAAAAAGACATACTATTACTCTGCTGTAGATGTGCATCCCACTCTTGCCATCTGCAATCTATTAGTCTTTGTTTAAAACATCTCAGGAAAGCATTGATACAACCAACCCCCTGATTTTCCCAAACGTATAAGAAACCATAGCTACCCAAACACATCCGTACTCTTGATGCCCAAGTGACTTTACCTCTACTATCTAAATTATAGAGCATTGTGTAACATTTTGCAGGGAGACGGTTTACATCCATACGGACTAATCTCAGCCAATATCTAATACAGGCAACATAGGAATTTACATACAAAGGAAATCTTCCTAATTCACCATATACAACATCATTTACAGTACTGCTGTGTACATTTAGAAACCTTTTCATGGCGAACAGATGTACCTTTTCTATTTCTTTACCCTTGTCAAACCCCCAAATTTCCGCCCCATATTGTACAATTGGTTGCACCTGTGTATCAAACAATTTTACAAAGATGTCAAAAGAATTATTTTGGAACTTATACATACTACATAATACATTTATAACAGCTTTTTTGGCCCTAGACATCAAATCTTGACAGGCAAAGCTAAAGCTCAGTCTTGTGCTAAAATATATACCAAGATATTTATATGCATTCTCAACCAACACTCTCTCGAATCCATAGAACCAACTTTCCCTCGCTCCTAAATACCCACCATTTCTAAACACTATTATTCTAGTCTTGCCCATATTCACTTTTAATTCTAGGCGTGTTGCTGCAAGGTGTAAATTATTTAGTTGAGTCTGCAAACCAACAGCTGTTTCAGCCAACAAAACAATATCATCAGCAAAGAGTAAAATAAACAACTCAATCAAATCAAAATTAATAGTGAAACCATGTTTACCATTCTGCATTATTTCGAGCGCTAATTCATTAATAAAAAGAGAAAACAAAATCGGACTACACACATCTCCCTGTTTTACCCCTCTAGTACACTTAATAAAGTCAGTAAAATTTGTACCACATCTAATTTTGGCCTTTAAATCAGTATACATACTTTTTATACAAAAATACAATTTTCCTGAAATACCATTTTTTAACAGAACAGGCCACAATAATTTCCTAGAAATGGAGTCAAATGCTTTCTCAAAGTCTACAAAAGCGACGTATAATTTTCGATGTTGTATCAATTGTTTTTGGACAGCAGCCATAAGAGTAAAAATATGATCAATCGTAGAGTATTCCTTCTTAAATCCAGCTTGATATTCCCCTGTAATATTATTCTGTGAGACCCAGAGCTGTAGGCGACTGTTAATAATTGTGCCATATAATTTACTAGTAACATTGCATAGAGAGATACCTCGGTAATTTTCAGGTAGGTTTGCATCACCTTTCTTAAATAACGGTACGATCACAGATTCCTTCCATTCCTCAGGGTAAATACCATTATCAAACAATTTATTAAATAATTTCACTAAGAAATCTATAACACTGCTACCAGCATATTTAAAAAATTCGCCAAGAAGCCCGTCTGGTCCAGGAGATTTACCACGCTTTAACTTCCCAATAGCTTGTAAAACTTCATCTCTTGTAATTAGTCCGTCTAAAACTTCTTCATAGTTTTGAACAAAGTCTGGGTCCCCATCTACATGTTCATCATCCGTATCTAAAACAGTATTGAAATGTTCATACCATGCATCGGTAGTAATATCATTTTTTGGCTGAGTTCGTCTGCCAAACAACCTACTAATTTCTTGCCAAAACACCTGCTGGTTGCCTATTGATGAAATCAATTTATCAAACCGAGTATCATTAAACAACTTTTTTTTTCTACATATAAAATTCTTATATTCCCTACGTGCTCTACAGTAGCTTTGTCTCTTTTCACAAGTAGGATGTTTTCTAAATTGTCTAAGTAATTTTCGTACATTTCTCCTTTCATCCAAACACTCCCTATCAAACCATGCACAATTGCTCGTCTCGCCAACAATAAGTCTCCTCTTCATACACTCAGCTTTTTGCTTGACAAAATTATTAAACACTCCAATCGCTTCATTTATATTAAAATCAAGCAAGTTCAAGGCTATTTGAAAAACAGACTTTGCTTCATCAGAATTCATACTTACGTTAAACTCTTGGGCTAAATCATCATTCCACTGAAACCTTTCAATATACTGTGGTGATGCATTTTTAACTCTAGAATCATTCACAAAAGTAGGCCTATTAGTTAAAGAAACGAAGTGCGAGAGAGAGAGAGAGAGAGAGAGAGAGAGAGAGAGAGAGAGAGAGAGAGAGAGAGAGAGAGATTTTCTCAAGTGATGTACAATGTTTATTCTGTACAATTATCACATGCACCTGGTTGAAAAGAAAGATTTGAATCCTAGGACTGAACTAAACAAATATACGGGTTTCCTCATAAATATAAAAAAGGTAAGGTAAAGGTAGTCCCATAGCCTTGTGGCCGTAGGGGAGCGTGATGTTGGAGATCACACTTATCTTGGGCCAGCATAATGAGGGTGATGCCCATCTCTCTCCCTCGCTGCTTTACCTTCCCAACCCTTAAGAGAGTAGGTACTCAGTCACAGTTGGGTCAAATGGGGGCGTTGTTATTTGTCGCTTCACGTTTTGCGGTCACCCATCCAAGTGCTAACCGCACTGGACGGTGCTTAACTTGCGACACAATAGCGAGTGTTCCAACCACTGCTATGTATTTATTTATTTAGTTAATAGATTGAGCAGTTTGCGTTAATGCAAATTCAAGATTCAAGAATACTTTTTTTATCTCAAACATAAATGAAGACATGATTGCTTTATTGTCCTGAGTATGACACAATATAGAGTTTGGATGAAATATTTTCGAACTTTGGTACTGAATAACTGACTGCAATTATTTCAATAAAGTGAAGCGATTAGGAAAAACGTAGCCACACTTTATGCTGTTCTATTGGCAGCTCTCAAAGAACACGTCGTCCACTTTGATGCGTGAATAAATGATAGTCCCCTGACAATTCGGCATATTGAGGACTATCAAGTTAAGAGGTCAATTAAAATGTCAATATAGTGAACCACCCACCCACCCTCATTCCTTCCTATACGCCCCCACCCCCAAAAAAAATTCTATAAAGGATTACAGATAAAATTTCAGGACAACGATTAAAAGGCACTTGGGGAGAAAAGCACGAAGTCGGGTCGATTAAAAAATGCCCTTATGTGAATAGGGGCAGGGCTATATTAACACCGTGCGCACACACAAAATAAATGATAAGATCTAAATAAGCTAAGTTAAAAACCGCATAAGATCTGGTTCTCCAAAATCCGGAGCAAAGCCGGAGGACAGCAGTCTTGATATGACTAGGCGCAGAACAGAGCAGAGGGAGGGGATGGCGATCCTCGATCGGAGGGCGGCCAGGCCCACCATTAAACCACTTGCAGAAAGTAGAATCCCAAACTGAGTGAAGGGCTGCGCTGACGGCGCCTCTAGTCTCGGAATAACTAAGAAGGGTCGACGAGGACAGAAAGACGGGCGAGCCCCATGAATCGAACGCCGCGGCCCGATCGGCAAGTTCATTCCCTCCAATTCCCACGTGCGAGGGGATCCAAGACATCGAAACCGATGTGCCGTCGGCGCTCAAAGTAGCCACATGGTAAAGAATATCCGATACCAGTAAAGGTCTAGCGACAGAGTGACCGTACTCAATGCAGAAGAGGTCAAAGAGAAAATCTGAGAAGATGGCAACTGAGCAGGCCATCGGCAAAGAGGAGCAATAGAGAACATGTAGAGCCTCCCTGATGGCAAGCTGTTCACATATAAGTATGCTACAGCGCAGGGGGGGAGGGGGGGACTCTATAGGAAGAATCACCGATGCCATCAATGTGGAAACCGCAGCCAGCACTACCGACGGAGCCGTCAGTGGAGATTCGGAGAGAGCCTGTAGCGGCCCCGATCCGCTTGATGGCAATTTGAGTGGTGAGGGGGAGGTTGAGATCGCGCCGAAAGCCTCCAAAGCCCAAGACGACCGCCAGAGGGGAAGGGGGGGGGGGTCTCCCATGGGGAGATTGCGGGAGGGATAGGTTCAACTGGGCAGTTACCGCCCGGCATAGTATCTAACAGTTTACCAGCCAAGTCGCCGATGCCAGTCACCGACCGGAGCGTCTCAGGCCACATGAAAGTACAGTCTAATTCACAGGTAGTGGAATTGGAAACCCGTCTCACACGGACAACGTAATTGGCGCAAAGTTACTTGATCTGAAGATCAAGGGGCAAGATGCCCGCCAGGCAATATAGTAGGATTGAGGGGGTCGACCGATGAAGGGAAAGCGCAAAACGCAGGGCTCTGCACTCGACACTCACAAGGCGGGCCAACTGAGTCGAAGGAATATGATTACATTAATTCAGTACCAAAAAGCAGGCGTAAACGGAAGAGGGAAACAACAAAGGTTACAAGCGTGCGTGGGTCTTGGACATTAGTCACGTTGTGGTCAATATGAGAGTCATAACCCCCATTTTGTTGGAAGATAAAGCCCAAATAGTGAACTATAAGGGAAGAAGGGATAGCAGTTCCAGAAAGCTCAACTGTGAGAGTGTCAAATATGGTATCCCAGCGGTGATGAAACGGTACAAAAACAGTCTTTGATGGCGCACGAGAGAGACCAACTTCCGACAAGGAGGCGGCTACCAAGTTAATATCGGACTGAAAAGTAGGTAAGTCGTTTTTGAAGAGAGCGTAGGAAGAGCTAAGCAACCTGCCGCGCTTGGTTTGCCAGAGCGCCACGTCGTCCGCATACAGAGTGGTTATGGTTCCAGTAGAGACATTGAGTCCAACCTCGGAAAGAGCTATAGAAAATAAGAGGGGGGCTACCACAGAGCCTTGAGGCACGCGCATGTACAAAAGACCCACGGGAGAGAGGAACCCATCCCAACGTACAGGTATGCTGCGATCGCGAAGAAACGCAGCAACGATGGACTGGAGGGAGTGATCTACATCCAGACGACGGAGACGCTCCAGGAGGCTGGGGTGCCAGACTGAATCGAAGGCGCTGGCAATGTAAAAAAAAAACAACAGGCGAGTACCGTGCGGCGTCGCGCCCGGGGCGTGTCTAATATGCTCGTTTAATATAACAAGGTGGTCAGCAACACCCCTACCTCGCCGGAAGCTAGCCTTGGCAATCTGCACACCTCCCCCTAGAGGAAGAGCAGAAGTGTTCTAGCCTGATCTTAAAAATCCGTTCGTACAGTTTGCAAGTACGAGTTGCATTGGGTCTATAATTATCAATGAATTTCCTAGATTTCTTTGATTTTAATATGGGAACGACCGTGGCTTCACGCCACCAATCGGAAACAGTACCAGCAGACAAACAGTTAATAAAGTATTTAAGAAGCTCGGTTTTAAACAATAAAGGGGTTCGCTTGATCATAAGATCGTGAATCCCGTCGGGTCCAACGCCCGCAACAGGACCGCAAGGCCCTCAAAAGCTCCATCATATTGATGGGACACACGGGGGCTGAGGAAGCAGACTCGGTGAAAAAGTGAGCCTCTGCAGCACCACGCCGCTCAACCTCAGCGGGCGCGAGAAGGCTGTCATCGCTGGCCGATACAAATTTAGATAGGAAGGCCTCAACCTTGGACTCATTGGTAGAAAAAGCGGTCGTGTCATCGGAGAGGTCAAAGTCAATGGGACAATAAGTTCCCCGCAGCCGACGCAGGTTCTTCCAAAGTTGACCAACACCCTGGTATCCAGACAGCAAGTAGTCTATCTGGTTGTGATGCTCCCCGCTGGGTCTGTGCCATGTCCATCGTCGGGTTTTTGTGTAGAGACCAAGCGTGTTTGCCAGTATCAGATTGTTGTATCTGGCAAACTCCAAGAGTCTCACACCCCTTTAATTTGTCTCGTTTTTACAGTGTGGTCCACATGTATCTCCCCAGTTGTGATGCGCATCTTGGCCAACCTTGGCACTCAAGTCGCCTTGCACTATGACTATGTCCTTCTTCGGCATTTGGTCAAGGACAGCTTTTTAGATGTTCATAGAAATCCTCCTCTTCGCTGTCGTCATAGTCTGATGTTGGTGCATAGACCTGGATGATGGAGATGTTGAAAGGGGATGCTCTCAGACGGATGGTAATGAGTCTACTAGAGACTGGGTGGCAACCCATGACAGTGGCTAGAATGTCTTTGTGGACCAAGAATCCAACGCCGTGTTTGTGCCTGTCATCTCTACCGCTAAAATAAAGCTTGTGGCCTTTGTCGGTCGTTGTTTCACCTAGGTCTTTCCAGTTCGCTGATACCTAAAAATGTTCCATCGATAGTGGTCAAGCTCGTTGGCCAGTTCTTCTAGTTTTCCTTTCGCAGTTAGCGTCCTGACATTCCAGGTTCCTATGCCGATGATATCTCTCATGTGGATCCTGCTAAGTTGTCTATAAGTAGCACACTTATCACCTCCGTCCTGGGGACCAACGGAAGGCGCGGTCCTTGGTGACCCGGGCGACGACCGATCCGGTATGGAGTGAGTGGTTCTCTGATTTGGCTCGGAAGAGTCCGCTGGACCTAAAGCAATAACCATGTAATGTTTTCATCTTACGGTGTGTCTTGGGCAAGAAAGACCTGGCAGTCCTCTCTAGGCTGTTAGCCACCGGAGAAATCCACGAGTACATTGTGGCTCGCCTTGGTCCGAGCACGTGGTTGTTGAACCTGTAATAACGTGAGGTTCCTCCATCCTGGCCGGTGACTTCTGGTTAGAAGTCTTTCGCCCAGTGATGCCGTGCTGACATCACCCCTGTTAGTCGCCTCTTACGACACACCTGGAAACGTTGGGTCTATTCTATTCAGTGCCCGAACCCCCTTCGCCCATGATACGGCCCGATCGCGAACTTGTTTTTCCAACCTAGTTCCAGTCACTTTCCCGAAAAAGGCAATTACCGAAGTCGAACGAAGCTCTCCGAGTCGAGCGAAGCTATCCGATGTTTTACGAACGAATGCTGGCAGGACTACGTGAAACCACAGGCTTGGAAGTCTCGTCTTTCGTAGGCCTCAATTACATACTATACTACGTACGTATTTAGAAGTTTACAAAGACAAAAGAAAAGACTTCAGCGCCTGTGGTGAAACATCCGTGCATAAAAATAGCCGCTGCTAGATCTAATTCTATTTCGATCTGCACCGCTTCAAGCTCAAGTCGAGATTTGCATTTTGAAGCAGTTAGTATTATTATTATTATTATTATTTTATGATGAATAATAAACTGACACAATTAGTAATAAGGAGTAAAAGTAATACATAACACATAAAGCACACATACAACGATTTCACATCTATATCAACAATAAAACCATGACAAAACTTCAAAGCGCTATGGATACGTTGGTGTCTTCAGTACAACAAGGCAAAGCAAGTTTATAATGGTCTCAAAAAACAGTGATATTTTTATTGCAAACACCAAAGCAATTATTTATTTAACTAATATTATTCTTTTTAACTGATACAGTAAATTTGTTATATGTATTTCAATTATATGTATTTTAATGAGAAACAGGTATTAAAAAAATGTTGCGTGGCGGGCGGAAATTTATAAATCATCTGAAAACTTTGTTAAATCTATAAGAAAAAATAACCAGTAACACCACCATCTGAATATTTCGGGTTACACCCAACTTCAGCAAAAACAAACAAAACGTAACTGACCATATTTACACCATTGAGCACGCACAGCAGCACACTATTCTTTTTTATTTTTTTTTAAAGTAGGAATAATAATAATAATAATAATAATAATAATAATAATAATAATAATAATAATAATAATAATAATAATAATAATAACAACACACAAACAAAACAAATAAATAAATTACAGATTTAACTAAATAACTATACTACTACTACTACTACTACTACTACTACTACTACTACTACTACTACTACTACTACTACTTGCTAAGTTGTGGTCTCGATTCGATTTTGTGGTCCTGATTCGGCTCTTTGCAGTCCGCTGGACTCTGTAAGCAATGAATAACTAATAAGCTTTTAATTTAACTCTGATATCGAGTTGTCTTGATCTTGTGGTTCTGATTCGACTCTTTGCAGTCCGCTGGACCCTGTAAGCAATGAATAACTAACTATTAATTTAACTCTGATCTCGAGTTATAAAAAAAAAAATTCGCTTAGCCTATTCGTCCTTCTCCGGAAATTTCAAGATTCGAATATTATAAAGTATAGGCCTAAATATTATCAATTAGAATAGATATAGTTTATACATTTATTTACGTATAAACCAAACAATACAGGTCTAATAATTATATGCAGCTAGTGAGCTTCTTCGCTGCGCGGAGACTGACTTATAATATAATAATGTAGATTAAGCCTATGTATACTGTATAACAGTGTCTACTTGGTTCTAGGCAGGAAATGGGCAATGCTATTATTAGCCTTTACTGCTGAGAACTAACAAAATGCAAATCAAGGAACGCAACTATTAAATATGGTCGATAATAATTATGCTCATATTATGCTCATATTAACAAAGTATACCGTTGCGAAATGCTAAATCTGTGTAAATCGAACAGAATTAGAAGCAACAGCGATCATTTTTAATGTCAGCTAGTCGTAGTCATGCAAGCATTATTTCGTAACACATCGGAGAGCTTCGTTCGACTTCGGTGATTGTCTTTTTGGGCGAATGACTGGAACTAGGTTGGAAAAAACAAGTTTGCGGCCCGATCACGTGGCGGCTTAACCTAGTCAAGTGGCGGCTTAGCCCGCAGGAAAAGAAAAACTAAGTGCACAGAGAATCTGGTCGCTCTATCAACTGAACTATCCTGACATTTAGTTTTCCTGTCAATAAAGGTAAAGATAAGGGGTGACGCGTAATCTTTTGGTCGCTGGTGAGGGAAGCGCTTGGGACCTCCCTTTCCTCTAGTTCAGCTTAATGAGGGCGGTGCCTGTCTCCTTTCCGTCGCTGCTTTACCTTTCCAGGTTCTAAACAGACCCATGTACCCATTCACAGCTGAGTGGACTAGGGTATGTCATGCGCTTGTTTCAATCTTTTTGTGTCGTTTGGTGGTTGCCTTCTAAGCATGGTCACCCATCCAAGCTTTAACCCTTCCCGACGTGGCTTAACATGAAACATTGCTAGCGTGTGTCCAGACCACAGTACTGCTGCGCCACGCCACCCTTAATAAAAGATTTCCTGTCAATAGCAAGGGCATAATTATGATAATGTACTAATAGTCTGCTAATGATATGGATCTAACTGGGGCCCGGGGGGAAATTGTGATTGCGGCTGTGTATACTGTAGTCCTTAAGAGTTGGAGTCTTGACAGTGACTGACTACTAAGCTTACACACTTAAAGTGAGCCTTCTCTCTCTCTCTCTCTCTCTCTCTCTCTCTCTCTCTCTCTCTCTCTCTCTCTCTCTCTCTCTCTCTCTCTCTTTCTTCAATCTTTTACACTGGATAGCATTAATTTGTTCCTTTGAAAGACTCCCCCCCCTTCACCTCCACCCACCCCATCCCCCCCCCCAAAAAAAAAAAAGATTCTGGAAGAATTAATGAATGAACATTGAAGTTTAACGTCTACACCCACCAATGGCGATATGGCAGACGTCGGGGAGTGGGTGGAAGGGAGAGGGAAGAAAGGGGAGCGGGATGAGGGGGAGGGATAACCATCCCAGGGAAGGAACACTCTTAGCACTGAGCTAAGGCGGTGGGACAAATGGAAGTAATTACTCATCAACATTAGTGAGGTGAGAGCTCTCCACTAAGTGTGTAAGCAGCTTAAAAAATAAAACACTTTTTTTTTCTACAACGTCACCTTGCGCGTCTCCCTAATACAGTCATTTATATACGTGTCACTTAAAAAGGGGGTGTTGGATAGCGCAGTTGTTGGAGCACTCGCTACTGTGTCGCCAGTTAAGCACCGTCCAGTGCGGTTAGCACTTGGATGGGTGACCGCAAAACGTGAAGCGACAAATAACAACGCCCCCAGTTGACTCAACTGTGCCTGAGTACCTACTCTCTTAAGGGTGGGGAAGGTAAAGCATCGAGGGAGAGAGATGGGCATCACCCTCATTACGCTGGCCCAAGATAAGTGTGATCTCCAACATCACGCTCCCCTACGGCCACAAGGCTATGGGACTACCTTAACCTTTACCACTAAAAAAAAACAGCCACACAATACTACACCCCTACTCCCTCACCCCTTTGCGCATCTCCACCCCCACCCCCCTTCCTCCTTTGGTGAATTCACAACGACGCTTTGGAGAATTGTTCGCCACGCACCTCTGCGTGAATCTTTTGGGTGCTTGATTTGTCTCTTCTATTCTAAAGGAAATATTAAACCTCGCTATAGAAGACGAACAGACCATTTGAATGGTCGATAACAGATCTCTCTCTCTCTCTCTCTCTCTCTCTCCCTCTCTCTCTCCCTCTCTCTCTCCCTCTCTCTCTCTCTCTCTCTCTCTCTCTCTCTTCTC
Organism: Oncomelania hupensis; assembly: GCA_036898135.1. Lineage (NCBI taxonomy): Eukaryota > Metazoa > Mollusca > Gastropoda > Littorinimorpha > Pomatiopsidae > Oncomelania > Oncomelania hupensis. The sequence continues at coordinate 27,207,683 of CM072520.1, forward strand.
TCTCTCTCTCTCTCTCTCTCTCTCTCTCTCTCTCTCTCTCTCTCTCTCTCTCTCTCTCTCTCTATATATATATATATATATATATATATATATATATATATATATATATATATATATATATATATAAATGCGTGTGTTTGTAACGCAGTGTCTGCGAGTGTCAGGATCCTATTGTAGTACCTATTGTTTCTGAATGCAAATGAGAGTTCAGTTTAATTTATTTTGCCTATTTATTTCTTTTGTAACACTGCCTCCTGTCTATTTTGCATGAGCATAATAAAACTCGAGTACACGTTTGGTGTTAAGCATTACATTTGTCAGTCAGTCAGTCAAGAAATGTTTATTCCACAAAAAAACATGGGAAAATTTGTTGTGTCACAGTGCACACATGACAAAAGAAAACAATAATAATACAACAAGACATTAGAAAACCCCTCCATCGGTATAGCAGCAAGCTGAATACAGTCTCCTCTCACCACACACACACACATACACACAACCACATACACACACACACACGCACGGTATGCTTATATACATACGCATACACACACGCACATACATACACACACATCATACACCCGCACATATATACATGTATATACAAACATATATATATATATATATATATATATATATATATATATATATATATATATATATATATATATATATATATATATATATATATATATACATACATATACACACATAAACATACATACACACATATACACACGCATATACACACATATATACATACACATACACAGGGATGTCGTTTGGGTCGGATCTTCGGCTTTTAGCCGAAATTTTTATTAAAAAGCCGATAAACTGCCCGTTATGTCGGCTCGCCGAGCCGAAGTTTTCACGGGTGAATCGGCTCAATTTTGTCCATTTTTGCGATATTCCTGTGTTGTACGGTTGCAGTTTAGGTGAGGATTCCATAATTACTAAGGTTAAACCCAGAAACTCTGACAGTATTGTGGTCTGTCAAGGACAGTCTAAACTTTTTATTGTTTTTGTGTGTCTAAAATTTAAGAAAATAAAATTTCTTTTCAATGTTCTTATTCTACTCTTAAAATCATGTTTTATTACAAAGATATGCATCCACAGAACACCTTTAATATATGGAGGTGGAGGATGCACGTTAACGTAGTGAATCTAGTCAAAAAACTTGTGAGACTGCTTTGGAAGAGAGAGCCGAAACTTTCTGTAAAAAGCCGAGTGTTTCACGGCTGTTTCGGCCAAATCGCCGAAGAAAAAATTTCCTAGCAACATCCCTGCATACATATATATATATACACATACATAATTATATATACATACCTACATATACATACACATACATACGCACACATACATACATATATATATATATATATATATATATATATATATATACATATACATACATACACACACATACACACATACATGTATACATATATATATATATATATATATATATATATATATATATATATTATATATATATATATATATATATATATATATATATATATTCACACATACATACATATCCATACATATACGCATATACATATATTCTTGTGGTAGTGTATACATTACTAATACAACAAAAAACCTTCATACCTCCCTTCACTGCACACCCACCACACACTCCTAATATTATCCATTTATTTAGTTATTTATTTAGTTATTTATCTATGTTACTAGTATTGTTGGTATTTTTTTTCTCTGTGTAATTGTGTAATATAATATTACATCGGCCTCAACACACACTGGATTGCTTCCTCCATCACCATACATTCTGCACAGTCCATCGAGGGGGTGTAGGGCGGGCCATCCTCATCTCTCTACTGAGTGCATCCTCGAGAGGATGATGACGATGATGATGATGCAGAGCTCCCAGGCCTTTGATTCAGTCTGTTAATGGCATTTGGAACAAATGAGAGTTTGTATTTCACATTGCGGCAAAGGGGTACTCTGAACCTCCTTCCTGACGGAAGCGGCTTAAACTCCCCATGAAGTGGATGAGATGGATCCGCAGAGACCGCATGTGCCTTTCGGAGTATTGCCTTCTCTGTGATCTCTGTTATGGAAGGTACGGGGAAGTTGATTATCTTAGACGCGGTTTTAGAGACTTTGAGAAGCTTGTTTTTCTCAGAGACACACAAGGATGGAAAAAAAGATCATACCGCAATATGTGAGAAGGGGCTCAATAATGCTACGGTAGAGATTCAACAGAAGTTTGGGGGCAACATCAAAGGACCGCAGTCTCCTCAGCACATACAACCTCTGCTGACTCCTCCTTTGCGTGTCAGCCACATGCTCCTTGAATGAGAACTGGGAGTCCAGGGTGACCATACATATATATACATATTTGTTGTCTATCGGGAGAAAAAAGTATCATAATAGTAGGCTTGGTCTTGC
>CM072520.1:27210600-27361245 GCA_036898135.1 Oncomelania hupensis
CATTTGTTTTCCAGAAAAGTGAGATAGTTTGTTCATTTGAAATGCATTTGTTTTCCAGGGAAAGATATTTGGTTCATCTGAATGCAGTTGGTTTTCAGGGGACTGATGTGTTGATTAATCGTAACATGTTTTTCCAAGCAGAGCCGGACCTGAAGGAGTTTAAGTTTGTATGGAAATAATTTTCATGCAAATATCTAAGACTAGTTTTGTTCGGCAGGTGTTTTTATCTTGTGGTATTATCCTTCTTGGACTTACGTGACGATGTCATCTTCGAGACTGGCACTGGATTTTTCTCTGACGTCTTGCTTATGATCGGGGTGACTGATTCTACGATGGAACTGTACGTTAACGAGGGCTACAGAAGTCACTGGTGGGTCATGGACAACCTTTAGATCTAACGGCGACATCGACGTCAAGTTCCAGCTCTTACGAACTTTTCCACCAACTCACCTAATTTCGGATTTCTTCATTTGTCAACGATTTCAACGAGGACGAAAACTAAGATAAGTTAATACATTAAAAAAAGTGAACTTTATTTCGGTAACCACGACGAAAAGTATCGCCAAATTATCGTTCCGATTTCGAAGAAAAATGAACGGAATATAATAAAATAATCGAACTTGGAAAAACGTGTTATGTGTTTGTGAAGTGTTGGAATGAAATGGTGTACCTTAGGTTTTTTTATTGAAATAAAACCATGTTCTGGGGTAAGTCATGAAAGTCAAGGAAGTCCTTCATCAGTAGTGATCACCCAGTAACACCCAGTTTTGCGACATTCTGGGTTCCTCTTCCGGGATTAGAATTTTTGGGAAAATTCTAGGGGGTAACGAGCCATTCATTTTTTTTTAATGTCAGAGGTGCACCATTAATCCAATACTTTACAAATTCAACACTTCAGCGAGTTTTCATAATTTTTTCCATAATAATAAGTTCTTGCTTCAAGTTGTGGTTACCTTGATGTAATTGTTGCACGTCTGCATGAGCATGATTAGAGAGCAGTATAAGTAAGATATTGTTTTATGTTGTTGCTAGTCATTGCTTACATAAAATGTGCATTATATCTGCTAACATGTTAGTGCATCACTGGTTACATATTGTATGAGAACCCAGCTGTGCAAGTATCTTAAGGGAAATCATCTCGTTTGAAATTATTTATTCTGGCGGTTGAGCAGTGAAGACCGGTATTATCCGTAGTAGGATTAAAGATATTTTGGGTATAAGTTTTACTTTTCCAAAATTTCGAACCTTTGATTGCAGAGTTTGCAATAGCTTTTGTACGTAGGTACTAGTGTTTTGGTCGAAAGTATACTTAGACTGAACAGTTTCTGCAACCTATGACGTTTAATATAATCCTGATGGAGAATTTAGGGTAAAGTATCGGTCATAGTTTGAAAGTAAGTTTTCCAGCTTAAACTTGAAGTAAGTTGGATGTTTCGAAAACATTGTGTAGTTTCAGTGTTGTTCGAAGACAGGCTAGAGGTTAGGTATTGATCGGTGAGGGGTCAACCTAATTAGATCTGTGTTGCTTAGTCTGGTCAAACCTCTAACCAAGAATTATTTCTAGTTGAGGGTCTGAAAGTCAGATTCGGTAGTGTCCGATTGACAGTTTAACCAATTGTGGTAATTGGTAGTGCTGGTTAGTAAATGTGGGTCTAGTTAGACGTTTTACTTAACCAGGAGACTAAGCGTGGATGATAATCTGAAAGGTGGTGGATTATCGTCGGTGATCGCGTTATTAGTGTATAACCGTTCACGTAAGGATAGCTGTGACAGAATAGCCGTTTGGGGCTAGTGCGCAGGCGTATCCGTTGTAGTACTTTAACCTTTGGAAAGGCGAGTACGTTTGAGGCCTAAATAGTCTGTGGTTTTATCTACCAGGGTTACGTGTAGTAAAACAGGATTAGTTTAGGGAAAGTTTGGCTAGGAGGATGCCGAGGCAGCAACCAGTTCAGATGGAGACTGAGTCTCCGCTGCTAGCCTACAAGCAGGATGGGATCATCCTGGGTCTGACAGATAAGGATCTGGCAGAGTATGTGCAAAATAGGAGGAAGGAAGAGAAAGCGGAGAGGATCCGGAAGGAAGAGGAAGAGAAAGCGGAGAGGATCCGAAAGGAAGAAGAAGATAAAGCGGAAAGGATAAGGGAGGAAGAGAAAGCTGAGAGGATCCGGAAGGAAGAGGAAGAGAAAGCAGAGAGGATCCGAAAGGAAGAGGAAGAGAAAGCGGAGAGGATACGGCAGGAGCAACGGGAGGACCAGCTCCGACGTGAAGAACGAGAAGAGCGCATTATGAGAGAAGAAAGAGAGGCCAAGGCAAAATTGGAACAAATGGCCATGCAAAACGAGTTTGGGTTGAGAAAGGCGCAAGAGTGGACTGCAGATGATGGGGACCAAAATCAAAATTTTTATCCCGAGCCGAGGGCAGCGAGGAGCTGTCTGAATGTGAATGTACCTTATTTGGATGATAAGGACGATGTAGAGGTCTACCTGAAACAGTTTGAGCGTATCGCTACGTTGTCAGGTTGGAACAAGGATGAGTGGGCGATAAGACTGTCTGGTCAATTACGAGGCCAAGCGCGGCAGGTCTACACTGAGATGTCTGATGAGGAAATTATGGACTACGACATGGTCAAGGCTGCGATCATGAGGCGTTTCCAGCTGACCGCTGAAACATATCGAAAAAGGTTCAAGGAATTCAAGCGGGGCAGTCATGAAGGCATCAGGGAGTGTAGGAACAGGATGGGGATGTATTTGGACAGATGGGTGGATTTGTCTGAGAAAGAAGGAAAATCAGGTGAGCTGAAAGATTTAATTCTCATGGACAAAATGTTGGAGATAGTGTCTCAAGAGGAGGCGAGATTCATTAGGGAGAGAAACCCTACGTGTGTGGACGAAGTGGTGGTCCATGCTCAAACGTATGAAGAAGCGCAGAATGCTGGAGGTCCGATAGCAACAAGGCGGCCCATTGGACCCAGTGCTAGAATGGATAACCGTCCCAGGGTTAACCAGCAGACACAGAATTCGAACATGGGACAACGACGTAGTGGAGGGGTGAGTGGTCAAGCGACAGGTCCTGGCAACGCGGGTGCGTCAGGAATGAACAAGACTCAGCAAAACTTCAAGGGATGTTTTCGATGCGGAGGCCCACATTTGATGAGGGATTGCCAAAAGGCAAATGTGAATAGAAACAGACCAAACTCAAACCTAGCGTCAGCTGTTGTGAATGCGGTCAACGTGACCCAGGAACAAAAACCATGTAACAGATGTAGTGAAGACGGCTATGAACCAAACTGTGAGTTGAAAGTGGATGGAGTAAAGGCTCAAGGTATTAGGGATACAGGGGCCAGTAGCATCTTGGTGGATTCAAGTTTAGTTTCCCCAAGCAAGTATACGGGCGAGTATCAAAACGTGACACTTGCAGATTCATCCAAGCGAAAGAAAGTGCCCATTGCTGTGGTGAATTTGGAAACTCCGTTTTTCGTTGGAGAAACGCGTGTTTTGGTTTTGAAGATGCTTGTGCATCAAGTTCTGATAGGGAATAGCAGAAAGATGACAGACGGGACTGAGGTCAAAGTTCCATTATTTCCGTTGGTAGAGCAACCGGAGGAACAAGTTGTAGCACCGGTACAAACCAGGTTGCAGGAGAAGCAACAAGCACAAGCCAAGCCATGGATTCCTAAGCAGATTGACTTAGGGCAAGTACGTCCTGAAGATCTATCTAAGGAACAAAAGGCAGACCCGACTTTAGGAAAGATTCGGGAAAGGGCAGAACTAGGGATCAAGCAAGAAACCCACTACGAGTGGAAGAAGGACATTTTGTACAGAGTTTACATGAGTGAAGGTAAACCATGTAGACAAGTGGTAGTGCCAGAACGGTACCGATCAGATGTGCTCAAATTGGCTCATGATACACCGATGGCAGGACATCAAGGAGTACGCCGAACTCGCGACCGGATATGGCGTGATTTCTATTGGCCGGGTATCTGTGGTGACGTCAAACGTTATTGTGCGTCATGTGACGTGTGTCAGAGGAGCACGAGGAAGGGGGCCACGAGGAAGGTTCCGATGAAAAGCATGCCGCTTATCAGCACACCTTTCGAGCGAGTTGGGGTAGATATCATTGGTCCGATACTACCAGCGTCCAGCAGGGGTCATCGATACATATTGACCATGGTTGACTATGCCACGCGGTATGTAGAAGCGACACCTCTGAAGGATATTAGAGCAGAGACAGTGAGCGAGGCGTTGTGGATCTATTGGACCAGGATGGGAATTCCTAAGGAAGTGATCACAGATAGGGGTACCCAATTCACAAGCGAAATCATGGAGAGAGTGAACAAGCTTCTCAACATAAAGGGGATCCATACTACACCCTTTCACCCGCAAACAAATGGTTTGACAGAGAAGTTCAATGCTACACTCAAGGACATGATGAAGAGACTTTGTCAAGAACAGCCCAAAGACTGGGACAAGTTTTTGCCAGCTTTATTATTTGCTTACAGGGAGGTACCGCAAGAAAGCTTGCAATTTTCGCCTTTTGAACTGTTGTATGGGCGTGAAGTACGAGGGCCTATGCAGGTTCTACGTCAGGTGTGGACAAATGAGGATGCAGGAGAGGAAGTGCGATCCACGATTAGTCATATCACGGATCTCACGAACAAAATCAAGAAAACCTGTGAGATTGCCAAGAACAACCTCAGCAAGGCAGCGCTCAGGTACACAAGGGCGTATGACAAGAAGGCCAAAGACAGAAAATTTGAGGTCGGGGACAAAGTTTTGCTTTTGTTGCCCGCAAAACACAACAAGCTGCAGCTAACGTGGAAAGGTCCTTATCCAGTTGTGGAGAAAGTGGGCAGCTGCAACTACAGGATCAAAATAAGGGGACATGAAAAACTGCTGCATGCGAATTTGCTGAAATTGTACGTCGAACGTGACGGAAAGCAAACAGGAACAGATGAAGCACAGCCAAACGCGGTGGTCATGGAGACAGATGAGGAGGAAGTGTGCGTTGTGGTTGACGATGTGTGCGATGAAGAGATGGGAGCACTAGGCATAGATCGTTTTCCCATGCTTACATTGCACGCAAAAGAAGGTCCCAGAGACGTGAAGATCAACCCTGAGTTGGACGAGCACAGACAGGCTGAAATCTTGTCTATTTGCGACAGGAGAGAAAATGTGCTTAAAGATATACCAGGGAAATGCAAAATCGAAGAATGTGAATTCAAACTTACATCACAAGAGCCAGTGCATGTGAGGCAATACCCGCTACCATTTGCGCAGGTAGAAACAGTGAAGAAAGAGGTCATTGACATGTTGGAGTTGGGGGTCATAGAACCAACAGTGTCGCCTTACAATAGCCCGATTGTGTTGGCGAAGAAGAAGGATGGTGAAATACGTTTCTGTATTGACTATAGAAGCCTCAACAAGCAGGTAGAGTTCGATTCGGAACCTATTCCTGATGTGCCACAAATCTTTGCAAAATTGCAGAAAGCACGCTATTTGTCAAAGATAGATTTGACGAAAGGGTATTGGCAGATACCAGTCAAAGAAGAGGATAAACCGAAGACAGCGTTTAGTACACCCATGGGACAGTACTGTTTCGCGTATCTTCCATTCGGAATCAAGACTGCGAGTTCTATTTTCACTCGTATGATGCGCAAGTTACTTGAACCTCTGAAGCGTGATGATATTGAACATTTCATTGATGACATCATCATTGCCACTGAAACATGGGAACAGCATGTAGAGGCCATTGATGCTGTGTTGAAAAGGTTGGAGGAGGCAGGTCTTACAGCGAAACCCTCTAAGTGCTACTTTGGTTTCGGGGAGTTAGACTATTTGGGTCATCATGTGGGTGGAGGCACAGTCATGCCTGATGATGACAAAACTGAGAAAATCAGGTCAGCCAGCAGACCGATCACAAAGAAGGAAGTCAGAGCATTCCTAGGACTAGTGGGGTTCTACAGAAAATACATCAGCAACTATGCGGAAATCAGCGCTCTGTTGACTGATTTGACAAAGAAAGGTCTACCAGAAAAAGTGGCCTGGGATGAAAAATGTGAAGCAGCATTCGTTAAACTCAAAGATTGCTTGGTAAGCAAACCAGTGTTATTGCTACCTGACGTCAGCAAACCATTTACTCTGAGGAGTGACGCATCAGATGTTGCAGTGGGAGCAGTTTTACTGCAAGATCAAGGGCAAGGTTTACAGCCAGTAGCCTATGCAAGCAAGAAGCTTAACCGTGCAGAGAAAAACTACTCGACCATCGAAAAGGAGTGTTTGGGAGTGGTATGGGCTGTCAAGAAATTTGAACAGTACCTGTATTCAACACATTTCACTTTGGAGACGGACCACCAACCACTCACATATTTGCAGAAAACCAAGACTGAGAATGGTCGGCTAATGAGGTGGGCTCTCCAGCTGCAACAGTATTCTTTCACAGTCAAAGTTATCAAAGGGAAAGACAATGTTGGCGCAGACTATTTGAGTCGATTGCACTTGTAAAAGAATAGCTTAAACATGGATGTTTCAGCTCAAGAGGAGGGGCGTAATGTCGCGAAACGAAACGCTCGCGAGTATTTTATTTTCCAAGTGCAAATTGTTTTATAGAGTGCCTGTGCTAGATTTAGAAACATGACGTCAATTTTGCTGCGTGTCAATCGCCATTTTTTTGTATTCCTGGAAAAGAATAAAATGGACGATTTTTATCGATGATTCTTTTGTGTGAAAGTTTGTGATTAATGCCAATAATAAAATTTTAGGGAAAGCAAAGAGGTTGTGAACTATTAATTTGATAAAATATAATATTTGAGGTGATAGGTTACTTTTTGCGCTGTGAAGTTTTCATTGGTTGTTGTAATGATAAAAGTATGGTAACCTTGGCAAAATGGAATTGAGGCGAAATCGGTTAGGAAAACTGTCAATCAGTTGGGAGAGAGATCTAGACTGGACAGGGAGGATTCTACCCAATCTCCGAGGCAACTTATTCTGTGGGGTGCCAACGACAGTTTAGCTGGAGGCTGAATGTTGTCTGATGTGGTTGGGCCAAGAAGATGAGTTGTTCCTCGACTTTTGATCAGCTTTAGCTGAATTCTGGCACCGTAGGGTAAATATTTAGATTTTTCTTCATTCAAGATAATTTCTCAAGAAGATTGATAAGTGTGAAACTTTGTTCATTGAATATATGTATTTTCCAGAGGAGAAAAATAGTTTGTTCATTGAATGCATTTGTTTTCCAGAGAAGTGAAATAGTTTGTTCATTGAATGCATTTGTTTTCCAGAAAAGTGAGATAGTTTGTTCATTTGAAATGCATTTGTTTTCCAGGGAAAGATATTTGGTTCATCTGAATGCAGTTGGTTTTCAGGGGACTGATGTGTTGATTAATCGTAACATGTTTTTCCAAGCAGAGCCGGACCTGAAGGAGTTTAAGTTTGTATGGAAATAATTTTCATGCAAATATCTAAGACTAGTTTTGTTCGGCAGGTGTTTTTATCTTGTGGTATTATCCTTCTTGGACTTACGTGACGATGTCATCTTCGAGACTGGCACTGGATTTTTCTCTGACGTCTTGCTTATGATCGGGGTGACTGATTCTACGATGGAACTGTACGTTAACGAGGGCTACAGAAGTCACTGGTGGGTCATGGACAACCTTTAGATCTAACGGCGACATCGACGTCAAGTTCCAGCTCTTACGAACTTTTCCACAACTCACCTAATTTCGGATTTCTTCATTTGTCAACGATTTCAACGAGGACGAAAACTAAGATAAGTTAATACATTAAAAAAAGTGAACTTTATTTCGGTAACCACGACGAAAAGTATCGCCAAATTATCGTTCCGATTTCGAAGAAAAATGAACGGAATATAATAAAATAATCGAACTTGGAAAAACGTGTTATGTGTTTGTGAAGTGTTGGAATGAAATGGTGTACCTTAGGTTTTTTTATTGAAATAAAACCATGTTCTGGGGTAAGTCATGAAAGTCAAGGAAGTCCTTCATCAGTAGTGATCACCCAGTAACACCCAGTTTTGCGACATTCTGGGTTCCTCTTCCGGGATTAGAATTTTTGGGAAAATTCTAGGGGGTAACGAGCCATTCATTTTTTTTTAATGTCAGAGGTGCACCATTAATCCAATACTTTACAAATTCAACACTTCAGCGAGTTTTCATAATTTTTTCCATAATAATAAGTTCTTGCTTCAAGTTGTGGTTACCTTGATGTAATTGTTGCACGTCTGCATGAGCATGATTAGAGAGCAGTATAAGTAAGATATTGTTTTATGTTGTTGCTAGTCATTGCTTACATAAAATGTGCATTATATCTGCTAACATGTTAGTGCATCACTGGTTACATATTGTATGAGAACCCAGCTGTGCAAGTATCTTAAGGGAAATCATCTCGTTTGAAATTATTTATTCTGGCGGTTGAGCAGTGAAGACCGGTATTATCCGTAGTAGGATTAAAGATATTTTGGGTATAAGTTTTACTTTTCCAAAATTTCGAACCTTTGATTGCAGAGTTTGCAATAGCTTTTGTACGTAGGTACTAGTGTTTTGGTCGAAAGTATACTTAGACTGAACAGTTTCTGCAACCTATGACGTTTAATATAATCCTGATGGAGAATTTAGGGTAAAGTATCGGTCATAGTTTGAAAGTAAGTTTTCCAGCTTAAACTTGAAGTAAGTTGGATGTTTCGAAAACATTGTGTAGTTTCAGTGTTGTTCGAAGACAGGCTAGAGGTTAGGTATTGATCGGTGAGGGGTCAACCTAATTAGATCTGTGTTGCTTAGTCTGGTCAAACCTCTAACCAAGAATTATTTCTAGTTGAGGGTCTGAAAGTCAGATTCGGTAGTGTCCGATTGACAGTTTAACCAATTGTGGTAATTGGTAGTGCTGGTTAGTAAATGTGGGTCTAGTTAGACGTTTTACTTAACCAGGAGACTAAGCGTGGATGATAATCTGAAAGGTGGTGGATTATCGTCGGTGATCGCGTTATTAGTGTATAACCGTTCACGTAAGGATAGCTGTGACAGAATAGCCGTTTGGGGCTAGTGCGCAGGCGTATCCGTTGTAGTACTTTAACCTTTGGAAAGGCGAGTACGTTTGAGGCCTAAATAGTCTGTGGTTTTATCTACCAGGGTTACGTGTAGTAAAACAGGATTAGTTTAGGGAAAGTTTGGCTAGGAGGATGCCGAGGCAGCAACCAGTTCAGATGGAGACTGAGTCTCCGCTGCTAGCCTACAAGCAGGATGGGATCATCCTGGGTCTGACAGATAAGGATCTGGCAGAGTATGTGCAAAATAGGAGGAAGGAAGAGAAAGCGGAGAGGATCCGGAAGGAAGAGGAAGAGAAAGCGGAGAGGATCCGAAAGGAAGAAGAAGATAAAGCGGAAAGGATAAGGGAGGAAGAGAAAGCTGAGAGGATCCGGAAGGAAGAGGAAGAGAAAGCAGAGAGGATCCGAAAGGAAGAGGAAGAGAAAGCGGAGAGGATACGGCAGGAGCAACGGGAGGACCAGCTCCGACGTGAAGAACGAGAAGAGCGCATTATGAGAGAAGAAAGAGAGGCCAAGGCAAAATTGGAACAAATGGCCATGCAAAACGAGTTTGGGTTGAGAAAGGCGCAAGAGTGGACTGCAGATGATGGGGACCAAAATCAAAATTTTTATCCCGAGCCGAGGGCAGCGAGGAGCTGTCTGAATGTGAATGTACCTTATTTGGATGATAAGGACGATGTAGAGGTCTACCTGAAACAGTTTGAGCGTATCGCTACGTTGTCAGGTTGGAACAAGGATGAGTGGGCGATAAGACTGTCTGGTCAATTACGAGGCCAAGCGCGGCAGGTCTACACTGAGATGTCTGATGAGGAAATTATGGACTACGACATGGTCAAGGCTGCGATCATGAGGCGTTTCCAGCTGACCGCTGAAACATATCGAAAAAGGTTCAAGGAATTCAAGCGGGGCAGTCATGAAGGCATCAGGGAGTGTAGGAACAGGATGGGGATGTATTTGGACAGATGGGTGGATTTGTCTGAGAAAGAAGGAAAATCAGGTGAGCTGAAAGATTTAATTCTCATGGACAAAATGTTGGAGATAGTGTCTCAAGAGGAGGCGAGATTCATTAGGGAGAGAAACCCTACGTGTGTGGACGAAGTGGTGGTCCATGCTCAAACGTATGAAGAAGCGCAGAATGCTGGAGGTCCGATAGCAACAAGGCGGCCCATTGGACCCAGTGCTAGAATGGATAACCGTCCCAGGGTTAACCAGCAGACACAGAATTCGAACATGGGACAACGACGTAGTGGAGGGGTGAGTGGTCAAGCGACAGGTCCTGGCAACGCGGGTGCGTCAGGAATGAACAAGACTCAGCAAAACTTCAAGGGATGTTTTCGATGCGGAGGCCCACATTTGATGAGGGATTGCCAAAAGGCAAATGTGAATAGAAACAGACCAAACTCAAACCTAGCGTCAGCTGTTGTGAATGCGGTCAACGTGACCCAGGAACAAAAACCATGTAACAGATGTAGTGAAGACGGCTATGAACCAAACTGTGAGTTGAAAGTGGATGGAGTAAAGGCTCAAGGTATTAGGGATACAGGGGCCAGTAGCATCTTGGTGGATTCAAGTTTAGTTTCCCCAAGCAAGTATACGGGCGAGTATCAAAACGTGACACTTGCAGATTCATCCAAGCGAAAGAAAGTGCCCATTGCTGTGGTGAATTTGGAAACTCCGTTTTTCGTTGGAGAAACGCGTGTTTTGGTTTTGAAGATGCTTGTGCATCAAGTTCTGATAGGGAATAGCAGAAAGATGACAGACGGGACTGAGGTCAAAGTTCCATTATTTCCGTTGGTAGAGCAACCGGAGGAACAAGTTGTAGCACCGGTACAAACCAGGTTGCAGGAGAAGCAACAAGCACAAGCCAAGCCATGGATTCCTAAGCAGATTGACTTAGGGCAAGTACGTCCTGAAGATCTATCTAAGGAACAAAAGGCAGACCCGACTTTAGGAAAGATTCGGGAAAGGGCAGAACTAGGGATCAAGCAAGAAACCCACTACGAGTGGAAGAAGGACATTTTGTACAGAGTTTACATGAGTGAAGGTAAACCATGTAGACAAGTGGTAGTGCCAGAACGGTACCGATCAGATGTGCTCAAATTGGCTCATGATACACCGATGGCAGGACATCAAGGAGTACGCCGAACTCGCGACCGGATATGGCGTGATTTCTATTGGCCGGGTATCTGTGGTGACGTCAAACGTTATTGTGCGTCATGTGACGTGTGTCAGAGGAGCACGAGGAAGGGGGCCACGAGGAAGGTTCCGATGAAAAGCATGCCGCTTATCAGCACACCTTTCGAGCGAGTTGGGGTAGATATCATTGGTCCGATACTACCAGCGTCCAGCAGGGGTCATCGATACATATTGACCATGGTTGACTATGCCACGCGGTATGTAGAAGCGACACCTCTGAAGGATATTAGAGCAGAGACAGTGAGCGAGGCGTTGTGGATCTATTGGACCAGGATGGGAATTCCTAAGGAAGTGATCACAGATAGGGGTACCCAATTCACAAGCGAAATCATGGAGAGAGTGAACAAGCTTCTCAACATAAAGGGGATCCATACTACACCCTTTCACCCGCAAACAAATGGTTTGACAGAGAAGTTCAATGCTACACTCAAGGACATGATGAAGAGACTTTGTCAAGAACAGCCCAAAGACTGGGACAAGTTTTTGCCAGCTTTATTATTTGCTTACAGGGAGGTACCGCAAGAAAGCTTGCAATTTTCGCCTTTTGAACTGTTGTATGGGCGTGAAGTACGAGGGCCTATGCAGGTTCTACGTCAGGTGTGGACAAATGAGGATGCAGGAGAGGAAGTGCGATCCACGATTAGTCATATCACGGATCTCACGAACAAAATCAAGAAAACCTGTGAGATTGCCAAGAACAACCTCAGCAAGGCAGCGCTCAGGTACACAAGGGCGTATGACAAGAAGGCCAAAGACAGAAAATTTGAGGTCGGGGACAAAGTTTTGCTTTTGTTGCCCGCAAAACACAACAAGCTGCAGCTAACGTGGAAAGGTCCTTATCCAGTTGTGGAGAAAGTGGGCAGCTGCAACTACAGGATCAAAATAAGGGGACATGAAAAACTGCTGCATGCGAATTTGCTGAAATTGTACGTCGAACGTGACGGAAAGCAAACAGGAACAGATGAAGCACAGCCAAACGCGGTGGTCATGGAGACAGATGAGGAGGAAGTGTGCGTTGTGGTTGACGATGTGTGCGATGAAGAGATGGGAGCACTAGGCATAGATCGTTTTTCCCCATGCTTACATTGCACGCAAAAGAAGGTCCCAGAGACGTGAAGATCAACCCTGAGTTGGACGAGCACAGACAGGCTGAAATCTTGTCTATTTGCGACAGGAGAGAAAATGTGCTTAAAGATATACCAGGGAAATGCAAAATCGAAGAATGTGAATTCAAACTTACATCACAAGAGCCAGTGCATGTGAGGCAATACCCGCTACCATTTGCGCAGGTAGAAACAGTGAAGAAAGAGGTCATTGACATGTTGGAGTTGGGGTCATAGAACCAACAGTGTCGCCTTACAATAGCCCGATTGTGTTGGCGAAGAAGAAGGATGGTGAAATACGTTTCTGTATTGACTATAGAAGCCTCAACAAGCAGGTAGAGTTCGATTCGGAACCTATTCCTGATGTGCCACAAATCTTTGCAAAATTGCAGAAAGCACGCTATTTGTCAAAGATAGATTTGACGAAAGGGTATTGGCAGATACCAGTCAAAGAAGAGGATAAACCGAAGACAGCGTTTAGTACACCCATGGGACAGTACTGTTTCGCGTATCTTCCATTCGGAATCAAGACTGCGAGTTCTATTTTCACTCGTATGATGCGCAAGTTACTTGAACCTCTGAAGCGTGATGATATTGAACATTTCATTGATGACATCATCATTGCCACTGAAACATGGGAACAGCATGTAGAGGCCATTGATGCTGTGTTGAAAAGGTTGGAGGAGGCAGGTCTTACAGCGAAACCCTCTAAGTGCTACTTTGGTTTCGGGGAGTTAGACTATTTGGGTCATCATGTGGGTGGAGGCACAGTCATGCCTGATGATGACAAAACTGAGAAAATCAGGTCAGCCAGCAGACCGATCACAAAGAAGGAAGTCAGAGCATTCCTAGGACTAGTGGGGTTCTACAGAAAATACATCAGCAACTATGCGGAAATCAGCGCTCTGTTGACTGATTTGACAAAGAAAGGTCTACCAGAAAAAGTGGCCTGGGATGAAAAATGTGAAGCAGCATTCGTTAAACTCAAAGATTGCTTGGTAAGCAAACCAGTGTTATTGCTACCTGACGTCAGCAAACCATTTACTCTGAGGAGTGACGCATCAGATGTTGCAGTGGGAGCAGTTTTACTGCAAGATCAAGGGCAAGGTTTACAGCCAGTAGCCTATGCAAGCAAGAAGCTTAACCGTGCAGAGAAAAACTACTCGACCATCGAAAAGGAGTGTTTGGGAGTGGTATGGGCTGTCAAGAAATTTGAACAGTACCTGTATTCAACACATTTCACTTTGGAGACGGACCACCAACCACTCACATAATTATTTGCAGAAAACCAAGACTGAGAATGGTCGGCTAATGAGGTGGGCTCTCCAGCTGCAACAGTATTCTTTCACAGTCAAAGTTATCAAAGGGAAAGACAATGTTGGCGCAGACTATTTGAGTCGATTGCACTTGTAAAAGAATAGCTTAAACATGGATGTTTCAGCTCAAGAGGAGGGGCGTAATGTCGCGAAACGAAACGCTCGCGAGTATTTTATTTTCCAAGTGCAAATTGTTTTATAGAGTGCCTGTGCTAGATTTAGAAATATGACGTCAATTTTGCTGCGTGTCAATCGCCATTTTTTTGTATTCCTGGAAAAGAATAAAATGGACGATTTTTATCGATGATTCTTTTGTGTGAAAGTTTGTGATTAATGCCAATAATAAAATTTTAGGGAAAGCAAAGAGGTTGTGAACTATTAATTTGATAAAATATAATATTTGAGGTGATAGGTTACTTTTTGCGCTGTGAAGTTTTCATTGGTTGTTGTAATGATAAAAGTATGGTAACCTTGGCAAAATGGAATTGAGGCGAAATCGGTTAGGAAAACTGTCAATCAGTTGGGAGAGAGATCTAGACTGGACAGGGAGGATTCTACCCCAATCTCCGAGGCAACTTATTCTGTGGGGTGCCAACGACAGTTTAGCTGGAGGCTGAATGTTGTCTGATGTGGTTGGGCCAAGAAGATGAGTTGTTCCTCGACGTTTGATCAGCTTTAGCTGAATTCTGGCACCGTAGGGTAAATATTTAGATTTTTCTTCATTCAAGATAATTTCCCAAGAAGATTGATAAGTGTGAAACTTTGTTCATTGAATATATGTATTTTCCAGAGGAGAAAAATAGTTTGTTCATTGAATGCATTTGTTTTCCAGAGAAGTGAAATAGTTTGTTCATTGAATGCATTTGTTTTCCAGAAAAGTGAGATAGTTTGTTCATTTGAAATGCATTTGTTTTCCAGGGAAAGATATTTGGTTCATCTGAATGCAGTTGGTTTTCAGGGGACTGATGTGTTGATTAATCGTAACATGTTTTTCCAAGCAGAGCCGGACCTGAAGGAGTTTAAGTTTGTATGGAAATAATTTTCATGCAAATATCTAAGACTAGTTTTGTTCGGCAGGTGTTTTTATCTTGTGGTATTATCCTTCTTGGACTTACGTGACGATGTCATCTTCGAGACTGGCACTGGATTTTTCTCTGACGTCTTGCTTATGATCGGGGTGACTGATTCTACGATGGAACTGTACGTTAACGAGGGCTACAGAAGTCACTGGTGGGTCATGGACAACCTTTAGATCTAACGGCGACATCGACGTCAAGTTCCAGCTCTTACGAACTTTTCCACAACTCACCTAATTTCGGATTTCTTCATTTGTCAACGATTTCAACGAGGACGAAAACTAAGATAAGTTAATACATTAAAAAAAAGTGAACTTTATTTCGGTAACCACGACGAAAAGTATCGCCAAATTATCGTTCCGATTTCGAAGAAAAATGAACGGAATATAATAAAATAATCGAACTTGGAAAAACGTGTTATGTGTTTGTGAAGTGTTGGAATGAAATGGTGTACCTTAGGTTTTTTTATTGAAATAAAACCATGTTCTGGGGTAAGTCATGAAAGTCAAGGAAGTCCTTCATCAGTAGTGATCATCCAGTAACACCCAGGTTTGCGACAGAGACGTTTGCTGTTTAGTGTTAGGGGTGGAATGAATTGACGGGGGTGGCTGTGAGAGTATGGTAATTCTCCCGAGAGCCGTAGGTCCCCGGTTCGCATCCATACCTAATTTAGCAGGATTATTTTTGGATCCCTTTGCAAGGATTCCGTAGGATAGTGCTCAAATTCCATCTTTGATCCCATCCTATTAATTAATTAGTGAATGTATTTACTTATTTATTTATTTAATGTAACGTTTATTCACAATCGATTCGTAATATCAGGCAACATATTAAATTCTAAACAAATTTAAACTAAAATCAAATTCATTGAATGAAACCCAATATATGTATTAGGCCTATGTTCAAAAATTGACGTCGTACAATGAGCAACTCCAACTTCACCCTATAAAACTCCTCGTCGCCGCAGCGGAACGCTAAAGAGCCCGGTAATTCTATCAGTACAGGCGTCAGTCTCGAGATAACACGCATAATGTTATACCTCCGAAACAGCAAACAAAGAATTAACCCAACAGCTAGCTGTATGTCCCTAGCCGCTATTCAGTTTAAAAAAAAAAAAAAAAAAAAAAGGGAGTAAAAAAAAGGTTTAGGAAACGCACTGAAAATGCTATAGCCTATATCGCTCCTCGAGTAAAAGAAAGAGATACAAAGCGCTTTAGAGAATGCCATAGTAGCGTGGCTATTAATGGACTAATTAGCCCGTACTATAATCTTTTGCCCATGCAGCCTGGTAAATGTTTTGTCAATATTTAGTGACAAGATAGGTTTGGCCGCAGTCCTACTATTGCATGCTCTCTCTCTCTCTCTCTCTCTCTCTCTCTCTCTCTCTCTCTCTCTCTCTCTCTCTCTCTCTCTCTCTCTCTCTCTCTCTCTCTCCTTTCTCTGTCGTAAAGCGTTCAACAACGTTTATGATTAAAGTGAGTTTTGTTTGTTTGTTTGTTTAAACTCTAGATAGCACGATTATCGAAAACCACATTATTAAAGTGAACGCTCTCAAATAATAATAATAATAATAATAATAATAATAATAATAATAATAATAATAACAATAATAATACAGGATGCTATACACGCCTTTCCCCAAATCATTCAGGCTCAAAGCGCGGCGATCTATACCAACATACACGCTCACCTGTCTCATCCACCCTCACACACACCAAATACACATCCATCACTCAAACAGGTGGTGTAAAGACAGGGAGATCGTTATTAGAAGACGGAAAGAAAATAGAATTTTTATTTTTGAAATTTTTGTATTGACTGCGTCCTGTACCATTATTGAAGGGAGGGAGGAAACCGGAGTGCCCGGAGAAAACCCTCGGTGACCTCAATAGTCTCGAACCTAAGTCTTATACGTTCGCCCCTTGGGGGAATTTAACCCGCGAGCTTCGGCATAGGAAACCGGCGACTTATCCACTGCGCCACGAGGCCACCCCTAGTGTACGCAGTTTAAAAACAATAATTAAAAAGAAAGAAGACATTTTGTCCCTATATAATACTTTCTTGTACTGTTTAAACACATAAGACGAGGAATAAAGTGTAGCCTCGTGACATTCCGACTATGCTGCCATTCACGCGTTGAAACGATACCACAGGCCAAGAAGTAAGTCGCAAACAAACTGCCACACAGTGAAGCCGATGATACTGTACTTGCGTCGAGACTCGCACATAAAACTCCAGGGTTGACCGCGCTTGTATAACGTATTCTATATAAGGGCACTAAGTTACCCAATCCCAGTGCCTAATGCAGGCGACTTTTTGAACGGTGGAATCGAAGTTTAGATTTCCATTTTGTCACCTATTAGCCACACAGAACAAAATGCATGAATATAATAAATGCCAATAGCCATTCTTTAGCGTAAATTTTAGAAATTTTAAACGATTTTGTTTTTTGTCGGAATTTTTTATTTTCACTCCAGATGCATTCTAAGCAAGGGCTGCACCACAAGGTTTCACGAACGTGTTAGTGTGTAGGCCGTGGACTAAACCAAAAGCAAGGTTTCAATCTTTGACACTCAAGGAGGTTTCGATTTCAGCTACAACGGCTACAACAATGTGGATACTGTGGTATCTGAGTTGCACCAATAACCGGGATAGCGAGTAGCTGCCGCGGGTTCGTTTTGTTTTGACGAAATGAAAACTTCAGTACTCAATCAATCAGTTTATAGTCCCCTCTCTTCCCGATAAGGATTTTCAGAGAGGAGACTTTTGATGTTCAGTACTCAGCAAGGGGGCATGGCTTTTATAGCAGCGTTAGGGGTACATATTATGACATGTATAATTATTCCTTAAGTATCATTAAGAAGTTAGTCGAAGATTGTGCGTGTGTGTGTGTGGGCGTGTGTGTGTGTGTGGGGGGGGGGGGTGCGTGTGTTCCAATCTAAATTTGTGGAGAACACAGCCAGTTTGAGTGTGTCTGAATAAAATTAGTTTCGTTGTGGATCTATCGTTCTTCAAACAGCTTTTCCCCCCCTCCCCACACACTCCAAGGGATTGTAGTTGGTAGTGGTGGTTGGTCTGCGTGAGAGAGTAAAACTGAGAGTCTATTAGCACGGGGACAAAAGTAAACACGGCACAGCACAACGATCACGAAGAAAGCTAAAGCTGGAACACTTTGGAATGTCTCGAGCAAGCGGCAGTACATCGCAAAGGCGACACCCTAGTCTTTCTTGTTTTGTTTTTTAATTTTTTTTTTTAAACTTTGGCCTGCTCTTATAAACATCACGCTTACTAGTCAACGAGCTGCTCAAGTCACTGACCACCTAGATTACATACGCCAAAAAGAAAGTTAATGATGATGATGTGGTCTTGTATATCGCCGTCTCCATGTCAGTACTTGAATAGCTGGTACAGAGGCTTGACACCACCTCCACAGCTTACGGAATGGAAATAAGTGCAGAGAAGACCAAAATGATGACCAACAACACCAATGGCATCAACAGGGACATCAAAGTCCAAGGCCAATCCCTCAACACAGTGCATAGCTTCAAATATTTAGGAGCCATTGTATCAGACAATGGGTCCCGACAGGAAGTCCTCTCCAGGATCGCACAAACAACTGCTGCCCTGACAAGGTTGAAGCCCATTTGGAAAGACAGGACCATCAGTCTACATTCCAAAGTAAGACTGCTGCGCTCCCTTGTCATCTCCATCTTCCTATATGCTTGCGAAGCATAGACCCTCACAGCAGATCTCCAACGAAGAATACAAAGCATGGAGATGAGGTGCTACAGAAGACTTCTGGGCATTTCCTATACACAACACATCACCAACGACGAAGTCCGACAGACCATCACACAAGCCATTGGACAACACGATGACCTGCTTACAGTGGGGAAGAAACGGAAACTCCGATGGTATGGCCATGTCACCAGATCATCAGGCCTTGCAAAGACTATTCTGCAAGGCACAGTGCAAGGAGGTAGAAGAAGAGGGAGACCGAAAAAGAGGTGGGAGGACAACATTCGAGAATGGACTGGTTTGACACTGAGCGAAGCCATCAGGGCTGCTGAGGACAGAGAAAGATGGAGTATGCTGGTTAAACGATCATCTGTGGTGCCCCTACGACCTCCGGGTTACGGAACAGGATAGGATAGGATGTCAGTAGACCTGCCCAGAGCGCATGCAAGGACAAAGAAAATGTCACTAAGATGTTTGAAATCCACGTCGCTATACAAAAGGTAAACGTTTTCCAGTAACCTTTCGGGCGTTTTGGGGGGAAAAGAGGCGTTTGGGGGACCCCCTTTTCTCCAGTTCAGCTTAATGAGGGCGTTGCCTATCTCCTCTACCTCGCTGTTTCACCTTCCCCGGGCCTAAACAGACCCAGGCTACTCTTTTCACAGCTATAGAGTGGATTGGGATGTGTCGCGCGCTTGTTTCATTTTTTTTAAATACATTTTTTTAGGGGGTAGGGGTGTCGTTTGGCGGTTGCCCTCCATGAATGATCACCCGGGCCTTCCAGGTATTAAACCTTCCAGACGCTGATAGACTTGAAACATTGCTAGCATGTGACCAAGCCACTACACTGCTGGGTTACCCTTGTGTGCTATGGACTTATACTAAACCACCTCTGCTTGTCTACCCAGTAGTAAAAGACCTGTTTGCCGCTATCGGGCTTTTTGTTTTACTAAGGTTATATAGGCAGTTGGCCCGAAAGTGAGCTTTGAACCCCAATGTCAGTGTCAGAGGCTATTGAGAGCATAGGCCTACACCTACATAGTCTATGCTTGATAGATCTCTGACCTCAAAGTCGCCTGTTTAGTGGATAAATATAAAGGAAAACCATTAGCTAATTAAGGTACCCTTTCGGTCGTTGGGGGGAAGAGACACTTTCGTTGGAGACCTGTCTTTTCTCTGGGCCAGCTTAACAAGGGCGGTGTCCGTCTGTCTCCTCACCTCTAATTAGCTAAAGAGAGTTAAATTGATTCACCCCAGTCTTGACATTCTGCGTGTAATTATGGCGGTAAGAAAATTATCATCAGGGGCGAACAATATTGGTTCATGGGGCAATCTTCTCAATCTAATCTATCTCTCAGTATACATACATGACATAACATGTCTGCTGTCTAGACCAGCACCAAGTATGCCTGTCACAATATTGACTGATTCAGATCATGAGGTTTACCCTCCCTGTTGCTTAGTTTCGCAGTACAGAAGTAAAACATCAATCTCTTTTTTTTTTTTTTTTAATGAGAATATAACTTAACGAAGTTCTAAGTCCGTGCACACATGCATTCCACAGCACGGATTTTAAAGATCCTCAACCTCATGTCGCACCACTAACCATAATTCCTTACATTGCAGTACCTACTATACATCCTTTCTTGTAGTCTCTTTAACGAATGTTATCAAAACACAGTGGGAATATATCTCAACAGAATTTACTATCGTTTTTAAAAACATCAACTCTACCGTGTGAATGGAGTATCTTACGAGTACATCCATGAAAAACACCAACACCACCCTTGCGAATCACGCTACTAAATCTACTTTGTTCACTCGAGACTTACTCTACATCCTTTGAACCATCTCTGTCGCCAGTAATCCTGGCAAAATAATGAACCGCCATTGGAGAGGCTAAGTGTAAGTAAACAAGGCGGTGATTGGTTCTTTCAAGACGATGCGCCCGTAAACTGAGCGGTTAGTGGAGTAATTCCCGAGTGCTGTCCAACTTGTCACGGTTAGGCCGAAGAACGGCGAAGGTACCTAGTGTTTGTATTAGTATTACTCTGTTGCGTCTAGCCCTACAAATATTTATACCCTGATTACGCTAGCGTTATAAACACGCATTATTTTCAATTCGGTAATAAATTAAACTAATGCCCTGTCCTCATTGAAAGGTTCGTGGACGTTCAAATTTTTTTTTCTCGAGATTTTCAGATCCCGAACCTAGGGTTCTTGGGTTTTGTTTTTGTCCAAAAGGTTCAGCAACCTAGGTTCGGGATATGAGAATCTCGGGAAAAAATGTTTGAACCTTCAAGAATTACAGGTGACATCGTGCTATTTTCATGTAAGTTTTAACTGCGACACCTTAGGCTTGTTGCTGTTGTTTTTGTTGTTGTTGGTGGTGGTGGTGGTGATGTTTGCCTGTTGTTGTGGCTGTTGTTGTGATTGTTGTGGTCGTTGTTGTTCTTCTTCTACTTCCATTTAGTAATAAATTCAGGACAAGAGTGGCGATGGTGGTGGTGATGATGATGTTGATGATGATGATGATGATGATGATGATGATGATGATGATGATGATGATGATGATGATGATGATTGATATTTATGAAATTGATGAGTGTCGATGATGGCCGTGATGACGAAGATGATGATGATGGTAAAAGGTAAGGGTAGGTAAAGGTAGTCCCATAGCCTTGTGGCCGTAGGGGAGCGTGATGTTGGAGATCACACTTATCTTGGGCCAGCGTAATGAGGGTGATGCCCATCTGTCTCCCTCGCTGCTTTACCTTCCCCACCCTTAAGAGAGTAGGTAGTCAGTCACAGCTGAGTCAACTGGGGCCGTTGTTATTTGTCGCTTCACGTTTTGCGGTCACCCATCCAAGTGCTAACCGCACTGGACGGTGCTTAACTTGCGACACAGTAGCGAGTGCTCCAACCTCTGCACTATCCGACACCCCTGGATGATGATGATGATGATGATGATGATGATGATGATGATGATGATGATGAGATAATGATGATGATGGTGGGCATTGCCGAAACGTCAGACTGTAGTAGTAGTAGTAGTAGTAGTAGTAGTAGTAGTAGTAGTAGTAGTAGTAGTAGTAGCAGCAGCAGTAGTAATAGTAGCAGCAGCAGTAGTAATAGTAATAGTAGTAGTAATATGCCAGCCTAATTTCTAGTAAAAGAGCGCCGCTGACGCAGTGATGTATGCAACTGCACCCAACAAGAAAAACGTGCTGTATGGTGTGACGTAGTCGGTCATGTAGAAGGGCACATGCACGTCGTTACCATTTTATTTAGTGGAAGATTTTAACCGAAACTGATTTCACTAAAAGGAAATGGCTTCCTGCTAACGGACTATCTCAAACGGATGCATCTACACCCATAAGGCCGTTATTTCCGCCTAGTCAAAGGTACCCACTTCGGGACCGTGTCCGCTCCACAGATCCTTTTAACACACACACTGCGGAGAGTGCTACCCCACAAGAACTAGCAACAATAAACTTAAAAGGTAAAAAGGTAAAGGTAGTCCCATAGCCTTGTGGCCGTAGGGGAGCGTGATGTTGGAGATCACACTTATCTTGGGCCAGCGTAATGAGGGTGATGCCCATCTCTCTCCCTCGCTGCTTTACCTTTCCCACCCTTAAGAGAGTAGGTACTCAGTCACAGCTGAGTCAACTGGGGCCGTTGTTATTTGTCGCTTCACGTTTTGCGGTCACCCATCCAAGTGCTAACCGCACTGGACGGTGCTTAACTTGCGACACAGTAGCGAGTGCTCCAACCACTGCGCTATCCGACACCCCAACAATAAGCTTACAACAAAACAACTCTTTCCAAGGCATAGTTCTTATTTTATTTTTTTATTTTTTAAAATCAGTACATTTCCTAGTTTTGTTGCCTATTAATAGCAATCGCTTGCCACCGTTCTTGCGCTAAAAATAGCATCTACTGAAGCCGGCAAGAGGCAGAAGCCATCGCAGATTTGCTCGGTAAGGTTTTCCGTTTTAGGTTGGTACAGTAGACCCTACCTTACCCCACACACCAAAGACGCACTCTTGAAGACCAGTGGTTTATTCAAAAGATGGGGTCAAATGTCACACGGCTGAGGTCAGGGTGTACCGTAAAACAGAGAAAATCAATCACAGATAGATGGAAAACTCAAACCTTATAACAGTTGGTTTGAGCAACGAAAGCTTACTGTATCAGTGTTTTAGGGTAACTCCGTTTTCCCTAAAAATAAACAAAGCCTTTGTTTTTCTATGAAAGTTTTTTTTCTTCTTTTTTTCGTTCAAAGAATATTCTTTTCATCAAGGCCAGCGAATGATTTCCATTTAGAGGTGGTGGTTCTCTCTCTCTCTCTCTCTCTCTCTCTCTCTCTCTCTCTCTCTCTCTCTCTCTCTCTCTCTCTCTCTCTCTCTCTCTCTCTCTCTCTCTCTCTCTCTCACTATAATGACTGATTGCCGTGTAGATCTAGTATTTCTGTTCATGAGTCATCGCATTGTTACTAGTTGTTTCCCCTGACAGGTCTGACAAGCCGACACGTTTTGGGGCTGGCGCGTAACATGTTACTGATTTATGCCGTGTCAACCGAACAGGCAGGGATACACGCTAATGTAATTATTAATCGACTGAGCCATAGCGAGACGGCGCACAAACATAATAATATAGCGTTAACTCTTTTGCCCAAGTGGGCTTTATACTGGAGAACGTTTGTTGTTTACTAAAGAGAAAAGCTGCTGCGTGGTTTTTTTTTTTCTTCTCTAGATCAGCTTGATGAGGGCGGTGCCTATATCCTTTCTTTCGCTACTCTATGCTGTAGAATGGGCTTTTTCCTTTATTACACACACACACACAGCCGAGGTTACACAGTATTATCATGACTTTCCCGAAACGCCAGATACGTTGTGCTGACAATGGGTCATATTTCGTCCACATTTTTAGGTATTTTGCAGTGTTCGAACCCTAATCCTTACCCAGCCCTAATCCTAACGGATCATTGTTCTGACGTCAAAACAAGTAGGCATGTCAATACAAGTTAAGTAGAAGTTCACTGATTTGTCCAGATAACATGGTGTAAGTGTGCCCACACACACACACGCACGCACACACGCACGCACACACACTGGTGAGAAAAGTGGTGAAGAGGGGAAGGAGATTGATGAGAGTGACGAAATTGGAATTACAGTTTACTGCTGCTGCTGCTTCTGCTACTACCACTACTACTACTACTACTACTACTACTACTACTACTACTACTACTACTACTACTACTACTACTACTACTACTACTACTACTACTACTAAAGTGTTTAAATAGCACAATTCCTTGCAACCAGGCTCAACAAAACACTGACAACCAAAGGGATAGATTGGAGATGGTGGTGACGGTTGGTTGGGTATAGCGGGGATTTGCAGTTGAAAAAAAGATGATAACTGGGGGGGAGGGAGAGGGGGGGTCCCATTAAAATCGTACAATACATATCACAGCGGGTGAAGACGGGATGGTGACTGTGGACGACTGACTACATTTTAATTAAAACAGGACAACAAAAACATTAACAGAGGGGAAGAGAGAGTAGTGCACAAAACATATCACAGCGGGTGAGAATGGTGGACGACTACGTTTTAATTAAATACAAAAAAGTGAAGATGTCCCCGTAACTTTTCTGTCTATGAAAAGGGTTTGGGACCTCTCTTTTCTCTAGATCAGCTTGATGAGGGCGGCGCCTATCTCCTTTCTTTCGCTGCTTTACCTTCCTCGGCTCTAAACAGTTCCTGGTATCCATTCACAGCGGGTTGGACTGGGGTGTGACGTGAAATTGTTTCATTGTATTATTTTAATTTTTTTCTTCTATTCTGTTTGTTGTTGTCGGTAGTTGGTTGCCTTCCATATATGGCTACCCCCCCCCTCCCCCCCCCCATCCAAGTTCAAACCAATCTCCATCCCGACGTTGCTTAACATGAAACATCGCTAGCGTGTGTCAAACAACCATCCACTACTGCTCCAACCAATTAAATAGTACAAAAACCTCATTAACAGCGGAAAAAAACACATGGAAGAGGGAATGTGCGACTGAAGTTTTCAATTATACCAACACAATAAGACTTGACAGTGGCGGTGGAACAAAAAGTGAAGTGGCGAGTATGTTAAATTGAGATCCTCTAGATTTAAATGAACATTGAAGATTAACGTCTGCACGCACAATTAGGGATATGACAGACGGGAGGGTGTAGAGGAGGAAGAGGGGGAGTGGGCGGGATATGATAACCATCCCAGGGAAAGATGGGGTGGAAACCTAAGTCGACACAGAATCACCAGTAAGAGCAAAGGTTATAGGTGTGCCAGGAAATTCGCTCTACCGCCGATCTACGGCAGTGGGACTATAGTCTTGTACGTTTAAACAGCTTGGGGGGGGGTTGTATGTAAGGCATTATGGGAATAAAAGATATGGGGCTATGGGAAGCGTTTGATTAAATGTTTTATATCGGAACAACACGCATTGACAGCAGAAACATTAACATAAAGCAACGATGAGACAATGGAAATCAAACACTGAAGTTATCAGTAAATAATACCAAACACTTCACTGCAGGTAGTATTGATTTCCTGCATCGACCTCCCCCCACGGGGGCGCCGGGGATTTCTGTATAAATAGTATCCCCACTTTCTGGAAATTTAGTGCTTTAAATTCCCACTGTCGCTGTCTTTCTCCTTTGTTCTTTTTCATTCCCCACTCTGTTCTATCAATCTACTATACTATGATCTTCTTCTTCGCTAGACCAGTCAGCTAACGTTTTTCTTGAAAACTCTTCCGGGACAAAACTCCTCATTTGTGTGTGAGGTCTGTTGCATCAGTTTGGGAATGTTGGACGCTTTCTGCCAGGTGGTCATTAAGGCTTCCTATGATATTATTATTTAGCAATGTAGGTTATTATTTAGCAATGTAGGCATTTTATATGTATGTGTTTTGTTGATATTTTATAATGATGTTTATATTCTATTTTGTTTTTGTAAACGGGTTCGATAAATTTGTGTATAGCAGCGTCCCCTGCGTGGGATGCCTTTATTGTACAGTTACCGGCTGGTGGAGTGCCTTCAGTGTTACCA
The DNA here is from genome assembly GCA_036898135.1 of Oncomelania hupensis. Lineage (NCBI taxonomy): Eukaryota > Metazoa > Mollusca > Gastropoda > Littorinimorpha > Pomatiopsidae > Oncomelania > Oncomelania hupensis. Next base: position 27,236,180 of record CM072520.1, read on the forward strand.
CTGGGGTTGTTTCGGCAGATCTTTTATGCAGATCAGGGGTGAGTCCTCTTTCAGCCACGTGTGGTCTTGATTGTGTGGTCCTGGTTCGGCTCTTTGCAGTCTGCTGGACCCTGTAAGCATTGAATAACTAACTGCACCGATCGTATTAGTTGACCGAAGTCCTGATTCGTCTCCAATAATAGTGTACAGTAGATCGTACGAGATAATTAGCAATTGGCTGAATATAATTTTGACTAATAATTGCATTGAAGATTGAGACGCGCACTTTAATTTAGAATAATAATTATTTATAGGCATACTGCCTGCAATTGTTGCTTTTAGTTTTCGTGTAATCTTATTTTGCTGGAGGGATCCGGGCATTTCCGATCCCCAGCACATCACCAACGACGAAGTCCGACAGACCATCACAAAAGCCATTGGACAGCACGATGGCATGCTCACAGTGGTGAAGAAACGGAAACTCCGATGGTATGGCCACGTAACCAGAGCATCAGGCTTTGCAAAGACCATCCTGCAAGGCGCGGTGCAAGGAGGCAGAAGAAGAAGAGGGAGACGGAAAATAGGTGGGAGGACAACATTCGAGAATGGAGTGGCTTGACACTGAGCGCAGCCTTGAGGGTTGCTGAGGACAGAGAAAGTTGGAGTATGCTGGTTAAACGATCATCTGTGGTGCCCCAAAGACCTTCGAGTTAAGGGATAGGATAAGATTGGTCTATTCAATCTCCACTATGCAATACACATACAATACAATACAACTCAACACAACACAACACAACTTTATTACCCCTAAAGGAATTACAGCAGACGCAGAAGAAAACAATAACCCGCTTTTATCCACTTCACATTCATCCTTCTATCCTATCCTATCCTATCCCATAACTCGGAGGTCGTAGGGGCACTTCACACTCATCGTAAACATTATTCGAACTCTCCATCTTTTTTTCCTCTCTATAAACATTGGTTTTCGCATGCGCAGATTGACCTATGAGGTTAATTCTGAACGGACTTCCCCCCCCCCCCCCCCCACCTTTGTCTTCTAATATGGCGGCTAGAGACAGTTGCGTGTTAGCTGTAAAACGGTTCCTAGTCCCGCAAACTGCGTGGTGATGAAGTGATAAGAGAACAATGGCAATGCAACGCTTTGGCAGATCTAGCTCAGTAATTCCTTTATCATATTGAAGGTCGGGAGAGAGAGGTAGGTAAGGTTAGCTGGGGGAGCGGCGGGAAGGAGGAAGGGATAGGGAAAGTGGGAATCCAAAGGGTCGGGAGAGAGGGGGTGGGAAGGTGGAGAAAGAAGTGGGTTTAGTAAAAGGCCGGGGACGATGAGAAATGAGCTCTCCCACCGCCGTAGCCTCAAGTGGTAGAGCGTTCGCCTGGCACACCGATGACCCAGGTTCGAATCCCGTGGTGGGCGAAATAAAATGTGGCCATTTTCACTGTCCATTTTAGCAGTATGATTGCTTTGGTGGTTCAGTGTTGATTCAGGTCCGTACCACTCTCTCCCTGGGATGGTTATCCCCGTCTGGAAGAAGTGGTGGTGTTAAGAATGAAGATAGTGAAAGGCAGGGGGGGACTATAAGTTCCACTATTGGCAAAGTTAACATTTAAATCCTTGAATGTCTTTGCGGCTGTTCAATCCGAAGGACAAGGCAAGGACTGTAAGTTCCACTATATGCAAAGTTAACGTTTAAATCCGTGAATGGTTTTACGGCTGTTCAATCCGAAAAACAGAGCGCCAATGTTGCAGAAATAGTAGAGTTCCAGTCTTAAGAGTTCTTCTTCCTCCCTAGCACTGTCCATGGGAAAGATCTGGAGAAAGTCTAGGTTGCCATCGAGCGGGTGGGGAGTGTGACTGCAGTGATGAGCAACCAGACACTTTTTGTGCAGTTGTTTCTTGCTGTCAGACTTGTGACTGCACCATAAAAGAAGAGGAGGAAAGCAGGCAAGCGAGAAAGAAAGGCAGAAAAGATAGAAAGAAAGAAAGAATGAAAGAAACGAAGAAAGAAAGAAAGAAACAAAGAAAGAAACAAAGAAAGAAACAAAGAAAGAAAGAAGATGATGATGAACTTTAATAAAAAGAGAACATACACACAAAACTCCCCCCTCCCCCTCCCCTTATTTTCCTTCATCCTCACCAGCAGGACAGTAGGCGCTTTCAAAAAAGTCTCAAAAGCTTACCAAGTGCAAGTATAACAATGATTTCACTGTCTCCCTCTGTGTCGTCTTTGTACCTGGTGTTGTGAGAGCGTTCTTTTAAGACCATGGTTTTGTTCTGTTTGTTCCGTCGATGTAAAAAGCTTTGTATTAGTGCTTTATGATCGCGTGTAGGCCTAGTTCTGGTTGCTTACTAATCGCCAATACAGCCTGGGGGACGATACAAGCTTACACAAATGTCACTGCACATGGCTCTTTTTAGTTGTTGTTGGTGGTTTTTTTTAGGAAGGACGGGAGAACAAGAGTTGAAATACAAAGGGAGTGAGGAGGTAGAGAGAGAGAGAGAGAGAGAGAGAGAGAGAGAGAGAGAGAGAGAGAGAGAGAGAGAGAGAGAGAGAGAGAGATGCACATACAGGCATATGATTAACCCACGGACGCAAGCATGTCACACTTATAAACACACATAGAGTTAGACACGCATATCGCAACCCATGCTCACACACACAGACACACACACACACATACACACGCATTCTCTCTCACACTCACACACACATCCCACCGCATGCTCACACACACACACACACACACACACACACACACACACACACACACACCAAAACGCATGATAGTTTGCACGATGCGTTCAGATAAATAGACACAAAAACACACAGAGGCAAGCACACAGAGAACCACACACACATACAGCACAAACACAACACCACAGACGATCTCTCTCTCTCTCTCTCTCTCTCTCTCTCGCACGCACACACGCGCGCACATTCACACATACAGAGAGAGAGAAAGAGAGAGAGAGAGAGAGAGAGAGAGAGAGAGAGAGAGAGAGAGAGAGAGAGAGAGAGAGAGAGAGACAGCCATGAGGACAGATAGAAACTTAAACATACAACCTACATGAAAAGCTCCAATAGATCAAAACTATAGATAACATCTCTGTACTCTCGTACTGTGCACAAAGTGTACTAGTCATGCAGACTGCACAACTATAAAAGGGACCGTTTACATTAGTTTTGTTGGGGTCGTGGAGGGTCGGGTAGTTCGGGCCATCCTTTCACGCTCATGCTACATAGAACTTTAAATCTCATTCTTTGTATGGGGTCAGACCCAGTGTTCTTCCCGGTCCACATTCCCCCAATTCTAAGTCCTATGTTCCCCAGGTCAATGTTCAATCAAAGGCTTTCTTCCCGATATATATATATATATATATATATATATATATATATATATATATATATATATATATATATATATATAATTAGTGTTCAACCAGGTTTTTGTTCCAACTCCCTGGTCTTTCACAAGTATATGTGGGAGAGAACATGCTGCTGAGGGAACATACAACTGAGTGAATATAGAACCGAGGGCATATATAAGCCTTGCGGACATATAGACAGTGTCCAACAAGCTACTTTGCTTTTAACAAATGTTATTAATCTATATGATTGTGTCATCATCATCATCATCATCATCATCATCATAATAATAATAATAATAATAATAATAATAATAATAATAATAATAATAATAATAATAATAATAATAATAATAATAATAATAATAATAATAATTAACAACAACAACAACAACAACAACAACAACAACAACGCCTATAACATTAATAATAATAACAATAATAACTGCAACAAATATAACAATTGAGCTGTAACTTTAACATTAAAGGTGCAGTTATAAATAAGCAATGCCAACTTTAACAATTTAGCCTTTGATGATGAAGATAAAACGGAGGCTTGTACAAGAACAGTCTGGCGGCATTTCCGACCCCTTGGTTCTGCCTGAGGAAGAAGAATAAGAAGAAAAAAAAAAGATGAAAAGAAAGATAAGAAGGAGGAGAGAGAAGAACAAACGCAACGTATATAACGTGTGCCTGCTCGACCTATAGGGGTCACAACGTGCATTTTATTACAATCATGCATGTTGCACATTTATGAAAACTAAGGGAAATTATAGCCCTTAATGTTTATGTGCCTTCGGGTTACACGCTGCAGATTTTATTTGGGATGAGTGACTAAATTAATGAAGGAAGGAAGAAAGGAACGTGGAAGTTTTAACCTATACACACACAACATTGGAGACACGGCAGACGAGGATTATGACTATCCAAGGGAAGACTGAACACTGGACTATGCGAGCAGTCATACTGCTAAAATGGACAGGGTGGAAAAATGACCACCTTTACCTTACCTACCACGGGATTCGAACTTATGTCATTAGTGTGCCTGGCGTACAGAGGTACGGCAGTGAGACTATATTTGGGGTCAAAGGGGAACAAGAAGAAGAAGAGGTGAAGGAGAAGAACTAAGCGTGTGGCTCGTAATATTCCTTGCAAATAGAATTAGAAGATGCAAGGTAGTTTATTATCCCCATTTTTACGCAAGGACATTTGAAATGTGTTCAACACATAAGCACGAGACATTACAAGGGCAATAATCATTGTCAGTGAATAAAACATCAGACGTAACATCAACCTTCATTCAGATAAACATTCTCACACACCCCAGCAATCGAACTATTTACAAATAAAATTATTGCGACAGTCAAATAATTACTGTAATACAAATAGAAAGAAGAAGAATAAAGCCCGTGTTTCGTAACAGTCCTGGCATATTCCGATCCCATGCATAAATATTAAGGGGCTACAGCCGATGACAGCAACACGATAAATTACAATAAACGAAATATAACAAAGTAGTGTTCAATAACAAAAGCAACGCTCTTCTAATCTGATTTATTTGCGAGTTTTGTGTAACGAGGGGTGTGAGTGGGGTGGGGTGGGAGGTAGAGGTAGCGAAGGGGATCAATAATCCCTGCATTTGCCAATTTCCGGAGAAAAAAAAAGTTTATATTGTGTCATGAACCGAGCAGTTTACCCTGCCCAGTGACTATTTAGCCGTGTGTAGTAATTGTAACAGTAGAGAAGTTAGACTATTACACAGCAGCAATTAAATTACACAGCAGACCACACACCGCGAGCCCGACCCACGCTAGCGCAGTGACTCAGCACTTGAGCTTTGAATCGGACCGTTTTAACCAATCAGAGCAGGCTCAGTGGGTAGAGCAGTTTTGACTGTGTCAAAACCTAGCACAGCTTGGTCAGTCGTGTGTGAGACGAGGAAGAAGTAACATCTCCTTAGCTAGCAGAGAACTATCTTCACTCATAGACCAGGAAGCAGGACTTAGAATCTCAGAATTCTATTCAGTCAACACGGGCCTGAACTTGTCAAACAGGTAAATGAACACCCTTCTGTTTCATCGTGATATATTTATATTATTGTTGAAATTATGTTTGTGGAATTTGCTATGCATAAATGTGAATTGTTAATCCGAATTTGCGGGACCACGTGGAAGAGCCTACCACGAGGCGAAACACGACCGGTTGCGCCGCCATGTTGTATCCCGTACGGAACCACTGTTGTTTAACTTATATGTATGTTTGCAGACCAGTGGCTGTACCACTGAATGTTTATATTATTATTAATTCTGTATGTGTATAGTTAGACACGATTGATATTTATGTATGTATAGGAATTTAGAGTGAGATTCCAGTGGAACCCGGAAGTAGCAGAATGTTCGTCGCTTATGTATAGAGATGTGGAGCTATCACTGAGGGCTACTTGGCTTTCAGTGAGACGCTCTGCACAAACCGATTATTCAGGGTTGTGCAGAATTTCGTCTCTTATATTACAGACGAGCAGGCGAGCTATCCCGAGCTATCCCGAGCTATCCCCACTCCACAGAAACGACTAGTTGGTTGAGGAGACTCTGCCGCACAAGCCGGAAAGAGCTACCTTGAAAAAATTCCTACAAGACCCCACAGCGTGGCAAGGGAACCCAACTACACAACTACCCAGGTGGACCAGAAGCTACCTCACAGAAGGACTTCGCACGCTCCATCTAGCAGTTAAGTGAACACGCCAAGGTGCACTTAAACTGATCATAACAGGACCACAGTAGTCCAACTCTTCAGAAACTGTAAAAAGGACCACAGTAGTCCAAATCTACATGAGATATTATAGCAAGTGCCCGAGGAAGATATAACAGCTGCCTAGACTATCAGCGATCGAACTATTAGCAGTGACTGAGACTTTTTAAGTTAGATTAGTACTTAGAGAATCTTGTATAGAGTAGAAGAAATAAATGTGTGATTTTAACTGTTATCAAGTGGCTGGACTACATATGATTCATAGCCGTGTGAAAGCTAGTGGGACAGTAATCTTTTACCATTTTTCTATCTATTTCTGTACCCCAACCTGAACACAGAACGAGCTAAACAAATAAATTTATTAAAGTAATTCATAGGGTGACTTACTAGCAGTTCCCACCGAATAAACGTGAGGGTCCATAATTCCATTGTGCAGAGCCCATAAACCCCACGTGACACTTTAATTGGCGAGCCTGCCAGGATCTGTGTATAATAGGAATTGGGTATAACCGGATCTAAGTACAATAAAATTAGATAACAGTAGGAGTAGTAGAATAACTTAGAATAGTGTAAGGGTATAACACTGATCAGTTGGGTGCACTATTCTTTAGTTAAAAACTTTTTTGCTTCAAATATTTTTGTGCCTGTATGTTGCATTGTTCTTTTGCAGGTTTTGCTTAAGTAACTGTTGTATGCCATTTGACTCTTGTTTTATTCTATTATTGATTACGAATTTGATTGACTTTGCATTGTTTTTATTGAATTGCAATATTGCTAGTGTTTTGGTATTCCACGTGATTCAGAGGTTGTTCATAGACTCTTTTGACAATGTCGGACCCAGTGGCCTTGAGATTGCGTTTCAAGGAACTAGGAGAAGCTTTACACTTAGCAGGGGCAGACCTAATTGCGTATATCAATGCAGAGGTAGAGAAACAGGAGGCTAAGGCAGAGAGAGCAGCCGAGAGAGAACAGAAGAAACTCGAAGCAGAACAGAGAAAAGCAGAACTAGAAGCAGAGCAAAAGAAACTAGCATTAGAAGCAGAGCAGAAGAAACTAGCATTAGAAGCAGAGCAAAAGAAAGCAGAGTTAGAAGCAGCAAGAGAACAGAAGAAATTAGAATTAGAAGGAGAACAGAAGAAGGCAGCATTAGCAGCAGAGAGAGAAGCAGAAGTTAGGAAATGGGAGTATGAGCGGGCAGAAAAAGAAAAAGAGAGGGAAGAAAAGGAAAAAGAAAGACAGCATGAGTTAGAGCTAAGAAGATTGGGATCAGGAGCTTCAAGTTCTTCCTCAACCCCTTCCCACTCAGATCAGCTAGAGGTAGCATCCAACCCTGTACAAGGAATGTCATTTCCACTGGGAACATTCAATGAAAGAGAAGAAGGTCTAGATCTCTATCTGACTAGGTTTGAGCGTCTAGCAACAGAGTACAAACTAGATCCCACTCATTGGTCTTTTAAGCTTAGTCAAGGGCTTAGAGGAAAGGCTTATGACATCTACAGTAAGCTACCGACTGACAGAGTGACTGACTATCACAAAGTAAAAGAGGCACTCCTAACGGGATTCGAACTGACAGGAGAATGCTATCGGCAAAAATTCCGCACCAACCGGAGAGTGAAAGGAGAGAGCTATGCGCAGTTCGCGGATCGGTTGTCCACAACGCTGGATAAGTGGATTAGCCAGTCAGCCACGGATAAGACGTATGATGGACTGACAGAACTGTTAGTATGGGAACAGCTACGGGAAACCATGACCCCCGAGCTGAGAACATTCTCAGTAGAGCAGGGCGCGGAAAGACTGGAGGATCTGGTCAAGGTCGCAGATAGGTACGTGGCCGCACACGGAGAAGCCAAGAGCTTCAGGCGAGACCTAAAGCCTAACGGGAAAGAGGCACAGAAAAGAAGCCCTAACCGGGAAGAGCGCACCGCGAATAAGCCGAATAACTCCAGACCTGGGCAAAATAAAGGACCCAACACGGAATTCGGGAAAAGAGGTCCCGCAGAACAGAGACGGTATTGTTCGTTCTGCAACAGAAACAATCACTCCACCGCAGAATGTTTCAAGTTGGCCGCACAACGTAGGGAAGAGCGCGAAAGCCGGCCAGCGCACAGAGTTCTAACTCAAAGCAGCGGTAACAAGCCACACACGATCGGAGATCACCCATCGGTGACAGACACGGTCAAGGTCAACGGAAAAGAAGCGAACTGTCTGTATGACACAGGTCTATCATACGACGCGATAGTTAGCGAATCTCTTGTATCGCGCGCGGACGTGACAGACAAGACAGTCGAGCTACAAGGAGCAGACTTGACGAAACCGACGACTACTTGCCCAATAGCTTGGATCGAAGTAGAGAGTAGGTACGTCACAGGACGAATCCAAGCAGCTGTTTTACAGAAACCCCTGTATGATCTAGTGCTAGGTTGTAGGTATGTGTTCTTAGGCACGCCCCCTAAAACTGTAGAGATAGCTGCAGTGCAAACCAGGGCCCAAGCTAAAACCCAACCACCCCAGCCCGAGTTCGCTCCGAATCCAGGACTCGAAGAGATCAAAACAGCACAGAAAGAAGACACCTCGATAGCGAAGTGCTTCCAGAAGCTACCCAAGGCGCACACACCCCCGCACAAGGGAGACTTCTACATGGAAGAGGGAATTCTTCATCGACAAGGAGATGGAGATCACACCCAACTAGTACTACCAGCCACCCTTCGAGCCCAAGTACTAGAATTAGGCCACAGCATGCCACTCAGCGGACACATGGGAATTGGAGCCACAGTGCAGAGAATCAGCGCACACTACTATTGGCCAGGAATCACGGAGGATGTCAAGCGCTACGTGAAATCTTGTCACCAATGTCAACGATATTCCCCGCGACATCACACCGTACCAGTTACCTTAGGACCATCAGTAGTAGTCGGCGTGCCATTCCAGCAAGTCTCAGTAGACATAGTAGGACCACTGCCCATGACCAAGAAGAGGAACAGATTTCTACTCACACTCGTCGACGCATGTACGATGTGGTGCGAAGCAGTCCCGTTGCCAGCGATCGACACCAAGAAGATTGCAGATGCACTCATCGCCATCTTTACCAGAGTCGGATTCCCGGACAGCATTAGAACGGACAACGGATCTCAGTTCACCGGCCGCCTGATGCAAGACGTGTTCGAGTTGATACAAGTTCATCACATTCGCACACCACCATACCACCCAGCCAGCAACGGACAAGTAGAAAGACTGAATGGAACCCTTCTCACCATACTCAGGAAAGTCGCCGACGACAATCCAGAAGCGTGGGACACCTACGTGAATGCGGCACTGTTCGCATACCGAGAAACACCCCATGCAGCCACAGGCTACACCCCGTCAACATTGCTATTCGGCAGACCTCTAGCAGGACCGCTAGAAGCCCTACGCAGAAGTTGGACGGAAGCCAAGATAGACGACACACCAAGAGGTGCCACCAAGTACGTCGCAGACCTGCAGGAAACCCTCAAAGCAACGTGGAAGAAAGCTGGTGAAGCACTGAAGAAGGCAAGAGCCCGTCAGGCGAAGTACTACAACCGCCACGCTAAGGACCGAGAACTGCAAGTCGGCGATCAAGTGCTACTCTTACTTCCAAGTGGAACCAACAAGCTGGACATCGCTTGGAGAGGACCGTACCGGGTGACTGCCAAGAAATCCAAGACAGTCTACCAAGTAGAGGTGAACGGGAGAGCCCGATACCACCACATCAATCTCCTTAAGAAATACACGGACCGACCAGCGACCCCCAGCACACACACATGGATGGCCATCGCCATCGCGGAAGAAGTTCATCCCCAACTACAACAGCATCGCCGTGCCACTGACAAATGGAACCCGGAAAATCGCCCCGGACAAAGTCGTATGGACAGCCGAATGCGAGACAGCATTCCAAACACTCAAGGACAGAATGACATCGGCGCCAGTACTCCACCTACCCGATTTGACTCAGCCATTCGTTCTTCGCACCGACGCAAGCGACTTAGGCCTCGGAGCAGTACTGCTACAGCGCGACCCCAAGAATGCGGAGACGCTATTCCCTGTCGCCTACGCCAGCAGAAAATTGAGACCCGCCGAGACCCACTACGCCACGTCGGAGAAAGAATGTCTTGGACTAGTCTGGGCCATACAGAAATTCCAACTCTACCTGTATGGGACCCACTTCACAGTTCAGGTGGACCATCAACCCCTATCGTTCCTGGCAGCCTCCAAGTCTTTGAACTCTCGCCTGATGCGATGGGCACTCACCCTTCAGGCGTACTCATTCCAAATCGAGTACATCCCCGGCAAAGAGAACCACGGAGCCGACTACCTCAGTCGCCATCTCGTGGAGGACACAGCAGCTGTCGCCCACCCAACACAACTAAGGGCCACAGCACCAGAATTCGTCCCCGCCCAATAATACCCTGTCACTAGTGTCCATAGCTACCTGGCACAGCATTGCAGCTCAGGTAGAGCAACTTACTTAGTTTGTAAATAGGACCCTAGGATAGTGCAGTGTTAAACTAGGCTCTGTAGTAGAAAAAGGTCGAATCCAGTAGTCATCGCCTTTTTTCAGTTGAGGGAGCCTGTCATGAACCGAGCAGTTTACCCTGCCCAGTGACTATTTAGCCGTGTGTAGTAATTGTAACAGTAGAGAAGTTAGACTATTACACAGCAGCAATTAAATTACACAGCAGACCACACACCGCGAGCCCGACCCACGCTAGCGCAGTGACTCAGCACTTGAGCTTTGAATCGGACCGTTTTAACCAATCAGAGCAGGCTCAGTGGGTAGAGCAGTTTTGACTGTGTCAAAACCTAGCACAGCTTGGTCAGTCGTGTGTGAGACGAGGAAGAAGTAACATCTCCTTAGCTAGCAGAGAACTATCTTCACTCATAGACCAGGAAGCAGGACTTAGAATCTCAGAATTCTATTCAGTCAACACGGGCCTGAACTTGTCAAACAGGTAAATGAACACCCTTCTGTTTCATCGTGATATATTTATATTATTGTTGAAATTATGTTTGTGGAATTTGCTATGCATAAATGTGAATTGTTAATCCGAATTTGCGGGACCACGTGGAAGAGCCTACCACAAGGCGAAACACGACCGGTTGCGCCGCCATGTTGTATCCCGTACGGAACCACTGTTGTTTAACTTATATGTATGTTTGCAGACCAGTGGCTGTACCACTGAATGTTTATATTATTATTAATTCTGTATGTGTATAGTTAGACACGATTGATATTTATGTATGTATAGGAATTTAGAGTGAGATTCCAGTGGAACCCGGAAGTAGCAGAATGTTCGTCGCTTATGTATAGAGATGTGGAGCTATCACTGAGGGCTACTTGGCTTTCAGTGAGACGCTCTGCACAAACCGATTATTCAGGGTTGTGCAGAATTTCGTCTCTTATATTACAGACGAGCAGGCGAGCTATCCCGAGCTATCCCGAGCTATCCCCACTCCACAGAAACGACTAGTTGGTTGAGGAGACTCTGCCGCACAAGCCGGAAAGAGCTACCTTGAAAAACCCCCTACAAGACCCCACAGCGTGGCAAGGGAACCCAACTACACAACTACCCAGGTGGACCAGAAGCTACCTCACAGAAGGACTTCGCATGCTCCATCTAGCAGTTAAGTGAACACGCCAAGGTGCACTTAAACTGATCATAACAGGACCACAGTAGTCCAACTCTTCAGAAACTGTAAAAAGGACCACAGTAGTCCAAATCTACATGAGATATTATAGCAAGTGCCCGAGGAAGATATAACAGCTGCCTAGACTATCAGCGATCGAACTATTAGCAGTGACTGAGACTTTTTAAGTTAGATTAGTACTTAGAGAATCTTGTATAGAGTAGAAGAAATAAATGTGTGATTTTAACTGTTATCAAGTGGCTGGACTACATATGATTCATAGCCGTGTGAAAGCTAGTGGGACAGTAATCTTTTACCATTTTTCTATCTATTTCTGTACCCCAACCTTAACACAGAACGAGCTAAACAAATAAATTTATTAAAGTAATTCATAGGGTGACTTACTAGCAGTTCCCACCGAATAAACGTGAGGGTCCATAATTCCATTGTGCAGAGCCCATAAACCCCACGTGACATATTGTAACAAGCAGACCCGTTTACCCCGCACTATTAGCTTTTGCTTGTTTAGCAGTAGTAAAACTTAAAAGGTTACTGTAGTCTATAGCAGACGATTAAGGTATAACTGATGTGTACACACACACACTGCGAGCTGACGCAGGCCGTTTAGTGACATCATCGCGGCCTACGATCGAGTTTCGAATTTTATAGCCACTTATATTGTTTCAGCCAATCGGGACACAGGTAGAGTGGTTAGGACCAGTTCTGGCCGATTCAGTAAAAGCCAAGTATAGGGTCAGTTGTGTGGAAAGCTCTGAGCAGTACACAGCTACACTTGAGCAGAGAAATATCTCCACTGATAGAACAGGGAAGCAGTGCTTGTTGAATATTTGAATTCAATCAAGTAGCCACAGGCCTGACATTGTCGAACAGACAAGCAGGCGGGATATCGTGAGCCCAACTCTACAAAGAATAGAACCTAATCTATGATTCGAGTTGGCTGCCGAGGCATCTACAGCATCGAGCGCAGATAGCCCACCCGTCTAACACAAGCAACGACAACACAGAGTGTCGTAGAAGCTACCTCAATGCAGCGCTACAACCACGAAACCGTTCAGTTAAGTGCCCAGGAAACAGTGCACTAAAACTGTATCAAAAGGACCACAGTAGTCCACTCTTCATGAACGCTAGTAGCCAGTGCCCTATGAAAAGAAAGTAGCTGTCTAGATTATCAGCGAGCGAACCATTCGCATTGACTATTGAACTTTTAAGTTAGATTCGTACTTCGAAGATCATGTATAGAGTAGAAGAAATAAATGTGTGATTTTGACTGTTATCAAGTGGCTGGACTACATATGATTCATAGCCGTGTGAAAGCTAGTGTGACAGTGACCTTTTACCATTTTTCTATCTATCTCTGTACCCCAGCCTTAACACAGACCGAGCTAAACAAATGAATGTATTAAAGTAATTCACCGGGTGACTCAATAGCGGTTCCCATAGAATAAGACGTGAGGGTTACAGCATTCCATTGTGCAGAGCCCAGCAACAATAAAAAACCCCATTACATATATAAAACCAAAATTACGATACCAGTAATAACACACATTTAAAAATGGGAAAGACTTGTAGTTGAACAATAAAGCAAATCTCTGCACTATTATTCACGGATTTTATTGGCTTTGACCATGATCCCTGGAGTTGTCCCTGTGATAAATATGTCTTTCAACATAGTTATTTATTTATTTATTAATCGTTCTTATCCAGCGCGTTTCCTCCTGAAGAGCTGCCGATTCAGGATCTACCTTAAGCTGCCGATACAGTATCTACCTTAAGCTGCCGATACAGGATCTACCTTAAGCTGCCGATACGGGATCTACAGTTCAATTCAATTCAATATTTTAGTTTCACGTCTGTTCACAACAATGTGATTTTAGACAACAAAAAAGTATGAAAATAAAATAACATAATTAAAATAAAATGAAAAAATTATGTGAATTAAAAGAATAAATAAAATTAAAAAATTTAAAAATAAAAAATAAAAAAATTATTAATGATAATAATAACAATATAAGTAATAATTTAATTTAATTTAATCAAAATTAACAATAACATATCAACGTTCTTCAAAATTATAATATCTTATATAAGTCTATAAGGGATCTACCTTAAGCTGCCGGTACAGGATCTACCTTAAGCTGCCCGATACGAGGCGCCTACCTGCTGCCTTTAGGAGCAACGTCATTAGTCCTAGACAACTGAGCACAATCCCGGGCGATCGGATGTACATGTAGGTGGAGAAAGAACCAAGTGCCTGCTGGGTGTATTTGTGTAGGTGGCACTCACCTGTCTAGGACATGAGCGTCAAGATCTTTAAACTCCGTATGATGGAATGCGTGCTGTGCGTGTACAGACTAGACCTCGGTTTATACTCTCATTAGAAGAAAGAGTAGAGGGCGCTGGCGCGTGCATCAGTGCCATGATATTTTATGTTGGCATTTCAATCCGTCAACCAGCATCGGAATCCTCCCCCCCCCTCCTCCGCATGCCCCTGGCTGCAACATTATCAGTATAACGTGCAAATGAATGCTTCATTTATCATTTGCCGTCACCACCACTGTCACGAGAGGCTATATAGATCCTGCACTACGGCTTCACGCCTTAAATAGTTCAGCCTGCTGTAGCCTTTGTAAATTAAAGTCGCTGCCTAGCAGATGATACAAGTCAGGACTGTGCTAAGCATGTGTAAACTAACTCTCGCTAAGGTAGGCAGTGACCTCATCCTGCTGACGTATAACCACCCCCGCTAGGAGGCGCTCAGGTCTCACGAGATTTTTGCGGGCTTTGGCTGACCACAAGGCTAGGTAGTTATTCTTTGTCCGAACCTCACATGAGAAGGAGCAACGCTTTGAAAGATCTCTCTCAAGAAGACTAAGCAAGTGACGGGTGAAATTCAATTCATCCCAGTATAGCCACAGCCTGACATTGTCAAAAAAAGGTAAATGATCAATTTTTTGTTTCATCGCGCTGTATTGATAATATTGTTGTATTATGTTTGTGAAGTCTTGCCATGTTTTATGATTGTGAATGTTAGTCAAACTTTGCTTGATCACGTGGCGGACACGCGACCGGTTTAGGCACCATGAGGTAGCCTCTACTGTCCAACTGTTGTTTCTCCTATGTGTATTATTGCAGACCAGTGGCTGTACCGGAGAATGTGTATGTTGTTAATTATTTTTCCATGTGTTTAGTTTAGCCACGATGTATGTATATGTTTAGGAATTATGTTGGAGATTCCAGTGGACCACGGACTTAGAATGATCGTCCCTTGTATTGTATAAGTGGAGCGATCACTGAGGGCTGTTTCTGCCATCAGTGAGACGCTCTGCACACCCTTAGTATACAAGGCATTGCAGAAACTCGTCTTATGTTTTGCAGACGAGCAGGCTTGTTGGTCCGATGCAGGAAATAGACCACTAAGAGTCAACCCTGACATTCGGCCTGCAGGGGAACATCAAGCACTGAGCTCCGATAGCCCAATAGTCAACAACCAAGGAGGAGACATCATCAACTCACCTCAACGATCCAGCTAAGTGCCACAGAAAACGTGCACAAACACTGATCTAGAAGGACTGTGCGGTAGTCCACTCTCTTGAAACCAACATTAGGCCAACCGGAACAAATAGCCCAATGATGAGACAGTAGCAAATATCAAGAACAGTAGCAGCATAGATCCATCAAGGAACAAACTATTCGAAGTGAAGTTGGACATTTAAGTTAATAGAGTGTTTAGAGAATTATATATAGAGTAGAGGAAATACATTTGTAAATATCTATTGTTAACAAGTGGCTGGACTACCTATGTTTCATAGCCGTGCCAGAGCTAGTGTGCCAGTGAATCTTTTACCATTTTCTCCCTATCTCTATAACCCTATCCGCACACAGACCGAGCTAAACATATAAATATATTAAGATTAGTCATAGGGTGATTAAACTAGCCGATCCCCGCAGACAAAGACGAGTGGGTAATAGCATTCCATTGTGCAGAGCCCAGTAAGAATAGACCCACCGTCACAACCACCACTGAGCCGTCTTCACCCCTTCAAACCCTGCCTCCACACACATTACTCTCCCTCCATCCATCCACCCATCCACCCACCCCACTTCACCCCACCCCACATACAGTACAACAACAAGAAAGACAACGACGATGACCGCAGCAAACCTTACATGTGCAACTAACCAAATTGTGTTATAGTCCCCGTCAACAATACCAACTCTTGTCTAGAATTTATCCGTGATTTGTGTGAAGGAGAGTAATGAGGAATCTTTAAAATGGGTATCCGTGCATTTGGCGATCCCGTAAATAATTCCGGCAGTATTTTACACAACCAACAAAAACGACGGCAGCGATAGCAACCACGATGGCAGATACGAAAGCGGTAAGATAAAGGGACCTTAAGATTGATCATGCCAACGTTAAGGGTCTTCCACACACACCCCTCCCCCCCCTCCCCGCCCACCGCCACCCCGCACCCAATTCACCACCTTTAAATTAACAATGAGTGGCTCCCACCGAGAAAAAAAGATGAAGCTAGAAAAAAGAGAAAAAGTCTTTCAAAAGTACTGGTGTTTTTTTGTGTGCATATATAATATAAAGATAGTTTTTAAAATAGCATAAAGGGAGACCACTGTCTTTTTTTAAAGCTGCTTGCTCGATTATCGTGGAGCTTTCGCCTCAGGATTGTCGTTTAATAAACTCCTAAGATCATAGTATCTATAGTGCAAAGGTCTTCTAAGATCATACTGTCTGTAGGATAAGTCTTCTATGATCATACTATATATCTATAGTGTAACAGTCTTATATGATCATACTATCTAGACTGTAGATTAGATTAGATATGCAATGTTTGTAGGGTCCAGCGGACTGCTAAGAACCGAATCAGGACCACATCTATACTGTAAAATTATTTTAAGGTCATACTTTCTATAATGTAAGTCTCTTATGATCATGCTATCTATAACGTAATAGTCTCCTATAATCATATCATCTGTACTGTACAAGTCTTATATAATCATTATATTTATAGTGTAACAGTCTTCTATAATCATACTATCTATAATGTCACAGTCTTCTAAGATCATACTATCTTTAGTGTAACTAACAGTCTTCTATAATCATACTAACTATAATGTAACAGTTTTCTGTGTTCATCTATCGATAGTGTAAAAGTTTTCTATACTCATACTATCTATAATGTAACAGTCTTCTAAGATCATATTATTTACAGTATAGTGTAACAGTCTTTTATAATCATACTATCTATATAGTGTAACAGTCTTCTAAGATCATATTATCTATAGTGTAACAGTCTTCTGTGATCATACTATCTATAGTGTAACAGTCTTCTATGACCATACTATCTATAGTGTAACAGTCTTCTATAATCATACTATATTTATAATGTAAAAGTCTTCTATGATCGTACTATCTATAGTGTAATAGTCTTCTATAATCATACTAATTATAATGTAAAAGTCTTCAAAGATCATACTATCTACTGTATAGTGTAAAAGTCTTCTACAATATGATCACACTATTTAGTGTATAAGTTTGAAAACCTACTCCCCCCTCGAGATCACTTGAATGGTAATGTCTGGTTTTGTGAAATAAACCACGCGTTTGTCGATCCCTGATGTATCGGAAATGCCGAAGGATTTGAGCTAATAGTACAACATCGATATATCACCGTAAACATACTCAGCGGACAGCTGGTTCTAGCCCATTTAGTAGGTTTGGTGGAGTCGTAGGCGTATGAGTTAGGCTTTCATGTGTAAAGGGCGGAGTGTGGAGTTAGAAGGTGGGGTTGGAGGTGACGGGTAGTAGATGAGGTTGTGTGCGTGTTGAGGAAGGATAGTAGGGAATAGCGGGATGTGTTGTGTATTAGCAACGATCGACGACGAAGACGTTAAAGAAGAAGAAGAAGAAGAAGAAGAAGAAGAAGAAGAAGAAGAAGAAGAAGAAGAAGAAGAAGAAGATACTGTCCTTGTAATTCTGTTGCTGAGAGAGCGACTCTAGTTTAATAATATTACAAGTAAATACATTGATAAATAAAGAATATGAATTCGGGATACTGCAATAATTGTAGAATAATTTGGACTCAAAGCGCGGCAACCTGTATCTAATATATATGTTCACATGCGATATATACACTCTTTACATTATTAACATTATTCCAACACACATTCATCGCCCAAACATGGAGTGTAAAGGCAAGGAGATCGCTTCTTTCACCTTCATTGTTTACAAGTGTTTTTCTTTCTTTCTTATAGCTTCTCATCCTCCTGCTCCTCCTCCTCCTCCTCCTCATCCTCTTCTTCTTTTCCCGCTCCTCCTTCTCCTTCTTCTCCTCCTAATCCTTCTTCTTCTTTTCCTTCTTCTCCTCCTCTTCCTCCTCCTTCTCCTCTTCTTCTTCTTCTTCTTCCTCTTCTACTTCTCCTTCTTCTTGTTTTCTTCCATTTTGTTCCTGTCTTTGTTGTTCTTCTTCTTTAATCAATACGGCTATCACAGACACTCAAATACATCCCGGGTACGCGAGAAGGTTCATACGGCGGTCTCCGATACGACCAAAGGAACAACGAGACTTTAATGAGAAAATACGAGAATGGGTGAACCGGGTTTCCGAGCAACGGGTAGAGAAGAACCGGTTGGTGCGACAGAACTATAGATAACGAAACGGCGGTACTAGAAGATCGCTGTGAAGTGTGACTATTAAGTTATTAAATGGCCACGGAATTGGGAATGTGCGTTTATTTATTTTTTTTAAACTATGAGTGACTCCGGAAACTGTAATGTTCGTGAATGAATGAGCAAACATTGAAGTTTAACGTCTACAATCACCATTGGCGATACGGCACACAGGAATATCCATCTCAAGGATTATGGGGGTTGGGTTGGGTGGTACTTAAATCAAAACTGAACCACCAAAGCAAAGACGGACAGTGAAAAATTGCAACGTTTTTTTTTCTTGCCCACCAAGGAACGGGATTCAAACCTGGGTCACTGATGTTGCAGGCGATCGCTCTACTATTGAGCTACGGCGGTGGGACAACATTGAAAGAAGATATAGTGGGCAGTCATGGCTCAACTATGCTTTTGGAATTTAGGCGCCTCTTTCTTATTTTGTAAACAAACATCTATCGTGTGCCTATGCTATACACAGTTTGGCAGTGGCGTGCTTCTTTTTTTTTTAAATTTTAATTTAAAGAATCCATCTTTAACCTATTACCAGCCACATCAACAAAAATCAGTGTATCAATTGTACATTAAAACCTGTACTTTGAGAAGGAAAAACAAAGGTTATAACTTGGCTTAATCTTCCACACTCTTGTCCCTCTCCTACACGCCCGCGGTGGTTGGTCCAAAACTGACTGTGAAATTGGATAGAATCTGTAACGCGAAAAAGTGATGATTTGGAAGCACTTTAACAGTTAGTTAGTTAGTTATTCATTGCTTACAGGGTCCCGCGGACTGCAAAGAGCCGAATCAGGATCACAAAATCAAGACCACATCTTCGCTAAAAGAGGACTCACCTCTGATCCGCATAAAAGATCTGCCGAAACAACCCTAGTGGTAACACTGAAGGCACTCCACCAGCCGGTAACTTTATAATAAAGACCCACGCAGGGAACGCTGAGGCTATACTCTAATTTATCGAAACCCCGTTTATAAAAACAAAATAGAATACAAACATCATTATAAGATATCAACAAAACACATACGTATAAAATGCCTACATTGCCAAATAATAACATCATAGGAAGCCCCAGTGACCACCTGGCAGAAAGCGTCCAATATTCACAAGCTGATTCAACAGGCCCCACTCACACATGAGGTGTTTTGTCCCAGAAAAGTTTTCAAGAAGAAAGATAGGTGACTGGTCTAGCGAAGAAAAAGATTGATAGAACAGAGTAGGAATGAGAAAGAACAAAGGGGAAAGACAGCGACAGTGGGAATTTAAAGCACTAAATTTCCAGAAAGCGGGGATACTATTTATACTGAAACCCCCGGTACCCCAACTGGGGGTGGGGGGTGGGGGGTGGGAGTGTACTTTAACAGGTCGAATAGATCTCAAGTTGATGATGTGATACAATGACCTAATAACTCGTTTTCGCAATGAACATTTCCTGTCAAAGTTAACAGTATTACATTGCCTTATGTTTTGACGGGAAATGTTCATTTGAAACATTGAGTGATTAGTTCCTAATACTGACCAGCCAGTGTTCCCAAACGCTAAACCTTTATACAAATCGATAATGAACCACGTTGCATATAGCGCTAGTATCTTCGTGCTTTAGGTATAGCTATCCTATCCTATCCTATATTATCCCGTTAATCGAAAGTCTTTGGGGCACCGCAGATGATCGTTTAACCAACGTACTCCATCTTTCTCTGTCCTCAGCAACCTTCATGACTTCGTTCACTTTGACAGTCCATTCTCGAATGTTGTCCTCCCATCTCTTTTTCGGTCTCCCTCTTCTTCTGCCTCCTTGCACCGTGCCTTGCAGGATGGTCTTTGCAAGGCCTGTTGATCAGGTGACGTGGCTATACCATCAGAGTTCCCGTTTGTTCACCCCTGTGAGCAGGTCATCGTGTTGACCAATGGCTTGAGTGATGGTCTTTCGGAATTGTTCTTGGTGATGTGTTGGGTATAGGAAATGCCCAGAAGCCTTCTGTAGCACATCATCTCCGTGCTTTGTATTCTTCGTTGTAAGTCTGCTGTTTCGCAATCTCATAGTTCTAGGTAGCACGCGCTCAGTTCTCTTAGCTCGTAATATTTGAAAGCCCTACGTTTTTAGATTTTTTTTAAATATTTATATTTATATTTTTTATTTTACCTTATTGTCCCTTTTTCATAGGGAAATATTCTGGGCCGCCCCCCTGGGGAAAGCGTAGTCTCAGCCTGTGGCGCGCCTAAACCCAACCTACCTAACATTAGTTGTGATTTTGACATTTTGTTATATCGTGGAATTGTATGATCAGAACCCATTCAGGGCCCACGGGTTTGAGGAATACTTGTGAGGAGACTTATTTATACACACTTATGAAACCCGCATTATTTTGTGATTTAAACATTGTAGTAATTGTAGCCATTTCTAATGAGAACTTTTAACGGCTTATTTTATGTAAGTATATTGTTTGGGCAGGAAAAGGCCTATTTTTAAATATCCTTATTAGCATGAAGAGAGAGAGTGGGGGAGAGGGAAAAGAGAGAGAGAGGTGGGGAACCTGGAAAAAAGGGGGAAGGGAGGAACTAGAGAAAGAGATATGGGGAGAGAGAGAGAACGAGAAAGAGAGAGAAAACGAGAGAGAAAGAGGGGGAGGTGCGCGGAGAGATTGAGGGAGAGAGAGAGGAGAGAGGTGGGGTGGGGGAAATAACGGGGCTATTTTGAGGGGGGGGGGGGGGGGCAGGTTATTTGCCGTTTAAAAGAAGGATGCTTGGGTTTACTTTTAATGGATTCATTCTTTCTTTGGGGGGGATTACCTGATGACTGGACCTGAAGGGTCAGCGGCGATTTGAAGTGGAAATTGGAGATAAGAGAAACTACAGAGGTAGAACGATCAATCAAACGTTTTAACTAACACCACAATTAAAAGGTCACTCTCGCCATTTTCACACAACTGCCGCCGCTCTGTGCTTGACGCTAAGTGACCGCAATCTTTGCGCCCCTTTACCTTTCCATAGCCTTGTCAGTGGGTACTGCTTGCCCTAGATGTTTTGGAATATGGAGTTCAAAAGAATAATGTATAAATGTTGCGGACATGTAGTTTTTAGTAGTTACCTCTTGATTTGCACGTTGTATTTGTTTTAAAACAATTTCTTTATAATATATGTGATGTATGGATTCTTCATTGTGGATAATAAAGACTTCTTGACTTGACTTGACTTGACTTGACTAGACTAGCCTATTTTGAAAATGTATTGCCTAAGACACAGCCATACTGCCCAAGAGAGTGACAAGTGGCCATCGTTTGAAGTCATTCGGGAAGGTAGAGGTTGCCGCCGTACATTTAGACTTCAATGGATTTAACCTGGTACCTTGCTTGGGCTGTAGTATCTTATGATCTCCCATTTCCTGTTCTGCTTCACTTTTTTTTAAATCTCACATGTTCGACCCTTTCTTTTTTTTTTTCTTCTTCGTCTCCTCTTTATCCTCCTTCATCCTGCCACTCAGAGTAAGCACGGGGTGTACTTTTGTACATCTTGCCCTTGAGGCTTGTAACAATAACAATGAGTATAACAAAATATCTTTATAACAATAAAATCGTAACAATATAATCAAAATTTGCGCGCGCTCTGGCACACACATGCATATATACGTGTATATGCCGATCAATCGGGAAGTGGGGCCGGGTAGCTCAGTTGGTAAGAGCGTCTTGCTAGTAACCGAAAGGTCGCTGGTTCGAATCCCGGATTGGTCAACGTGTGATCATATTATTTTCCCCTTTACCAACAACTGGCCCGCTGGTGTCAGTATAAATCGGTCCAGTAGTCACCTATATGCGAAAGTGTCGTGTGACTATAATCTACAAAAGAAACATCAATCGGGAATGTTACCAAAACAAGGTACAAGTGGGGAGTGGTCTTCTTCTCAGTCATTTTTACAAATGAAATGTTGTAGTTGATAAAATTAGGTAGACTTATAAAAGAAATGTACAGGCCTGATGAGTACTATGCCCTGCAAACTTGATTTTGTTCGTAGCGCGGCTTACCACACAGGTGTGTATAATTTACACACTTGTCTACCGCATTTTTTAACAAATGAGGAAGATGCGATTTCTCGATATTTAGGGTTGTACTATACTGTTTTTAAGTGGAAAATATGCTTGTTTGTTTGTTGTTGTTGTTGTTTTTATAAAGGAAGATTTTTATTTCCCCAATTTTTTAAACTACTTTATTTGTTATCAAGTTTATATGAACAAAATCACCAGTTGTGCGGTTATACACGTAGACATACACGCAAACACACACACACAACTTATGTAAAAACAATCTAATGAAAGTTATGAAGAAGAAGAAGAAGAAGAAGAAGAAGAAGAAGAAGAAGAAGAAGAAGAAGAAGAAGAAGAAGAAGAAGAAGAGAAAAGGTTAACAAAAATAAAGACGGGAATGGAGAGAAAAATAATGCAGGAGAGAGCCGGAGTAAGAGAAGAGTGAAGTAGTGAATAAGGAAGACAGACTAACAGAGAGAGAGAGAGAGAGAGAGAGAGAGAGAGAGAGAGAGAGAGAGAGAGAGAGAGAGAGAGAGAGAGAGAGAGAGAGAGAGAGAGAATTGAATTGAATTGAATGATTTATTTGCGTAAGGTTTTTGCCCATTGCAAAGGGGGGCTGGAGGAGTTAGGGATACAATAACCATTACTGAAAGAACAACAATGCATGTACAGTTTACATCGCGGTGGGTAACCGATCGCGGTACAATGTTAGTATAACGCTGCACTGGGAACGCGATCGAAATCAGTGCAATCACATTCTTCATCTTGGATTTAGGCGAGGATCACGAAGTGACGGCTTCTTCCGATGGACGTTTTCTTGTTGCTGCCTTTGTAGCTGTTTTTGTTGCTGATCCAGGCGTTTGCAAAGATCCATTATATCAGCAAAGTCTTCATGAAATGACTCACAGATCTCATTGATCGACTCATGTGATTTGTCAACATTGTCAACATCACCGCTGTTTGTTGTTGTGTCTGCCAATTTCTGCATTCCATCGTGAGCTGTCCCAGTGTGTGTTGTGTTGTGACGTTGGTAAGTAATACACGGCACTTGCACATGCCCCACAGCGCCTTCTTCCTCACTGCTATCACAATCTTCCTCTTCACGAATTTCACGAGCAGGTGGAGATGAATG
Organism: Oncomelania hupensis; assembly: GCA_036898135.1. Taxonomy (NCBI): domain Eukaryota; kingdom Metazoa; phylum Mollusca; class Gastropoda; order Littorinimorpha; family Pomatiopsidae; genus Oncomelania; species Oncomelania hupensis. Next base: position 27,259,799 of record CM072520.1, read on the forward strand.
ACACGGCGTGTTCTTATTGTTGCTGGGCGGTGAATGGCAGATATGGTGCAGCGCATCATTAGGCCTATAACACACACTGGGAGGGGTTGGCAAAAATAGTCCTGAAGGCGACGAAATTTCACTTGCCTGTTGTTGTAGTTGCTGCTGTTTTCGTTGTTGTTGTTGCTTGAATTGGAAATCCTCAGCTCTGCGTTTGTCTCTCAGTAGCTGTGACGGACACTTACGACGGTAGTTTGCAGATGAATGCTCTGTCACAAAGGCGCCATGACCCGTGAGAGGACTGAATCGTAACACAACTACCGTTTGGTTGGTTTTGGCCTCTAATCTGAAGGAACTCACAGAATTTTCTTGGAGCACTGCAGTCAGCATACTTTCTAACATAACTGGAAGACCTTCCAATGGCATGTTGATGGGTGCAAACTATAAAACTAGAGCATCAAATACGGGAGCTCTTTCTCACGCTTCTTGCTGGAAGCCAGGCAAGGGAGAGCACCGAGAGAGAGAGAGAGAGAGAGAGACAGAGAGACAGAGAGAAATAGAGCGAGAGCCATAGAGAGAGAGACAGAGAGAAAGAGTGAGAGATCAGTGGAAAAGCACAACAATAGAAGAACCATGAGCAAGAACACCAGACAATCGGACGAAAAGGTAAAAAAGAAGGAAATCGTGAGGAAGGAGGTGGGGCTGGATTGTTGTGAAGGGGAGGGATGAGGAGGGTTGCGGGATTTCAAAAGTGAGGAAGATTAAGGACAAAGAATCGAAGGGAGGAGGCGGCAGAAGAAAGAAGACAAGTGGCAAAGTAGGAAAGGATTGACAGTAATTTGAAACACGCAGATTCATCCTTCTCTTTGGAATCTACCAATTACTCCCTATAATCAGGTAAATCCCTCTTCGAACCCATCAGCCCAAACACGCTGGAAAATCCATTTTGCCTTTGTATTGTCATGTTAAGCTAGACAAGAAAAGACAAACAATAACACAGAACAAACGAAACAAGACAGGACAAAGCAAGACAACCAAAACAGGACAAGACAACCAAAACAGGACAAGACAACCAAAACAGGACAAGACAAAACATCTGAATCAAACCCTAATGAGTACCCTGAGAGAAGAAAAGAAAACTAAGTATAAATGACATTGAGAGAGGAAAAGCGTTTGGGGGGTAAAGGTGAGTGGGGGGATGGGTGGGGCGGGGGCGGAAGGAAATATTTAAGGGAGAGTAGTGAGGGTCCCACGGCCGTAGCTCAAGTGGTAGAGCGTTCGCCTGGCACACCGATGACCCAGGTTCGAATCCCGTGGTGGGCGATATTAAATGTGGCCATTTTTCACTGTCCATCTTAGCAGTATGATTGCTCTGGTGGTTCAGTGTTGATTCAGGTCCCTACCCCTCTTTCCCTGGGATGGTTATCCCCGTCTGCCATATCGCCAATGGTGGGTGTAGACGTTAAACCTCAATATTCATTCGTAGTGAGGGTAGTAATGTTTATGGAGTGTGGGTGGGTGGATGAGAGAGATAGGTAGAGAGAGTGAGAGAGAGATAGGTAGAGAGAGTGAGAGAGAGAGAGAGGTTGGGGGATAGAGAGAGAAATAGAGAGGGGGGGGCGGTAAGGGCTGGGGGAGGGAGGAGGAGAGAGAATAAAATTAAGACGGATATGAAACTGTACGGCAATTTAGTGAGTACCTTTAGTTCTTTGTTTTTAATGTATTTATTTTATTTTATTTCATTTTAATTTACTTTATTTTACTTACTATTTTATTTACTTTATTTTATTTACTTTCTTTACGGCTACTACTGCTATTACTACTACTACTACTTCTGCTACTACTCCTACTGCTGCTACTACTACTACTCTGTCTTTGTGTTTCTCTCTCTCTCTCTCTCTCTCTCTCTCTCTCTCTCTCTCTCTCTCTCTCTCTCTCTCTCTCTCTCTTTCTTTCTCTTAATCTTGTTAGTTTACTGCAGTTGTAATGTCATATTGTGTCGCGACACTTGAATTATCTTTTTTAACACCCCCACCCCTCCCCACTCTCCCTCCTGCTATGTTGTATTGATACTACCCGCCAATTCACCAATGTGCTTCCCCGACGGTATGCTAAGGTGGGAGCGCGTAAGGGAGGGAGGGAAGCGAAGGAGGAGAGAGAAGGGAAGTGGAGAAATCAATATTATTAATAAGAAATACGAGGAGGCACTTTGTAAACAAATAAAAATAAGTTTCTATTAACAAAAAAAAAAGCAAAAAAAAAAAAGCAATTTACGGTCCAGGAAATGAAAATAGGGGAGAAAATCACAGAATGCTGGAAAACAAAGAGAAAATTAAGACAGCGGCTGAAACAAATGAGTTTGGAACAGGAGAGGGAAAGAAGAAATGGTACCCTAAAACTCATCCGTGTACGAATCAGAAGTGACGAAGATTTATGCTGTGGCAGTATTGGAGCGACCAAGTTCACAGGCGCTCGTAGTTGGATACTAGAGCCTCTCTCTATAGATAGGGTCCCTCTCTCTGGGCAGCGCGACCGACAGCTAAACTGGCAGGTCGCTCACTGTCTTTGTCCTGCCCCTAGGAACAATCTACGATACTTCCCCGAAAGAAGTCAGCTCAATCGATTCAGCAGACATGATTAGTGACAGCAGCCCACATTGTATATAAATACATGCAGTCTATTTTTGGGACCATTTCTTTAAAATATTGGGGGTATAGGTCGAGGGGGAGGGGAAGTTGGGAGTGATATGACGTTTTTCACTATTATTTGACGTGACGGAAGTAACCTGTGCACTTCTCAGTGACATGCGCAGTTTAGGTAACTTTAAGGCCCAGCATTTCCTTTCATAATCGAATATGACACGCATATGTGCTTGTAATAATGAATGCTTGATTACAACAGAAGCTTTGAACATTTAGGATGTTGTTGCTACATGTTTGGTTGCACGAAATTGGCGATGAGGAAGGAAAAATAAGCCTAATGCACCACGGGATCGGTCACACAGCATTAGTCTGAATATTTTGAAACAAAAAACAGTAGGCGTCCCAAAGGGGCAGTAGTAGTAGTAGTAGGCTTATTTTTCCTGAGAAGTCCAAAGGGGAAAGCGCTCTATAGTATTGAGATAGGAGCGCCTGTGTGTGCAATGGTGGTCAAGTCATTTTCTCCCAAGCTTTTAGAAAGACTGCGAGAGGAAGGCGATTGAATCACCCAGGGCCCTGACAAATAGGATTAGAAACACATTGATCGCTAGTGGAAGAGGGGCTGCTGATGAAATAGAATATGTTCTGTTGTCACGCAATTGACGGAAGGACGTGCACGCACGCATACGGGAGCCCGAGAGCGGTGTCCGCACGAAAACGCCCGCGCGCACGCACACCCACACACATAAACACATTTAACACACGCTCAAAACACACGTAACCTTGATACCAGCTAAACCAATCCCCATTTTTTTCCCTCTCTCTAGTAGTATCTTTTTCTCGTTAGTTAGTTCATTCATTTATTTCTTTATTACTTTTATTTTTCTAGTTCGACGTTATTGCATTTCTTGTCTGTTATACTATAGTTATATGTGGTTTTTTTTTCATTGTTGAAAAGATTAATTTATGTGCTTCTGTTTTTTTTTTTTTTTTTTTTTTTTTAATTGCTTTGTATAAATTTGTTCCTGTTCGCCAGACATTTCATTGTTGTCAATTGTCAAAGGGTAGCACTTATTTAAGCTTTGCTTTTGTGTGCCCTTTATGTTCTCCATGCTTTGTTTACTTGTTTCGTGAATAATAAAATTATGTTTAAACCAAAACACACAGATGCACAACCTCATTAACGCAGCTCACACAGACGCACATAAATATACATGCACACGCTCGCATAAAGCTAGCGCGCCTAATTCCTCCATACACACACGCGCGTACACAATCACGCGGAAACACAAACACACACACACATATGCACACGCACACACACACCCACACACACTCTCACGAATATGCACCCTTTTACCTACCAAACGATTCCAACAAATAATCCACCTTAAAAAAAAACAATTTTCTACATTCATACTTTTCTTTCCCTTTCTTCATCTTTCAATAAACAGTCCTTGAAATAGACTTTCCCTGTGCACTTCCCACGTCCTGTCTTTCCTTCCGTCTGCCTCGAAATAAACAACCTGTAATGCAGTGTCCCGCCCTTGGGAACACGTAATGGGACGGTAGGAATGCTTTGAAACGCATAAAACACTGCTAAACGAGAATGTCCTGAACGTTTCCTAACGCGTACAGCGGCTGCCTGCCTGCCTGCACTATGTCATGCGCGGGCGTAGTACGGACCCGCCAAGACTTGCCACTTCGTTTAAATTAAGCTTTGAGAGACGAGTGAAAGTCTCGGCTACTCGGCTAGCGGTCTCATTTACGCTATTGTGTGTGTTCCATGTTGAAAGAATGGCGGAAAGGAGGAGATAGAAGAGGGGGGAAGGAAGGGAATGGGATGTTGTGGCGTCTTGTTGTTGTTGTTGTTGTTGTTGTTGTTGCTAGTGGTGGTGTTAGTCGAGTTGTAGATCTTGGAGGTGGGGGTGATGTTGACGCTATTGAATGTGTTGTTGAAAGTGTCGTTGTTGTTGTTGTTGTTGGTGGTGGAGGTGGTGGTGGTGGAGGTGGTGTTATTGGTGGTGGTATTCTTATTGTTGTTATTGTTTTGGTGGTGATGCTGTTGGAGGTGACGTAAGGGTTGTTGGAGGTGGTGTTGGTGGAGGTGTGGTTGCTGTCAAGAAGAAGCTTCATAACCTTTGACTGAAATGAAAGGGAGAAATTTACAACAAAGACAAAAAACACCAAACTGAAAAAAATAATGTTGGAAGATGCGAAATAATACCACTACTAATGTACTTTGAAGCAAATATTTTATTCTCCTCCTACATCCTGCTCCTCCTCATTCTTCTTCTTCTTCTCCTGCTCCTCGTCTTGCTCTTCTTTTTTGTCTCCCCCTCATCCTTCTATTTCTTTTGTTAAACTGTGGGTTTTCTTGTTTAAAAAGAACTGTTTAGCACCTTCTTGTAAAAGAGGTGAAGGGGAATGCAAAGCGCGACAAAAATATGAACGTGAAAAATACACAACGAAGATGTATTGTGTGTGTGTATGTGTGTGCGAGTGTGTGTGTATGCGTGTGTGCGAGGGTGTGTGCGTGCGTGTGTGTGTATAGGTGTGTGTGTGTGTGTGTGTGTGTTGACATGGAGCTTAGCGAGAAAATGCTTAAAACGGAGAGGATTGCCTCCTTTGTTTTGGAATCTTCTCTTTCGACATTAAACTTCTAAAACCCTGAAACTGTCCAAAAACGACACCCTATAAAAGATGTCTTACACATTTTGCATAAAGTATGAAGACGGCCAGCATTACACACATGTTTTCATCCAATTTCACGCACAACTCTCACATTATGACGTCACATCAGCTGCGTCATCACATGGGAAGAATTGTTTTTTGTTTTTGATCCAGCATTTTGGTTTTTTAGCAAATCAGCCAAAATATGTTAGCATCGCCTTAAAAGAACAAAAAACCATCTTGGTAAATTAATATGGTTCGCTACCGAACACATCATCATCATCATCATCATCATCATCATCATCATCATCATCATCATCATCATCATCATCATCATCATCATCATCATCATCATTCTTCATTGAGAACACTGAGATACCTCTCTGCAGTATTTTACGTTTCTGTGAAGACGTCTTAAGGCGATTTGAGGTGGGCTGGAGTAAGGGAAAATTTGGGTCAAAATGGCAGAGATGTTACATTTTGTGGTTTTGCGTAAAAAGACACACTCACACAAAAGAAAATAAAAAGTAAATAACGTCATTTTTAACTGCACTGGCAGCATCTTTGCAGCATCAAGATGTCAAGATTCAAGGTTATCATAAATCTATTGCCAAAAGGATCGGGCGTGTGCACTTGTGTTGTGTGTTTTGTTTCGTCTCCCGAAGAAGTAGGAGACATCCCCACGCGCCTTCAGTTGGAGACGCGTCAGGTTTTTACATAGACATGTGGCCAAGTACCGAAATAAAGGCCAATGAAATGACAATGTGGTTTTATTTGTTTGGACTTCTTCGGCGATAGAGATTTTACAAGAGACGGCGAGAAGGGAAGGCAGGTTTTTGATTTTAAGGATACTTGGCTCTCCGTTCGTCTGCTTTTGAACGCGCATCAAGGTCGGGAGATTTCCCCCTTTAAAAAAAAATATTCAGTCGTTTCTTATTGCACGTTAAAAGAAGAAGAAGAAGAAGTAGAAGAATAATGAGAAGAAGAAGTCATAGTAGTAGTAGTAGTAGTAGTAGTAGTAGTAGTAGTAGTAGTAGTAGTAGTAGTAGTAGTAGTAGTAGTAGTAGAAGGAGAAGAGAAAATAAGATAAAAATTTTATGTAACCATGGTAAAAGTAAGCATTGGTGTGCTTTTTAACATCTTGTCCTTGGGCTTGTAACAATAACCATTAGTATAAATAACATCACTTTATAGCAGTAACATCATAATGTAATAAATATTTGAAATGTGTGCAGAAACAAACACACATGTACACAAGAAGAAGAAAAAGAAGAAGAAGAAGAAGAGGAAGAAGGACATAATAATAATAATAATAATAATAATAATAATAATAATAATAATAATAATAATAATAATAATAATATACATGTAATACATGTAACAATAACAATAATAATAATAATAATAATAATAATAATAATAATAATAATAATAATAATAATAATAATAATAATACAGGATGCTATCACGCACGCTTTTTTAATTTGTACTCAAAGAGCGGTGATCTGAATAGATCGCGATTATAAAAGTCGCAATAAAAATCCCGTTTTATTTGTGAAATTCAAATTTGATTGATTGCATCTAATACTGTACCTTTATTGAAAGGAAGAAGGACCCCCTCGATGACCTGAAATTAAAGACCGGTACTTAAGTCATATACGTTCGTCTCGTGCGGGATTCGAACCCACAACTTGCCGCATAAGAAACCAGCGCTCTGTCAATTGCCCTATGAGACAACCCCAAGAAGAAGAAGAAGAATGAGGAGGAGGAGCAGGAAGAAGAAAAAGAGAGAGCAACCACCACGGGCTACAACAGAAGAACAAGAACAAGAAGATACAAGACGAGGAAGAAGAAAAGGAAGAAAAAGATTAAAGACGAGGAGGAGGAGGAAGAAGAAGAAGAAGAAGAAGAAGAAGAAGAAGAAGAAGAAGAAGAAGAAGAAGAAGAAGAAGAAGGAGGAGGAGGAGGAATACGATGAGAAGGATGGCTGAAACTGAGGGAAGGGTTTGGAGGTAGAGAATATTCAAGGTTCCTAGCTTGGCGTACCTTTACGATTCAAAACGTATCAAGGTCGACCGATCCTTCCTGCTCCCACCACCTTGCCAAACCTTCGGGAATTCCTGCCAGGCTTCAAATCGTTTTCCAAGTGGAAGGTACTACATTTCTTTCTCGCAAATCGTCGATCGTCCTTCTCAAGGTGAGAGAGAAAGGGAGAGAGAGAGAGAGAGCAAAATAACACGATGCCTTAAAAGGTTCTGGATGCTTTCTATAGCCACGTGAAGGGATGATGGCTTTTAATTTAGTTACTCCGGAGAGCGATGCCAGCAAATTGCATTGAAAGTTGTTTTCATAGTACTTGAAGTTACTAACGGTTGAGCTTGGTGACGTAGGTTACTAACGGTTGAGCTTGGGACCGTTTCTTGGCCTGGAACAATCTTTGTTTTATTAGCTCTGTTATTGCTGATTAATTTTCTGACTATGTCCACTTGAAACGCGCCGATGAAATGTTCCCTCTTTTTAGGATATGCCCTATATTTCGCATCCCTGTACAACCTAAAATTGTACACATATAATGGAACAGTAATTATAATAAAAAGAAGAAAAGTGCTAACACAATAGATAAATAAATAAAAATAAAAGTATTGAAATAAGATGTAATAAATAATATATGAATCAAAATTAAATTATTTTAAAAAGAAATAAAAGTATCTTTATGTAGCCTATATTGTCCATCTTTGAGAGCGCGATAATTACCTTTCTCTCTCTCTCTCTCTCTCTCTCTCTCTCTCTCTCTCTCTCTCTCTCTCTCTCTCTCTCTCTCTCTCTCTCTCTCTCTCTCTCTCTCTATATATATATATATATATATATATATATATATATATAAAATTCGTAATTGTACATAATATTTAAACTAATTTCACACGAGCAAATAAAGTACAATAAAATAAGGTAAAATATATAATCTTTATGTAGCCTATATTGTCCACCTTTGAGAGCGGGATGATTACCTTTCTATAATATATAATTTGTAATTGTTCATATTTAAACTAATTTCACATGAGTAAATAAAGTACAATAAAATAAGGTAAAATAAAATACATGAAATAATACAATAAATAGATTAAAAAAGCACTATAACACATTTATTCACAGGCTCCCGGAAGGGACAATATTCTCTTCTTCTCTTATCCTGACTACTTTTTTCTTCCTCCGGACGATCACTTAAATTTACAGATAGAAAACGGCAAGGTTCTCTGAAATGGATTTGAACCCGGTCCGCAACTACGTAGCAAGGTCACAGGCGACATTTCTAGCCCCAGTAAGGGATGCCAAGGGCTGTAACCAAGAATTGCATCTATTTCATCGATGCTGTCCTCTTGTCCCGCCTTATTTGACTGTAGCGCCCTATGTGCCTTACAACAGGGATGCGGCTGAACAGGAATGTATCTTTTATAAACGCAGCTACAATCAGGCACACTCAGGCGCGCGATCAGGCACGCATGTGCTAAAATATACACCTAAATACATACATGCAATCTAAAGCAGCAAATGAATGAACGTACTTAGGTTGGCTGCTTAACACAAGAAGAAGAAGAAGAAGAAGAAGAAGAAGAAGAAGAAGAAGAAGAAGAAGAAGAAGAAGGCATACATAAAGAGAGCAGACTCTGTCGGTGCATTTCGCAGAAACTTGAAAACACATTTCTTCTCTTCTTGCTAATCTGAATGTATAATTATCTGATCTCATCCCAATTTCATAAGTCACTGCGTGAAAGTATTGCATAAATGTTAATTGACTGGTCTGCCTGCTAGAATGTGTTGAGCGATAGTGAAGAAGTTAAAATGTTAAGTTATGATGTATGCACCCTTCCCGCCACTGTCTGTGTGTGTGTGTGTGTGTGTGTGTAGGTGTGTGTGGGTGTGTGTGTGTGTGTGTTTATCCACCTCCCTCCCACCAGCGCTGCGATCATGGCCGTCGGCGTGGAGATATTTACTCGTTTTATAAATTATTCATTCATTCATTCATTCAAGGCATACACACTCATTCATACACAAATACGACGCGCACATGCAAGCTTTAAATAAAATCTATTTGCTTTTTTCTGTGGAAGATGATGTAATACACTTATATACACCACAAATACTACTACTACTACTACTACATTATTAATAATACATTATTATTATTATTATTATTATTATTATTATTATTATTATTATTATTATTATTATTATTATTATTATTATTATTGACACTGTATCTTCTTCTACCTGCCTGTGAAGCGGCTGACAAGTGTTAAACAGCCCAAGTTCTCCATGATCCAAAGCAAGCCTGGCGTGTCTCTTACAGAAGAACAAAAAGTCTTGGATAGATAAACAGAGTATTGGAAAAGCGCTAGATAAGAACGATTAAATAAATAAATATAAAAAATAATCCTCTTGCGTCGTCAGTCAGCTGGGCTCCCTGACGTAGTGTGAGGCCACGTGCCATCATGGACTGCTTGGGTCACTGCGAGATTGAAACTATAGTTAACATGTACCACTGCAGGAATCACGATAAGTTGTGTGTCCTGAAAATGCAGTGCTATTTGCGAATGTGATAAGCTATTTTGATCAGGGAGTTATTTAATTGTCCACCACCTTGCAAGTGATGGGTTGTTTTTATTTAACCGTATTTAGTCCCAAACGTCTCGTCGTCTCAGACATTCCTGCATTAAAGTGCTGTTGTAACCTCGGTCGTGTACTGACTGACCTTAGGTGGTGTGCGTGAAAGCTAGTTTTAAGATACTCGCACACATGGTTCCTTGTGGACCGCGTTGTAATTAATTACTGTAAAGTACCCGGTTCACCCAACGCTAGTACCTGCAGGTGTAAACTTATTCCAGAACGTTTCCCTTAATGTCCTTCTTTCTGCCCAGAACAATCGATAACAATCATTATAGGTCCAATTTCAGTCCAGTTTGCGGTGTGGGATGAGAAACTAGGGATTAGAAGGAGAATGGGAGTAGGGGTTGGGCGGGGGTTAAGGCGTGAGGGAATGTTCTTCCCTTTTCTCTGTGACAGCTTTATGAGGGATATGTTATATCCTTCTTCTCTCTCGTATCTTTTCGAATACGACTATGTGTGTGTGTGTGTGTGTGTGTGTGTGTGTGGGTGTTGGTGTGTGTGTGTGTGTGTGTGTGGGTGTTGGTGTGTGTGTGTGTGTGTGTGAGTGTGTTGTCTTGACGAAGATAATGGATTTATTTACCATTTTACATTTTGTTAATTAATGTCTACGCTTCATTGTTGGCAGTGGAAAAATCAATAGTGTTCCATTTTCGCTAGTATTGCTAGAAATGAAAAAGCAGGGAGAGCAGGGTAGGTAGTGTTGGCAATAATTAGTTACTCATGAGGTACCAGGGAGCAACAACAGTTGCACTCCAACACGCAGGGGCGGATTATGGGGGAGGCAGGGGGGGGGAGTCCTAGGGAGCAACAAAAATCCATTTAAAAAAATCAAATAAACACACCAACCCACACAACACATACACACACGCCCCATACACACGCACGCACACACACACCCCATACACACGCACGCACGCACACACACACGCGCGTACGTTTCCCCTCTCCCCCTCCACCCACATACCTTCCATGCCATTATGGCATTGAAGTCAAATTCTGTATTAATTTGGATTTGGAAAAGCTTGGCGTAGTTTTGGTAGCCAGCTAGCCTATTGACCAGTGATGTAGACCTGCTATGACTGACATGGATCTTTTACTGAGGGCGTCATCTTATGTCACCCTCGATCATGCCCGCTTAATCCTCCCATTGTATTACAGTGTATCTCTTTGCGTTCAGGGTGGGTGAGGAATGACCGACAATGTTTAGGCTTGAATGAGCAAAATGCAGAAAGTACTGTAGACCTAATAATCGCTTGTCCAGGTTGTAAGAGCAATTAGAAGCAGAATGTGGATTTGTTTTGATTTCTCAATGCCCACACTTGTAAGCCCACCAGTAATTTATTGTATAATTGTTCATCAGGGTCTTGTGGCAGTATACTAGAAGCAGGACCAGGTTAGTGTGTAATAGTAATAAATAGTAATAAGGATATTTATACAGCGCTTTTTCCTGTGAAAACAATCGGTTCAAAGCGGAATTCTCCCCCATTCGCACACCAAAACAGAAAGTCAGTACGATTAAAAAATAAAAAGAAGGAAACATCAAATAGACAATGATGATGAAAAAAAAAAACATTACGCTGTCAGATACATAGAGATTATTAGGAACATACAATTGTTGTGGAAGATGGAGAATGAGCACAAGAAGACGATAAGAGGTTTTTAGGTTCTGTTTGAAGGAGAAGATTGGGGGTTTGCTGCGTAGAGAAGGTGGGAGATGATTCCAAACAGGTGTTTTAGAAAGGCTGAGAAAGAGCGGAATCCGGCAGAAACAAGTTTAGTTCGAGGGACACGAAGTGTCAGAGGATCCTAAACTGAGCGGAAGTGGCGTGATGGTGTGTACAGTAGTATGCTGTCTGAAAGGTAGGCAGAAGCAGAACCGTTGATGTACTTGAAGCAGAGAAGGTTAACTTTGTAGAGTAATCTGTGTGTGTATAAATGTGTGTGTGTGTGTGTGTGTGTGCGCGCGTGTGTGTTTGTGTGTGTGTGTGTGTGTGGGCGCGCGCGCGTTCACTGAGTATTTGTGTGTGTGAACAAACAATGCTCTCTTGTTTGTTGTTGTCCTGACACGCACATGCACCATCAACTCCACCCCCTTCCATATTGCTATTCTGAATATAATTGTCAGGACTGCTCATGTATTAAATGTAGGAAGGATTGACAGAAAAACAAAAGGATCAGGAGTCAACGTGACGATCCATCAAGGTGCCAATACAAACAGAGGTAGCAACAAAGCAGGCAAAGAGTCAAGAAGTTAGAGAAATTCGATCGCTTTCTCCTTTTTTTTTTCTTTTTTTTTCGCGTTGGCTATTTTCGGGGGGGGGGGGGGGGGGGGGGGGGGGGACGAAGTTTGATAATCGCAAAGAATTCGCCAAACTGCGAAAACACTCACACATTTAGCGTTTGGTTATTTAATGTCGTGGTAGCGAGGAAGTTCGCAAAATTCGATCGTTTTCTATATTAATTTGCTAGTCCACTGCTGTTTTGGTGACCACAAATTTACGAAGCTACAAAATTCCGGAGCTAAGGTGGGAGAGGGAAATGGAGAGGCGAAAGAGAGGGTAGGTATGTGTTGTGTGGGTGGGTGGGTGGGGAAGGGAGATAGCGTGAGTGGGACTGTGATAATGGGGTGTTACATTTGATCACAAGCACGCTCGGCTCTAGCTTTGAGTCGTTAGTTTGGTGACAAAGAATGTACTGAACTTTTGAACTGTTTTGTCTGGTCCAGTTGTATGACACGGACTGTAGCCTTGGCGTGCTGTAGCTAATAATCTATATAATATTTATCATCAAAATCATTCTCATCATTCTTAACAATAACATCATCATCATCATCATCATCATCATTATCATCATCATCATCATCATCATCATCATCATCATCATTATCATCATCATCATCATCATCATCATCATCATCATCATCATCATCATCATCATCATTATCATCATCATCATCATTATCATCATCATCATCATCATCATCATCATCATCATCATCATCATCATCATCATCATCACTTGCATCATCATCATTTTGTTCTTCATCGTCGTTTTCCTCCTCTTCCTCCTCAGCTGCTGCTCTTCTTCTTCTTCTTCTTCTACTTCTCCTTCTTTGTCGTCGGCCTTCTCCAACTCAGCAGCTGCTACTGCGTCTCATCCTCTTCCTCCTCTTCCTTCCTCTCCTTCTCCCGCTCTGTCTGTCTGTCTGTCTGTCTGTCTGTATATCTCTCTCACTCTCTCCCTTCTTTTACTCTCTCTCTCCTACATTCACCATCAAAATAGCTGCTTCCAACATCCATAAAGAAAATCCATCCATTCAATGAAATTTGCCTTGGAATGTGCCCTGGTTTCCTGACACTGCATACGGCGATATCTTTACCAGCCTAATCACACACACCCCTCCTCCCTAGCGTGGCGAACATTAAGTGCAAACACACAATTACTTGAACTATATAGGACCATCGTACAATAATGGACCATCGTACAAAAGAGGCTTCACTGCGGGCGAAAGTAGCATATAGTTTTTGTTTTGTTTTTTTGAAACTCTAAACTGGTAAAGCATTGCAAGTGAAGAATGGTTGGATAATTTTTATTTATAAGTTATATATATTCAAGGTGCGTGTGACATGATGAAAGTGGTGGTTAGCTATTGTATTGTATTGTATTGTATTGTATTGTATTGTATTGTATTGTATTGTATTGTATTGTATTGTATTGATTTACTTCCTTTATTTCTTCCTTTCATTTCATCTTTTGGCGTAAATATTTGCACTATTTAAAAACTCTTCTTTTTTTTTCATAGCTTATTGCTAATTTACATGCAACGGCTCTTCTTTACCCTTTCTTTATCCAACAGCGTGACGCCAATTACGTACAAATAAACGTTAATTTAGCTCGTATGGAGGAATGTATACAATACAGCCACTAGCATTGTAACCTCTGGTGCGTAATGTTATGAACTTCATCAGTATTAGTAAGTTGGCTGTTTTGCACAGCTGCGCGTGTTGTTGATGATAATATTTTTTTGGGAAAGACGAGAAAGCATTTTTAGGTGGTGGTTAACGTAGTCAGTATTTAGCTGTGCATATGCGATCAATCTCATCATTATCATCATCAGCAGCAGCTGCTGCAGCAGCAGCGGCGTTATCACGAGTCGGCTATTTGCACAGCGCGTGTTATTGATGGTGAAATTAAGATTTGCGAAAAATGAAAGTTTTTTTTCTAGTCGTTGCCATAGCGTGGCCTGTATTAAGCTGTACGTAGTCATCATTATCAGCGACAGCAGCAGCATCATAATCGTCATTATCATCATCAGCCGCATCATCATCATCATCAGCAGCAGCAGCAGCAGCGGCAGCAACACCATCGTCGTCGTCATCATCATCATAAGCAGCAGCAACCCCAGCGACATCGTCATCGTCGTTGTTGTTGTCGCCTTTGTCGTTAACATCGATCATCATTTCAAGCATTAACAGCAACCCCTGCTTCCTCTTTTTCTCTTCTTGAAATCTTGATGGAAGATGGGATTCCAGTATTTGTAATCTACACTTGTTGCACCAATACATCTTGATGGAAGATGGGATGCCAGTATGTGTAATCTACACTTGTTGCACCAATACATCTTGATGGAAGATGGGATTCCAGTATTTGTAATCTACACTTGTTGCACCAATACATCTTGATGGAAGATGGGATTCCAGTATTTGTAATCAACACTTGTTGCACCAATACATCTTGATGGAAGATGGGATTCCAGTATTTGTAATCTACACTTGTTGCACCAATACATCTTGATGGAAGATGGGATGCCAATATGTGTAATCTACACTTGTTGCACCAATACATCTTGATGGAAGATGGGATTCCAGTATTTGTAATCAACACTTGTTGCACCAATACATCTTGATGGAAGATGGGATTCCAGTATTCGTAATCTACACTTGTTGCACCAATACATCTTGATGGAAGATGGGATTCCAGTATTTGTAATCTACACTTGTTGCACCAATACATCTTGATGGAAGATGGGATGCCAATATGTGTAATCTACACTTGTTGCACCAATACATCTTGATAGAAGATGGGATGCCAATATGTGTAATCTACACTTGTTGCACCTATACATCTTGATGGAAGATGGGATGCCAATATGTGTAATCTACACTTGTTGCACCTATAAATCTAAGGCAAATGATCTTCCTTTAATTACATACTCCCATAGTAGGTCTTTAGTCGTTCGCAATTAACCAAGTAGGCATTTGTTACTTGGAAGGCAGATTCTGCTAGCTGTGCTTCTTTTTTTTTTTTCCAGAAACTACCGTCTTCATCGTATTGAAGATTGGGTAATTTCATGGTTTGTAACGAATTTCTAGTGAATTACAAGTAGCTGCGACCAAAGCTCACGGGTCGCTGAATCTGGTGATATCACTACCACTAAAAAGGGTTAATTATTTATTTTTACCATACCACAACAAAGAAATAAGGATATTTAGTATATTACTCTTTAGGTCTTATGGAAACGATGTTATTCGCAATTACTTAAGCAAGTAGGCATTTGTTACTTGGAAGGCAGATTCTGTTAACTAATTCTGCTTATTTCATAGAGCGCATTGCATTTTGACCAAAGTTCACGGGCCAATGAAATTTATGATACTAAGCTTACTACCACGAAAGAAGGGTGTTTATTTTACCATGCCACTACCGAAAATAAGGGTATTTCATATATAGCTCTTATATCTTCCAGAATTATACAAGTTGTAGTTCAAAGAGCAGGACAACTACAAAAAAACGTAATGTATTCTAATGATGTGTGATAACCATTGCTATTTATGTGTGTTTGTGATTTGACCGCTGGCTTCACGGTCCAGGACTTCAAACAATGGCCTACACCCACGAGGCCCGGTCTGGACGCTAACTGGTGATTATGTATGAATAATAAATAACCATGAAAAACGGCTAGCGAGGGTTTGGTAGCAGACAGTAAAATCACATTGTATGAGAGGTGAAAGTCAAGTCACGCCATGTCAAGAAATGTTTTCATTCACACGAAATTACAGCGACAATATACTCGCTTGTTGAGATAATAAAGCTTGATTCTGATTCTGTGAGCGTCTCGCGCGGCTTGAGTTTGATCCTGTATCTGCCAGCACCTTGAGCAGTTGATGAGCTGGAGAAACGCACTATATGAGAACGATGAAATAAATAAATAAATAAATAAAATTCTGATGAGCTACTCTAATTGCTGTGCAACTAATCTACAACTATAGAAATGAATAATTGTCGTCGTCGTAATCATCATCATCATCATCATCATCATCATCATCATCATCATCATCATCATCATCATCATCATCATCATCATCATCATCAAATAAAATAAGAATGTTGTATTATCTCAAATACGCTAAATTTACATGTGGTTCACAGCTTCAAAGAAACGAATAAAACGAACATTTAAAGCATTTTCACATGCATGCAGGAACATAATGAAGCGCAATGAAGCACAAAGCCATGATGAAGTACAATGAAGCGCAAAGCCATGATGAAACACATAATACACATGCACACTCCCCACAAGGACAGTTCATACACACTAAGGTTGGAAGATCAATACAACCAGTCGTAAAACAGCAGGTGGTAAAAATTACAAATAAAAATATATATGAAATGGGTGTTATATACGCTCACAGGCGCAGTTACACACACACACCCTCACACACCCACACCCACACCCACACACACACACACACCCATTTTCTCGCTTAATGCACACGCACACACGTACTCACGCACACACACACACACACATACTTGCGCAGACACCGTTATTTGGACTTTCCTCTATCGCCACATACGCTCTGTGGACAATGGGTCGTGCTACGACCCCCTTTTTAAGTACTTTAAAGTGTTCTAACCCTAACCCTAACCCTCACGGATCATTAAATGGACGTCCCAACAAGGAGGTCTGTCCAAAGAATGTATGTAAACTTGCACTAGTTTGTCCCAATAACGGCGTGTAAACATCCTCACGCACACGCACACACACACACACATAAACATTATACATAGCAATACACAATAACATTCAGGAATATTAACAATAAATCAACATAAAACATCATAATCAGTAAACATAAGAATGCTCAATATATCGCATAACATTAATTAATTGCAATAAAAGCAAATTCTGCTGCTCATAAGATGGGGAGATAAATAGATTTTTTTGTAAAAAAAAAAAAAAAAGTAAATGTATAGTACACTTTAAATGAAACTGTTCATAACCATTATTAAAAAGCCCCAAAAGCTGTCGGACAGAACTACGATGGCGACAGTCATTGGGTTGATGGTAATGATTTTATTCATTAAACTGACGGATTTGGGGATGAAGCTGCTTTGCATTCTGGCAGTTCTCGATTTAGGAGTACGGAATCGTCGACCTGAGGTCAGATATGTGAACCAAAACGTGGCTGCAGCCCTGTGCAATCATTCCATCCTTTTGCACCACTCGACATTCTTACAGTGCATTCAAACGTTCTTGCTGGCTCCCAATCACTTTGCTACATACATTCACAACTCGAACCAAAACACTTTTGTTTTTCACACTCAAGCTTCCATACCAACACAAAAAAAAAAAAAAAGAGAGCACAGATTCAATGAATGATCGGTAGAAGATTGTAATAATATTAGAGTTTATGTTCAGTTTATGAAGCTTTTGCAGATTGTAAATACGAGATTGGCTTTTTTGTGAATGTACGTTGTGTTGGCATTGAAAGAGAGTTTTTCATCCAGAATAGTACCCAGATACTTATACTCAGACACACGCTCTACAGTCACATCATCAATCACAAGGTCGGGGACAGGGGAAGGGTTTCGTCTAAAGTCTATCAAGAGTTCTTTGGTTTTGGTCCCCCCCGTGGGGGTGCCGGGGGTTTCAGTATAAATAGTATCCCCACTTTCTGGAAATTTAGTGCTTTAAGTTTCCACTGTCACTTTCTTTCTCCTTTGTTCTTTCTCATTCCTACTCTTTACAAGAATGATAGAGTCAGAGCCTCGACCGTCATTAGTGTAGAGGGTAAATGTCATGAATTGGCTAGTATTAACTCTGCTTGTTGACTATTTAGCCATGTGTAGTCTTTGTACCAGTAGAGAGTCAGTAAATTACACAGCAGACAGCACACTGCGAGCCTGAGCCACACACACAGCGCAGTGACGTCAGCACTTGAGTTTTGAATCGGACCGTTGGAACCAATGGGAGAGCTTAGACAAAGCGGTTGGAGCCAGTTTGACTAGGTCCAAACCCCGCACATTTTTGGTCAGTTGGGAGGAATACACCGAAGTGTTAACAGCTAGAAAGCTGGCAGAGAAATCTCTACACACTTAGACCAGGAAGCAGGACTTAGAATCTTAGAATTCTATTTAGTCAACACGGGCCTGAACTTGTCAGACAGGTAAATGAACACCCTTCTGTTTCATCGTGATATATTTATATTATTGTTGAAATTATGTTTGTGGAATTTGCTATGCATAAATGTGAATTGTTAATCCGAATTTGCGTGACCACGTGGAAGAGCCTACCACGAGGCGAAACACGACCGGTTGCGCCGCCATGTTGTATCCCGTACGGAACCACTGTTGTTTAACTTATATATATGTTTGCAGACCAGTGGCTGTACCACTGAATGTTTATAATATTAGTAATTCTGTATGTGTATAGTTAGCCACGATTGATATTTATGTATGTATAGGAATTTAGAGGGAGATTCCAGTGGAACCCGGAAGTAGCAGAATGTTCGTCGCTTATGTATAGAGATGTGGAGCTATCACTGAGGGCTACTTGGCTTTCAGTGAGACGCTCTGCACAAACCGATTATTCAGGGTTGTGCAGAATTTCGTCTCTTATATTACAGACGGGCAGGCGAGCTATCCCGAGCTATCCCGAGCTATCCTGTGAACCCCACTCCACAGAAACAAGTTGGTTGAGGAGACTTTACCGCACAAGACGGAAAGAGCTACCCGGTAAAACACCCTGTCAGACCCCACAGCGTGGCAAGGGAACCCAACTACACAACGACACAGGTGGACCAGAAGCTACCTCACAGAAGGACTTCGACCGCACCACCCGCCAGTTAAGTGTGTTATCCCAAGTGCACTTAAACTGATCATAGCAGGACCACAGTAGTCCAACTCTTCATAAACTGTAAAAAGGACCACAGTAGTCCAAATCTACATGAGATATAAGAGCAAGTGCCCGAGGAAGAAATAACAGCTGCATAGACTATCAGCGATCGAACTATTAGCATCGAAAGAGACTTTTTAAGTTAGATTAGTACTTAGAGAATCTTGTATAGAGTAGAAGAAATAAATGTGTGATTTTAACTGTTATCAAAAGGCTGGACTACATATGATTCATAGCCGTGTGAAAGCTAGTGTGACAGTAATCTTTTACCATTTTTCTATCTATTTCTGTACCCCAACCTTAACACAGAACGAGCTAAACAAATAAATTTATTAAAGTAATTCATAGGGTGACGTACTAGCAGTTCCCACCGAATAAACGTGAGGGTCCATAATTCCATTGTGCAGAGCCCATAAACCCCACGTGACACTTTAATTGGCGAGCCTAGCTAGGATCTGTGTATAATAGGAATTGGGTATAACCGGACCTAAGTACAATAAAATTAGATAACAGTAGGAGTAGTAGAATAACTTAGAATAGTGGTAACAAGGACTGATCAGTTGGGTGCACTATTCTTTAGTTAAAAACTTTTTTGCTTCAAATATTTTTGTGCCTGTATGTTGCATTGTTCTTTTGCAGGTTTTGCTTAAGTAACTGTTGTATGCCATTTGACTCTTGTTTTATTCTATTATTGATTGCGAATTTTATGGTCTTTGCATTGCTTTTATTGAATTGCAATATTGCTAGTGTTTTGGTATTCCACTTGATTCAGAGGTTGTTCATAGACACGTTTGACAATGTCGGACCCAGTGGCCTTGAGATTGCGTTTCAAGGAACTAGGAGAAGCTTTACACTTAGCAGGGGCAGACCTAATTGCGTATATCAATGCAGAGGTAGAGAAACAGGAGGCTAAGGCAGAGAGAGCAGCAGAAAGGGAGGCGAAGAAACTAGCCTTAGAAGCAGAGCAAAAGAAATTAGAAGCAGAACAGAAGAAGCTAGCATTAGAAGCAGAGCAGAAGAAATTAGAAGCAGAGCAAAAGAAAGCAGAGTTAGAAGTAGAACAAAAGAAGGCAGCATTAGCAGCAGAGAGAGAAGCAGAAGTTAGGAGATGGGAGTATGAGAGGGCAGAAAAAGAAAAGGAGAGGGCAGAAAAAGAAAAAGAGCGGGCAGAAAAAGAAAAAGAGAGGGAAGGAAAGGAAAAAGAAAGACAGCATGAGTTAGAGCTAAGAAGATTGGGATCAGGAGCTTCAAGTTCTTCCTCAACCCCTTCCCACTCAGATCAGCTAGAAGTAGCATCCAACCCTGTACAAGGAATGTCATTTCCACTGGGAACATTCAATGAGAGAGAAGAAGGTCTAGATCTCTATCTGACTAGGTTTGAGCGTCTAGCAACTGAGTATAAACTAGATCCCACTCATTGGTCTTTTAAGCTTAGTCAAGGGCTTAGAGGAAAGGCTTATGACATCTACAGTAAGCTACCGACTGACCGAGTGACTGACTATCACAAAGTAAAAGAGGCACTCCTAACGGGATTCGAACTAACAGGAGAATGCTATCGGCAAAAGTTCCGCACCAACCGGAGAGTGAAAGGAGAGAGCTATGCGCAGTTCGCGGATCGGTTGTCCACAACGCTGGATAAGTGGATTAGCCAGTCAGCCACGGCTAAAACGTATGATGGACTGACAGAACTGTTAGTATGGGAACAGCTACGGGAAACCATGACCCCCGAGCTGAGAACATTCTCAGTAGAGCAGGGCGCGGAAAGACTAGAAGATCTGGTCAAGGTCGCAGATAGGTACGTGGCCGCCCACGGAGAAGCCAAGAGCTTCAGGCGAGACCTAAAGCCTAACGGGAAAGAGGCACAGAAACGAAGCCATAACCGGGAAGAGCGCACCGCGAATAAGCCGAATAACCCCAGACCTGGGCAAAAGAAAGGACCCAACGCGGAATTCGGGAAAAGAGGTCCCGCAGAACAGAGACGGTATTGTTCGTTCTGCAACAGAAACAATCACTCCACCGCAGAATGTTTCAAGTTGGCCGCACAACGTAGGGAAGAGCGCGAAAGCCGGCCAGCGCACAGAGTTCTAACTCAAAGCAGCGGTAACAAGCCACACACGATCGGAGATCACCCATCGGTGACAGACACGGTCAAGGTCAACGGAAAAGAAGCGAACTGTCTGTATGACACAGGTCTATCATACGACGCGATAGTTAGCGAATCTCTTGTATCGCGCGCGGACTTGACAGACAAGACTGTCGACTTACAAGGAGCAGACTTGACGAAACCGACGACTACTTGCCCAATAGCTTGGATCGAAGTAGAGAGTAGGTACGTCACAGGAAGAATCCAAGCAGCTGTTTTACAGAAACCCCTGTATGATCTAGTGCTAGGTTGTAGGTATGTGTTCTTAGGCACGCCCCCCAAAACTGTAGAGATAGCTGCAGTGCAAACCAGGGCCCAAGCTAAAACCCAACCACCCCAGCCCGAGTTCGCTCCGAATCCAGGACTCGAAGAGATCAAAACAGCTCAGAAAGAAGACACCTCGATAGCGAAGTGCTTCCAGAAGCTACCCAAGGCGCACACACCCCCGCACAAGGGAGACTTCTACATGGAAGAGGGAGTTCTACATCGTCAAGGAGATGGAGATCACACCCAACTAGTACTACCAGCCACCCTTCGAGCCCAAGTACTAGAACTAGGCCACAGCATGCCACTCAGCGGACACATGGGAATTGGAGCCACAGTGCAGAGAATCAGCGCACACTACTATTGGCCAGGAATCACGGAGGATGTCAAGCGCTACGTGAAATCTTGCCACCAATGTCAACGATATTCCCCGCGACATCACACCGTACCAGTTACCTTAGGACCATCGGTAGTAGTCGGCGTGCCATTCCAGCAAGTCTCAGTAGACATAGTAGGACCACTGCCCATGACCAAGAAGCGGAACAGATTTCTACTCACACTCGTCGACGCATGTACGATGTGGTGCGAAGCAGTCCCGTTGCCAGCGATAGACACCAAGAAGATTGCAGATGGCACTCATCGCCATCTTTACCAGAGTCGGATTTCCGGACAGCATTAGAACGGACAACGGATCTCAGTTCACCGGCCGCCTGATGCAAGACGTGTTCGAGTTGATACAAGTTCATCACATTCGCACACCACCATACCACCCCGCCAGCAACGGACAAGTAGAAAGACTGAATGGAACCCTTCTCACCATACTCAGGAAAGTCGCCGACGACAATCCAGAAGCGTGGGACACCTACGTGAATGCGGCACTGTTCGCATACAGAGAAACGCCCCATGCAGCCACAGGCTACACCCCGTCAACATTGCTATTCGGCAGACCGCTAGCAGGACCGCTAGAAGCCCTACGCAGAAGTTGGACGGAAGCCAAGATAGACGACACACCAAGAGGTGCCACCAAGTACGTCGCAGACCTGCAGGAAACCCTCAAAGCAACGTGGAAGAAAGCTGGTGAAGCACTGAAGAAGGCAAGAGCCCGTCAGGCGAAGTACTACAACCGCCACGCGAAGGACAGAGAACTGCAAGTCGGCGATCAAGTGCTACTCTTACTTCCAAGTGGAACCAACAAGCTGGACATCGCTTGGAGAGGACCGTACCGGGTGACTGCCAAGAAATCCAAGACAGTCTACCAAGTAGAGGTGAACGGGAGAGCCCGATACCACCACATCAATCTCCTCAAGAAGTACACGGACCGACCAGCGACCCCCAGCACTCACAACTTGTTAGCCATCGCCATCGCGGAAGAAGGAGAAAGCATGGAGACCAATGCAGTAGAGTATCCCCTGCACTCCAAAGAAACCTACAAAGACGTGATACTCAACGGAGACCTAGCCGCTAAACAGCAACAGCAAGTACGACAGGTCATTCGACAACATCAGACTGTGCTCACAGACCGACCAGGGAGGACAGACCTCGTCGAAGTAACCTTAACGGTGACCGACCCAACACCCGTCCGCCAGAAGCTCTACCCGATGCCACTGTCGCAGCAGCGAGCCATCAAGGAAGAGATAGACACCTTACTGGCAGCCGGAATCATCTCAGAGTCTACTTCACCCTACAGCGCAGGCACGGTATTGTTGCGAAAACCCAACGGAGAGCATCGACTGTGCATCGACTTCAGACTGCTGAATGCCGTAACGCAGTTCCAGCCAGAGCCACTCCCGGACCAGACAGACCTATTTGCCAAGCTACAGCGAGCAAAGTACTTCTCACGCATCGACCTCAGCAAAGGATACTACCAGATACCAGTACAACCACAAGTCCGAAAGTACCTAGCTTTCAGCACTATGGAAGGACACTTCGAATTCAACGTGCTTCCATTCGGACTCCACAACGCACCCAGCATCTTCAGTGCCATGATGCGAAGACTCCTGGCACCCCTGAGCAGCGAGCACCTACATTCGTTTATGGACGACATCCTCATCGCAACACCTACGTGGGAGGAACATGTCACGCTCCTACAGCAACTACTCGCCCGCCTCAGAGACACGGGATTGACAGCAAGACCCACCAAATGTCAGATTGGATTCACAGAACTAGAATTTCTGGGACACACCATCAGTCAAGGAAGCCTGCGACCGGTAGAAAAGACAGTGAAACGCCTACTCGACGCTCCTAGGCCCAAGACAAAGAAGGAAGTGCAGTCATTTCTAGGACTCTGCGGCTTCTACCAGAAGTTCATCCCCAACTACAACAGCATCGCCGTGCCACTGACAAATGGAACCCGGAAAATCGCCCCGGACAAAGTCGTATGGACAGCCGAATGCGAGACAGCATTCCAAACACTCAAGGACAGAATGACATCGGCGCCAGTACTCCACCTACCCGATTTGACTCAGCCATTCGTTTTTCGCACCGACGCAAGCGACTTAGGCCTCGGAGCAGTACTGCTACAGCGCGACCCCAAGAATGCAGAGACGCTATTCCCTGTCGCCTACGCCAGCAGAAAATTGAGACCCGCCGAGACCCACTACGCCACGTCGGAGAAAGAATGTCTTGGACTAGTCTGGGCCATACAGAAATTCCAACTCTACCTGTATGGGACCCACTTCACAGTTCAGGTGGACCATCAACCACTATCGTTCCTGGCAGCCTCCAAATCCTTGAACTCTCGCCTGATGAGATGGGCACTCACCCTTCAGGCGTACTCATTCCAAATCGAGTACATCCCCGGCAAAGAGAACCACGGAGCCGACTACCTCAGTCGCCATCTCGTGGAGGACACAGCAGCTGTCGCCCACCCAACACAACTAAGGGCCACAGCACCAGAATTCGTCCCCGCCCAATAATACCCTGTCACTAGTGTCCATAGCTACCTGGCACAGCATTGCAGCTCAGGTAGAGCAACTTACTTAGTTTGTAAATAGGACCCTAGGATAGTGCAGTGTTAAACTAGGCTCTGTAGTAGAAAAAGTTCGAATCCAGTAGTCATCGCCTTTTTTCAGTTGAGGGAGCCTGTCATGAATTGGCTAGTATTAACTCTGCTTGTTGACTATTTAGCCATGTGTAGTCTTTGTACCAGTAGAGAGTCAGTAAATTACACAGCAGACAGCACACTGCGAGCCTGAGCCACACACACAGCGCAGTGACGTCGGCACTTGAGTTTTGAATCAGACCGTTGGAACCAATGGGAGAGCTTAGACAAAGCGGTTGGAGCCAGTTTGACTAGGTCCAAACCCCGCACATTTTTGGTCAGTTGGGAGGAATACACCGAAGTGTTAACAGCTAGAAAGCTGGCAGAGAAATCTCTACACACTTAGACCAGGAAGCAGGACTTAGAATCTTAGAATTCTATTTAGTCAACACGGGCCTGAACTTGTCAGACAGGTAAATGAACACCCTTCTGTTTCATCGTGATATATTTATATTATTGTTGAAATTATGTTTGTGGAATTTGCTATGCATAAATGTGAATTGTTAATCCGAATTTGCGTGACCACGTGGAAGAGCCTACCACGAGGCGAAACACGACCGGTTGCGCCGCCATGTTGTATCCCGTACGGAACCACTGTTGTTTAACTTATATATATGTTTGCAGACCAGTGGCTGTACCACTGAATGTTTATAATATTAGTAATTCTGTATGTGTATAGTTAGCCACGATTGATATTTATGTATGTATAGGAATTTAGAGGGAGATTCCAGTGGAACCCGGAAGTAGCAGAATGTTCGTCGCTTATGTATAGAGATGTGGAGCTATCACTGAGGGCTACTTGGCTTTCAGTGAGACGCTCTGCACAAACCGATTATTCAGGGTTGTGCAGAATTTCGTCT
Organism: Oncomelania hupensis; assembly: GCA_036898135.1. Classification (NCBI taxonomy): domain Eukaryota; kingdom Metazoa; phylum Mollusca; class Gastropoda; order Littorinimorpha; family Pomatiopsidae; genus Oncomelania; species Oncomelania hupensis. Next base: position 27,285,237 of record CM072520.1, read on the forward strand.
CTTATATTACAGACGGGCAGGCGAGCTATCCCGAGCTATCCCGAGCTATCCTGTGAACCCCACTCCACAGAAACAAGTTGGTTGAGGAGACTTTACCGCACAAGACGGAAAGAGCTACCCGGTAAAACACCCTGTCAGACCCCACAGCGTGGCAAGGGAACCCAACTACACAACGACACAGGTGGACCAGAAGCTACCTCACAGAAGGACTTCGACCGCACCACCCGCCAGTTAAGTGTGTTATCCCAAGTGCACTTAAACTGATCATAGCAGGACCACAGTAGTCCAACTCTTCATAAACTGTAAAAAGGACCACAGTAGTCCAAATCTACATGAGATATAAGAGCAAGTGCCCGAGGAAGAAATAACAGCTGCATAGACTATCAGCGATCGAACTATTAGCATCGAAAGAGACTTTTTAAGTTAGATTAGTACTTAGAGAATCTTGTATAGAGTAGAAGAAATAAATGTGTGATTTTAACTGTTATCAAAAGGCTGGACTACATATGATTCATAGCCGTGTGAAAGCTAGTGTGACAGTAATCTTTTACCATTTTTCTATCTATTTCTGTACCCCAACCTTAACACAGAACGAGCTAAACAAATAAATTTATTAAAGTAATTCATAGGGTGACGTACTAGCAGTTCCCACCGAATAAACGTGAGGGTCCATAATTCCATTGTGCAGAGCCCATAAACCCCACGTGACAGTAAATAGAACGGGGATAGCACAGTACCTTGAGGAGCACCTGTAAAAGTTGACCTTTGGGAAGAAATAGCATACTGAAAGCGATCTGACTGTATCCTATTGACTAGGAATTGAATGATCCACAGGACAAGTCTAGGGTTTACATTGTAGCGAAGCAGTTTCTGGGCCATAAGATGGGGCTGGATAGTGTTAAAGGCCGCAGAAAAGTCAATGAAAAGAATGCGTACGAAAGAGCCAGGCTTCTCCAGGTGCTTGCATGCATGATGCAGCAGCGTGGGTGTAACGTCTTCAGTATGTAGGGTTTGCTTGTATGCAAACTGGAAAGGATCATCATCATCATCATCATCATCATCATCATCATCATCATCATCATCATCGTCGTCGTCGTCGTCGTCATCATCAACTATATGAGGTGCTATTATGACTACAACAGAAGGCGTTCCAATGGTCAATACTGCTTTGCAAGCTGACCGTGTTAAAGCATTCCGATTTCTAAATAGCGTAATGAATTATGCATAACCTGTTACAATTTTGCATCCTCCTTCTCCCCTTCTTATTTTTTTCCTCCTCCTCCTCCTCCTCCTCCTTCTATTGTAAGTACTAATAGGACCACAGCGGAAGAAGGTATCCCCGGTTCTGGTCAGGTGGCAGTGGTTAACCATCGCAAGGACAAACCACAGTAATGATTTAAAGATGACCATGGCCGCTGTGACTGTCCATGTGGTCACACAATAACCAGTGTAATTGTGAGCGTATATAACACCCATTTCATATATATTTTTTATTTGTAATTTTTACCACCTGCTGTTTTACGACTGGTTGTATTGATCTGCCAACCTTAGTGTGTATGAACTGTCCTTGTGGGGAGTGTGCATGTGTATTATGTGCTTCATCATGGCTTTGCGCTTCATTGTACTTCATCATGGCTTTGTGCTTCATTGTGCTTCATTATGGCTCTGCATGCATGTGTTAATGCTTTAAATGTTCGTTTTATTCCTTTCTTTGAAGCTGTGCACCACATGTAACTTAGCGTATTTGAGATAATACAACATTATTATCTTATTTGATGATGATGACGATGATGATGATGATGATGATGATGATGATGATGATGATGATGATGATGATGATTACGACGACGACAATTATTCATTTCTATAGTTGTAGATTAGTTGCACTTCGCGTTGCACTTATTTTGTGAAAAGTCTGTCAGGCCGAGCAAGACACATCTTACATGCTTACAGTGTGCAGAAGGCCCCATGCCTGCAGCGCATTCACACTGACATTCCAAAACTGTTCCTTTTTCTGTCAAAGAAATGTCAACTTTGTACATAAGACCAGTTTTCATTTCAGCCCGAACTTCAGCATGAATGTAAGTAACTGATGACTGGATGCAAGCTCTAACATCATTGTTCTGGTACAAATCTTTAGCTTTTTTGTCTATATCTTTGCTCATGGGATTCAAAAAACCTGCAACCTGCTCTGTGCTGATGTTAGGTATATGTACTTCTATATGCAAGTCTTTGTAGTTAGTGATAGGTGGTAACTCCATTTTGAACTCCGGTGTTGCTATGTCTCCTTTGCCAAAGTTGTCATTTCGATCATACGACTCATGTATGAAATCATACATAATTTTTTTAATAGTCTAGTCATATAATATATATTAATAATAACAAATTTTTATAGAGTTCGGTACTCCAGCAGATGGCGTGACGTTGTTGTTGTTTGTAGATTATAGTCACACGACACTTTCGCATATAGGTGACTACTGGACCGATTTATACTGACACCAGCGGGCCAGTTGTTGGTAAAGGGGAAAATAATATGATCACACGTTGACCAATGTGAACTGACAAAACCGAGCAAGTCCACAAAACCTACTTTCGAGAAAATCGACGTTTTGTGTTGCGCTATTTTCGCGATCGTTTCTGGAAGTTTAAGGGCATATTATAATGCAATTCCTCGATTTAAGAGTGCATACCTTGAATGTTAAAGAAATGTTTGATAGATTTGATGTTTTAAGACTATTTGTGGACTTGCTTTGTTTTGTCAGATTATTCTTGAGATAGATCTTTGTTGAGAACATGACAAAACCAAGCAAGTCACCCGCTTGGTTTTGTCAGTTTATTATTGAATTAAATCCTTGTTAAAAAAATTCACAAATCCAAGTAAGTCAAATCCGCTTGGTTTTGTCAGTTTATTATTAAATAAATCCTTGTTTTCAAAATTCACCAAACCAAGTAAGTCCCATAGGCCGTTTCGTTTCTTTGTTAAAAAGTCTGACGAGATGAGTCACATAAGTTGGGTTTTGTAAGATGTGGGTGCGGCAGTTACAGTGAGTGTATATGTGTGCATGTTTATTGTTTTTAGCCATTCTTCACTTAATATTCCTGGGTTGGTATGCAGGAGTCATGGGGTTTTTTGCTCTCCCTTCAAATTAATATTAGATGCAGCCAATTTAATTTTAAAAATACAAAACTATTTTCCTTTCAGTTTCCTATTGTAGCGATCTTCCTGCCTTTACACCACGTGTATGTCTTGTATTTTGTTGCCCTTGTTGTGTGTCTGTAATATATTTGTTGCTGTTTGTTTGTGGGTTCGGGCACTGAATAGAATAGGCCCAACGTTTCCCGGCGTGTCGTAAGAGGCGACTAACAGGGGTAGTGTTAGCACGGCATCACTGGGCGAAAGTCTTCTACACAGAAGTCACCGGCCAGGGCGAGGAACCTCACGTTGCTACAGGTTCAACGACCACGTGCTCGGGGCCAAGGCGAGCCACACTGTATTCGTGGATTTCGGCTGTGCCCAACAGCCTGGAGAAGATTGGGCACCGCCAGGTCCTTTTTTGCCCAAGACACACTACATGCATGATGACACTATCCACTAATTCCATACCTGATAGGTCGTCGCCCGGCTCAAGGACCGCGCCTTCCGTTGGCCAACAGGACGGGGGTGTTAAGTATGCTACTGATGGACAATTTAGCAAGATCCGCACGAGAAACAACATCGTCATAGGAACCTGGAACGTCAGGACCCTAACTGCGGAAGGAAAATTAGAAAAACTGGCCCACGAGTTGGACCGCTATCGATGGAACGTTCTAGGCATTAGCGAACTGCGCTGGAAAGGCCTAGGTGAAACAACGACAGACAAAGGCCACAAGCTCTATTTCAGCGGTAGAGACGACAGGCACGAAAACGGCGTTGGATTCTTGGTCCACAAGAACATTCTAGCCACTGTCATGGGTTGCCGCCCAGTAGACTCATTACCATCCGCCTGAGAGCAGCCCCTTTCAACATCACCATCATCCAGACCTATGCCCCAACATCAGACTATGACGACAGCGAAGTGGAGGATTTTTATGAAAATCTACAGGCGGTCCTTGACCAAGTGCCGAAGAAGGACATAGTCATAGTGCAAGGCGACTGGAATGCCAAGGTTGGCCAAGATGCGCACCACAACTGGGGAGACACATGTGTACCCCACTGCAACAACGAGACAAATGACAGGGGTCTGAGATTCTTGGAGTTTGCCAGATACAACAATCTGGTACTGGCAAACACGCTTGGTCTCCACAAAAACTCCAGACGATGGACATGGCACAGTCCCAGGGGGTAGCATCACAACCAAGTAGACTACATCGTGGTCAAGATACGCTTCAGATCAAGCATCAACATTGGCAGGACACGCACCTTTCCAGGAGCAGACATCGGAAGTGACCACGATCTCTTGATGATGTCTTTCCGGCTCCACTTGAAGAGAGTAAATACTGCACTAGACTGAAGTTCGACCTGGACAAACTGCAAGACCCGGAGGTGGCAGAACTATTTCAGGCCACAATTGATGGGAAATTTGCACCACTGCTCATTTTGGGGGCTGGTGAAGTAGACGTCAACACCATGACCACCACCTTCAACTCAGCTGTGACAGATGCCGCCATTGAGATCCTTGGCAAGCACTGACCAAAGAAGAAGCCGTGGATCACACCTGAACTTTTGGATCTGTGTAATAAACGAAGAGAGATTTAAAAAAAGAAAGAAAAAGAACACCTCACAGGGAGCTGATGTTTACCGAAAAATCAACAATGACATCCGAAAAGGCATGCGCACAGCAAAGGGATAACTGGATAGAAGATCAATGCCAGGAAATAGAGAACAGTCTGAACAAGAACAACAGCAAGAAGGCCTACCAGAGTGTAAAGCGGCTGACAAGTTTCAAACAGCCCAAAGTCTCCACGATCCAAAGCAAGTCTGGCATATGCCTTACAGAAGAACAAGAAGTCTTGGACAGATGGACAGAGTACAGCTCTGACCTTTACAACCATACACCAAATGGAGACCCATCAGTTCTAGCATGTCCCGAGAACAGAGAAGAAGAAATCCTTCCAATTCTTCGGGAAGAAGTTGAGGCAGCAGTGCAATCGCTAAAGAAAGGGAAGTCAGCGGGAGTGGACAACATACCCGCGGAACTGCTACAAGCAGGAGGAGAAGCGATGATTGATGCCCTCACCATTATCTGTAACAAGATGTGGCAGAGTGGAGAGTGGCCTATACCATGGGCCCAGTCGCTTGTCACCACTCTTCCCAAAAAAGGTAACCTTCAGGAGTGTGAAAATTACCGCACCGTCAGCCTCATCATCCATCCCAGCAAGGTCCTCCTGAAAATATTACTTGTTGTTGCATCAATTTTTATTCATCAGATTAACATAAGTTGTATTGTTTTCGTTAAAAATATTAAAAATATTACTCAACAGGTTGAAACCCCAAGCTGAACAAATCATAGCTGAAGAACAAGCAGGATTCTGGGCAGGGCGAAGTACCACTGAACAGATTTTCAACCTCAGAATAATCTGTGAGAAATACCTACAGCACCAACAACATCTATATCATGTGTTCATAGACTTCAAGAAAACGTTTGACCGAGTCTGGCATGCAGCTCTATGGGCAACAATGAAAGCGTACAACATCAGAACTAAAATTATTGAAGTCATCAAAAACCTGTATGACAAGGCTACCAGTGCAGTCCTCCACAACAGCGCCATCGGGAACTGGTTCAGAACAACAATCGGTGTGCGTCAAGGATGCCTACTCTCTTCAACACCCTTCAACATCTTCCTAGAGCGCATCATGTCAGATGGTCTTGCAGATCAGGAAGGCACAGTCAGCATAGGGGGTAGAGCAATCTCCAATCTTCGTTTTGCGGATGACATTGATGGATTGGCTGAAGAGGAACAAGAACTTGAACAGCTGGTACAGAGGCTTGACACCACCTCCAAAGCTTGTGGAATTGAAATAAGTGCAGAGAAGACCGAAATGATGACCAACAACACCAATGGCATCAACACGGACATCAAAGTCCAAGGCCAATCCCTCAACACAGTGCATAGCTTCAAATATTTAGGAGCCATTGTATCAGACAATGGGTCCCGACAGGAAGTCCTCTCCAGGATCGCACAAACAACTGCTGCCCTGACAAGGTTGAAGCCATTTGGAAAGACATGACCATCATTCTACATTCCAAAGTAAGACTGCTGCGCTCCCTTGTCATCTCCATCTTCCTATATGCTTGCGAAGCATGGACCCTCACAGCAGATCTACAACGAAGAATACAAAGCATGGAGATGAGGTGTTACAGAAGACTTCTGGGCATTTCCTATACACAACACATCACCAACGACGAAGTCCGACAGACAGACCATCACACAAGCCATTTGACAACACGATGACCTGAAACGGAAACTCCGATGGTATGGCCACGTCACCAGATCATCAGGCCTTGCAAAGACTATCCTGCAAGGCACAGTGCAAGGAGGTAGAAGAAGAGGGAGACCGAAAAAGAGGTGGGAGGACAACATTCGAGAATGGACTGGTTTGACACTGAGCGAAGCCATCAGGGCTGCTGAGGACAGAGATAGATGGAGTATGCTGGTTAAACGATCATCTGTGGTGCCCCTACGACCTCAGGGTTACGGGACAGGATAGGATAGGATAGTTTGTTTGTTTATTTCCACACCTCGTGGAAGTTGCCGCGTAGGCGTAAGATCTACAGGATCCTTCATGGTGGGCAGGAAAGTACATGAAGAAAACTCTTTTTCAAAAAGCCGAACACGGCCTTTGCTGACCGAAATTTCGTCATCATTTTCACAGGAAAATAATATTGCACAGCAGCAATAACATGGATTCTCACTGGTCCACTTTATCTTAAGGCGCTTTCTCATTGGTCGGGAGGACTTACTTTTCTTTGTCAGGTTATTGTAGAAAATGACGTCATCATGCCAACTCGAGCATCAGCCAGAGGATCGCCGAAACAAAATCGCAGGGGACTTGCTTGGTTTTATCAGTTTATTCCCCCACTTAAAATTTTTTTAACAAGGACTTACTCTATGATATCTCCAAATCTAAACATAGTTCGGATTTGATTTTTACAGGTAAGATGCGTCATTCTCTTGCAAGTTTGATGGCGCAAAAAACTCATTTTCGACCTTAGGTGGACTTACTCGGTTTTGTCAAATCACGGCAGAATCCGGGATTCGAACTAGCGACCTTTCGGTTACTAGCAAGACGCTCTTACCAACTGAGCTACCCGGCCCCACATGGCGTGACGCAACACGGTATACAGTTATTACAAGGGGCTCGATCACGTAGGCCTATTTACTACCGGAAGTACGCTACCCTAGGCGCACTCTATCGGATTGTCTTCCCCGAAGGTGGAGTTTTTTGGCTCATTCCCTTTGCCTCTGTCTCGCTGATTTCATTATCTGTCTTCTGCCACTTAAATTATTTTCTCCGTCTGGCTCCAATTTCTTTGCCGCTATCTCGCTGATTTCTTTTTCCGTGTTTGTCTCCTCCTCGCTTATGTACTTTCTGTGCAGCGGGTTCGATTTCAACTAGAAGGAGGAGGGTAGGGAGGGGGGGAATTATATGACTTGGGTACGGGACTATCGGTTATTCCGGTTTCCTCCTTCTTTCATTAATAATATTAAATGCAGTCAATTCAAAATTTCAACAACGACAACAAAAAAATCGATTTCCTTTCCTGACTTCTAATAGCTATTCTCTTGCCTTTATACCACATGTTTGCGTGATAGATATGTGTTTATTGCGTGTGTGTGTGTGTGAGAGAGAGAGAGAGAGAAAGAGAGAGAGAGAGAGAGACAGAGAGAGTTGGTAAAACATGTCAGCGTGGATGTTTAGTACAGATCGCCGCGCTTTGAGCCTGGTTGGTAATGTGGGGGAAAGCGCGTATACAGCGATGATGATGATGATGATGATGATGATGATGATGATGATGATGATGATGATGATGATGATGAGTAGTAGTAATAGTAGTAGTAGTAGTAGTAGGAGTATTATTATTATTATTATTATTATTATTATTATTATTATTATTATTATTATTATTATTATTATTATTGTCTGCCCCTTATTTGACTTTATCTGTCACCATTTTCTTTGTCTCTGCCCCGCTTAATATATTTCTTTGTCTGTCTGCATGCTCGCATTTGACGTTCTCTTTTCCATTTGTTTGTCTCCCATTCATATTCCGCAAGGCGGCAGTCAGTCATAATTAAGTAGTGGTTGGCCACGAGCCTAACGGCCACACCCTGTACACACTAGAGCTTAAAGGAAGAGGATAATTTGTAGCTACGGTCAGTTTGTTCTGTGTGACCTTTCAGCGTGACCATAGTCCAAACCACCTCTCTCTCTCTCTCTCTCTCTCTCTCTCTCTCTCTCTCTCTCTCTCTCTCTCTCTCTTTCTCTCTGTCCGTTCATCTGGTTTTGGTCTATTATCAGTCTGTCATATTCCTCTCTCTCTCTCTCTCTCTCTCTCTCTCTCTCTCTCTCTCTCTCTCTCTCTCTCTCTCTCTCTCTCTCTTCTTTTCCCCACTTAAAAATGACCAGGAGTCTTCAGTTAATGGAAAAGAGAGAGAGACAGACAGAGTGCAGACTTGACAAATAGTGACAGAGACAGACGCAAATACGAACTGTTTTTAATCAAAGCATTTGGTGTGTGGGTGTGGGTGTGTGTGTGTGTGTGCGCGCGCGTGTGGGTGCGTGTGTGTGGGCACACTTACACGGTGTTGTCTGGACAGACCAATGAACATCTACATAACTTGTTTTGACAGACCTACTTGTTTTGACGTCAGAACAATGATCCGTTAGGGTTAGGGCTGGGTTAGGGTTAGGGTTAGGGTTCGAACACTTAAAAGTACTTAAAAAGGGGGACGAAATATGACCCGTAATCAGCACAACGTATGTGGCGTTTTAGGAAAGTCATAATACTGTGTACCCTTGACTGTGTGTGTGTGAGCGTGTGTGCGTGAGCGTGTGTGGGTGTGTGTGTGTGTAGGTGTGTGCGTGTGTAGGTGGGTGTTTTGTGTTAGGGGTTAGAAAGTAGGATGCATGACTTTTATTATTTCAGAAGCTACATTCATGTTGTGTACAACTGCTTTTCTGTTCTTTGGGGTGTATTGTTTTAATCCCTGAAGTCTTTTGTGTTTTATTGCTTTTGTGCCGTTGTGTTGATGAAGTGTACGCCGCACACACATTTCCTTGTGTTTTCATGGGGACAATAAAGATTCTGATTCTGAGTCTGATTCAAAGTATTTGCAGATAAGCTTGGAAGTACAAACATGTGATTGAATCGTTTATATCAGCGATGCAATCTCTTATTATTAATTTTATGCATCGGTGATTTTGTTTTTGACAGCAGAGAAAAAAAATATATTATTTTCAATTTCCCCCCAGTTAGCGCCCATATTCCAAAGTAATTATTTGATAACCATCTGGAATTAGAAATAGACCTGAATATTTTATTATACACCTTCGCGCTTACATTGTTGCCTATAATAGGCCTATGTATTCTACTGCATATTTTGACACTTGTTTTGTTGAATCTAACAATTCTGTTTTCTGGCGTTCCAAACATATTTTCGACTCCATTTTAAATTTTGATGGGGTTGCGTTTGATATGTTAAACTGGTTCTCCGTCTGTCTGTTTGTCTGTCTTTCTCTTTCTTACACTCTCTGCTTTCTGTCTGCCTCTCTCTCTCCCTCTCCCTCTCTCTCTCTCTCTGTTTCTCTCTCTCTCTCTCCCTCCCTCCGTCTCTCTCTCTCTCTCTCTCTCTCTCTCTCTCTCTGTGCACAAAAACAAATAATTTATTTTGTAATAATAATAATAATACTTGTATTACTTAACTGTTTATTGACATTGAAAATTTCCATTGATTAATGTATCGATTTCCACAAGTGTTTTATATTTTATGTCGATCTTATATAGATTAAAGACGAGCTTATAGTCTAGATTCTAGACTACCCGCGCGATTAAACCATTGACGACTACGAAATTTTAATTCCCGACAAGGATTACCACATAAAAAATGTAACATTATTATCTGTTTCGTCGTGGAATGAAAGCAAAAGTGCACACACACATTGTTTGAACCGCATGTCATGAACCTGTCGCTTTCGATTCCGCTAATCTATTATTAGTGCTGGTGACAGACCTGTCTTCTTGCTGCTATTTAATTCAGATACTGCGAACATAACACGAAGAGGGGCCGAGTAGCTAAATAATAATACCGTAGAAAGCCCTAGTGACCATTTGGCAAAAAGCGTCCAATATCCCCAAGCTGACCCAGTGGGGCCGGGTAGCTCAGTTGGTAAGAGCGTCTTGCTAGTAACCGAAATGTCGCTGGTTCGAATCCCGGATTGGTCAACTTGTGATCATATTAATTTCCCCTTTACCAACAACTGGCCCGCTGGTGTCAGTATAAATCGGTCCAGTAGTCACCTATATGCGAAAGTGTCGTGTGACTATAATCTACAAACAACAACAACAACAACATAACACGAAAGCCGACGGAATGTCAAAATTCTTACTTTTGTGCTAGATGCTAACAAAAACATTCCCCATATGTGCCGCCTCTTTTATTTTATTTTATTTTATTTTATTTTATTTTATTTTATTTTAATTATTTATTTATTTATTTATTTATTTATTTATTTATTTTATTTTATTTATTATTTTTTTTTTAATTATTATTTTATTTTATTTTTTTATTTTTTAATAGCGACGTAGGAAATGTCAGTTTCCAATCAGTATGACACTATAGGCCTCATGTCATCGTGACGCGTAAAGCTGCTTTTCGTCAAATTGATTGGATCTGCCATGAATATTTACGTGTTTATATGACGCGAAGGCGTGAAACTTCAAAGTTTGTTGAGAAATCAAAATGTGCTGCAAACATGCCCAGTGCGTGAACTACTTTGTTATAGTGCATTCTTTGGATTGTGTTGTGTGTAGTGGTCTTTGACATAGCCGTATTAACAGCTTTAGTGCATTGATTGTTTTTGAAAATTACCCGTTTTATATTTTGATTCGATGAAATCTACACATAAATGTTATCAGCATGTTGGCGAGGAATATGTTCAACTCGATCGATTCAATGTTTCACTCGTCTTCGGTTCGTGGAAACATTGAATAGATCTCTTTGGACATATCTCATACTCCACGCCAACATGCCGATAACGTATTATAAAGGTATATTTCAGACCAAATAATATTATGTTGCCGTCATTAAGAGGCAGTTGGAAATGAAAGAATGCATAATTATATTCCTCTAGCTATTCTCCAATCCTGTGTTAGTTATCTTGGGCCTCATAAATATTTTGTGACTATGATTCTCTTCCAAAAACATTAGGTTCCTTCCCTGGCAGGCAACACATTTGAGGACATTTTGTTTCGCGCGAAGATGCTTTTTCTCAAGCATATTCTAATGCTATTGGAAATCAGTCACTTGGTTTTCAGCAAGCTCAGCTGATAGATGCACCGACGAACTGAGAACAGAGCGAAATGGCCGCAATTACGTGTATGTATCTAAATGACCCAACGCCACAATCCCTAACACTGGTAGCAAAAAAGGGGAGATAGACTTGTCCTGTATTTGTCTCTTTATTTACCCGAAGGATAGCTGCATCTAAAAAGGATTATATCCAAAATACTGTCGGTGAACGCCAATCCCACTGCTTTAAGTAAGCCAGACAACTACGATCTAATATTTGTGTCTCCCTTGTTTATACTTTGCCGGTAGTCACATTCTATTTTAAAATTTTAAAATATATTTTTTTAAACTCAGGAAAACCCCTTGGGGTCATGAGCAATCTTGCCACTGTAGATTGTTCTAACCTATAAAGGGAAAAGTGAAAGCCCCAGTTGAAAACCTGTCTTGACTTTGTAGGCATGACCAATTCACTTCGGCAACAGTACCCCTGTTGGGGTGCCGGGGGTTTCAGTATAAATAGTATCCCCACTTTCTGGAAATTTAGTGCTTTAAATTTCCACTGTCGCTGTCTTCCTCATTTGCTCTTTCCCATTCCTGCTCTGTCCTATCACTCTGCTATACTATCTTCTTCTTCGCTAGATCAATGACCTACCTTTTTACTTGAAAACTCTTCCTGGACAAGACTCCTTGTTTGTGTATGAGGTCTGTTGGATCAGCTTGGGAGTGTTGGACGCTTTCTGCCGGGTGGTCACTAGGGCTTCCTATGATGTTATTATTTAGCAATATAGGCATTTTATATGTATATGTTTCGTTGATAATTTATAATGATGTTTGTATTCTATTTTGTTTTTGTAACCGGGGGTTCGAGTAGTTGGGATAAAGCCTCAGCCGTCCCCTGCGTGGGGTGTCTTTATTGTAAAGTGACTGGCCGGTGGAGGGCATTCAATTTTCTCACTAGGGTTGTTTCAGCAGATCTTTTATGCGGATCGGGGGTTGTCCGGTCCTGATTTGGCTCGGAAGAGTCCGCTGGACCTAAATCAATCAATCAATCAAAAACTACGCGTTGTACGGCTATACAATTTACATTTAAGGAAGATGTCAGTTGTATACGATGATTATTTAGCTTTCCCCAATCAGTGATTTAACGGACGGTCAAGTTGACAAACTAAGACCACAACAGAAAAAAAGCGACCCCAAGAATAGCCCTTCAATGACCTCTGACAAACAGTAGCACACTTCTGTTGACCAGCCCTCAGGTACAGGCTTCACTGTCCACTTGCACTCTGTGGCATCGCTTAAACTTGGACAGGTCGCACAGTGCAACTAGGGGAACTTGCATGTATTTCACAGCTGTTGTTTTTTTTTTTTAAATTGAGCATTGTTGTATTGCTTTTATAATAAAGTAGCCGTTGTATCCAATCCAATGTCTACTTGTATGTCGTACAACTCTTTGTCGCAGAGGATTACTCGGGGCGCAAAAGAAACCATGTGCCAGTTCGTGCATCGAAAAGAGATCGGTATTGAGCTTCCGGCAAAAAAGAATGGACATCTATTGCATTCTAGAGGGTAAGAGTTACATTTCTGAATGATCTGTATAAAATTCACACCCAATTTTGCGAGAAAACCGTGTTTTCTCTCTCAGTTAAACACACTATTTTTACTAAAATTTGTGTGTTCCAAGATCATGTGGGTGAAAGAACTGCCAAGTCCAAATCCCGATTAGTTATAGACTGTACGTTTGAGCAATGCTATTACTGTCCATCTAATGGAGCTGTCATTGCATGTCAAAGGCTGTAAATTAGATTTCACATATAAATGACTAAACCATAATATGTATTTTAATTTTTGTAAAACAAAATTATATATGAAATTTAGGCAAAAACTTGCATGAAATATCTATAAATTCAATCCATTTTAGACAGTCCCGAAACTAGGGTTCGGAATATTGGGATATTGGTTTGCGAGATACCCTAAGAAAATTTGATCATTTAAGCCTGAAGGGTATATTTTCCTCACTTCTTTTTGTGACCCAAACAAGGTCGCCAAAGCATGTCCCTTATTTGGCGCATGCTGTTGCGCAGGCGCTACAGGAAGAGGAAGACGCCCCTGGTAAGCGTTGTTGGGGGAATGAAGTGAGTCCCCAGTAAATATTGCCCCCTCCTTTTTTCCCTATGTCCAGAAATCATGCACGTTGTGCTATGTTTATGTTTGCCCGGATCATAATATTTGGTGTGCACAGCTAAAAATAGACTCCACCGTTTAAACACAAGATAGGTAAAATGCGTGCCATGCATATAATGCTCTGACTCTCTCTCTCTGTCCTTCTGTCTCTGTCTGTCTCTCCCTCTCCCTCCCTCCCTCCCTCCCTCTCTCTCTCTCTCTCTCTCTCTCTCTCTCTCTCTCGTGCCAAATGCTTTTTGCTGCTGCTTGATGACAAAATAGCAAAGGAAATCGTATAATGGGGATATCAAACCCACACATCCACACACCTATCCACCCACACACACACCTACCCACCCATACACACACACACACACACCTTTCCACCCACACACACACCCACACACACACCTACCCACCCACGCACACACACACGCACACACACACATCTACGGAAGAAAAGAGGGGAAGTGATGAAATAAGAATAAAAGAAGGAGAGAGCGCATGAATTAATGAACATGGAAGGTTATCGTCTACACCCTCCATAGGCGATATGGCAGACGGGGATTACCATCTCAGGGACGAGAGAGAGAGAGAGAGAGAGAGAGAGAGAGAGAGAGAGAGAGAGAGAGAGAGAGAGAGAGAGAGAGAGAGAGAGAGAGAGAAAGAGAACACATACATTAACATACAATTCATCTTTATTTTCCAACTTTCACATTATACGTAAAAGCGAAAAATTGCCTTTGGCAAACTTTGCATAAAATAGTAAATTAATAAAATAAAAATGTCCATGCGGACAAAAGTCGGTATGGCTCAGCTGGAAATATTCTCTCTCTCTCCCTCCCCCTCTCTTTCTCTCCCTCACTTTCTCTCTCTCTCTCCCTCCCTCTCTCTCCCTCCCTCTATCTCTCTCTCTCCCTCCCTCTATCTCTCTCTCCCCCCCTCTCTCTCTCTCTGTCCCCCTCCCCTCAATCTCGCCTTTATACATGCTGACACATCGACACACACCTACGTGTGTACATACACATAATTAGAAATAGCTGTTAAAATATTATCGGAAACGGATGGAATCAAGCAATCAGTCAGGCAATAATAAGGATAAGATCAATAATCAGGCGTCGGTTTGACAAGGAACAAACTTATTACAAAAAAAATAATTCATTATCCTTTAATTATACAAAATGTTCTTACAACAAATGTTCTCAACACCAATGATCCAAACAGATTTAAAATGCACTATACCTTCTGCCGCCGTCGGGTTAATGCTACGGTTATAAAAGCGGTCGACCCGAAAGTGACACTGACCCCAATGTTTCAGAGGCCGTGGAGGGTATTCACCGAAACACAGCCAGTCCTATGCTTGAAAAATCCGTGACACCAAGTTAGCGTCCAGCTCGTCAGTTTAGTGGACACTTACCTACGTTTAAGAGTACATTGTAATTGTAAACAACAACAACACATCAATAACTATCTTACACGATCTTATCTATCAGTATGAACATTTTCCTAAATTGAAGTAATTGGCCAGTGTGTATGTATGAAAGGATTATGGTCCGGGGGTGAGAAAGAGGGGGGGGGGGGAGGGGATGGGAGCTGAATCACGAGCATAATTTTCACACGCCGTTAGAAATGTGGTAGCCGAAGTTTCACCTCCAAATTGCCATAAATAAAATAAAGTAAAATATAAAAATTAAATTAAATTAAAAATTATAATTCCACACCCCCACCCCCCCCCACGCCATCATCCCCCAAAAGGTAAAAAAAAAAAAAAAGAAAGGTGTGACTTCCAAATCACAGTCAATAATTGTGCACCAGAACAGATGGAGGTCAATAGAATTTTCTGTTCGCAACATTTTGGATTTATTTCGAGTCTTCAGGTCACACCCCCCCCCACTCCCACCCATTACTCACCACCCCCCCCCCCCTCCCAAAAAAAAAAGAAGAAAAGAAACAAAAAGAAGCAGGCAAATTGTTACACTAGATAGTATGATCGTATAAGATTTTTTCATCCATATTTTTTTAGTCGAAAGTTCTCAAATAAAGGTAGCTTAATAGTTCTCAAATGCACAGTAGCTTAATTAAAAAAGGCATCCGGTACCTTTAATTCAGTTCAGTTCACTTCAGCAAATCTGTATGACCTCTTACAAGGAGTTATGACAGGCGTTAAACATTGCTCAAATAGGTTATCGACATTTAAACTGGGGATACTTTAGGTATAAAGGTAAAAATGCATTCCTAAACTATCCTATCCCGTAACTCGAAAGTGGTCGGGGCGCGAACTTGTTTTTTCCAACCTAGTTCCAGTCATTCGCCGAAAAAGGCAATTACCGAAGTCGAACGAAGCTCTCCGAGTCGAGCGAAGCTATCCGATGTTTTACGAACGAATGCTGGCAGGACTACGTGAAACCACAGGCTGGGAAGTCTCGTCTTTCGTAGGCCTCAATTACATACAATACTACGTACGTATGTAGGAGGCCCACGAGTTTACATAGACGAAAGAAAAGATTTCAGAGCCTGTGGTGAAACATCCGTGCATAAAAATAGCCGCTGTTGCTTCTAGATCTAATTCTATTTCGATCTGCACAGCTTCAAGTTGTAAGTCAAGTCGAGATTCGCATTTTGAAGCAGTTAGTATTATTATTATTTTATGATGATTAATATACTGACACAATGGGCTCTATGCACAAGTCGGCGCGCGAAAGCGGCATGGTCACGTGGCGCGGGAATAACACCGCGGTCATGGCTTCTTTTAGCTCGCTCGCGTGTACTCCAATGCTGCTTACAAATTTTAACTTTACCGACATTTTGGGACATTGTGATGTTTTCAACATAGCACATTCGTGCAAAAATGATTACAGACAAATTATTATCAGGGGACAGTTGTTTTTTTTTTTTTTTTTAAGGAGCGATTTGAGACTGATAATTATTCAGTTTAGAGTTGACGACATGCAGTGCTTCATCACACTCGTAGGCCTAGTACTAGGTAGAAGGCCGGCATGAGAGGCCTATAATTTCGGGATTAACTCTACCTCATGTAAATTTATGTTCGTTGAAACCTTATGACGAATGATGTGGGGTTCAATTTATGACTTAGTTCAGTTCACAGTTCAGTTGGCCTACATGTTTTGGAAGATATTGTTCACTGTTCAGCACGTATTTGTACTCTTGTACTAAGTAGTAGCTTACTTGTCTACTCTATGTACAGCATTGTTTGGTAAATATATGCCAGGGCCTTGTGGCTCAGTACTGACTGACTTAGGCCTACTTATTTACTGGCATGATTGATTTAATTTTACTTGGTACTACTTAGTTGTACAGTTGTAGTTGTAATGTTAATAGCCCTTGCTGATGTAGGCTAAACCATGATGACAAAGGCTGTTACTAGTGTTGATTTACTTTCATTTACAGTGCTGTGCTCGTTTGCCACAAAATCTTTCCGGATTATTTTTGAATACCACTGCTTCATCAATATTTAATCTTTCAGTGGAAATAAAAGAGCTTATTACGGAAAGAGAGGGAACTTCCATTATGTTCTATACAAAAATGCGAGACGCTCTCACGGATTATTTCCCTTTGCTCGGGCTGGCTATATTTCACCATCTGCTATATGAATGATCTGTGCGTGGTAACTTATTGAGCCTATGCCATTGCAAAAGAACATTTTTATGGCAACGTTTGCAAAAACCAAACTTTTAACCATCATTATTATTAACATTCCGCTATTGCTGTCTTTTTTTCTTTCTTTTTTTTTGTTTCTGTTTACTTATTGACATTTATTAGGTGCTTTTATGCTGCTTATGTGTGCATGTCATAGGTTCGTTTTCTGCCCTGGAATTTATTATTTTTTAATCGACAGATATTTTAAAATTAAAATATGCATGACAGACTGTTACATTTATCCGAAACTGTAAATCCGTAATCGTGAGAGAGAGAGAGAGAGAGAGAGAGAGAGAGAGAGAGAGAGAGAGAGAGAGAGAGAGAGAGAGAGCTCTGTCATTCAATCAATTAATCACAATGAAGCACAATAACAAAATGTTTCACTAATAGTGTGAATTTAATTTATATCAGGTGTCCCCCTACCCCCCAACCCTCTCACCTCCCACATCACTGGCTTAATAACATCAGTCACTTCATGGAAAATAATTAATTAATCAGACAGAACAATCAGAACCTATTGGCTAGACTACAACATCCCACGCAATATAGATCTAATGCGCAGAAATTCACAGATCAGAACAAGGACTGAGTTTCTACATTACGGTTTTTTTCCCGTTTACACTCAAACGAGAAGGGATTGCAACAGATCAAGGACCATTTTTGTGCCTAGGTAAGGGGTTATCTTGCACAGTATTTGATCACGAGGAGAAAACAGACTTAGTCTAATTTAACTTGTTAACAGAAGCCAAACTGCCAATCTGACATCTACTTTTGAAATATAAGCACAAATATAGTCAAACAACCTAGCAATAACGTAAGCAGTGAGCGACCTGTTGAACGTAAACTGTCAGCAAGCAAACTGTTTTGGAGTTAGCACATAGGTATAACATGAATAATTCAAGCCGCTCTCCGATTGTTTTAACACTAACAACACTGCAGCGGTCTTAGTTTAGGCCTACATAAACACAAAAAAATGAAGTTTTTCAAATGCAATTTACCTTTCTTTGTCTCTTAGAAATTTGAAAAAGGACTTGCCAACACAACTTTTCTTGTATCTGGCATTATGGCAATTGATAGCTGAGCAAAAGTCACCGCCCTGTTTCACTCGGTCGCCTTTTGACTTTCTGCCACGAGCCATTTTCAGCATGTCGACAAGGGAGGATAACTCGTACATTTCGTCTCGCGGTTCTGTACCAAGTTCCCTCTCTTTCTATCATAAGCTCTTTGTGGAAATCTATGAAAGGTGTCGCAAACCTGGGTGTTACTGGGTGATCACTACTGATGAAGGACTACCTTGACTTTCATGACTTACCCCAGAACATGGTTTTATTTCAATAAAAAAACCTAAGGTACACCATTTACTTCCAACACTTCACAAACACATAACACGTTTTTCCAAGTTCGATTATTTTATTATATTCCGTTCATTTTTTTCTTCGAAATCGGAACGATAATTTGGCGATACTTTTCGTCGTGGTTACCGAAAATAATGTTTGTTTGGTTTTTTACTTAGCTTTCTATTTTCGTCCTCGTTGAAATCGTTGTTAACAAATGAAGAAACCAGTCTTTAGATGAGTTGTAGAAAAATTCATAGGAGCTGGAACATTGACGTCGATGGCACCGTTAGATCTAAAGGCTGTCCATGACCCACCAGTGACTTCTGTAGCCCTCGTTAACGTACAGTTCCATCGTAGAATTAGTCACTCCGATCATAAGCCAGACGTCATCGAAGAATCCAGTGCCAGTCTCAAAGATGGCATCGTCACAGATATCCCAGACGGATAATACCACAAGATAAAAACACCTGCCGAACAAAACTAGTCTTAGATATTTGCATGAAAATTATTTCCATACAAACTTAAACTCCTTCAGGTCCGGCTCTGCTTGGAAAAACATGTTACGATTAATCAACACATCAGTCCCCTGAAAACCAACTGCATTCAGATGAACCAACTATCTTTCTCTGGAAAAGAAATGCATTCAAACGAACAAACTATTTTTCTCCTCTGGAAAACAAATGCATTCAATGAATAAACTATCTCACTACTCTGGAAAACAAATGCATTCAATGAACAAACTATTTTTCTCCTCTGGAAAATACATATATTCAATGAACAAATCATCACACGTATCAATCTTCATGGGAAATTATCTTGAATGAAGAAAATCTAAATATTTACCCTACGGTGCCAGAATTTCAGCTAAAGCTGATCAAACGTCGAGGAACAACTATCTTCCTGGCCCAACCACATCTGACATCATTCAGCCTCCAGCTAAACTGTCGTTGGCACCCCACAGAATAAGTTGCCTCGGAGCTTGGGTAGAATCCTCCCTGTCCAGTCTAGATCTCTTTCCCAACTGATTGACAGTTTTCCTAACCGATTTCGCCTCTGTTTCATTTTACTAAGGTTACCATACTTTTATCATTAAAACAACCAATGAAAATTTCCCAACGCAAACAAATGACCTATCACCTCAAATATTATATTTTGTAAAATTAATAGCTCACAACCTCTTTGCTTTTCCTCAAATTTTATTATTGGCATTAATCACAAACTTTCACACAAAAGAATCATCTATAAAAATCGTCCATTTTATTCTTTTCCAGGAATACACAAAATGGCGATTGACACGCAGCAAAATTGACGTCATATTTCTAAATCTAGCACAGGCACTCTATAAAACAATTTGCACTTGGAAAATAAAAATTCTCGCGAGCGTTTCGTTTCGCGACATTACGCCCCTCCTCTTGAGCTGAAACATCCATGTTTAAGCTATTCTTTTACAAGTGCAGTCGACTCAAATAGTCTGCGCCAACGTTGTCTTTCCCTTTGATAACTTTGACTGTGAAAGAATACTGTTGCAGCTGGAGAGCCCACCTCATCAGTCGACCATTCTCAGTCTTGGTTTTCTGCAAATATGTGAGTGGTTGGTGGTCTGTTTCCAAAGTGAAATGTGTTGAATACAGGTACTGTTCAAACTTCTTGACAGCCCATACCACTCCCAAACATTCCTTTTCGATGGTCGAGTAGTTTTTCTCTGCACGGTTAAGCTTCTTGCTTGCATAGGCTACTGGCTGTAACCCTTGCCCTTGATCTTGCAGTAAAACTGCTCCCACTGCAACATCTGATGCGTCACTCCTCAGAGTAAATGGTTTGCTGACGTCAGGTAGCACTAACACTGGTTTGCTTACCAAGCAGTCTTTGAGTTTAACGAATGCTGCTTCACATTTTTCATCCCAGACCACTTTTTCTGGTAGACCTTTCTTTGTCAAATCAGTCAACGGAGCGCTGATTTCCGCATAGTTGCTGATGTATTTCCTGTAGAACCCTACTAGTCCTAGGAATGCTCTGACTTCCTTCTTTGTGATAGGTCTGCTGGCTGACCTGATTTTCTCTGTTTTGTCATCATCAGGCATGACAGTGCCTCCACCCACATGATGACCCAAATAGTCTAACTCCCCGAAACCAAAGTAGCACTTAGAGGGTTTCGCTGTAAGACCTGCCTCCTCCAACCTTTTCAACACAGCATCAATGGCCTCTACATGCTGTT
Source organism: Oncomelania hupensis (assembly GCA_036898135.1). Taxonomy (NCBI): domain Eukaryota; kingdom Metazoa; phylum Mollusca; class Gastropoda; order Littorinimorpha; family Pomatiopsidae; genus Oncomelania; species Oncomelania hupensis. The sequence continues at coordinate 27,306,096 of CM072520.1, forward strand.
CCCACGTTTCAGTGGCAATGATGATGTCATCAATGAAATGTTCAATATCATCACGCTTCAGAGGTTCAAGTAGCTTGCGCATCATTCGAGTGAAAATAGAACTCGCAGTCTTGATTCCGAATGGAAGATAAGCGAAACAGTACTGTCCCATGGGTGTACTAAACGCCGTTTTCGGTTTATCCTCTTCTTTGACTGGTATCTGCCAATACCCTTTCGTCAAGTCTATCTTTGACAAATAGCGTGCTTTCTGCAATTTTGCAAAGATTTGTGGCACATCAGGAATAGGTTCCGAATCGAACTCTACCTGCTTGTTGAGGCTTCTATAGTCAATACAGAACCGTATTTCACCATCCTTTTTCTTCGCCAACACAATCGGACTATTGTAAGGCGACACTGTTGGTTCTATGACCCCCAACTCCAACATGTCAATGACCTCTTTCTTCACTGTTTCTACCTGCGCAAATGGTAGCGGGTATTGCCTCACATGCACTGGCTCTTGTGATGTAAGTTTGAATTCACATTCTTCGATTTTGCATTTCCCTGGTATATCTTTAAGCACATTTTCTCTCCTGTCGCAAATAGACAAAATTTCAGCCTGTTTGTGCTCGTCCAACTCAGGGTTGATCTTCACGTCTCTAGGACCTTCTTTTGCACGCAATGTAAGCATGGGAAAACGATCTATGCCTAGTGCTCCCATCTCTTCATCGCACACATCGTCAACCACAACGCACACTTCCTCCTCATCTGTCTCCATGACCACCGCGTTTGGCTGTGCTTCATCTGTCCCTGTTTGCTTTCCGTCACGTTCGACGTACAATTTCAGCAAATTCGCATGTAGCAGTTTTTCATGTCCCCTTATCTTGATCCTGTAGTTGCAGCTGCCCACTTTCTCCACAACTGGATAAGGACCTTTCCACGTTAGCTGCAGCTTGTTATGTTTTGCGGGCAACAATAGCAAAACTTTGTCCCCGACCTCAAATTTTCTGTCTTTGGCCTTTTTGTCGTACACCCTCGTGTACCTGAGCGCTGCCTTGCTGAGGTTGTTCTTGGCAATCTCACAAGTTTTCTCGATTTTGTTCGTGAGATCCGTGATATGGCTAATCGTGGATCGCACTTCCTCTCCTGCATCTTCGTTTGTCCACACCTGACGTAGAACCTGCATAGGCCCTCGTACTTCACGCCCATACAACAGTTCAAAAGGCGAAAATTGCAAGCTTTCTTGCGGTACCTCCCTGTAAGCAAACAATAATGCTGGCAAAAACTTGTCCCAGTCTTTGGGTTGTTCTTGACAAAGTCTCTTCATCATGCCCTTGCGTGTAGCATTGAACTTCTCTGTCAAACCATTTGTTTGCGGGTGAAAGGGTGTAGTATGGATCCCCTTTATGTTGAGAAGCTTGTTCACTCTCTCCATGATTTCGCTTGTGAATTGGGTACCCCTATCTGTGATCACTTCCTTAGGAATTCCCATCCTGGTCCAATAGATCCACAACGCCTCGCTCACTGTCTCTGCCCTAATATCTTTCAGAGGTGTCGCTTCTACATACCGCGTGGCATAATCAACCATGGTCAATATGTAACGATGACCCCTGCTGGACGCTGGTAGTATCGGACCAATGATATCTACCCCAACTCGCTCGAAAGGTGTGCTGATAAGCGGCATGCTTTTCATCGGGACCTTCCTAGTGGCCCCCTTCCTCGTGCTCCTCTGACACACGTCACATGACGCACAATAACGTTTGACGTCACCACATATACCCGACCAATAGAAATCACGCCATATCCGGTCGCGAGTTCGGCGTACTCCTTGATGTCCCGCCATCGGCGTATCATGAGCCAATTTGATCACATCTGATCGGTACCGTTCTGGTACTACCACTTGTCTACATGGTTTCCCTTTACTCATGTAAACTCTGTACAAAATGTCTTTCTTCCACTCGTAGTGGGTTTCTTGCTTGAGCGCTAGCTCTGCCCTTTCCCGAATCTTTCCTAAAGTCGGGTCCGCCTTCTGTTCCCTAGATAGATCTTCAGGCCGTACTTGCCCTAAGTCAATCTGTTTAGGAATCCATGGCTTGGCTTGTGCGTGTTGCTTCTCCTGCAACCTGGTTTGTACCGGTGCTACAACTTGTTCCTCCGGTTGCTCTACCAACGGAAACAATGGAACTTTGACCTCAGTCCCGTCTGTCATCTTTCTGCTATTTCCTATCAGAACTTGATGTACCAGTGTCTTCAAAACCAAAACACGCGTTTCTCCAACGAAAAACGGAGTTTCCAAATGCACCACAGCAATGGGCACTTTCTTTCGCTTGGATGAATCTGCAAGTGTCACGTTTTGATACTCGCCCGTATACTTGCTTGGGGAAACTAAACTTGAATCCACCAAGATGCTACTGGCCCCTGTATCCCTAATACCTTGAGCCTTTACTCCATCCACTTTCAACTCACAGTTCGGTTCATAGCCGTTTTCACTACATCGATTACACGGTTTCTGTTCCTGGGTCACTTTGACCGCATTCACAACAGCTGACGCTAGGTTTGAGTTTGGTCTGTTTCTATTCACATTTGCCTTTTGGCACTCCCTCATCAAATGTGGGCCTCCACATCGAAAACATCCCTTGAAGTTTTGCTGAGACTTGTTTATTCCTGACGCACCCGCGTTACCAGGACCTGTCGCTTGACCACTCACCCCTCCATTACGTCGTTGTCCCATGTTCGAATTCTGCGTTTGCTGGTTAACCCTGGGACGGTTATCCATTCTAGCACTGGGTCCAATGGGCCGCCTCGTTGCAATCGGACCTCCAGCATTCTGCGCATCTTCATACGTTTGAGCATGGACCACCACTTCGTCCACACACGTAGGGTTTCTCTCCCTAATAAATCTTGCCTCCTCTTGAGACACTATCTCCAACATTTTGTCCATGAGAATTAAATCTTTCAGCTCACCTGATTTTCCTTCTTTCTCAGACAAATCCACCCATCTGTCTAAATACATCCCCATCCTGTTCCTACACTCTCTGATGCCTTCATGACTGCCCCGCTTGAATTCCTTGAACCGTTTCCGATAAGTTTCAGCGGTCAGCTGGAAACGTCTCATGATCGCAGCCTTGACCATGTCGTAATCCATAATTTCCTCATCAGACATCTCAGTGTAGACTTGCCGCGCTTGGCCTCGTAATTGACCAGACAATCTTATCGCCCACTCATCCTTGTGCCAACCTGACAAGGTAGCGATACGCTCAAACTGTTTCAGGTAGACCTCTACATCGTCCTTATCATCCAAATAAGGTACATTCACATTCACACAGCTCCTCGCTGCCCTCGGCTCGGGATAAAAATTTTGATTTTGGTCCCCATCATCTGCAGTCCACTCTTGCGCCTTTCTCAACTCAAACTCGTTCTGCATGGCCATTTGTTCCAATTTTGCCTTGGCCTCTCTTTCTTCCCTCATAATGCGCTCTTCTCGTTCTTCACGTCGGAGCTGGTCCTCCCGTTGCTCCTGCCGTATCTTCTCCGCTTTCTCTTCCTCCTCCTTCCGGATCCTCTCTGCTTTCTCTTCCTCTACCTTTTCCTTCCGGATCCTCTCCGCTTTCTCTTCCTCTTCTTTTCTTCTCTTTTCCACATACTCTGCCAGATCCTTATCTGTCAGACCCAGGATGATCCCATCCTGCTTGTAGGCTAGCAGCGGAGACTCAATCTCCATCTGAACTGGTTGCTGCCTCGGCATCCTCCTAGCCAAACTTCCCCTAAACTAATCCTGCTTTACTACACGTAACCCTGGTAGATAAAACCACAGACTATTTAGGCCTCTAACGTACTCGCCTTTCCAAAGGTTAAAGTACTACAACGGATACGCCTGCGCTCTAGCCCCAAACGGCTATTCTATCACAGCTATCCTTACGTGAACGGTTATACACTAATAACACGATCACCGACGATAATCCACCACCTTTCAGATTATCATCCACACTTAGTCTCCTGGTTAAGTAAAACGTCTAACTAGACCCACATTTACTAACCAGCACTACCAATTACCACAATTGGTTAAACTGTCAATCGGACACTACCGAATCTGACTTTCAGACCCTCAACTAGAAAAAAAAATTCTTGGTTAGAGGTTTGACCAGACTAAGCAACACAGAGCTAATTTAGGTTGACCGCCTCACCGATCAATACATAACCTCTAGCCTGTCTTCGAACAACACTGAAACTTCACAATGTTTTCGGAACATCCAACTTACTTAAAGTTTAAGCTGGAAAACTTACTTTCAAACTATGACCGATACTTTACCCTACATACTCCATCAGGATAATAAACGTCATAGGTTGCAGAAACTGTTCAGCCTAAGTATACCTTCGACCAAAACACTAGTACCTACGTACAATAGCTATTGCAAACTCTGCAATCAAAGGTTCGAAATTTTGGAAAAGTAAAACTTATATCCAAAATATCTTTAATCCTACTACGGATAATACCGGTCTTCACTGCTCAACCGCCAGAATAAATAATTTCAAACGAGATGATTTCCCTGAAGATACTTGCACAGCTGGGCTCTCATACAATATGTACCCACTGATGCACTAACATGTTAGCAGATATAATGCACATTTTATGTAAGCAATGACTAGCAACAACATAAAACAATATCTTACCTATACTGCTCTCTAATCATGCTCATGCAGACGTGCAACAATTACATCAAGGTAACCACAACTTGAAGCAAGAACTTATTATTATGGAAAAAAAAAATTATGAAAACTCGCTGAAGTGTTGAGTTTGTAAAGTATTGGATTAATGGTGCACCTCTGACATTAAAAAAATGAATGGCTCGTTACCCCCTAGAATTTTCCAGAAATTCTAATCCCGGACGATGAACCCAGAATGTCGCAAACCTGGGTGTTACTGGGTGATCACTACTGATGAAGGACTACCTTGACTTTCATGACTTACCCCAGAACATGGTTTTATTTCAATAAAAAAACCTAAGGTACACCATTTACTTCCAACACTTCACAAACACATAACACGTTTTTCCAAGTTCGATTATTTTATTATATTCCGTTCATTTTTTTCTTCGAAATCGGAACGATAATTTGGCGATACTTTTCGTCGTGGTTACCGAAAATAATGTTTGTTTGGTTTTTTACTTAGCTTTCTATTTTCGTCCTCGTTGAAATCGTTGTTAACAAATGAAGAAACCAGTCTTTAGATGAGTTGTAGAAAAATTCATAGGAGCTGGAACATTGACGTCGATGGCACCGTTAGATCTAAAGGCTGTCCATGACCCACCAGTGACTTCTGTAGCCCTCGTTAACGTACAGTTCCATCGTAGAATTAGTCACTCCGATCATAAGCCAGACGTCATCGAAGAATCCAGTGCCAGTCTCAAAGATGGCATCGTCACAGATATCCCAGACGGATAATACCACAAGATAAAAACACCTGCCGAACAAAACTAGTCTTAGATATTTGCATGAAAATTATTTCCATACAAACTTAAACTCCTTCAGGTCCGGCTCTGCTTGGAAAAACATGTTACGATTAATCAACACATCAGTCCCCTGAAAACCAACTGCATTCAGATGAACCAACTATCTTTCTCTGGAAAAGAAATGCATTCAAACGAACAAACTATTTTTCTCCTCTGGAAAACAAATGCATTCAATGAATAAACTATCTCACTACTCTGGAAAACAAATGCATTCAATGAACAAACTATTTTTCTCCTCTGGAAAATACATATATTCAATGAACAAATCATCACACGTATCAATCTTCATGGGAAATTATCTTGAATGAAGAAAATCTAAATATTTACCCTACGGTGCCAGAATTTCAGCTAAAGCTGATCAAACGTCGAGGAACAACTATCTTCCTGGCCCAACCACATCTGACATCATTCAGCCTCCAGCTAAACTGTCGTTGGCACCCCACAGAATAAGTTGCCTCGGAGCTTGGGTAGAATCCTCCCTGTCCAGTCTAGATCTCTTTCCCAACTGATTGACAGTTTTCCTAACCGATTTCGCCTCTGTTTCATTTTACTAAGGTTACCATACTTTTATCATTAAAACAACCAATGAAAATTTCCCAACGCAAACAAATGACCTATCACCTCAAATATTATATTTTGTAAAATTAATAGCTCACAACCTCTTTGCTTTTCCTCAAATTTTATTATTGGCATTAATCACAAACTTTCACACAAAAGAATCATCTATAAAAATCGTCCATTTTATTCTTTTCCAGGAATACACAAAATGGCGATTGACACGCAGCAAAATTGACGTCATATTTCTAAATCTAGCACAGGCACTCTATAAAACAATTTGCACTTGGAAAATAAAAATTCTCGCGAGCGTTTCGTTTCGCGACAAAAGGAAATGTTCTTTTCTTTGCATAAAGGTTTTACGTCGGAGTTAGAGCATCCAAACGCAGCACAGTACTTCACCATTTTCAAACTCGCGCACGCTGTGTTATTCCCGCAGCACCGTGACTGCGTCGCTTTGTGCATAGAGCCCATTAGTAATAAAGAGTAAAAGTACTACATAACACACAATGTACATACAACGATTTCACATCTATATCAACATTAAAACCATGACAAAACTTCAAAGCGCTATGGATACGTTGATGTCCCTTCAGCACAACAAGGCAAAGCAAGTTTATAATGGTCTCAAACAACAGTGACATTTTTATTGCAAGCACCAAAGCAATTATTTATTTAACTAATATCATTCTTTTTAACTGATACAGTAAATTTGTTATATGTATTTCAATGATATGTATTTTAATGAGAAACACGTATTAAAAAATTGTTGCGTGGCAGGCGGAAATTTCCATAAATCATCTAAAAACTTTGGTAAATCTATAAGAAAAAATAACCAGTAACACCATCTGAATATTTCGGGTTACACCAAACTTCAGCAAAAACAAACAAAACGTCACTGACCATATTGACACCATTGAGCACGCACAGCAGCACACTATTCTTTTCTTTTCTTTTCTTTTTAAAGTAGGAATAATAATAATAATAATTATAATAATAATTATAATAATTATAATAATTATAATAATTATAATAATAGCAAACTAATAATAATAATAATAATAATAATAATAATAATAATAATAATAATAATAATAATAATAATAATAATAATAAAAGATTTAACTAAACAAATATACTACTACTACTACTACTACTACTACTACTACTACTACTACTACTACTACTACAGCCTTTAACAGCCTTTCTGTACATGATAAGATCAGTCTGCACTCAATAGTAAATATATGTTCAAAAATAATTGGTGACAGGCAAAGAGACCTGAGTACTTTTTGTGATCAACAAACACTTAGGAGGGCTGTTTCGATTATTTCTATGCCACATCATGCGCTAGTTGAGGAATTTGTTTTGATGCAATCTGGGAGGAGGTTTAAGATGCCACAGTGCAAGACCAATCGGTATTTAAAATCATTCGTGCCTCATGCAATACAGTTGATGAACAAGAGTAAGAACAATTGATGCATAAAAACTAAAAGTTAAACAATTAGCCTAATAATAACTAATCTTAGCTGCTTTTTCCTTTAATGAATCTTCTACCTTGTTATTTTTATGCCTGTGTCTGTGGTGGGTGCAGCTGGTGATGTATGCCTGTGTGGGGTAAATGTCTATGAACTGGATGTATGTGTGTGCATGGGCAGTGTGTATGTGCGGATGGTGTCGGGGGGCTGCCGCTGTGTTTTGTGCAAGTTGTTATTGTTTGTAGACATCCTCTTGTATATCAAATATTGTTGTAATTTTTTTTTTTTTTTAAAATTAGAGAGCATTCATACCCTCATTGTAATTGCCAAATCTGGATAAATAAAGTTGTTTGAATTGAATTGAATTGAATTGAATTGAATTGAAACTACTACTAGCAAAGTTGTGGTCTTGATTTTGTGGTCCTGATTCGGCACTTTGCAGTCCGCTGGACCCTGTAAGCAATGAATAACTAATTAGCTATTAATTTAACTCTGATCTCGAGTTGTCTTGATTTTGTGGTCCTGATTCGGCTCTTTGCAGTCCGCTGGACCCTGTAAGCAATGAATAACTAACTAACTATTAATTTAACTCTGATCTCGATTTATTAAAAAAAATCGCTTAGCCTACTCGATCGTCCTTCTCCGGAAATTTAACGATTCAAATATTATAAAGTATAGGCCTAAATATTATTAATTAGAATAGATATAGTTTAAACATTTATTTACGTATAAAACAACCAATACAGGTCTAATAATTATATTCAGCTAGTGAGCTTCTTCGCTGCGCGAAGACTTACTTATAATATATCATGTAGATTAAGCCTATGCTATTATTAGACTACTGCTGAGAACTAACAAAATGCAAATCAAGGAACGCAACTATTAAATATGGTCGATATTAACAAAGTATACCGTTGCGAAATGCTAATCTGTGTAAATCGAACAGAATTAGAAGCAACAGCGATCATTTTTAATGTCAACTAGTCGTAGTCATGCAAGCATCATTTCGTAACACATCGGAGAGCTTCGTTCGACTTCGGTGATTGCCTTTTTGGGCGAATGACTGGAACTAGGTTGGAAAAAACAAGTTTGCGGTCGGGGCAGCACAGATGATCGTTTAACCCGCGTACTCCATCTTTCTCTGTCCTCAGCAACGCTCATGGCTTCGCTCAGTGTCAAGCCAATCCATTCTCGAATGTTGTCCTCCCACATCTTTTTCTGTCTCCCTCTTTTTTGCCTCCTTGCACCGTGCCTTGCAGGATGGTCTATGCAAGGTCTGATGCTCTGGTGACGTGGCCATACCCTCTGAGTTTCCGTTTCTTCACCACTGTGAGCATATCATCGTGTTGTCCAATGGCTTGTGTGATGGCCTATCGGACTTCGTCGTTGGTGATGTGCTGGGTATAGGAAATTCCCAGAAGTCTTCTGTAGCACCTCATCTCCATGCTTTATATTCTTTCGTTGTAGGTCTGCTTTGAGGGTCCATGTTTCGCAAGCGTATAGGAAGATGGAAGCGACAAGGAAGCCTTGGCGTGTACATGTACGTAGATTGATGGGCCTGTCTTTCCAAATGGGTTTCAACCTTGTCAGGTCAGCAATTTGGGCGATCCTGGAGAGGACTTCCTGTCGGGACCCAATGTCTGGTACAATTATGCATCATGCACACATAAACACTCCCCATCGTTCTCCTTTTAATCATCATCATCATCAGCAGCAGCAGCAGCAGCAGCAGCAGCATTATCATGGTCACAGAGGGTTTTCTCCGGGTACTCCGGTTTCCTCCCTCCGTTCAATAATGGCATTGGATGCAGTCAATCTAAAATTTCAAAAATAAAAATTCGAGTTCCTTTCCGTCTTCTAATAGCGATCTTCTTGTCTTTCCACCACATGTTGGAGTGATAGATGTGTGATACTTGTGTTTGTGTAAGTGGATCAATCCTTTGAGCCTGTATGTTGGTACAGATCGCCACGCTTTGAGCCCGATTGGTGATTTGGGAAAAAGCGCGTATATAGTTTCCATTATTATTATTATTATTATTATTATTATTATTATTATTATTATTATTATTATTATTATTATCATGGTCCACCTCGTCCTCTTCCTCCTTGTCCTTCTCCTCATCATCATCCTCATCACCATCCTTCTTCTCTTTCTACTTCTTCTACACTATTTCTTCGTCTTCGTTTTTTGGGTCACCAACACCCGACAGTCAACTCCGTATGCACACAGAGCTGGAGAATAGCGACTTCTCTCACCCAATCTCTACATCTCCCCAGCTATTCTCTAATGACGTCATTCCCGTGGTCAGTGTCGCTCACGTGGATTAACTTCCCTTGATGTCATTGATTCGGAAGCTATTCCTCCGGCAGGTGGCGTGTTGAGTTTCTCTGACTTTTAATATTTGGTTTGGGTTTGGCTTTTGTTGTTGTTGTTGTTGTTGTTTTGAAAGAGCCTAAGATTGCTCTCCGCCTTTTGTAGAGCAGTTATCGTAGCAGTGTTCTGATGCACAAGATGAAAATAGAGGAAACAGATTGACGCACGCACACACACAGATTGACGCTCGCATGAACGCGCGCGCTCGCTCGCACACACACACACACACACACACCCACACCCACACACACACACACACACCCACACACACACAATATCTCTCACTCTCTCTCACTCACAAACAAGGTCTAAACCAAGCCGATCGAGACGCCCACTTGCAACCTTTGGATGCAGTGTCTAACGCCCAAGACAGTTGAGCACAATCCTGGGCAGCCGAGGATTTATTTATTTGCTTTTATATAGCGCTTTTCAAGCTCGAGAGCTGCTCAAGACACTAGGCCTACACAGGATCTAAGTATCGTCTAATGCCCTCGACAACTGGGCGCAATCCTGGGTGACCGGTGATTGGGGAGAAGGAACCTAGTGCTTGCTATGTATAACTGACCCTCACCCGTCTAGGACTTGAGCGTCAGGATCTTTTTAAGTCCGTTCGATGGAATGCGAGATATTTATATTTGTGTGAATGTTTTTTTCTCTAGCATTCCTGAAACTACATATTATGTGAAGTTAGATGGGGATGGGGATGGGGTAGGGACGGGGTGGGTGTCTACGCTTCCAATAACCTGGAGATAATGGCGACTTACAAACGTACACGCCGTACAGAGTCTCTGCTACTGCCGAGATAATATAGGCCCGCATATTGACGCTCTACATATGGTGTGCGACATCGACACACGTGATCATTACCCTTGCGATGAACTGTCCCTACTGTCAGAAAGAGTAAACTTTGGTTTTGTGAGCCATTAGACGTTAGCTCTTCAAGCTTAGGCAGGATGAAAGTGTATAGCCTGGCATTTTAGCTACCCAGATATGCAGGCAACTTCTCGTGTTTATGTCCTCAAAGGCCTATGTTCGCTCAGAGCTTTTGTTCCCAGGTTTATATTCCCTCCACCCACCCCCCACTCCCCCACCCTCCATCTAAGGTTTTTATTAATCCAGATATACATTATTCCCCCAGGTTTTCGCTGTAGGTTTGGTGATTTCTTGATTTGACTTGACTATTCTACCTGTACTAAAATTCCCCGATTCTGTCTTTTTTTTTCAGGGGTGTTTTCAAGGGTAGTACTCAGAAAGCAGTTACCGATTGGATAGATCCGCGAAGCGATAGGTAATTTCGTATCGTACTGTACGGTTTGGCGGATTTATCTACTGGGTAAATGCTTTCTTATATTCCCCTAGGTCTATGTTGATACACATGTTTGGACGACCTGAATGAATATAATTATTCCTGGTTTGACCATAAGACATAAGAAATTGTATTCATCCACACACATACAAACGCGCGCGCGCACGCACGCACACTCCCAAGCTCGCGCACGCATGCACCAACACACGCGCACACACACACACACACACACACGTACATGCACAATCTACGGAGGAAGTGAGGAAATAAGAATAAAAGAAGAAGGAGTGAGCCACAAATAATCTTTGGAAACTTTATTTCCGGCCAGGCAAATCAAAAGAATAACATTGAAAGAAATAACTATCGACGTCGATGATGATGATGATTATTGATGATGATGATGATCCAGATGATCCAGATGATCCGACGTTGACATAGATGTGATGATGATGACGATGATGATGATGATGATGATGATGATGATGATGATGATGATGATGATGATGATAACAACATAGTGGACCATAGACTTGAGAGAACATAGACTTGACTTCTTTCAGTTCATGCAGACAATTTTAAATCCATTCGTAATTGATGGACTAGATGGATGTATGTGTCGTTTTCAGAGAGAGAGAGAGAGAGAGAGAGAGAGAGAGAGAGAGAGAGAGAGAGAGAGAGAGAGAGAGAGACAGAAAGAGAGAGAGAGAGAGAGAGAGAGAGAGAGAGAAAGGAGAAAAAAAGAAGAGAGAGAGAGAGTGACATTCAGGCAGTCAGACAGACAGACAGACAGCAGACAATCTCACACCTTTTTCCACAGAAAACGAGATCATACAACTTGGTATGAAAAACATTAACGACATTTTAATCCGCCGTATACTTCATCTGACAAGACATTCATCATACGGTGAAGGTTTTTGAAAGTTTCATTCACATAGCTTTATGCACATTTTAAAACTGGTATAGACTAGTACAGACTAAAACAACCAAAAAAAATGTTGTAGATAGATGTATTTCGGAAGAATTTTTCAGGTGTTTAAACCGACTGATGTATAAAATTCAATATTACAGTTGCGTCTGTCAGCGGTAAAATCTGATGTCTTGTATAGCGCACGTTTTCCCCAAGTTTAGACTTGCTCAAAGACCTACTTTCCTATTGGTAGACTTTCTTCCTCCCACCTCTTCTTTCTCCTCGTCCTTCTTCTTCTTCTTCTCCGTCGTCGCCGTCGTCGTCTTCGTCTTGTTTTTGTTCTTTTTCTTGCTGTAGTCTACCGCCTTCATCCCAGCGAAGATTCTGTAAACTTTAGAGGTTTCGCGTTTCTTGATTAAAAAAAATAACTATATTTACGAAAGTTGTGTTGTTGTTTTTTTTTGTGTTGCAAGCTAATTTGTTACAGTGGGGCAACATTCACTGTGAATGTAAATAGGATCTGTCGTGGTCACAGTGGGTCCCTTTAACAAGGCTAGAAGGCTTGCTCAAGTCGCTGCAGTCGTGACTGTCAACGTCCTCTTTGGTTTCCTATAATTGACTACCACTTTGTCATGTCCAAAAAAAAAGAGTATTACTTCTCAGTTTAATTTTCTATTATCATTATCATCGACCTCAGTTAATTTTCCATTATCATCGTTATCATCGTTATCGTCCTCAATTTAATTTTCCATTATCATCATCATCGTCCTCATTTAATTTTCCATTATCATCATAATCATCATCGACCTCTTCCTCCTCCTCCTCCTCCTCCTCCTCCTCATCATCATTACTGCCACAGGTAATCTCAGAAAGGTTGTGCAATGAATAAGTAGAAGAATACATGAGCTATCATCATCATCATCATCATCATCCTCATCATCATCATTATCATCATCATCATCATCATCATCATCAAAAACAACCACAACAAGAGGGTATCTAGAAATCTTGAATAAGGCCAAGGGCTCTAACTTTGCGATCTTTCAATGAATCGCTACACTCCAATAAACCCAGATTTTATATCTCACAAGATGACCAAGAGAAGTCATATATCACTTAACATCAGACAAGCGTCGCCAACGGTCATCTTGGGGTCGTATCAAAGTCTATTAAGCCCTTTGATCTGTATTACACCGTCCAATCTTGACCCGATATTATAGAACTCTTTCCGACTCTCTCTGCCTTCTAGCTACGCTACACCACAAACCAAACCACGGTTGAATGGACTGTATAGTATATTAGTAATACAGGGATGGATCGCATTTTGAGCATGTTTACAAGGACTTGAGCGGTTTTAAAATTGGTGACTTTGTTTACCTATCTCTCCCCCCCCCCATCCCTACCCCTCCCTTCGCAGAAAGCCTACGGAGAACATTTTAATTTATTTAGTTATTTTTATCAAGGATCTTCTTTAACACCACAAAAGGTTTCTAAATCGTTCTATTTGTCATTTGTTTAGAAAGGGACTGCAGGCGAGGTTTGAAAAAAGGTTGGTTTGGGTGAAACGCAGGTAGTGTAGTTGCCTCGATTAACGAGATGTGACTGGGTTTATCGATAGCATCTTGCATAATTACACTCTTTTAGTGGATTATGTTGTATCCCTTGTATAACAATTCTGTATATGTTTGTAAAGTAATAAACGTTCAGATGTGGTGCTCATGTAGATAAAGGTACTTGTTGTTGATTTCTGACACTTTATTGTCCTTTTATCGGGAAATTCTGGGCCGCCTCCCCTGGGGAAGGCGCAGTCGCAGCCTGTGGCGCGCCCAAACCCAACCTACCTAATATTAGTTGTGCTTTTAAAATTTTGCTGGGGGAGCAAACTGGAGTACCCGGAGAAAACCCCCGAGACGTTGCCCGAGCCGAAAGTAAATAGTATTCGGAGAAACATAACGCCCAGATGCTGGATCGATCTCACACCTGTCAGGCGCCGTTGGTGTCTGGTTTGTAAACAAGGCAAGTTAGTCTCGCTTTGACCACTCGGCCACAACGCTCGCATTCTTACATATTAACCGTTACATATTTTTATGCATTCATAAAATGATAGTTGTTTTATTGAAATATTTATGTGTCCATTTTTCTCAATGTTATCGCTAAATCCTAGTCAACTTTAATTTGGATAGTACGTGTATTAATATCGTTTCTTTATCCACTGTTATTATACGTGCATGCTTATGATCTTTTACACACCTAAATGTGTTGTGTATGTGGGTGTGTATGTATGTGTGTGTGTATATAGATAGATAGATAGATAGATAGATAGATAGATAGATAGATAGATAGATAGATAGATAGATAGATAGATTAGATAGATAGATAGATAGATAGATAGATAGATAGATAGATAGATAGATAGATAGATAGATAGATAGATAGATAGATAGATAGATAGATAGATAGATAGATAGATAGATAGATAGATAGATAGATAGATAGATAGATAGATAGATAGATAGATAGATAGATAGATAGATAGATAGATAGATAGATAGATAGATAGATAGATAGATAGATAGATAGATAGATAGATAGATAGATAGATAGATAGATAGATAGATAGATAGATAGATAGATAGATAGATAGATAGATAGATAGATAGATAGATAGATAGATAGATAGATAGATAGATAGATAGATAGATAGATAGATAGATAGATAGATAGATAGATAGATAGATAGATAGATAGATAGATAGATAGATAGATAGATAGATTTCCAGCTTGAAAGCTGAGTTCGCCAATTGGCTGCATCAAGTGCACTGCCGCACGTCACTTACGCTAAACGTTTATGCGCTTATTCTGAGCCTCTCATTTTCCTCCTCTCATCATCGCCATCATTCTCGTAATTTTCATCCTCATCAACAGTCATCATCACCATTCATAGCGGCCATCAGCATCGCCATCATTCTCGTGACTTTCATCCTCATCAACAGTCATCATCACCATTCATAGCGGTCATCAGCATCGTCTTGCCCCTGTGCTACAGAACAACAGGGGATCAATGGCCGTGCCCGATCAAGGGTCATAATCAAGTGTCCACCCTAAGGGCCAGCGCGTGCGGTCACAGCTGATTAGACATTGCCTACAGCTGTTAGATGTACGTCACACACACACACATCCACACACACACACACACACACACACACACCCCACACACACACACTTTCAATTTATTCAGAATTTTCCACAGAGTATCATTATACGAAGCATCGTCTTCCGATTGTAATGAGATACAACGTCGAAACCAACAGGCGCATGAAGAAAATAAGCTCACCACCACGCACCTAAACCACACACACAACATTCACACTGGTAACATGGACACGCAGTAGACAATTTTCTTTTTTTTATCTTGGAAATCAAATATGGACAAATGGATGATTAAATGAACAGTATGGGCAGTTCTGTGGAAATTTATTCTATTAAAACAGAATTAAATCTCTCTCTCTCTCTCTCTCTCTCTCTCTCTCTCTCTCTCTCTCTCTCTCTCTCTCTCTCTCTCTCTCTCTCTCTCTCCCACACATACAAACATCCACATACATGCACTAATAGTGACTGATATGTGTATGACTAGACAATCATGGCATACATATTAGGTAGAATAATAATGCACACCACACACGCCCGCACACACATCCACACACACACAAACATCCACAACACACAAACATCCACACACACAAAAGTCTATTCATGGCAAATTAGGGTTTTAGACGAAATGTGTTATCGGAAAACGTTTTTTTTAATTTACGGAAAGAGCTCAAAATTCATCTAAAAATGTAAGAATTAGGCTCTTTTCAAGAAGTTTACCTATTTCGTCTTCTAACCCTAACCCTTACCCTTTTACTTCAAATGTGTCCAGAAAACAGCCCGTTAGAGCACTCCCAAGTACTTAAAACAGTTCTATGCACTACAAGAGCACTCCCATGTACTAAAATAGCACTCCCAAATACTTAGAAAAGAAAGAAAAAGGGGAGGTGGGGGTGGTGGGCTGAAAAAAATGGGGCGCGAGCTAAAAGCCCCATTTTGTGCATAAAAAGGCAAGTTAGCACCCCATATGCCCATGAATACACGCCCACATACACACACACACACGCACACGCACACCCACCCACCAACCTACACACACATTTACATAATTGCACACAACCACCCGAACACACTCTTTATCTGTCCCTGTCAATCTCTGCCTATTTCTCTGCCTCTGTTTCTGTCTGTCTGTCTCTCATGTGTATCTAATGGTGACATGGTTTATTTGTTATTGTTTCATAATGTTAATGCTACAACATTACTTTGTTGTATTTTGGTTAGATTGTATTGGACAGACTGATTTGAGTGATTTGATTGAAGAAATAGAACATACTTTTCATACATCAGATTTAAAGAAGATTTTTCAAGAGGTTGCGTGTGAGAGTTTGTTTGAATATTTAAGGGTAAGGCTTTTTTTTTTAAGATTTGAACTTTTACAATAGCGTTTCTCTGGTCCTCATTTGGCTCGGAAGAGTCCGCTGGACCTAAAGCAATAACCATGTAATGTAATGTAGTGTTACAAGCCCTCAAGGACAAGATTTTGAAAAAAAAACGCACCCAGCGGTTACTCTTTTATCCTTGCAAATTAAAATGTATTATCTTATCTCCAGCAATCAAACACACACGAAGCCGGTCATCCACATCTGTGTCTAGAGTAAAGATGATAGATTAATAAGTAGTTTTATGTTCATTAGTGTCAACCACCCCCGTTGGGGTCCCGGGGGTTTTAGTATAAATAGTATCCCCACTTTCTGGAAATTTAGTGCTTTAAATTCTCTATGTCGCTGTCTTTCTCATTTGCTCTTTCTCATTCCTGCTCTGTTCTATCAATCTGCTATACTATCGTCTTCTTCGCTAGACCAGTCTCCTACCTTTTTTCTTGAAAACTCTTACGGGACAAGACTCCTTGTTTGTGTATGAGGTCTGTTGGATCAGCTTGGGATTATTGGACGCTTTCTGCCAGGTGGTCACTAGAGCTTCCTATGATGTTATTATTTAGCAATGTAGGCATTTTATATGTATGTGTTTAGTTGATAATTTATAATGATGTTTGTATTCTATTTTGTTTTTGTAAACGGGGGTTCGATAAGTTGGGGTGAAGCCTCAGCCGTCCCCTGCGTGGGATGTCTTTATTGTAAAGTGACTGGCTGGTGGAGGGCATTCAGTTTTCCCACCAGGGTTGTTTCGGCAGATCTTTTATGCGGATTGGGGGTTGTCCGGTCCTG
Source organism: Oncomelania hupensis (assembly GCA_036898135.1). NCBI lineage: Eukaryota > Metazoa > Mollusca > Gastropoda > Littorinimorpha > Pomatiopsidae > Oncomelania > Oncomelania hupensis. The sequence goes on from CM072520.1 coordinate 27,323,517, forward strand.
ATTTGGCTCGGAAGAGTCGGCTGGACCTAAAGCAACAAGTATGTAATGTAATGACAGAAATGAAATGAAGATATACGTAGGAGACATACTATAACGTGGCTGCTGCTTGACCTTTTACTAAACTGGGGCCAGTTTCATGAACGGGTATTCGCAATGAATAACTTGGGGAGGAGGGGTGGGGGGTGTAAGTCTCGTATTAGTTTACTCCTTCAGATGAGAGTATAAACCGAGGTATAGTATGTGCACGCACACATTCCGCAGCACGGTTTTTGACTATACTGATGCTGGTGTTCTATAGGGACGAGTGCCGGCTACACAAATACACCCAACAAGCACTAGGTCTCTTCTCCCCTATTCCCGGTCGCACGGAATGTGCTCAGTTGTCTGGGCGTCAGATGATGTGCCCAAAGGCTGCAGGTGGGCGCCTCGGGCAGCCTGAGTTAGATCCTTGTGTATCAGCCAGTGCCTTGAGCAGCTCTTCAGCTGGAAAAGCGCTATTTAAAAATGATATCATTAAGTTTCTTTCTGTCTGTCTGTCTTTCTCTGTCTGTCTCCCTCACTCTCTCTCTCTGCCTCCCACCAGCGCCTCCCTCCCCCTCCCCCTCCCCCCTCCCCCCCACCGAAGAGACCGGTACAGTACAGGTTCAAACATAGTCGGTCCTTTTCCCTCCATCCTCGTATTATGATGATGATGATGATGATGATGATGATGATGATGATCATGATGGTGGTGGTGGTGGTGGTGGTGGTGGTGGTGGTTGTTGTTGGAGGTGGTGGTAATAATGGTGGTGTGATTATTGATGTTGTTGTTGTTGTTGTTGTTGTTATAATACCGGTGGATAAAATCTTACTCAGTCTAAATTATTTGGTCCCTTGCGTGTGCCATCAGGCAGCAGGAGCCCCAAAGGCAAACAAATCAGTCTGCTGAAACAGTACAACGTAATCAACACTTAGAAACTGCCACCCAAGATAGAACACCATATACCAAATCTGGATACATATGACTGTAGTAAGATAGAATCTCTCTATTCCCATTTGTTATAATGGTGCGTCTCCTTAGCTGTGTAACAGGCAACTTTACTATGGTTATTGCCAAATGGGCAGACAAAATAGTACAAGACTGCCTCAAACCAGAAGCTTCCCAATATAATTGGATACACTATGATTATATCCCAAATCTGGATACAGCTGACCATCTTTGAGATAGAATCTCCCCAACCACTTCCCACCCCCCAAAAAAAAAACATCAACAACAACAACAACAAAAAACAACAAACAAACAAACGGAGCACGCAACAAAAATTCCTATGTATTATAATAATAATAATAATAATAATAATAATAATAATAATAATAATAATAATAATAATAATAATAATAATAATAATAATAATGTTACGTTGAAACGCGAACGAAAGTATGTCGGAAGCGCGCACGATAGATCTAATCGTTTCGTTTTGCAAAGTATTCAATAATGGAGTTTATTTACCTTTGATTTGAGTTTGCATTGTTGTTAGGAGAGGCTTTGTATAACGTTGATAATTTTTGTTGGTCGATATTGATGTAGAATTTTCTGGATCTGCGTGTTTACTCTCGATAGAAATTTCCCGATACATGTCGAAGCAAGAAGACGTTCCGGAAGGAGAAGAAAATATGTATGACGTAAGACAGTGATGACGATCTTTAATTCTGATTGGTTAGTTGTAATGCGTCATTTCTAGAACAAACTGTCGTCATCTCGAAGGATAGAAATAATTATATATTCGATGCTTTGTGTGTTGTGAAAAGAGTTGCTGTGAAAGTTGTTGAGTTGAGTTGAGAATTGTATGCAGTTGTTGGTGTGTGCTGAATAAAAGTGGAAAACTTCATACGTCGACTTTGTGACTTGTATGCTGTTTGGACGGGTTGCGTGGATAAACGAATCTGAGTTACACCTTATCAGGAATTCAGCATTGGGGCCGAATCGGATACTGATAAAGGAAAACACCATCATCAAACTGAGTGTAACATTTTGGGGGTCAAGCCGCGATTCACGCCATAGCCAAGGGTTCAACTGCTACAACAAGCGAGTCAACGTTACGAGAGGCAGTCATCGAGGGTAGCCGCCAACGAGTTGCGTCGAGAGGGGCCAACATACTGGGACTACATCACCGATAGGTTCGGGTTGACTGCAAGGGCGTGTAGTCGCTGAAGAGTTGCTTCGTGAGCGAACAACAGATCGGGACTACGTGGCTGCCGTAAGACTACGTCGAGGGACAGTCTCGGAGCTACATCGCCAGTATTACAGAGAGCGGCGAGCGGACGTCGCGTCTACTTCAGCACAGGAGCGTATACATCAACACCAGCGTGGTGCAGCGTCGCATACGACGAGGACCGCGGGGCCTGCGTCAGCGAAAGCGACTAGTGACAAGCATCAGCGCTACTGCAGAAAGAGTGCTGTTCTAGAACAGTCTAGAAAGGTACAGCACAGTCAAGAACTTTCCAGAAAAAGAACTTTTCCAGTCAAGAACTTTCCAGAAGCATCAAGATGGCTGACTTCTGGCAGAAAGGGATTCAACTGAATCTAAAAGGGAAACAGTTGACGGAGTACGTCAAATCCCAGGAGAGAATACAAGAACGAGAATTAGAAGAGCAGCGTCGCCGAGAAGAAATAGAATTAGAACAGAAGCGTCTAGAAATTGAACAGCAGCGGCAAGAAAAAGAAGAGCAACGACGCCGAGAAGAAAGAGAGCTCGAAGCGCAGCGTCACCAAGAAGAAAGAGAGGAAAGAGAGGCTGAGCGTCAGTACCAGCTAGAGTTGGCGCGTATCCAAAACAATCAGCATGCGCCACAAGTTATCAGTGACAACAAAGCTCCAAAATTGCCAGCGTTTGTCGACGGGAAGGACCAGATCGACAGTTATTTGGCGAGATTTGAAAGGTTTGCCAAAAGCTCTAACTGGCAACCTCAAGACTGGGCGATTCGACTAAGTGCACTTCTGACGGGGCAAGCACTCGACGTCTACACCAGATTGTCGGACGATGACGCTAAAGACTACGACGTCTTGAAAGAGGCCCTATTGCAGTGCTACAACTTTACAGAGAAGGGCTACCGTAAACGCTTCCGTGAATGCCGGCCTAAGTCAGACGAGACGCCAAAGCAGTTTGTGGAGCGCCTGTCGTCATATCTACACAAATGGGTGGAGTTATCAGGCGAAAGGAAGTCTTACGACAGTCTCCATGACCTGATCGTGAAAGAACAATTTCTCAATGCCTGTCACAAGGACCTAGCGACCCACTTAGAAGAACAAAAGCTGCAGACGCTTAAAGATGTGACTGAGGCTGCTGAAAGATATCTCATCGCTCATGGGAAGACCCTGGGGCCACCCAGCGCGACGAAACATTTTCAGAAGACTGGAAACCATGGGAACCAGATCCAAGGGAGCCAGACGAGCCAGAGACAGACGGACTCCACGCCTCCTCCCAGGGAAGGGCATTCAAGAGGCTGTTTCACCTGCAACGCTACAGACCACAGGGCGGCTAATTGTCCTCAAAACAAAAGTAGCGGACAGCGGAGCAGTACGGACAATTCAGCGGCGGGCAACCGGCAGAGGCGGTTCAAGTGTGCGGCGGGAGCGTCATTCTTCCGAGTGAGACCAAGCGCACAGCTACCCCTGCCGACGTGCAAGAGTGCATGACCGATGGCCAACTTCTCCTTGCCAACGGAAAATCCATCCCCGTCGTCGCCAGCGCAGCTGTGACCGTCCAGAACATGCCAGTTTCATAGGGACGCGTCGGAAATCATGAAGTGACTGTCTTAAGAGACTCTGGCTGCAGTGGGGTCATCGTCAGAGAAGATTTAATCGCCAAAGAACAGTTCACTGGCGATTCTAAATGGACACTCATGGCCGACAGCAAATGTGTGAGAGCGCCAGTTGCGAAGATTCATGTCAACACCCCTTTCTACATAGGCGAAGTCGAAGCGGTTTGCCTGAAGAAGCCGCTGTATGATTTGATGATCGGGAACATCGACGGCGCGAGACGACCCGACGACCCCGATTCGGAATGGAGTCCTGCCTCAACCCAACGTGTCGAAGTTGTGGAGGAGGATCCATTGCCGTTTCCCGATGGAGACCTTACAGAGCTGCTACGGGACAATGTGGTTACTCCGGCTCAGCCCTGCCGACCAGAGATCGTCGGTGCTGTTACTACCAGGGCCCAGGCCAAGAGAGACAAGATGTCTACGCCACTGAAGGTCGCCGACAACTCCAAAGCTGCCATCGTGGACAGAGATAAGCTGATCCAGCTCCAGGAAGCTGATAGCACTTTAAACAAGTACAGGAACCGCCAAGACCACGTGACCAAAGGCAGTGGTACGGTCTATTTTGAGGTGAAGGCCAAGATCCTGTACCGAATCTTCCAGCACCCGAGGGTCAACGGAGGGAAACCACTACGTCAAGTCTTGGTACCGTTACCCCTAAGGCGCCAGGTGATGGAAGTAGCGCATGACTCAATCATGGGAGGTCACCTGGGTATCAAGAAGACGTCGGATAGAATCCAGGCGGTGTTCTACTGGCCAGGACTTCATGCGGACGTCAGCCGTTTCTGCCGATCATGCGACATTTGCCAGAAGACCATACCTCGAGGAAGGGTCCCGAAAGTGCCTATGCAGAGGATGCCTCTGATCGACCGACCTTTCAAGAGGGTGGCCTTAGACTTAATCGGCGAAATAAGACCTCCGAGTGAAGAAGGTCATCGATGGGTACTGACTTTAGTGGACTACGCGACTCGGTACCCAGAAGCAGTGCCTCTGAAGAAGATTGACACTGAAACGGTAGCAGAGGCACTGGTGGACATGTTCAGTAGACTTGGAGTGCCCGAAGAAATTCTGACAGACCTCGGGACGCAGTTCGTCTCTGACTGCATGAAGGAGGTCAACAGACTGCTGAGCATCCGGCATTTAACTACGACACCCTACCATCCAATGTGCAACGGGCTTGTCGAAAAGTTCAATGCTACGCTGAGGTCCACCCTGAAAAAACTGTGCAGCGAGCAGCCCAGACAATGGCATCGCTACATAAACGCCCTACTTTTCGCCTACAGAGAAGTACCGCAGGAGTCCACCGGCTTTTCTCCGTTCGAGCTGCTGTACGGAAGAACCATCAGAGGGCCGATGCACATCCTAAAAGAACTGTGGACGAAAGAAGTAGAGACCCCAGAGGTGAAGAACAGCTACCAGTATGTGTTTGAGCTACGGGAGAAGCTGGAGCAGACTCTCGAGATAGCCAGAGAAAACCTGAAGAAATCCCAGGACTGTGGAAAGCACTACTTAGATCGTAGGGCTGTGAACAGGAAGTTCAAACCTGGCAACAAAGTGCTGGTGCTGCTACCTACCGATCATAATAAGTTGCTGATGCAGTGGAGAGGCCCGTACGAAGTGGAGACCGTGGTGGGGATCAACGACTATAAGGTGAAGGTCGGCCAGCATTCCAAAATATACCACGCCAACCTCCTTAAGCTGTACGTGGAGAGGCCGCCAGAGACTGTACATGCAGCAACAGCAGCTGTGACCGACGACAGCTTTGACAGCGAAGAACTGTTGGAACTGGGAGACTTCCACAGCAAAGAAGGCATCGATGATGTTAAGCTAGGACCGAGCTTGACGGAAGGTCAAACGTTGGAGCTCGAGGACCTTATGGGCGAGTTTCCCCCTAACTTCAATGATGTCCCAGGCTCTACGACTTTGGTCGAACATGAAGTCCACACCCAGACCTGGAAGGAGCATCTGCAGACCATGAGGGAGCTGTTCCACCGTCCCGCAGAAGCCAACCTGACCGTGAGACCCAGCGAATGCATTCTGGGAGCTGACAACGTCGACTGCGTCGGACATCCGATGGAAGAAGGAGACAACGGAGGACGCACTGATTCCGGGGAAGCCCACGTGATCATCGTCTTTGACCCTGGGCCGATGACGACCGCAACTGACGAGAACGTCGATTCCTTGCGAACGAAAGAACATTGACTGTGTGGACGAACTAAGAATATTGGTAATGACAGACTTGAAAATGAAAAACGTTGACTGGGTAAATGATCTGTGAACATTGACAGTATCCAGAAAGACTTGCAGATGAGAAACTTTGACTCTGTGTGAATGAACTGTGAACATTGACAATATCCAGATAGACTTGAAGATGGAAACCATTGACTCTGTGTAGATAAGCTGAGCGCAATTACAGTATTCAGAAAGTCTTAAATTAGTTTCAATTGAGGACTTTGTTTGTGCATTACGTTTCAACGTTGTTGAAAGAAATTGGGTAAATTTCTTCTTGAGTGGGGGGTTATGTTACGTTGAAACGCGAACGAAAGTATGTCAGAAGCGCGCACGATAGATCTAATCGTTTCGTTTTGCAAAGTATTCAATAATGGAGTTTATTTACCTTTGATTTGAGTTTGCATTGTTGTTAGGAGAGGCTTTGTATAACGTTGATAATTTTTGTTGGTCGATATTGATGTAGAATTTTCTGGATCTGCGTGTTTACTCTCGATAGAAATTTCCCGATACATGTCGAAGCAAGAAGACGTTCCAGAAGGAGAAGAAAATATGTATGACGTAAGACAGTAATGACGAAGTTAGAAGCGATTGGTTAAATTGCGTCAAACGAGATTGATCCAGGTTATTCGGGAGTATCAAGAGACTATTTAAGTGCCGCGCTGTTTCAAAAACAGGAGAGAGATAGTTGAAGTTGTTGTTAGTTGGAAAGTAAACTTGAGAGTGGAAAGGCGATTGAGCGATTGTATGCAGTTGTTGATGTGTGCTGAATAAAAGTGGAAAACTTCATACGTCGACCTTGTGACTTGTATGCTGCTTGAGCGGGTTGCGTGAATAAACGAATCTGAGTTACACCCTATCAGGAATTCAGCATTGGGGCTGACTCAGATACTGATAGAAAACACCAACATCAAACTGAGTGTAACAAATAATAATAATAATAATAATAATAATAATAATAATAATAATAATAATAATAATAATAATAATTATAATTTTTATTATTATTATTATTATTATTATTATTATTATTATTATTATAGAACCATTCAGGGATGACTTGTGTGGCAGTCGTGGAACATTGATGATGATGATGATGATGATCTTTGAACATTGATAATGGTGATGATGGTGATGATGATGATAATGGTGATGATGATGATGATCTTTGAACATTGATAATGGTGATGATGGTGATGATGGTGATGATGATGATAATGGTGATGATGATGATGATGATGATGATGATGATGATGATGATGATGATGATGATGTAAACATTCTTATTATTATTGATTGAAGGATCCTAGAACAACATCAAATATGTCCATTAATGTATGCGAATAACGGCTTAGTGTAGTTTGTAGAGTATGGCATCATCTCTTCAATTCAGTTAAAGTCAACAAATCTTTATTTCATCATCAAGGAATTTGGACAGGCGCAGAAATCATCACTCAAATAAAGAAGTAAAAGTTAAATTTACAAATTACAAGGAATTAATAAAATAAAAAACACATACCGCACCTTGCAAAAATCGAGCGTGCGCGCGCACCCGCACACACACACACACACACTCTCTCTCTCTCTCTCTCTCTCTCTCTCTTACTCTCTCTCTCTCTCACGCACCCTTTTGCTACATGTTGTTTGGCAGTTAATCATTCCAAGTACGCGTGCTGAAGACAGGCTTGAAGACAAATGTTTGTATCGAACACAACAGACCATAGTTGCATCTGACTGTAAAGGAATATTGAACTGAAAGTTTGCATTGTCGTTATTTCTATAATAACTTGACACATGCCAAAGATGACAGATTAGCTGTTTTTAGGAGATGTCAGATAACTATCTAATGGTACATCAGTAATTCGCCCGCAATCGTTTTACCTGGCAACAGCGATGACCCAGGTTTCAATGTTGTGACGGGCGGCTTGACCTGTATCAACCAGCGCCTTCAGCAACTCTGAAGCTGGAAAAAAGAGCTATATTAGAACAATGAAATAAAGTTTTAAAAAGCAGCCATTTTTCAATGGTCATCTTACAGTACGATTGCTCTGGTGGTGGGTTCAGTGTTGATTTAGCCTTTCCTACCCCCCCACCCCCCCTCCCCCCGGAATGGTTATCTCCCCGTCTGCCATACAGCCAATGGTGGGTGTAGATATTTAAACTTCAGAGTTCATTTGCTCGCAATCCTATTTGTAAATACCCCCATAAGTGTACCGGGTGTTTTTGTATAAATAGTTTCCCCATTGGGTGAAAACTCAATGCTTTGAATTACCACTGTTTCTGTCATTCTCATTTGTTGTTTCCTAATCTGTTCTATCAGTCTGTCTTCTTCGCTAGACCAGTCACTTACCTTTCTTTTCTTAAAAACTCTACTAGAACTCCCCGTCTGTGTATGGTGGGGTCTGTTGGGTCAGCTTGGGGATAGTGGACGCTTTTTGCCAAATGGTCACTAGGCTTTTTACGGTATTATTATTTAGCAATTTAGGGATTTTATATGTATGTGTTTGTCAATATTTTAATAATGAGGTCTATATTCTTTTTCTTTTTTTGTAAACGGGTGTTCGAGTCTCAGCGTCTCTTGCATGGAATGCCTTTATCGTAAAGGGACCAGCTGGTGAAGTGCCTTCAGTGTTACCATTGGGTGGTAGTGGTAAAACGGTTCTTTACGACTTAATTTTAAAAGTAAGGACAAAGTTAAAACTGGTTCAGGACCATCGTGGGGTTTAAAACCAGACTAGGTCTGGCGAGGGTATGATAATTAGGTAGGTGGATACTCCATTATACGCCGGGCGACTATTTTGTTACAAGAAGATCATCACGCTCATGCGGCCCTAACCGCGTAAAAAAGTATACTTCTGCGGACAATACAGTTAAGGAGTAATTAAATTTATTTTCACCTCCTTTACAATTAGCCGATGCATGGGTATAGTGTGTGTGTGTGTGTGGAAAGGGGGGGGGGTAGGGCCGAAGCCATGCATTAGCTTAAGTATGTATATATAATAAAATCGGTGGTAAAGTGTCATAGGTGGGTGTCGCAGAACCCACTGTTCGTACTAATAGTTAAAGATATATACCGGCGAGTTCTAACGTTTCGGCAGTTAGCATCAATGCTGTACGGGTTAAATCAACCGGCCAGGTGGGAGAATATCATTCATAAATCGTGTAGTTAAATCAGCGTGAAGGTAAACATAGCCACCACCAGTACACGATCATAAGGTGCATAATGTGTAACATTATGTCATAGTAGTAGCATAATAGAGAAATCATCCCACTTATTATACTTAGTTATACTAACTATTTATACTAAGCGGTGCTTGGGAGCTTAGGTGATAAGGACACAAACACCGAGGCACTCCAAACAGCGTCACAAAGCTCACTCAACCAACGGGTAAAAGAAGGCCGATAAAATAGGAAGACTGAAAAATTATATAAAAATATGTTATATTAGAACCGGTTCCTCACTCCGGAATACCGGGCAAAAACAGAAAGCTTATTAAGAGGGAGAGACAGAGGAAGGAGGGGAGAGAGAAGGAGCGAGATGGGCTGCCCATTCACTCCAATCATATCACAAGGTGTGTATGTGAGTCCGATTAAAAGATTGGATTGCATTCACTATAACTATACTTAAATACGAAATGTTAAGAGACATGGTATATGTCGACCAGAGGAGTGTTGGGCGATAGCCACAAGGTCTATCAAAACCCGTTGTCACAAGTCAGTGGGGAGGACTACAACTACCAAAGTCAATTTGGGTAGCCTCTCATCAAGAGGTACGACATCGGGGAGAGCCAGGCATCGGATAGTCCAAGATCAAAGGATATGTATTGTTGGTCTCATGTAGGTAGTTGAAATTGGTCCAGAGCAGGGGGGGCACCAGCCCCGGGACAGGCCCACTGAGGACTGTCTCTGGTTTGGAAAGTAGGGCCAGGACCCGCAAAAGATGAGCCGAGTTAAAAGATGTGTAGTGAAAGGTCAGGCATGGCAGGGTGCGACGTAGACGCATCATAAAAGGTGGCTCCAGTTAGAAGTCAGGATGACGTCCGAGAGGACTCGGAGGAGTTAACCTCAAAGAAGAGTGAGGCTGCAGGAAGTCCAAGAGCTGTAGGCCAAAGGTCCCGGCATACTCCCGAAGTATAGACAAGGGAGCCGCCAGGGGGGGAAGGGGGGCGAAGGGAGAAGGGGGGGGAGGGAAGGGTGGGGAGAGAAACAACTGCCAAAGAGGTGCGGCCAAGAAAGAATTTTCCCGCAGGGACATCTGGAGGGAGCAAAGCGAGAAATTGTGGAGAAAGTTCGGATGCATCCGAGGACTCGTTAGAGTCGAAAATGATGCTTCGCTGTCTGCAATAGCGCATCATGAACCGGTCCCGAGCAGCTTGGGTGACAGATCTTGGTTCACCCTCGATTTCAGACAAGGAGTGAGGAGTGTACACGGGAGGACCAACTTCCGCTTCATTTGAGGCTGCGAGGTCGGCAATCTCGTTTCCAGAAAAGATCACAATAAGAAGGAATCCAGATGAAGACGATCTGACACCCTTTACAAATAATTTGGTGAGAAAGGAGGAGAATCTCCTGCTGTATTTCATCACGGGTTCTAGAACCTTCGCGAAACAAAGCCTGAAGAGCAGACTTAGAATCCGAAAGGACAGCCAAAGCGATGGGAAGGGTGGGGAGATTGTTTATGAAAGAGTGCCATGAGAATGGCATACAGTTCAGCTGTGAAAATGCTCACGCCGGAGCTTAGTTTGAAAAGATTATACATTTTCATGCTAGGAATGACGAAGGGCCCCTTGGGCCACCAGAAGTTTTGTTCGCCTGCGTCCCCCTGAGAACAGAGAAAGATGGAATACGATGTTAAACGATCATCTGTGGAGCCCCAACGACCTTTGAGTTACGGGATAGTAAAGGTTAGGTGGACCCGGGCCGCAAGTCCTCCTCTACAGGGTGACGGGGGATCCCGGATGTTCAGGAGCCACCCCAAGGAATGCCCCATTAAAGACTTCCTCTATATCGTCCTCGGTATTCGAGGGTACTATTCCCTCATCAGAGGGACAAATTTCCATGTTTTCCGCGACTTCAGAGTCAGGGGAATCATTTACATTATCATGTTTACGTTTACCTCATGGGGACGACAGATCAGTCGGCAAGGGGTCACCGCGACGTTCAACCAGTTGGGGATGGAAAATGGCACGGCGTGTGGGGGGGGGGAGGGGGGGCGTGCTCTTGTCTAGTAACTCCAGATCGGTTCTATTTTTGGCTATAGAAGAGTCTCTTCGCCCTTCATCTGCCATGTGTTGGCTTTTGGGGAGGACGTGGATCTTAAGGTTGGTCTGGCTGGTCGGCTTCTCCACGTCCAGGCGAGGGGAACCGCCAGAAATCGAAGATGAGGGCGAGGCAGGAGTAGCCATAATATAGGGGGAAAAAGGTTACGGTGGGCCCCGTATACAGCTACACAAGTGGCACACAAAACAGACAATGGGCCCAGGGCACCATTTCGGGACCTAAAACCAGCTAAAAAAGGGAATATGTTTTTAAAAAAAAAAAAGGTTTTATTTATCTTATAGGATGTAAGAGTTAATCACTTTAAAACATGAGGATGATTAAGATGGTCTATGTGCAAACAACATCCAAAAGGGGTCCACAGGGTGCACAAGCCTATCTATTGCCCACTAGGTGGGATCGGCAACTGACGGCCATATGTCCTAGTCCTATGGGTATGTGACAACGGTCTCTAAGAGGATCAATATGGTCAATGTATAAGTACCAATACTCGAAGCAGCAAGAGCTGTATTGAATGGTTCGTGCTCCACTACGGAGTAGAGGACCAGCAACTGGCGGCCATGTGTCCCAAAGGGCGGCGTCAGGCATACCCAACAGCAGCAGCAGCGAGACAACAGCTAGACACAGTGTGGTGGCAAGAGTCATAGAGTAGCAAGATGACCAGTCGACTCGAAAGCAGGCGCAAGCACGCGTCAGGCCGATGAAAGCAGAACACCTCAATCCTCAAGCGCAGAACGGCAGGTGAATACAGCGACAAAATCTTCTCAACAAGTGTGGTGAACCTTCTCTCCCGAGAGCAGAATCAACAATCACACAACGACGTTACCATTAGGGTTGTTTCGTCAGATTTTTTTTTACAGATCGTGGGTGAGTCCTCTTTCAACCAAGTTGCAGTCCTGATTCGGCTCTTTGCAGTCCGGTAGACCCTATGAACAATGACTAACTAACTAACTAACTAACTATACGTCAATGACTTAGAACAAAGCACGGGTAAATTATATAGATGACCAACGATTCAAATTAATAATAATAATAATAATAATAATAATAATAATAATAATAATAATAATAATAATTGTAATAATAATAATTGTAATAATAATAATAATAATAATAATAATAATAATAATAATAATAATAATAATAATAATAATAATAATAATAATAATATAACTTTATAGATCTCAAACTGAGAAATTCGATACATGGTCTGCAATCCGACATAAAAATTGAGAGTACATGGACAAGAGCTAAGAAACGTATTAGCACATTATGCATACATAACTATATAACACAACGTATTCACGTTTCATTACTACTTGTACGGTCCTGATTTGGCTCGGAAGAGTCCGCTGGACCTAAAGCAACAATCAATCAATCAATCAATCATTACTACTTGTAAGGCACATAGATTGGACATTGCTTTCAAGTTCTCACACAGCACACTTATTATCACATTTATTCCAACATTGAACATGTCATTTCTCTAAGATGCATAGACTAGATATTGCCTTTCTCACTGCATATTATCACATTTGTTCCGAGATACCTTCTCATCCTTCACACACACACACACACACACACACACACACACACACACACACACACACACACTAAAATACACACACATAGTGAATAGGAGCAAACATTATTGACTAGATTGCCTTCCTCACTACATGTTATCACAACATATGTTCCAAAAAATACCTTCTCATCCTTCACACACACACATTAACACACACATACGCCCATAGTAACTAGGAGCAAACATTATTGACTCGGATACGTTCCATATATCACTTAAACATTGCATCAGGGGAAAACGTATCTCACAATGGTGTAGATCGTGAACACTCATTTCTGCAATCTTGCACGCAACATATTCATAACATGGATGGAATTGGGCACAAAACTCTTTCTTGCTCTCACTGTGGACATTTTGGGCATTCGATGTCTGCGCCCTGACGGCATGAGTTAATAATGTGTAGCCAGAACATGGGTCGGGTCACTCGCAATCTTATATGCCTTTCTCTCAACCTGACGTTCGTACAGCACACACAATTCATCCTGCTTTTAAGCGGGCATGCTAAAGAATAAAGATGTGTATGAACGATGGCTTGAGCAGCTCTTTTAGCTGGAAAGAGCGCTCTATAAGCATGATGAAATAAAATTCATTAACATGCTTGTAAGAATAAATATGTTGTTGTTGTTTGTAGATTATAGTCACACGACACTTTCGCATATAGGTGACTACTGGACAGATTTATACTGACACCAGCGGGCCAGTTGTTGGTAACGGGGAAAATAATATGATCACACGTTGACCAATCCGGGATTCGAACCAGCGACCTTTCGGTTACTAGCAAGACGCTCTTACCAACTGAGCTACCCGGCCTCTCGAATAAATATAAAGTGACTGCTTAACTTATGACCAGCGCCTTCAGCTGCTGTTTGAACCAGTAAGTGCGCTATCTAAACATAGTCTATGCTATTATTACAGAATCTACTACGCTATAAATTTTATTGAAGAATACTTTCGGTGTGATAATATATGTTCAGAAAATGGGTTTTTACTGCAAAGGTCTGAGCATCAATGATGTTTCTTTTTTTCTTTATTATTTATTTATTTATTTATTATGTGTGTATGTATGGATATGTGTTAGTGTGTGTATGTGGTCGTGACCAGGAGTTTTGCTTGGGAAATTGCACCGTTGTGACAATAACACGGTGATATGACGGATAGTGAAATGATCGAACATTGAAGTGTAACGTCTGCACCCACCATTGGCGATATGTCAAACTGGGGATAACCATCCCAGGGAAGTGAGAGGGGTTTAGCGACGTACCTAAATCAACACTGAACCATCAGAGCAACCATACTGTTAATATGGACAATAAAAGTCGAACGCACTACGACTGAGCTAGGTCGCTTCGAACAAGGTCGCTGGTTCGAATCCCGGATTGGTCAATGTGTGATCATATTATTTTCCCCTTTACCAACAACTGGCCCGCTGGTGTCAGTATAAATCGGTCCAGTAGTCACCTATATGCGAAAGTGTCGTGTGACTATAATCTACATACAAACTACAGACTGAGCTAGGCCCACTGCGGCGAAGGATAGGGGAGTGTGGAATCTGTCTAGTTGCCGTGTGCAAACAGTTAGAACTATCAGGAGAGACTAAAATACCAAGAGCGTTCAAATTGTAACACTTCGAGGGGCACTCTAAATATTCCCAACACATACATCTAACATCGCCATTACCACTACAAATGCATTGTAAAATTTCATCACGAATGTGACAAAATACCGCTAAAAATATATATCACTCTATTTGACTGCTGAAGAAGCTTTTGAGCGAAATACACGCATAAAAACCTTTTCTGGTGTGCTTTTATCTCTAGTGGGCTTTTAGCCGTCTCGTCTTCTTTTATCAAAAGAGTGTAAGCGCCGCAAATGAGTATTGTAAAGATTTCATTGGTGGGGACTATCTGACGCTATCATCTGACATTTAATAGAGGCACACGCTACCGAAAACTTTCAAATTTTATCTTTTCGAGGGGGCTTTAAATCCAGCAAATATATGACGCATTTGGAGTAAGCTATCCCGCAAACACTATCATGTTTCCGTATAGGGGGACTATCTCTTAAAATCAGTCGCGATAAATCTAACACGTGTCCGAGATTGTACGAAATAACCGTCTCAAGGGAGGCGCTAAATACCGCAAACTTGTTATCTTATCAAAAGTTTGTTAAAACCGTGGACTTCATAAGGTTTTATCACAACGAGCCGAATAGTGACTAAATACTACAAACAACTATTACAAGAGGCTAATACTTTAAATATTGTAAAAGTTGTATCAGAGGACTATACAACGCAAACATTAAACATTATGATACAAAACTGAATACCTAAATCTTTCAAAACTATCGTCTCGTGAGGTACCAAATCCTCCAAACATCAATACAGCCAGAGGGACATTTTCAAACTTATCATTTATGAGGGGCGCTAAAATATCGTAACTACTGTATCGTATTAAAAAGGAAAACGAAATACCGCAAATATTATATTATAGTCGCGTCACAAAGGTAACTAAATACCGCAAACATTAACCCTATCAAAACTGAAGTACATGCCGCACGTAATTATTATTAAGTTTATTGTGGACCTAAATAAAACTCCGTCTAAAGAGAATAAAGAATGAGAGGGTCAGAATTATCGAATAGTCTGACGGTCAGACAAATGCGCACAATCCTGAGTGACCGTGTTTGGGGGAGAATTGACCTAGTGTTTGATGGGTGTGTTTGTGTATCCGGCATTCGCCCGGCGTTTAATCGTTCTTATATATAAATACAGAAACTTTCCAGACTATTATCATTCGTTCGTTTTGTTCGTTTCATAGATTAAAGTCCCCGGACGTGTGAGTATATAAGGGACGTATATATGCTATTAAATGTTAATTAAGATGTTGCTAAAATTAATGTGATGCTGCGGTCATTCAGGACCACTGTTAAAATTCAATTAAAAATAGTTGGGAAGTGTCTGTCATTCATTTCATTCATACGCAGAAAGAAGAGTGATGAAGATGAAATAGTATTAAATTCCAATGTTAAAATAATGATGGCAATAAAGTTCAAATAATGTCAACCATATTAGTATGTAATTATGTATTGGTTTTAGAAAACATTATATTTCATGAGGGTTGCTGAAAAAAGAGAAAGATGGAATACGCTGGTTAAACGATCATCTGTGGTGTCCCAACGACCTTCGAGCTGAGGGATAGGATAGGATATTGCAAGTGGCCGTTTTTTAAAATTAATTATGGGGGCGCATGTATTGTTGTTGTTGTTGTTATTATTATTATTATCATTATCATTATTATTATGGTTCGGTTAGGTTAGGTTAGGTTAGGTTAGGTAAATAGATTAAAGTCCCGAGTCACATTAGCGAATAGGGGACTGGGAAGGGGGGGATGAAGGAGTTATTATTATTATTATTATTATTATTATTATTATTATTATTATGGACCCAGTCGCTTGTCATCACTCTTCCTAAAAAAGGTAACCTTCAGGAGTGTGAAAATTACCGCACAATCAGCCTCATCAGCCATCCCAGCAAGGTCCTCCTGAAAATAATACTCAACAGGTTGAAACCACAAGCTGAACAAATCATAGCTGAAGAACAAGCAGGATTCATGGCAGGGCGAAGTACCACTGAACAGATTTTCAACCTCAGAATAATCTGTGAGAAATACCTACAGCACCAACAACATCTATATCATGTGTTCATAGACTTCAAGAAGGCATTTGACCGAGTCTGGCATGCAGCTCTATGGGCAACCATGAAAGTGTACAACATCAGCCCTAAAATCATAGAAGTCATCAAAAGCCTGTATGACAAGGCTACCAGTGCAGTCCTCCATAACAGCGTCATCGGGAACTGGTTCAGAACAACAATCGGTGTGCGTCAAGGATGCCTACTCTCTCCAACACTCTTCAACATCTTCCTAGAGCGCATCATGTCAGATGCTCTTGCAGATCACGAAGGCACAGTCAGCATAGGGGGCAGAGCAATCTCCAATCTTCGTTTTGCGGATGATATTGATGGATTGGCTGGAGAGGAACAAGAACTTGAACAGCTTGTACAGAGGCTTGACACCACCTCCAGAGCTTATGGAATGGAAATAAGTGCAGAGAAGACCAAAATGATGACCAACAACACCAATGGCATCAACACGGACATCAAAGTACAAGGCCAATCCCTCAACACAGTGCACAGCTTCAAATATTTAGGAGCCATTGTGTCAGACAATGGGTCTCGACAGGAAGTCCTCTCCAGGATCGCACAAACAACTGCTGCCCTGACAAGGTTGAAGCCCATTTGGAAAGACAGAACCATCAGTCTACATTCCAAAGTAAGACTGCTGCGATCTCTGGTCATCTCCATCTTCCTATATGCTTGCGAAGCATGGACCCTCACAGCAGATCTCCAACGAAGAATACAAAGCATGGAGATGAGGTGCTACAGAAGACTTCTGTGCATTTCCTATACCCAACACATCACCAACGTTGAAGTCCGACAGACCATCACACAAGCCATTGGACAACACGATGACCTGCTCACAGTGGTGAAGAAACGGAAACTCCGATGGTATGGCCACGTCACCAGATCATCAGGCCTTGCAAAGACCATTCTGCAAGGCACAGTGCAAGGAGGTAGAAGAAGGGGGAGACCGAAAAAGAGGTGGGAGGACAACATTCGAGAATGGACTGGTTTGACACTGAGCGAAGCCATGAGGGCTGCTGAGGACAGAGAAAGATGGAGTATGCTGGTTAAGCGATCATCTGTGGTGCCCCTACGACCTTCGGGTTATGGGACAGGATAGGATAGGATAGGATATTATTATTATTATTATTATTACTATTAATACTATTAATTTTCATTAGCTTAAAGTGGGAATAGAAGAATACAAATTTTAAAAGTAAATTCTTTCTTCAATAATTTAACTTAGCTAAAATTAGCTGTAGGTATAAGTATTAAAATTATTGTAAAAACATTACATGTAACCAAAGGACTTTCAAAAAATTTCGTTTTGTACAATAACTGTTTAACTTTCATATGAAAGTGAATTCGGACAACCACGGCAGAAAATAAGATGGGTAATGTGGGGATGCAACAGTCATAGCTCCGGTCAAGCCGGGGTGCCAAACTACCATCTTGAGGGAACCTACATAGTTTGCAAACAGTAACCTTGTTATCGGCTTCAACGGCCACGGGTTCTTGACTGTCCTCAAGGGAGGAACTAAATACCGCAAACGATCTTTTAATGTGGGGTTATTTTCCATTGCGCAGAAAGCTGGTATCACGAATTAAACACTGTCTGACCCAATCCTCTCTTGACCATCCTCACGAGGGAGACGAAATACCGCGAACTTCTTTTATCTTGGATGTATAAAACTAGAGGAAACGATGTGTACCCAAACATTGGATGATCATTACTTTACTTTACTTTACTTTACTGGCTTAGATTAAAGTCCCCGGACACATGGCGTACAGGGGACAAATGGATGATCATACAGGCACCTTCTCCTAACTATTATCAGGGGGAAGACGTAATACCGCAAATTTCTTTTATTAGGGGGTCATTTTCAATGACAGAGGGTCAGTTTGCCTGAGATAATGCTACACTCGGGTAACAAACTGCCGCACACTCTCTTAACTACTATCAAGAGGAAGACGTAATACCGCAAACATCTTTTATTTAGGGGGTAATTGTCAGTGATAGAGATACAGATTGGTTGAGATAAGCTACGCTAAACTCGGGGTGACGAAATACCGCAAACACTCTTGAAAGTGGGCGACTATGGCGGCTTTGGGTTATATCCTTTCTTTTTTTTTTTTTTTTTTTTTTTTTTTTTGCATTTCTATTTATTTTTTTTTAACAACAGCATAACATCGATCAATATATAAATGCGAACAAACTCAACTAATAAACAAACAAAGCAATGAACTAAACATATAAATTTGTGGGGGAAAAAAAAAAAAAAAAAAAAAAGAAGAAGAAGAAGAAGAAGAAGAAAAGAAAGCAAAGAAGAAATAGAAATAGAAAGCGAGAATCGTATATTATACAACATTATTACATCAACTGTTTATAATAAAACCACGCAGCTTCAAATTCAGATTCTTTCTGATTCAATTTAGCATTATACCTTTCGATATTATATCTCCATTTTAATTTAAACTTAAATGCCTCTACATTGGGTTTTACATTGCTATATCTACATCCATATATATATTGTTTTGCCAATAATAAAATCAAATCAAATATAGGATCTGTGTTTACATTCAGATCAATTCCAAACACTATTAAGCTTTCTGATAGAATTAGATTACATGCATTTTCACAAGTCTGTTTAATCCAGCGCTCAAAAAGGTTCCAGAAGTGTCTTACACAATCACAATTCCAGAAGATGTGTGTGATACTCTCCCTCTCAACTTCACAAAAAGTACACATTACACTCTGAGATAAACCCATTTCTTTTAAAATAATATTAGTTGCCAGAATGCGATGTACAATACGCATCTGAAACCATCTCATTCCGATATCACCAATTTTTTGAATTTTATAAAAACACTTTTTCCATTGTATGACATAATTTACTTTAGCATTCCATTTTTTACAACAATTTGGCTCTACATTGTTTTTCATAAATATATCATAAAATTTCCTGCAACCTTTTTCAGTGGAGAGAATCTTCTTTATTGGAACACAGAAAGTTAAACGATTATTACCAGTTACTATTATTTTAGTTTTTTTAATATATTCTTTAATTGCTAGCGTACAACCAACATATGTAAGGAAGTCCACTCTTAAATTATATCTTCTGTTAAATTCAACCCATGTAAGGAAAGTTCCATCAACATTCAAAAAATCAGCAATACAATGTACACCATGCTCAATCCTATGAGTCTTTGAAATTGACCTTTGACCCACCTTTATCCTTTCATTAAAACATATTGGTTCTGCAAGTAATTCTCCTGACTGCTCTATATCAACCTTATAGAAAAAATGTTTATATCCTGTAAATACATTTTCCCAAAAAGTATTTGTAGCTCTATATAATTTAGTAATTCCAGGTCCGTATAATTCAATTTTATCTATATATTCAAAATCTGCTTTAATAAAGTTTTTCCATTTGTGTTGACTAGTTTTTAATTTCCTAATCCAAGTCATTTTCAGAGCTACAATAAAATTTTTAATATCCACTAAGCCTATACCCCCATCTTTAACATTTTTAATTGCAGTTTTTCTACTAATTCTATCTGGTTTTTTCTTCCATACAAACTGATAACACATTGTTTGCAATTCTTTTATAACATTATCTGGTGGATTTGGTAGCAGCAGCCATAAATGAACCAACTTCGAAAGAATTAACGACTTCAATACTGCAACTCTACCAAGTGGTGTAATATTCCTTTTAGACCAAATTAAAAATAATTTTCTAACTTCATAAAATTTGTCATTATAATTTAATTGAAAACAGTTATTAATTGAGTTTGTTAGCAATATTCCTAAAATTTTCATCTGTAAAGGATTCCATGTCATACCTAAATGCTGCATGTACTGTACATGACAGTTTTTCCTACTGCCCAACCACATAGCACTAGATTTTTCTGCATTTAATCGTAAACCAGATCTTCTGCCAAAGGTATCCAACAATTCAATACACTTTTCAAAAGATGTCTGATCCCCTTCAAGTAAAAATTCTGTGTCGTCTGCGTATTGAGAAATTTTGTGTTCAACATTATTAACAATAATACCTTTAATATCCTTATTTTCCCGAATCATTGTGGCCAAGATTTCAACACACAATACGAATAAATAGGGCGACACTGGGTCTCCTTGTCTACATCCTCTTTCAATATTAAACCAAGTTGAAGCATGTCCATTTACCAAAACTGTTGATTTAATATCACTATAAAAAATCATAATCCATCTTCTTAGATCTTGACCAAAACCAAACTCTGTTAATACCTTATGCATAAAAGACCAATCTAAAGAATCAAACGCCTTTTCAAAATCAACATTTAATAATAAACCAGGCAATTCTTTTCTATCTAAGTATTCAATCATGTCATATAATAACCTTATATTATCTCCAATATATCTACCACTTATGAAACCTGTTTGATCTTCATTTATGAGATTATCTAACACTTTCTTTAATCTCGAGGCAATACAAGCCGATCCAATCTTATATATCACATTTAACAGTGAAATAGGTCTCCAATTTTGAATTAAATCTCTGGATTTTTCACCCTTAGGAATACATATAATAATTCCTTCTCTCTGAACAGATGTTAATTTTCCATTTCTAAAGCCTTCATTAAGTGCCCTAACAATTAGATGACCCATTTTCTTCCAAAATACTTTATAAAATTCCACAGTAAATCCATCTGTACCTGGACTTTTATGATTTTTCATGTTCTTTAATACATAACATGCCTCCTCATAATTAATTTCCCCTTCCAATTTATCTGACTCTTCATCACTCAAACGAGGCAAGTTAATAATTAAATCAGTAATTTCTCCATCTTCAACATTCCCTTTTTTATATAACTTTTCATAAAATGTTTTTACCTTATTCAAAATGCCAGGATTATCAGTAATATATGTTTCATCTTCTCTTTTTAATTTACTCATTACTTTACTGATATAATGACGTTTTTCTAAGTTACAAAAATAGTTTGTTATTTTCTCTCCATCTGCAATCCACCTTGCCCTGGACCGTAGAAGCACACCTTCCATTCGCTTTTCTCTTATTATCCTTAATTCTTGTTTCTTTTGATCTAATAATTCAGCATCTGTTTGATTTCTATTTATTTTTGTATCAATGTCATTTATTTCTTCTTCCAGCCTTTTCTCTCTTTCACTATCCTTTCTCTTTTTCCCTGTTGCATAAGATATAGTTTTCGACCTAATTTTCATCATTAGAAAATCTAAAAACAAATCCTCAGAAATTGTAAAGTGAATATCCTTTGAACTCATTTGTAACAAGTATTCTCTACTGTAAGTTAAAGCAGCATAATCTTGAATAACATTATCTATTACAGTATTTATTTCTTCTAAATAATTCTTGTCTTTTAACAATGATGCATTAAATTTCCAAAATGTGTTTCTTTTTGTATCTTTTTGTTCTAATTGTAGTTGTAAAGTAATGTAGGAATGATCAGATCTGTAACCACACAAAATATCTGTATCCTGTACATTGGGCAAGATAGATTCCGAAATTAAAAAAAAATCAAGTCTACTCTGCTGAAACGGATTACTGCGACGCCAAGTAAAACGACGGCAATCCTGATTCAATTCACGCCAGATGTCGCACAAATCTAAGTTATCCATTAATTGAAAGACTGTTTCTTGTGCTTTTACGTTGTTTATATTTTTATAATTTTCATAGTCTTTGGAGGGATCTAATACCAAATTCCAATCACCAGCTACTACTACGTTTTGACAATTAAATCCTAAAATTTTATTATTAATATTCTTAAAAAACTCAGGATCATCTCTGTTTGGGCCATAAATATTTACAAGTAAATAATCTTCATCCTTTATTTGTATTAGAACAAGCAAATAATTCCCACTGCTATCACCTTCAACTTTTTTAACCTTAAATTCAAATGTATTGTTGAAAAGAACTGCAACGCCCCTTGATACTGAATTAAAAGAAGCAAAGTATGCCTTATAACCCCACTCCGACCTAATATATGTCTCTAACTTAGTTTCAAAATGTGTGTCTTGCAAGAAGTAAATATCGTACTTTTTAATTTTAAAGAAATGAAAAATGTCACGTCTTTTTTGGGCATTATTCAAACCTTGACAATTTGCTGATAAAATAGAAACTGTATTATCCATAAAAATACAAGAAAATAAACGTAACGCTCTCTCTGAAGAAAATTAAAAAAAAGGAAATCAAAAAGATAGAGAAGACGAAGAAAATAACAAGAAAAAACACGTTTTTACAAGAGTTCCAAATGGCGGAATTTCAAAAACGGTGCACGGTTACACAGCCGGTCAATCAATCATTATTTTAAATGAAAGGGTAAAAAAGGGTAATAAATGTGATGATAATATAATAATAATAACAGCAATAATAACAACAGCAATAGTAATAACAACAATAATAATGTAAAAATAAACAAAAATAAATAAGACAATTCAATATAATAAAATAATCAAAAACTAATGATTTATCTTCCCCTACCTCACCCACCCCAAATATCAAAGTGTACAAACTGCAAAAGAACCATCACTCAAGAACTAAACATCTATCTCTTCTTTTCTCCTTCCTTAGTTTCCTCCCTTGTTTAAATCAAACAATAACAAAGTAGGTCATATCCTGATATGATAATAATGTAATAATAATAACAGCAATAATAATAACAGCAATAATAACAACAGCAATAGTAATAACAACAATAATAATGTAAAAATAAACAAAAATAAATAAGACAATTCTGTATAATAAAATAATTAAAAACTAGTGATTTATCTTCTCCTACCTCCCCCACCCCAAATATCAACATGTACAAACTGCAAAAGAACCATCACTCAAGAACTAAACATCTATCTCTTTTCTCTTTCTTTAGTTTCCTCCCTTGTTTAAATCAAACAATAACAAAGTAGATCATATCCAATTTACACATGTGCCCACACACAATATATGTTAAACATTATCTAATTAAACAGTAGTACTTATATTCAGCAAATGCATACACACGCACACCTACACACACATACATACAATGACACTAAAGATTTACTTTTGCTCAAATACAATGAAAAAATTCAATAAGTACCAATACATCAACAGCACACACATAAAAACGATTCATGTCATTTACCTCTTTTAGGACACAATAAAACCTTAAATGTTGCAAGAAAAAAAAGAAAGAAAAAAATTAATAAAAATAAATAAGTGTAAATATAACTAATAGAAATAAATAAATATTTTAAAATCACTTAGTCACTTATTATCTTATACCAACCTTTCCACAAGGTGATCATAAACCATCAAACAGCGAATGCACATTACAACATGAAATATAAAAACATGTCTACTTATACAGCCCATTGCTCTTGATGAGAGAGCCTATTAATCTTATATCATTATATATTTCAAAAACAAGAGATAGTTCTCTAACGTTACTCAAAACAACAAAAAAATATATATATAATACAACAAACAAAAAAACCTTTATAAGTGAGATATTTACAGGTCAACAGGACAGTTTTTGGTCATTGGCATTACATTACATTACATGTCATATGCATATAACCAATGCAATACAGTCTTCACATCAAACATCGGACCTTTCCTGTAAACAAATTGTATTTATAACAAAGCAACTTTCACAAGCACATTCACACACACACACACACACAAAGATCCACAAATTCAAACTAAATATATATATTCTTTATGCCGCCATTAGCTCTGCTCATACAAACGTATAGTAAAGTAAATATTTTCCAATTAAGCAATGCCAATGGTGCTTTTATAATCAAACACAACAACAACAACAAAAACAACAACAAAATACTAACAACTATTTTCCTCTACACAAACACAAAACTCTGTTCGTGTATTGCCTATACAAACACAAAATTAAATAAATAAATAAAATAACAATAATAATAATAATAATAATAATAATAATAATAATAATAATAATAATAATAATAATAATAATGATAATAATAATAATAATAATAGTAATAATAATAATAATAATAATAATAATAATAATAATAATAATAATAATAATAATAATAATAGCATAAAAAAAGATAAATAAATAAATAAAGAGCATGTATTCAATAAATATCATTGCAGCAAAAAATCTTTACAATAAATCAAACAACATCACATACTTGCAACAAAAATAACACCAAATAATACTCTCATGATCCTCTTGGATCATCTTAGTAATAATTTACAGTTAATTAATTATTAAATACATATATATGCATACAAGGATACAACACACACTAAAGAACACACACACAACATGCTCACACAAGAAGTGAATGCTAATAGTTACAACAATAACTGTAATAATAAGATAAACAATAGCAGCATTAATTATAGTAATAAACCACAATAGCCAACAACAGTAATAAATGCCAAAAGAGGGGAAAATGTAAAAAGTCTAAATAAGAGAAAAAAAAAAAAAAAAAAGGAGAGTGAAGAAAATTGTATTATATATTATTAAATCTTACTAAATAATATATATTTTGGAAAGCTAAAAATAAAAGTGGGGTAGAGGGGGAGGGGAAATCAAATGATATAATAGTATAATTATAATATATAAAGCAACTATTTTAACCAAAAAACAACACAAACAAAAGCTATAATGTAGTTACGGAAAGGAGGAGGAACAAATCCAAATTCCGGACAAATAAAATCAAACAATCTGACATGTTAGGCCTACCCAACTACTAAAGAGAAAACATTTCTGTTTATACTAACGTAGGCCTTCACTGTAGAAAGTAGCAATAAGAAATTGCAGCCAATCTGCATACTCCACTATTAAACATCGTAGGCCTATATAGCTGATTCTACATATCAAGTGAGATACAAAAAAGTCACCGTCATATACAGCACTGAATTAGGCCTACGTAACAACAGTTGCGAGCATCCTGGAACCTGCCAATGAGTCACATACTTTTAATTTGCCTGTCAATTAACTGTCATTTCACTGTCATTTCCTTTTGGAACAATTTGTCCACATCTGTCCCATATTTCAATTGTAATCTCTTTCCATTTTTAAGTTTAGCAAAAATCTTTCCATTACTTGACCAGCTGGCCAACACTGCTGAATGCTGATACGCCTCTTTAGACAGTTTTGCATTGTAAGCAGTTAGATCCTCCATCACAGTCACTTTATCAGAATTTCCTTTCAGTTTTTAGAAGACAGAATGAACTCCAAGGTCGCTCAATGAAAGATTTCAATCCCGTTTCAATGGTCGAACTTGATTCCGCAAGTCACAAAAACATGTTTCAATTATGAAACCACAACTAAACACACAGAATAAACAATGACCGACTGTGCAACGCCACCGCATATCCACTCAAATCATATTTCCTTGCCAGCTACCGCTTTGCGTGTCTGCTGATTCCGCCATCTTGGCCTCTCCTACAGTCGGGTTATATCCTTTCTTGGCCAGCGCTTTGAGCAGCTCTCGATCTGGAAAAGCGCTGTATATGAATAATAGTAAAAAATAAATACAATAAAGCACGAGAAAAAAAGAAAGAGAGAAGGAGAGAGAGAAAGAAAGAGAGAGAAAGAAAGAGAGAGAGAAAGAAAGAGAGAGAGAGAAAGAGAGAGAGAGAGAGAGAGAGAGAGAGAGAGAGAGAGAGAGAGAGAGAGAGAGAGAGTAAATACCGCCAACAACTGTTATCAAGGGTTGTTTTCAATGACAAGGAGACAGTTATTTGCTTATTACGTTTATTATAGTTAAGGGGGATTATAAACCCAACTCTTCTAAACACAAAGCGTTTCTGAGACTGGTGGACAATCACGTTCTCCTCTCGACTAGTATTACTGAACTAGTATGAGTCTGAGCTACACACACACAAACACACTCACAGATCCCTACATTTTACCGTGACCTAACTACGTTCACGACACATTTTTTGAGATAGCCCCTTATATTCTTCTGTTCTACTTTCCCATTCTGAAATATTTCACCTTCTAAATATTGGAGATACAAATATTTTAGATTGTGGTTGTCTGACCTATGAAAGGTGGGACCGGAGTTATATGATAGCGTCCTGGACATCACTCTCATTGGAAGCTATCCTCCTGGATTAAAGGTGAAAATAGCAGAGACCTATCTCTGCTGACCCTTCTAAATATTGCCATCCCGACGGTGTATGTTATTTTCTTTACGTCCACGGTTTAACGGTGTCTGATTTAAATACATGGAAACATGGACCCTCACAGCAGATCTACAACGAAGAGTACAAAGCATGGAGAGGAGGTGCTACAGAAGATTTCTGGGCATTTCCTATACCCAGCACATCACCAACAACGAAGTCCGACAGACCATCACACAAGCCATTGGACAACACGATGACATGCTCAAAGTGGTGAAGAAATGGAAACTCCGATGGTATGGCCACGTCACCAGAGCATCAGGACTTGCAAAGACCATTCTGCAAGGCACGGTGCAAAAAGGCAGAAGAAGAGGGAGACCGAAAAAGAGTCGGGAGGACAACATTCGAGAATGGACTGGCTTGACACTGAGGAAAGCCATTAGGGTTGCTGAGGACAGACAAAGATGGTGTACGACGGTTAAACGATCATCTGTGGTGACCCAACGACCTTCGAGTTACCGGATCGGATAGGGATAAGATAGGATTTAAATATCAAGCTGACCATTCATCTTTTAATTTCTTAATAGTTTATTGCTAGTTCTGTCTTCCCCAATAATCGTTATGTGGCTTAACATTTTATTCAGGGTGTCTTTATTCACCTAACCTGGATATTTTATGTTGTAGAAGATTAGTGAAAATGCTGCTGCTACTACTACTACTTCTGCTACATCTGACAAAAATAGAAAAAGAAAACAACGATATAATGCACAAACACCAGTCGACTGCTTAAAAAAAAGCTGACCCAGGTCTATAACTCTCCCCGTCTGTCTCTCTCTCTTTCTAACACACACACACACACCCACACACACACATACACACACACGCACACACATACGTTCAAAACTATAATAGTGGGTTTATGTTCAAAACAAGGCAAACTGGGTTCCATCCTTTCCCTTCATTACAGACCATTCCTATTCACTCAACGGATACAATAGCCTCTTGTAAGGTTATCTGTCACAACCGTTTTCATTTTTGACAAAAACAAAAGGAGAAATTGCGCTATGAAATAGTGGGTTCATTTGATACTAGTGGGTTTTTACACATGCATATTGGACATCTGGGTTTCTGTGGAAAAACTGGGTTTATCACACACACGGACACAACCAAAACGTATAAATGGCCAAGGTTGCATTTGCAAGATTTCAGTACGTGAGTGCAGTACACTGACACTTTTAGTTTAATTCAACTAATAAAACAACTTTTACTATTGCTCAGAATTTCCTCTGATTTTGTTTTTATAATTTCAATTACAATATTTTCAGTTGATATATAGGCTACTGTACAGAATTAGAGCTGTTATTGAAGGATAGACTTTTGCCATTTACTTTAAGAACTGGGCGGTAGCTCAGTGGTTAAAGCATTGAACTGAGAACCGAAAGGTCTGAGGTTGTTACAGTGTACCTCTGGATAGGTCAGTGCATGACCCTCTTTTTCTCCCCATAGCCCAAAAAATAAATTATTAGCTGGTGTCAGTAAAAATCGAAAAGAAAAATTCGGCATTAAGCAAACATTTTTGTCATATTTACTTTGCTTACATTTACTTTGTATTGTATGGTTTTAAAGTTTTTTTAATTTGAATCCAGACTGGAAGATCTGCAAAAAAAAGATATCTTGTCGTTCTCAAATGTTAACTGTGGATAATTTTTTCATGTTCAATTTATTACTTTACTTCCAGATTTAAATCAAATCATTGAAGAAAAGGCAAGAAGGAGAAAGAAGAAAAAGTATGAGGAGTATGAGGAGTATGAAAAAGAATTAATAGAAAGAATGAGGAGAAGCGTGGAGAAAAAGCATAAAATCTCCAGAGGAAAAGAAAGAATGAGAAGGGTGGAAAAGTATACAAATCTTCATTGGAAAAGAAGAGGAATGGAAAAATAAAAAAGCAGAGAATTGGTAATGTAAAACAAACATATGAACAACATAACACAGACATAATTTGTTAACATTTTTATTTTGAAAGTGTCTAGTAGAGCATAATTTGTATATATTATTATTACTTTTTTATCAACTTCATATAGTTAAGTTTTACATAAATTGTTTATGGTTTCCCGTTACGTTAATATATTCTGAATAAGGATCAATTGAGTGCAACCACTTATAATTCGTTTTTTTTCCAGCACCTCAAAGGTATAATAAAACCATGTGAAGAGCAGAATATTATTATATAGTCATTAGTCTTGACATTGCTTTTTGATGAACAAGAACCCCGAGAATAACATATGTATTAACTTGGCAAAGAAATATAATTTGGTACTTTGCCTGATTAATCCACGCTTTCTCTTAAGTTTAAGACAGAAATCTACTACATAACAAAACGGGCCTAAAAACTAGTCTACACAATACAGAGCAGTAAATTTCCATTACTTAATGACAAGTAGCACCTCAAAAAGCTTTGAACATGATGAACACCATCAATCACTGGAAAGGCAAGTCCATATGACTCACATGCTCCTTATGGAACTCCCAATAAATAACACAAAAATGAGATGCCAGAAAAAAAAGTTAAATGATTGAAACGGTGGGTTTAAAATGCAAAGTAATACAAGCTTTGATATTTCGATGCTCTTGACCTTGACCTCCAGCTATAAATGCACTCATGTACGATAAAATAAACTACAGCAAAAGATTTTATTATTTTGGACATCTCCAATGACCTTCACCTTGGAGCAAGGTTGACAAAATATGCATGTGCGTCTCATTGATACCTATCATGCATCAAACAAGCTGAAGTTTAGTTAATATTAATAACTTAGGATTAACAAGAAATTTTGTGGAAAATTGACATAGCTTGACTAACATTTGTTGAACCTGTGACCTTGACCTTGAAGTGTAGTCATTCAATCACTGATAATTTTCGAGGTCTCGTGTAATTAGCCACTTTAAAGTTTTGCACAGATGGAAGGCAGACAGACAGACAACATTAACTGAAGGTCCCGGGTTCAAGCCCTGGCCGGGCCATTGTGTTGTGTCCCTGGGAAAGACACTTTACTCCTGTTTTCCTTCTCCTTCGGATGAGAGTATAAACCGAGGTCTAGTCTGTGTCGCATGCATTCCATCATAACGGACTTTAAAGATCCTGACGCTCATGTCCTAGACGGGTGAGTGCCGGTAACAAGAACACACCCAGCATGCACTTGGTCCTTCTCCTCCATCCCTGGCTGCCCAGGATTGTGCTCAGTTGTCCGGGCGTCAGACCATGCGCCCAAAGGCTGCGGGTGGCGTCTCGGGCGGTTTGAGTTAGATCCTGTATCGGCCAGCGCCTTGATCCTTAGGCTAAGGCGCCTTACAAATGACGAACATTATTATTATTATTTAAACATGCAATTTTTTACTATTTAGGACTCATCTTGAATAGATTTGCAAACAAATTTGAATATATATTCTATATCTAAACGATTCATGGCACTTGGTTCACACCCTGGAGAACGGGGTAGCACTGATGGCAGCAACAAAGCTGATGGGGATGTTGTATGCATTTCGGTCTGCTGGCTTTGACGCCTTTTTCTAGCTTGTTTCTTGACTGAACCTTCCGATGAATTAGAGTCTTTAGAATCCTCATGCTGCTCTTCAGCCCTCCTGCGAACAAGTAGCAGCATCAGAACACAGGGTTTAAACAACAGAACAAATTCAGCGGCATAAGAACATTTTCAAACCAAGGGATGAGGATGGTCAAAGGGTGGGGTGGTGGGCCTGGGGTGGGAGAAGGGAATGGAAGTTGAAAAGAGTAGAGGCTTGAACTGGCTCAACTACAAAAAGGGATTGACTGACAATACTGTCTACTGATTCATCAATGAAATATTATATTCGGGACTTTAATTTTCTTGTACATGAATGTACTACTCACCCTCTTTAAAGTGTAAAAGAAACAAGCAAAACACATTTAAAGTTTAGGGGGTAGAGGTTGGGGAAAAAAGGGCACAAAAGCCCGGAGGAAGTGGGACAGCATTTTTTCCCACTAACCACTTCGACACACTAGCTACTAGCAACCAAGTTATAAAATAGTTATAGAAACTCTTATGCTTACTAGCTACTCAGTAAATAATAATAAATAATAATACAGGATGCTATGTACGCGCCTTTCCCCAAGGCTCAAAGCGCGGCGATCTATACCAACATACACGCTCACCTGTCTCATTTACCCTCTCACACACCAAATACACATACATCACTCAAACAGGTGGTGTAAAGGCAGGGAAATCGCTATTAGAAGACGGAAGAAAATCGAACTTTTTATTTTTGAAATTTTTATATTGACTGCATCCTGTACCATTATTGAAGGGATGGGAGGAAACCGGAGTGCCCGGAGAAAATCCTCGGTGACCTCAATAGTCTCGTACCTAAGTCACATACGTTCGCCCCTTGCGGGAATCGAACCCGCGACCTTCGGCATAGGAAACCGGCGACTTATCAACTGCGCCACGAGGCCACCCCATGAAAGCACAAGTACAAAGGTTCCTCAACATGCCTGCTTTTTAAAATCCAAAGCATACCTACACAACCTGAAAAGCCCAGAGCGAATTGTGTACATTATAATAATGTAATCTGCATTTCATGTGCCCCATTAACAACTGTAAAATTGAGCTAAAACTTTGATCTTATTCAACAAGGATGTCTAGCTCTGCCATGTACACTAATGTTCCCCCCCCCATTCTCCTCCCTCATCCAAGCTCTCCTCACCTCCCCCTTTGCAATGTAGAAACAATATACCACCAACACCTTGTGTTAGCAGGTCACAGTTTGATCTGAGGCGTGGAGCTGCCAGTTGTTAACTGCTTTGCTGTGGCACCGATTTTATACAGCAATCAATGAGTGTTTTTTTCAAAGCGAACAACAATATTATAAAATTCAATAAGTACTGACACACACCAGCTGTCACCTGATGAGTACAATGAAGGCGATGAAGATGTTGATGGTGATGGAGTGGGACGTCTTCCTTCCTTCCAAACGCCTCCTGGGTCGTCGTCGGACTACAGCGACTTCTCCGCAACCGGATAAACTCGAGGCATAACAGGATGTTCTGGGAAAAAAAGGAATAACAGAATTTATTAAAATAATTATGCTTACTCAGAATTACAGCTAACAATTTGGGAAATGGAGTAGATGCAGATCTGAAAATGGTGCTCTAGCTATTAATGTGGACCCCACTGCAACAACGAGACAAATGACAGGGGTCTGAGACTGTTGGAGTTTGCCAGATACAACAATTTGATACTGGCAAACACGCTTGGTCTCCACAAAAAATCCAAATGTTAAGCAGTTTAATGCATCAATCAGTTTTCACATATTCTATTTCCCTTCATCCAAGGAAAACAGACAGGTGAACCATAAACCAAAAGCTATAACTTATGTAGGTAACGGCAGCCAGAATTTTGTATTTTACTGTTTGTTGCAACATGTGTTTTTTTTTTTTAATTACATCAGAACACAAGGAAAATACAGAAAAATAAAAGTTGCAGTATAATAAATGGTACACGTTAAAAGCTTATTGTTTTTTATTCTGATAACATTGCATTTTGCCTACTAAAATTGTTATTCTGCAAAAATATTTTTAAACATTTATTTAATCAATCTACATATGAATAAAATAACACATCAATACCTCCCTTATTTACTTCTTGTACTATCTTCACTGACCGTCTTTTTTGTAAATGAGAAAAAATGCAAGTTTTGAAAACCCCAGTGTGAACAAAGGAGACATACATTTCTCATGGTAACTGTTTCAATGTTCAAGAGACTTCACAAGACTCTTCATTAATATCAGATACAAGGACGCTTAAAATGCAGCAAATTTATTTTTGTGTTCTTCAAAAAGTAACAAACAAAAATGCAGACCCTGTGTTGACAATCGACCACAACATCCACACGAAAATTGATATGATTTTAAAAGTACAAAAGCACACCGAAAAAGCTTGAAATTTTAACAAGGGAACATTTTAAAGCCACATCCTAGAAGCACAAAATATAGATTAAAGAACAATTTACAGAGACAGAAGGACAAAACACAACTGAATAAAACGAAAAAACACGTACCTCCATCTTGCCAGCCGGCTCGTAGCGTGTGGCGTTCCGAGTTACTTCCCCTGACAGTGCGTGTATTCGACTGGTTGACCAGCGGGAACACACATCGCGGCATGTTAACTGGCTCAAACTCAAAGTTGACTCAACCGCAATTGTGGGTTTCACCGCTCAGACTTTGCGTATACACTTTTTTTGTTATTCCTATTGCAAAGCCGGTTTTAAAAAAACTGAGTTTCAGATTTTGGAACCCAGTATTTTTTTAAACCCAGTTGCACGTAAGTGTAACCTATGCATAAACCCACTGTTATGGTTAGGTACGTACACACATACACACACACACACACAGAGACCGTGAGAGTGCGGGGATTTCAGTATAAATAGTATCCCCACTTTCTAGATATTTAGTGCTTTAAAATTCCCACTGTCGCTGTCTTTCTCATTTGTTTTTTCTAATTCCTACTCTGTTCTATCAATCTACTACACTACCTTCTTCGATAGACCAGTCACCTACGTTTTTTTTTTGAAAACTCTCCAGGGACAAACCTCCTCATTGTGTGTGAGGTCTGTTGTATCAACTTGGGAATATTGGACGCTTTCTGCCAAATGGTCACTGGGGCTTCCTATGATATTATTGTTTAGCAATGTTGGCATTTTATATGTATGTGTTTTGTTGATATTTTATAATGATGTTTGTATTCTATTTTGTTTTTGTAAACAGGGGTTCGATAAATTAGTGTATAGCCTCAGTGTACCCTGCGTGGGATGTCTTTATTGTAAAGTGACCGGCTGGTGGAGTGCCTTCAGTGTTACCACTGGGGTTGTTTTAGCAGATCTGTTATGCGGATCAGGGGTGAGTCCTCTTTCAGCGAAGTTGTGGTCTTGATTTTGTGGTCCTGATTCGGCTCTTTGCTGTCCGCTAGACCCACACACACACACACACACACACACACACACGCGCACCTCACTCCCGCCACCGAAACGATACAGCAAAACATAATTAAACCTTTACCTTACTATCGGTCTATTATTAGTCTCATTAGTAGAATAAAGGGAAAATTAACTATTATTTATATTTAGGCTTCTAAAAATGCCTGCTACTAACACTGTAGACTAGCAACAAATCACGGCCTCTTTAAACGGTAACAAAAACTAGAATTGCGCGCCCTCGCTGTGTTCATTTAACTTCGATTTCTCGGTAAACTAAACACTCTAAGTAACTCTCTTTTAGAATGTTCCGAGTGAACATTCTTTACACCACGAAAACTAGCTACCGGCGGCCTCAGATAATAATTCTGAATCTTGTTCTTCATTGTAGTTTATTTCTCTTTTCGTGTTTACGGCACCCAGGGGATTCACCTTAAGAGTATGCGTGATGGTCCGGCCTTAAGTAAAGACTTTAGTAAAGAGGTGCCGGCGCCTTAAATCTGTTGTTTGTAGATTATAGTCACACGACACTTTCGCATATAAGTGACTACTGGACCGATTTATACTGACACCAGCGGGCCAGTTGTTGGTAAAGGGGAAAATAATATGATCACACGTTGACCAATCCGGGATTCGAACCAGCGACCTTTCGGTTACTAGCAAGACGCTCTTTACCAACTGAGCTACCCGGCCCCTCAACCTTAAATCTTGGCCTTAAGACCCTTAAATCATTGTGAGGGCACCCAAGCGAGCAACCTTTCGCGCCTAACCTTATCTGATTCTGAGTGTCTGTCTGAGGTCTTTCAGGGTTAGTTGTTTTAAAATCTTGTATACCTCGGCATGTTTCTGATTGTCAGTGTTGCAATTGGACAAGATTTACTGCATGGATACGGTGACCGGAGACCAATGTAAAAACAATCAAAACTGATCTTGCATGTAACAGTAATTGTAATTGCCGCCATTTAGATAAGAGAATTTCCATTCGCTCGTCAAACGCCTGTATTAATTTAGGGCCTGGTCAAGTAATGACGCACACGAAACACAGAAGTAGCATAGAGTTCATTTATTCATAGTCAAAGAACATTCACGGAAAATGTCAACGTCTCATATAATAATACGTATGTGTGTGTGTACATATCAGTATGGGGACAACTAATTTATGTATACGTGATTATGAACTACTTCTTGTGCTAGACGATGTGTGGTAAAATACTGCGAAAAGAAAGAAACACAAACACAAGAAACATTAGCAAGTGTACCAAACAATGTATCAAAAACCCTTATTCAACAAGATACAATCAAAGCAATGAGACGGAAAGAATACACATACTGCAGGACAACTTAGAGACAAATACTTTAGTTGATTTCAAAGAAGACAATTTAGCTAAGGTTACGTGGAACCAAGCCAGAACAAACGAAGGAACGAACGCTTTATGTTCCTTTAACTTGCACGACGATTAGGCTACGTTTATTCTTTTAAGCCTCAAAAAACAATTGGCGCAAGACAATTTGACTTTGCTCATCTAACATTAGTCAATTCATTAATACAAACAATTCGGCTACGTTCACCCAACGAGCCTCGGTACGATGCCTAAACTAGGAAATACTCGTCGATGACCTAGCTCAGTAAAACATTTATAAATGAATTAACATACGTAAACATTTAACAACATATTCTAGGAAATACACCTGAAGTCCCAAAACGTAGCTAACTACCTTGGCATAGACAAAACAGCAAAGCTTTAAGGAAAAACTGTATAAATACCCAAGTGGGTTAACATTTCGAATAAGGCCGATAATTCGACAAAAAACGTTATCTTCATTAAAGACCAAAACAGTTATCTTATTCGTCAAACTTAGTCCGACAAATTGTGATGACAATTAGCTTTAATCAAGCCAAGACGTTCAGCATAATCAGCGCACTATGACTGACCACAAGCTAAAAACAAATAAACTTGACTTGTCCTTATTTACAAATCCTGAACAAAGTGTTCACCTCAATAATTCTTCTGACAAAGCAGGTTCCAAGCAAAACGAATTCTATTAAGCATTAGAAAATCAAAAGAATATCAGAATCAAATCAATTTGCAGAAAAGGCATAAAATCAGTCACTAAAACGAGAAAATCATAAAGGTCATAATCATTTGCACAAATCAACAAAAACATATGCAAAACGCAAAATAACTATAAGTACCTTATGACCGCTGTAAGACGTTTGGAAACCACACAGATCCAAAAGGCGACAATAACGTCTGGTACCAAAGGCAGGTAAAATAAAAGCTTTCACAAAACTCTACAAATCGTGAACATCACATTTAAACTCTATCTTTCTAAACAGGTGAGCACAACTTTTTATATCATATAAACTAAAAACGACGCAACCTTCTCTCAGACCCAGCAATCTAACTAACCAGAAAAAGCTGAAACAAACGTTTATATCTGTTACTATCAAAACTCAGTCTTGCGTCATAATCTCGATCTCATGAGAAAAAATACGCAAACAATATTTATAAACGAAACACAGTTCACCAATAATATTCAAACTCATATCAAAACTCTGCACGCTTTTGCCACTGACTTGAGAGAGCAATAGATCCGGAGAGAGTGAGTGAGAGAGAGGAGGGGGAGAAACACGACAATCACAAAGAGAAGAATCACGACAAAACACAGAGGGGTATGAAAGACAGGCACCAAAAAACAAATGAAAGGAAATAAATAAACAGTCCAGTCATAAAACCAAAAAGATGCGTCGGGTTGGCCAATGAGGTGATGATACGTCTTGTCAGTCAAAATCAATAAAACCAAACAAAAGAAAACGATAGAAAGAAGAAGCAACATGCAGTTGGGAGGAAAAGTATTACAGATAAACGGAGGACACTTTACACACTAAGAAAGTACATGATATCACAAATAACACAGACTCTCTCTCTCTCTAGATCAATAGCCCATAATTAATTTCAAAACGTATCTAATTATATCTTGGTCACACATGACTCATAGGCATGCACAGTAATTATTCCTTAGTTTAGTGTTATTATTATTGGAATTTTTATGTTGGGCAGTTTTGACAGTGACCCGATTATCCTTCTCAGCACACTTTTGGCCTAAAATATCAAGAAATCTCCATTTGAAAGAAGCCGACAGTCTTTGCCCTTGTAAAGAAGATCCTGACAACAATGAACAACTTGATACCGACAGAGAGAGAGAGAGAGAGAGAGAGAGAGAGAGAGAGAGAGAGAGAGAGAGAGAGAGAGAGAGAGAGAGAGAGAGGAAGAGAGAGAGAGGGAGAGGGAGGAAGTAGGAAGGGGGTAGACCTCTTCCGGATGAGAGAAAAGACAAGCAGGGCTATAAAATGTTGCTTAGCAGACGGGGCAGAATGGGGCCCGGGTAGTTTGGGTAGTTTTTAGTTGCTTTGTTTAGTTTTTATGTTTATTTATGCAGATGGAGGATGGGGGCCGGGTTTTTTATTTAATAGGGTTTAGTTTAGTAGATAGCTCAGTTGGTTTATAGCTCAGTTGGTAAGAGCGTCTTGCTAGTAACCGAAAGGTCGCTGGTTCGAATCCCGGATTGGGTCAACGTGTGGATCATATTATTTTCCCCTTTACCAACAACTGGCCCGCTGGTGTCAGTATAAATCGGTCCAGTAGTCTATATGCGAAAGTGTCGTGTGACTATAATCTACATACAAACAAGCAGACGGGCTAGTCCCCTTTACGCTGATGTGTTGGGAACTATAATCTATATAACGCAAACGCAAGCAGACGGACAAATGCATCCCTGCAAGCGGGACATATTTGTCTCCTCCTAATGTGTCCACCCTGAAAAGCCTACCCGCATTAAACGACATCCACTCGGAACAGAATGGGTGTCCACCCGGCATTGGAAAGAGAAAAAAAACACCCGGGGAGTGGCTGGGTATATGGAACACGAACGAAGCTTAGTGAGGACTCATTGTCAACTGATGGGGAACAGGCGTTCAGGTGGAACGAGATAGCAAGGTGGAAACAGGTTGGAAGAAGCAGAGACAAAACAGTGACG
>CM072520.1:27361745-27429245 GCA_036898135.1 Oncomelania hupensis
TTAAATATTAGTCATGAAACTAAACAACAACTGGATAATGATTAATAAAAAAAGGCACTTTATTCATGCCGGCTATTATGACTTCTGCAGACTTACTGAAGAATTGTTTAAACCTCATTCGATTGAAGCAAAAATGAACCCTGCAAACTTGATAGTAACTTTAACTTTCCATAAAACCCTGCATAAAGACATTACCAGCGTTACACTTGCGCCAAAGCTGGCAGAAATATTAGGTTTCCGTGGCAATGAATTATCTTTATCTGACAGCTCCAGCACTGTCGGCAGTTCTATAAGATTTATTGGATCAAACCCTATGAATTTGTTAATTAATAATAGATTGTTTGTGTACCTTCATCAACTGAAGACATCGGAAAACTTAGTAAACGGAACTCCTAGTACATTGCTAAGGATAATCTCAACTCAGAGAGAATCTTACTGCGATCCAGTTTCATTGAAATTTCTGCCTCAAAAACGCCACTTAAGTCAGGACTATCATACTAGTTTCTGCTTCAAAATAACTAACCAAAACAACGAAATTGTAGACTTTGAAGATCTTACAATTATTCTTGAGATAAAATAAAGTTTAATTTTAAAATACAATGTCAATCGGCCCTCAAATTCCAGTAACCTGTCCTACCATTGAACTGAAAGACTTAGCAGACACAATCGACTTTGATGCGAATGCTATTGTTGGGTCTATTTACGGTTTCGAATTTACACAAAATGGATATTATAAACGAGCGCTAGTGCCGGCAGTGCCTGAAGTGCCGTCAGTGCCGCCGTCAGTATTGCCAGAAAAACCATCTATTGATCAGCTAAAGGATTTTAATGCCGGTAAAGTAGATCCCGATTTTAAGTATGCTATTACTAAACGAGAAAATACCTGGTCTTTAACACCTGTAGACACAGAATTAGATTGGCTTATTAAATTCAAGTGCGAAAGCCCTTACACTTTTATGGGACCAGACAATAAATTTAAGAAAATTATTAACGCCGGGCCTATGTTAGTTAGTCTAGTGCCGGATGAAAACAATCGGGAAACCATAGAAGTCAAAGCCTACAAAAAAAGCAGCTATGTTTTACATAAGCGTGAAACCGCAGGGAAAAATGTTAGAGTTATTCTGCAGCCTCCTTTACAGCTAGGTAGCACAGCTATGATAGTACTGGACATAATTGCTCACAGGCCTACGCAGAGAAATTTTAATGTAATTCCGCAAGTGTCTCTAAGTTGGGTTGATTTAGATGAGGATCCCAGACGAGTTACAGTATTTATGAAGAAAAGAGAAAATGAAAATCAGTTTTCCGTATTTACTTCATCACCCAAGATAACTTTTGTCCCTGTTCCAAATCCTATTGACAGAATAGCGCAAATTAGCCTAGACAACGTAGATCTGTTAGCATTTTATTTCAGCGATCAGATATTTTCTGATAGTCAAATAGAATATTTTGCTAATAAACTAAAATCAAGTTAATTATTGTTAACCCTTTTTTTTCACACTAAAAATATGACGACAAAATTGTATCCTGCTATAGTAGAAGCAGTAGTGGATGAACAACCAATTGTACAGCCCAGTGCTCCAACGTTAGACTTAAATAATGTTCAAACGTTCAGGTTGGAAGACATAAGAAAAGTTAGGACTCAAATTGAATCAGATATCCAAAAGTACTCTAGATGCAGACGAAGGTATTCCGGCGCTTATAGCACAATAAATTACGTGTCTACTGGTCTAAATGTTATTAATGCAGCGGAAGCTGCGGTCAGCGTGGATTATTGGTGACTGGAATTGGTATACCAATTAGTATTGGATTAGGGGTTGCTGCCGGATTATCTTCAGTAATGTCAGTTCTACTTGGCGTAATTAATACTAAAGTATCTAAGAAACTAGAAAAACACGACCTCATTTCTAGCCTGGCGATAGCTAAACTTACTAGCATGAACTTAATAATTTCAAAAGCTCTAGAAGACACTCAGATTCAGGACCAAGAGTTTGTAATTATCCAGCGAGATTTTGAAGAATATAAAAAGTTGAAGCACGACATACAATCTAAATCTAGGTCTGCACCTGTTAATGTTGAAGAAATAAAAAAAATTAATAGAAGAAGGGAGACTACTGGGACGGAAAGAGCAGCTAGATGCTTTGAAGAAAAAGCTTGGCGCTTCAGAATAAATACAGTTAACATTTACTCAAGCCTTCCGGGCCCTCCTCCTTACTCATAGTCGCAGTCGTAGTCGTAGTCGTAGTAGTTTCTACCTGTAATTTATAGTGGCCTAGAGCGTATGCAAACTCCTTAGTTACTCTTACACGCTTTGTGTCATTAGCGCATAATGTTTTTTTGGTCGTCACAGCAGTGGACACTATATGGTTTTTAGACTTTATAGTTGTGTTAGGGTATGGTTTAGCTTCTTTTCCATCTAAGGCTTCCAAGTAGTTTTCATGCCTGATATCTCTGTTTTTTATTGCAGCTTTTTGGGTGCCTTTCGCTTTTGAAGATTCCCCCGATTCGTGTTTAATACTGTACTGCTTAGATCGCAGTCCTGCGTATTCTTCAATAAGTTTCCCGTTCATTTCATCTTTCATCAAACCTATTTTCTTTTGGTTTGCTTTGCTGTACAAAGGGTGAGTTTCAGGGTAGTCACTAGTATCGTAATGTTGTAGTTCCGATTCTAAG
Source organism: Oncomelania hupensis (assembly GCA_036898135.1). NCBI lineage: Eukaryota > Metazoa > Mollusca > Gastropoda > Littorinimorpha > Pomatiopsidae > Oncomelania > Oncomelania hupensis. The sequence goes on from CM072520.1 coordinate 27,364,416, forward strand.
TCTTTATAAATGTCTTCAGTAGGGATGTCTAGTATAAGGGAGTCTGTGTCTGTGTATAAAACTCTGGCCTCCGGGTATTTAGGTTTAAAGTAATCGTAGTAAAATTCGAACATTAATAATTTAGAAAGGTCGAGAATAGTCATCCCCATAAACACCGGTTTGTCTAGATTAACTTGCGTGGTTTTCATGGTAACTGCATACAGGGAGTCATGAAACTCTTTGTAACCAAGGTATTGAGGTTTAGATGTTAATTTAATCGCTTGATTGGGTGAGGTAATTAGCCTGACGTCTTTTCGCTTGTATGGGTTCTCCATAGTTTTACCAAAACAGCTGTTATTCAGCAGCTTAAAGAAATCTTTTTCAAACGTAGATTGCGCTTGTTTTCTAAGCTCTGTGTTTTTATTGATGTACCCGGCCAAGACATTCGTTTGTTTAAAGAATAAAAGCTTGTGAATCGCTGTGCACTTCATGCCGTGTCTGATGTAGAACTGCAGGTTTCTGTAGTGACAGACGTAATTAGATTTATTATAGAGGTTGGGAATAAGTTTAAGTTGCTTGTCTGTACCATGCAATCTTTCTGGTGCTAATGGGTAATCATTATGTAGGTCGTGTAAAGCATTGGGATACTCTAGGTCAACTTCGACAATAAACCCTATAGTATGATCTTTAGGGTGATTTAAAATACTGTTTAACCAAGTAAAGTTTGCGGGGTTTGGATTAACAAGTAATTTGAAATCTGAAACCGGTAAAAGCTCACTCATTGCCCAACCGTATAAATTGTTGGCGTCAAAGTACATTATATAATTAGATTTCTGCGAGGGGTCATAGTGCTTTAGGTATTTGTTGTTGGCTTTGCAATAATTGTGAGCTGCCACGCTTATTCCTCCACGAATGCCCGACTCAATCATTGTCATCATTACCTGGTCAGTTATGAGATCAATTTTAGAACCGCTAAGTTTTAAGAAAGCATCCCAACTCATTCCTGGCGAAGAAATATAATGAGAAGGGTCGAGGGAGTAATGATGTAAACTCGTTTCTCTGTATTTTTCAAACACATCAGCCAACAAACAGACGTCAGCTTTTAAATATATGTCGTGGTAGTCACCAAGGTTTTTACATCCGAGTGCATTCCAGACGTTGTGTGCATGTTGGTAATCGATATCACTTATGAAACTTTTATTGAGTGAAGAATAGAAGTTCTCTTTAGGTGGCAATTCTTGTTCTTCAAACACTTCCCAAGAATCCATGTATTCATAAGGATACACGCCTTTCCGAATAAGTGTAACGTCTGGAAAATATTTGCTAGTGATAGGATAGCTGGGTAAGTTCTTAGCTAGTGTTTCTAAACTGGAAGACAAATGTTGAAAGCTGTCGTAAAACTTTAATTTATTCAGAGTGAAAGTTTTATATTTTTCTTCTGTCTCGGCAATACATGACACTTTGTATGCTTTCGTCACTGCCTGCATGATTAAATGGGAGTCGTAATTTCGAAGATTGTGAATGAAAATAGGGAGAGAGAAATGTTTGATTCCATATTCCAAGTTGCATTTCTGATGAGCTGCACCTCTAAATGCCCCTGTTATGTGACAATGATCTCTCACTCTTTGGGTCTTTGTGTCCTTCGGGTCAAACTCTTTATTACAAATGTGGCAATGTGTAGCTGCTTTAAAACTATGGGAGTCAGATTCAGTAAATATCATTGGCACCGGATTATCTAGCTGCAATAAACACAATTTGTATATTTTGTTCATCTCATCTAAGAACTTTCGAGCTGCGTCAGGCCCTCTGTAAATTACCGGCTCTGTATGTTGTCCGTCGGCTCTAACAACTACATACCCGAAACTGCAGACTTCGTGAAGGTGTGTGAGGAATGAATTAGGCGTACAAAATCCTTGTGGGCCTTGGTATTTTAAAATCAATGATTCGAAGTCGGCATAAACTATATAAGGCTGCTTGAATTGTTTGTTGATGTTTTTAAAATATACTTGAGAACCCGGCTTTGGTAACACAAGGCGGGTTTGAATATCTGTCATACTTTTGCAAATTTTACTGTGCTTGTCAGCCACTTGGAGATTAGAGACTCTAGTTAAACAGCGTCTGCACAAATATTGTTTGCCATGATGTTTTGAAGTGTGTCCTAATAATCTAGATATGTTTCGTATCAGAGTATAATGTTGCATGCTAGGATTTTGCGGGTCGGTTATTAGTAAAAGATCAACGTGGTGATTGAGGTCTGAAAACGATGGGGCATTAAGAGAGATTCGTAAAGGCATAAGTTTTGATTCAGGGTCCCAAACATATACATTGACTGTTATAGGAGAGTTTTGTGCTTCAAATTTGTCAATGGCGTCAAGGCTAACAGGGAAATTAATGTCTTTGAGATTTAAGTTCGTTACTTTATCTTTGTACAGCGCCACCCTTTCGGGATGTTGTTTCGACTGAATAGGATATAATTTAGCCAAAACACACCACACAAAACATTTGTCGTCGGTGTTCTTAATATTCAATACAGCCTTCTTGTCAAGAATTTCTTTGGGAAGAGGGATATAAGATTTTCCTTTGATTGGATTATACTTTGCAATGTTCAGTTCTAATGATTCTAAATTTCCTTCGGCCCACCCGGACCCTTTCAAAGTTGCTCGCTCTATGCTGTCTTGTAACTGATTGATTAAGATGTTGTTATAAGCATTGTCTAGGTCTGAAGATTTTAACACTTCAATTTGACTTGAAGAAATCCACACAGTCATCGTTTCATCAATACTGCCGGGTTTAATAAAAGTTATCTGCGCATGGATGCGTATTTTAACAGGGGATTTGAAAGTAAAATTGTTAAGTACAAATTCGTAATTATTATAAACAGATTTAATAACATTTTGACTGTCAAGAATTTGAAGTTGTATTGTTTGAAATATGTCTTTAAACAAAGGAGATTGCGAAAGACTTTTTGTGTCCGTCATTTTTATACTGATAACAAAACTTTAAATTAAAAATAATTATTTTAAAAAATGGATTTTTAGGCTTCAAACCACCAAATACAGTCAAAGGGAAGCAACCGCAACTTTACTTATGAATGCGTAGTAATGTTTTTATTACTTCCCTTAACTGAATGGATAAGAAGTAAATAGCGTTAATGGTAACATTGTAACATTAATGTTTGCGGGAATTCCCGATTGAATAAACTGGGCTTAGGCCAAGAATATTGATTATTTCACACTGCCCCTAGCAAAGGGAATTCCAGGTTCTGTTTTAATTGGATCACATGCTTAATATAAAACTCTTAAAAGGCCTTTTTAGTACAATATTTGGCTGTTTTGATAGCAATTAAATTAAATTTAAATTAAAAACACTCTGTATAAGGTTGTAACATTAATGTTTGCGGGAATTCCCGATTGAATAAACTGGGCTTAGGCCAAGAATATTGATTATTTCACACTGGCAAAGGGAATTCCAGGTTCTGTTTTTAACTGGATCACATGCTTAATATAAATTTCTATTTGCTGTTTTCAACTGGATCACATGCTTAATATAAATTTCTTTTTATATATCTAAGCAAAGGCCGATTCTGTTTTTCAACTGGATCACATGCTTAATGCATGTTTAAAATACACACAGCTAGTAAATGGGAAACACATGCTTTAATATAAATTTTTATTTATATATCTATTTGTTACACTTTTAAAAATTAATATGAACAATATGTAATAAAGATTGCTGCACTTAATGGTGTATTATTTAGAATTGTACATTTAGAATAACGAATATTAATGCTGGTTTGTTGTATGTAATTTCCCAAGCCCAATCTTCTTTTATGAGCGATCTGGATGGGGATATAAAGAAAAAAGGAAGTATAGATTTTCGGTGTGGTTAGTCACTTCTGTGGCATGTGTTGAATTTGCTAAGGCATTAAGGCCAAATGTCTGTCCTATTGCAATAATAGACACAGTGTACAAAGTGGCAAGTGGCTTGGATACATGTTAAAAATTGCCATGACAATGGATAAGACTGGAAGGTGCACGCTAACTCTCGATCCCTTCCTACTTAATCCAATTGTCAAGCCTCAGGCAACAAGTAAACAGATATATTGAACGCAAGAACGAATGGTTGCATGACATTGGGTAAGACAGGAGGCTGCGCGCGGTATCCTGGGAACCTCCTACTTAATCCAACTGTCCGACTCGCAGCCAAAGTTCAGTCAGTACACCTCCGTGGGTTTCTCTAATTTCGTCTCATAGAGATTCCCCATTTGGGGTTTGATGACAGACAACACATGCCACAACGCTTGGGTTCACTTGGTGGAGTGGGAGATGCGTGCAAAAGGTCGAGGGTGTTGTTATAAGCATTGTCTAGGTCTGAAGATTTTAACACTTCAATTTGACTTGAAGAAATCCACACAGTCATCGTTTCATCAATACTGCCGGGTTTAATAAAAGTTATTTGAGCGTGAATGCGAATTTTAACAGGGGATTTGAAAGTAAAATTGTTAAGTACAAATGGCCAATTATTATAGACAGATAAATGTTATTAAAAGATGTCTTTAAACAAAGGAGATTGCGAAAGACTTTTTGTGTCCGTCATTTTTATACTAATAACAAAACTTTAAATTAAAAAATAATTATTAAAAAAATTGATTTTTAGGCTTCAAACCACCAAATACAGTCAAAGGGAAGCAACCGCCACTTTACTTATAAATGCGTAGTAATGTTTTTATAAGGTTGTAACATTAATGTTTGCGGGAATTCCCGATTGAATAAACTGGGCTTAGGCCAAGAATATTGATTATTTCACACTGTTCTAGCAAAGGGAATTCCAGGTTCTGTTTTAATTGGATCACATGCTTAATATAAAACTCTTAAAAGGCCTTTTTAGTACAATATTTGGCTGTTTTGATAGCAATTAAATTAAATTTAAATTAAAAACACTCTGTATAAGGTTGTAACATTAATGTTTGCGGGAATTCCCGATTGAATAAACTGGGCTTAGGCCAAGAATATTGATTATTTCACACTGGCAAAGGGAATTCCAGGTTCTGTTTTTAACTGGATCACATGCTTAATATAAATTTCTATTTGCTGTTTTCAACTGGATCACATGCTTAATATAAATTTCTTTTTATATATCTAAGCAAAGGCCGATTCTGTTTTTCAACTGGATCACATGCTTAATGCATGTTTAAAATACACACAGCTAGTAAATGGGAAACACATGCTTTAATATAAATTTTTATTTATATATCTATTTGTTACACTTTTAAAAATTAATATGAACAATATGTAATAAAGATTGCTGCACTTAATGGTGTATTATTTAGAATTGTACATTTAGAATAACGAATATTAATGCTGGTTTGTTGTATGTAATTTCCCAAGCCCAATCTTCTTTTATGAGCGATCTGGTTGGGGATATAAAGATAAAGGAAGTATAGATTTTCGGTGTGGTTAGTCACTTCTGTGGCATGTGTTGAATTTGCTAAGGCATTAAGGCCAAATGTCTGTCCTATTGCAATAATAGACACAGTGTACAAAGTGGCAAGTGGCTTGGATACATGTTAAAAATTGCCATGACAATGGATAAGACTGGAAGGTGCACGCTAGCTCTCGATCCCTTCCTACTTAATCCAATTGTCAAGCCTCAGGCAACAAGTAAACAGATATTGAACGCAAGAACGAACGGTTGCATGACATTGGGTAAGACTGGAGGATGCGCGCAGTGTCCTTGGAGCCTCCTACTTAATCCAACTGTCCGACTCGCAGCCAAAGTTCAGTCAGTACACCTCCGTGGGTTTCTCTAATTTCGTCTCGTAGAGATTCCCCATTTGGGGTTTGATGACAGCACATGCCACAACGCTTGGGCTCACTTGGTGGAGTGGGAGATGCGTGCAAAAGGTCGAGGGGTCCGTCCCACTCCACCAAGTTAGGGAGAGAGTCCAAGCGGGAAGTGCTACCACCGGTTTTTGGCACGCCTTTTAAAAGCTCATAAAACAGCCATAAATTGCAGTAAAAGGGTGTCAGAAAAACATGAGGCGCTTTACGCTCATTATTGCTATCTCTGTAGGGAGGTGAAGAGAAGAAGAATGTTTATGTAAACTAATTATGTATGTCAGTGAACGTTGTTCGTTCACTTTTGTCAAGTAAATAAATAATTAGTGGCTGACGTAAGCTAGAGATATAATGTATTTTGGTATGAGGTGAATGAGTGAGCGTATGCATATGGTAGGAATAAGTTAAAAGTATTGTGGCAATAGGGGAGACAGACAGACAGACAAAACGTGGAGACAAAGAACATTTTATGGAATAACCAACAGAACAGAATGGACATGACTAAAAAGGAAACTGCGAATAAGTAGACAGTGGAAATAATGAATGAACTATTTCACAGCAACCGGTGTGGGGGCAAGGGGCCGTATGCAGAGGCGTACCTGGGGCCGCCTCCACAGTGACAAGGCTGGGACTTGTAGAGGACCGCCATTCTGTCAACCGACTGCAGGCTGGAGCTGTTGTGCTTCGGGCCGGTGCCTAGCTGTCTGGCACCTACACTACAGTACTGGGAGAACATGTAGGCGCATCCTCGTTGTGTGCAATAACATCGACTCGCTACATGAATCGTATGTCCAAGGGGGGACAATCGTGAGTACTTCACTCTCTGTTCTGTTGTGTCTACCCCTTTGACGATTGCCACAAGCAGTAGGCAGGACTCAGGCAAGGACTGCCTGTGTATGTATATGTGAGATCCTTTTGTTGGTTTATTGTATGTAACTGAGTTATATGTACGCGTATGTAAGAGTTTTTTTGAATAGCGAACGCTGAGTAAGAAAAACATACACATCGTTGAGTTACGTACAAATGCGAGAGGCTAGGATGATCGTCTGTAAACAGAAGTAGAGTACACGCATTCTTTCATATAGTGATAGGAGACAGACACGCAGATACATTATTGTTATTTATTATTCACAGTCCTCATTGCTGATTTATAGAATAGGCCTTCACTATCATTTCTATCTTCTATTCGATAGGGTGTTCTTGTGTGTGGTTAGTTAGATATATAAGCTTTAAACACCACGCAAACACCATCGTGACAGTGATGTGCTGGGTATAGGAAATGCCCAGAAGTATTCTGTAGCACTTTTTGTTGTTGTAGTTGTTGGCAATGTGTACAGACCTTAAATTTTAAAAAAGTAAATTTAACTAGCAAATCAAGCTCGATTTCCTAAAGGGTGGTTGAAAAGTAGCTCCCTATTGGGAATCGCTTATAACTTGGGTAAATAGCATATCATTTGCATAAAGCAAAACTTATAGGGATCCGAACAATGGTAGTCTACATGACCTTACTGTCAGCCCATCGTGACTCAATTGGACTTCTGACGCTCCGGAGTGACGAGAGCAAGCCCATATTGTCCGCCCCCCTTGCACTTGATCTTGTATCGTGTGTCCAATGCCAGCTTCAGAGCTCGCGCAACACGGCGTGAGAGACGACCTTCTAACCGTCTGTCTTCTTAACCTCCTTACACTCCGGTTGTCTGTATCACTTCATCCGCAGCATAATTGTCACTCTATACCCACTTCTCTTCTTGACGTAGTAAACTCTTATTAACGCTCCCACACGCTTCCGTGTAATGAAAGCCTCTCCAACCTAGCTCGCCATTCACTCATAACACTCTTCTTTGTTATTGTTAACACAATCTCTTAAAAGCTTGTCCACCTCATAACTGCCGTACGCCCAGCTAGTTGTTTGACCAGAACGTAATCGCGGCCTCTTCATAACTTGACCATTCCAATTTACGAGGTAGGCTGGCCATATACTTAGACTCAAACCCTTTTTTGTATATATGTGGATAAGAGGTCATTCCCTTTATGTATGCATGGCATGGTACGGACGTTTTGTATGCCTTCGACTTGGGGGCAGGTATACTGTGAAAGGTTATTGTGCTGTAAGAGGAAACATGTTTCGGTCAAGATTCAAGACGATGATGATGATGATTATGTTGCTGTCGCTGTAGTTGTCTTGTACAGTGCGATCCTCCACAAAGGTAGACATGCTCATTGGGCATGCAAGTGGTAAAAACAGAGCGAAGCGCTAAGCAGGCATTATATCTTTGAAATAAAGCACACCTAATAATAATAATAATAATAATAATAATAATAATAATAATAAGAAGAAGAAGAAGAAGAAGAAGAAGAAGAAGATGATAATGGATGATTGATGATGATGATGATGATGATGATGATGATGATGATGATGATGATGATGATGATGATGAATGAATGCTACATAGTGAATGTCTAATATCATTGTAATAAATGAATAGACTTTAAATAAAAGAACTGTATTGTGATCAGCAAAGAAAGTTGATTTTTAAAAAAATCTTCCGTCTCCGGAGATGCGAACCCACGTCCGCCCAGCACTCTGACCTCTGAGCCAGTGGTGGACCCCACAGCATACGACTATGATATATCAGGAAGTCAAGTAAAAGGTTCGAAGGAGCTTAAACACAAAAGATTACAAGATTCTTTAGACGTGTGTTTCGTTTAAACGCTTTCGTGAGGAGTTACGAGACTGTGATTCAGCATGTTCATTGAGAGAACGAGTCTAGACCGTAGAAGGCACTTCAAGGTGACCACTCTACGGTGCGAAAAGCCAGGTGAGAGAGGCAGGGTGGACACAGCAAACTCGCCAGTGGTCACGCTTTGCTCTATTAACTCTCGCGCCACTCAGATAAACTGCACGTGCTCATTTCTGCACTTCATTCAATATGGCCGTGAGTACATTGTTAAGCAGGAATTGTCGATTTCATGGGATGTGTATCACAGCTCCAGTGTATCGTAACTATAGCAAGGACGACGACGACGACGACGACGACGACGACGACGATGATGATGATGATGATGATGATGATGATGATGATGATGATACACCTAATACAGGAGTTGATAGCTCAATTCGTCCTTAACGCACGCACACACAGAAGGACGTTTTAACCTTGTTCTTCATCATCAATGAATTTTGTTAAACTTCATGCCCTGTTTGGTATTGTTCTGTTTTGAATGTAATTCGCAACGAAGTACAGAGACAAAAAGGGTTGAGTAGAAGAACATTGAGAGTAAGTGTAGTCTCTGCTTGATAACAGTATTAAAGCAGTATTGACAGCCGTTGAAAACGTATTCCTCAATAGATCATCAGATGCAATCCTACAAGAGCAAAAGGAACGATTACGAGGTTGTGGCTGAAAAGTAACTCCCTATTCAACATTGCTAGTAACCTTTTATAAATTGTACGGCATTTTCATGAAACGCAAAGTATTGTGATCGTGTCCATTGGTAGAACCGAACTGATCATTTCTGAATCATCTCACAGTGGCGTGAACAAACTTGAAATGGTCTGACAATGAACTGACATGAAAAGACACTAGACCAAGTTTTAGTTGACTGTATACGCAAGTTACAACATTGTTTCTGCTGTCCTGTCCTTTGAAATGTAGTAGTAATGACGAGGTTTATTATGAAGTTTAAAAAAAAAGACAAACTGGTAAGCTCAGTTGATTAGAGAGGTGACGACACAAGTTCCCTAAGCCTTGATACAGGTGTGAGGGAAGGTTTTCTCGCAATAAAGAACTGTCGACTAGTACTACTGAGTGTTTACGATGCGCAGTGATTACGATTTGATGGTCACGAGCGTTTTGGGCTCGTGAGCTGTTTGTGCGTGATATGATGATGATCGTGTTTGAGGAGGTGGGAAGTTTATGTGCTTTGGCCTGTTTTAAGTAACTGTGGGGTGAAAGAGGTGGGAGGGAGAGAGAATGTTATGCGTAATAGAGGGGTGGGGGTGGGGGATTGGTTGTGCGTGTGTTTAAGAGGGGTGGGAGGTTTATGGGTAAGAGGTGGGTGTTTGTGAACGGCTGGGAGTGGTTTTATGTCAGGTTGTGTTTGGTGGCAAAGTAGAGGGTGAGGGTGAGGGGGGGGATGGTTGAAAGTGTGGGTTTAAAGGGGTGTGAGTTTTATGTCCTCGACGGTCAGGCTTTAGGTGGGAAGAAGGACAGATGTGATTGACAGGACTGTGGACACACTGACCGCCACAATAGAAAATAATGGTTTGGTGAGAAGAAGAGAAAGATTAATGGTAGTTGCTGCTGTTTCTGCTGCTGCTGCTGATGATGATGATGTTAATGATGATGATAATGATGATGACGATGATGCAACTACAGCTGCCGGGGAAAGGTTAGGAAGAAGAGGAAGCGTCAGTATGATAATGGCAGCTGTTGATGACGACGATCACCGTTCCTTCCCTTCAAAACATCTTGGCACGTCTTTTCCGTTTCCACCACCACCCACTCCACCATTCTCTGTCTCTCTCTCACGCACGGTATAGCAAGCTAGTCCAAGTTTTCACAGTGTGGATTTACATTACATTACATGATTATTGCTTTAGGTCCAGCGGACTCTTCCGAGCCAAATCAGGACCGAACAACCCCTGATCCGCATAAAAGATCTGCTGAAACAACCCTAGTGGTAAAACTGAATGCTCTCCACCAGCCAGTCACTTTACTATATAGACATCCCACGCAGGGGACGCTGAGGCTGTACTCTAATTTATCGAACCCCCGTTTACAAAAACAAAATAGAATACAAACATCATTATAAACTATCAATAAAACACATACATATAAAATGCCTACATTGCTAAATAATAACATCATAGGAAGCCCTAGTGACCACCTGGCAGAAAGCGTCCAATATTCCCAAGCTGATCCAACAGACCTCATACACAAATAAGGAGTCTTGTCCCGGAAGAGATCAAGAAAAAAGGTAGGTGACTGGTCTAGCGAAGAAGACGATAGTATAACAGATTGATAGAACAGAGCAGGACTGAGAAACAACAAAGGAGAAAGACAGCGACAGTGGGAATTTAAAGCACTAAATTTCCAGAAAGTGGGGATACTATTTATACTAAAAACCCCAGGCACCCAAACGGGGGAGTGTGGATTTAAGACACAGCGACAGATTTTAATGGGGTGTTTGTGGAGCTAATCTCCTACAACATTTGCTGAGCGCGCTTCCACGCACCATGAAACGACTAGAGCAGGAGTGAGGAAAAGAGAGAAAGACGGGGGGGAGAGAGAGAGAGAGAGAGAGAGAGAGAGAGAGAGAGAGAGAGAGCATTCTCTTCTGACACTCTGGATGAAAAAACGGAGAGGGAAGGTGGTGATTTCATCGATTTGTGCATTATACATGTTCGCATTTTAAAATTAGAGATTAAGATAATAAACAACAATTATTAAGTGACGAGTGGAAAAGGTTGCAACCCGACGAATAAATGAATGTATCAGGATTGTGCTCAGTTGTCTTGGCGTCACACAATGCGCCTAAAGGCTGCTCGTGGGCGCCTCTGGCGGCTTGAGTTAGATCCTGTATCGGCCAGCGCCTATAGAGCAGCTCTTGAGGTGGAAAAGTGCTGTAATGATAAAAACGATGAAATAAATAATTAAACAAATAACATCCATTATACGAAAGGTTGTTTGATAGAGATAGGATTGAACATGGGGAAAGATTGAGAGGAGACAGAGCCCTGAGGGAAAGGCAGAAAGATGGGTGAAACGAACAACAAAACTAACATTTTGCTCTCCGTCTACCTCTGCCATTTCGTGAGACTGCTGGGTCGGGAGGACACAGGAGTCGGTCGCCTAATGATCGGCGTGCAAATACGCAGCTCCACTGGCTGCCCGCTCGGCAAACAATCCAGGGCAATGCTAAATGCCGTTGTCACAACACCTCTGTATTACACCTCTGTTCTCCCCGTGGGCCCCGACCCCACTCCAAACCCCTCCCCGTAGTAGTAGTTACACCATCGGAGCAAGTGACACGCGTTTTGGATGTTGTAGGTCGTGTAAACTAGTAGTAATATAGAAGAGACTAGAAGTAATCCAAACAACTTTGGGATCTGAAATGGGGTTGAAGATGTCGTGATGCAGAATATAGACGAGAATTTTTTTCCAAAACACATCCACAGGGACATAACCACCAAATTATCGTTCTTTCTATATATATAACACATTTAGAGCATGCATTCCTGAAAACATAGAAACTCGCTACTATTACTCATCATCTTCATCCTAATCATTATTGTTATTTATTTTATATTCCTTACCACAGTCTGCTCACGTGCTCGCAGGTTAACATCATCAACTTAAAACATCGATCGTAAACCACAGGTAGAGAGAAAATAACAACTCTCATATGCACACTAACAACAAAGGTGTACATCCACAAAAGTTCAACATTAAACGCTATGGTAAGGCACAAGACAGCCATGTCTAACAGTTGAGACAACATAGGTGGCAGATTGCAGCTGCAGGGTGTGCTTAGGTATTTGACTATTATAGTTGCTGACTAATTGGCTGGAAGATTGCGGGCTTTGGAATGGTGTAGTGCGTGTAATGTGGTATGTCTGAGGACGTAAAACTTCGCTTGATTTTACTGTTCAAGCAAACGTTATTTTAAAAATTCTCCGTGATTATGTGATATTACACGATGGAGGATTTTAAGATATATTGATACTGGATCTATACATTGTTTTAGTATTATTTTGGAATTGTCGTCACACCACACACCAAATGTCGTGTACATGGTACTTTATGGGACAATAAACACACGCACGCACACACACACATTATATATTTACTTTTTTTAAATCACTTTTTAATCATTTTTATATAGCGCTTTACCAACTCAAGCGCCGCTCAAAGCGCTGGCCGATACAGGATCTAACTCAAACCGGCCGAGACGCCCACCCGCAGCCTTTGGGCGCATGGTCTGACGCCTGGACAACTGAGCACAATCCTGGGCAGCCAGGGATGGGGGAGAAGGACCAAGTGCATGCTGGCTGTGTTCTTGTCACCGGCACTCACCCGTCTAGGACATGAGCGTCAGGATCTTTAAAGTCCGTTATGATGGAATGTATGCGGCACACAGACTTGACCTCGGTTTATAGGAGTAGGAAACGGGAGTAAAGTGTCTTTCCCAGGGACACAACACAATGGCCCGGTCAGGGCTCGAACCCGGGACCTTCGGATCCGCAAGCCAAAGCTCTACCATTAGACCACCTTGCTTTTGTATCTATCTATCTATCTATCTATCTATCTATCTATCTATCTATCTATCTATCTATCTATCTATCTATCTATCTATCTATCTATCTATCTATCTATCTATCTATCAAGTCAAGTCAAGCCAAGTCAAGTCAAAAGCGCTTTATTCCATAAAACCCCTTGGGGCACGTGGATACAACGAAAATGAATAAAAATAAACATACATGTAGAATAACCATAAAAATCATAAAATGCAATATAAAATACATATGTACATATATTACAAAAATAAAAGTTATCTTTCACACTCGCGTTCTAAGAGACATAATAAACATTTACAAAATACACATTCATTATTATCACACAACACAAGCATACTACATAAAACTTATGTCCACACAAGCTGATCACAAATCGCACGCACTCTCTCGTAAGATAGGGTGATAAAGAAGGGGAGAAGGGGGGGGGGTACACACTGGTATTGAGTATTTATATTGTCATTATTGAAAAAAAAATCCCTATTATTACTATCATTAATATTACAATAGCCATTAGCCATATCATTAATATTACAATATACCCATAGATTATATTACAATAATAGCCATATCATTATTATTACAATATACCCATAGATAGATAGACAAGTCTATAGATAGATAGATAGATAGATAAATAGATAGATTGATTGATTGATTGATTGATTGTTGCTTTAGGTCCAGCGGACTCTTCCGAGCCAAATCAGGACCGGACAACCCCCAATCCGAATAAAAGATCTGCCGAAACAAACCTAGTGGGAAAATTGAATGCCCTCCACCGGCCAGTCACTTTACAATAAAGACATCCCACGCAGGGGACGGCTGAGGCTTTACCCCAACTACTCGAACCCCCGGTTACAAAAACAAAATAGAATACAAACATCATTATAAATCATCAACAAAACACATACATATAAAATGCCTATAGTGCTAAATAATAACATCATAGGAAGCCCTAGTGACCACCCGGCAGAAAGCGTCCAACACTCCCAAGCTGATCCAACAGACCTCATACACAAACAAGGAGTCTTGTCCAGGAAGAGTTTTCAAGAAAAAGGGTAGGTCATTGATCTAGCGAAGAAGAAGATAGTATAGCAGAGTGATAGGACAGATCAGGAATGGGAAAGAGCAAATGAGGAAGACAGCGACAGTGGGAATTTAAAGCACTAAATTTCCAGAAAGTGGGGATACTATTTATACTGAAACCCCCGGCACTCCAACGGGGGTACTGTTGCCGCAGTGAATCAGTCATGCCTACAAAGGCAAGACAGGTTTTCAACTGGGGCTTTCACTTTTCCCTTTATAGGTTAGAACAATCTACAGTGGCAAGATTGCTCATGACCCCAAGGGGTACTAAATAGATAGATAGATGCTAGATAGATAGATAGATAAGATTAGTCGATAGATAGATAGATAGATAGAAAGATAGATAGATAGATAGATAGATAGATAGATAGATAGATAGATAGATAGATAGATAGATAGATAGATAGATAGATAGATAGATAGATAGATAGATAGATAGATAGATAGACAGACAGACAGACAGACAGACAGACAGACAGACAGACAGACAGATAGATAGATAGATAGATAGATAGACAGATAGATAGATAGATGACTAGTCGTTTTTCCGGACAAAGCATGTATGCAGCTTCCTGCCTGATAAAAATGGATCTATCTCTATATTGAACCACTGTAGCGAAAAAGATAGCTAAACTCGTTGTTGCCTTCCCTAACAGCCTATTTGAAGTGCTGTTTGACGTGGAAAGGGGACGCTAATGACGAGCACACATCAAATGCGCGCTAAGTGTCCATAAAAAGCGGAGCATAAAAACCCGGTGGCGCGGACCACCAACCGACAGTAGTGGACATCAGGTGACCCTTTGACCAGCAAGTCCTGTCTCTCTTCCTCTCTCTGTCCTTTAGCTTGTTGACCAAGCATGTTCTTTACACATAGCTTCTTCCTTTTGAGGATGACAAGGACGTGTGAGGACCGCTTGAGCATGTTGAGTATTAGAGGTCGGGTGAGGTTGAAAATGTGTGGTGGTGAGGAAAGGGGTAGGGTAGGGGGATGGGTGCAGATGAGGAATGGGATGAGGGTAACCCTGTGTGTCTGTCTCTCCGTCTCTGTTTGTGTCTGTCTGTCTCTCTGTCTCTGTCTCTCTCCCTGTCTCTCTCTCTGTCTCTCTCTCTCTCTCTCTCTCTCTCTCTCTCTCTCTCTCTCTCATGTGTATTTGCAGGAGCAAATGGCCATAAAGCAATACACTGTCAGTCTCTATCTCTCTCTCACTCTCACTCTCTCTCTCTCCTCACCCCCCCCCCCTTGCTTCCTCAGTGCTTGGTCTGCACCAGTGCCTTGTTGCAGAAATTAGATTTAAAAGGAAATTATTTCCATTGGCGCATACCAGTGAATGTTGTCTTTAAGAGAAGTAGGCTTGGTTGGATTGGCTGGTTCAGTTCTGCTCTTCCCTATGTCCTGTTTGGAGCTGCGCTCTGGCTGCCATGCTTTCGCTAAGAGAACGATCTGAAGTTACAACAAAGAAATACCAACGCCGCTGATTTCCTTTACAGACAGAACAAGTTACATTCTGTGTCATGTCCTACCCTTGCCCTCATAGTACTAGAACATGAAGTTAACTGTACACAGACTTTACTCAAATTACTGCTGTGGGAGAAGCCACGGAAAGCTGCGCGCAACTACCGTCATGCAGCCAACCCTCCTGGTTATTATGACTGGAGGGGTAACTTCTACCCACACTCTCCAATACAGTTTCCTACCATGTGGTACTGAGCGTGCTGGAGATCTACTTCCTTTCAGTCTCCATTAGCGTAGCACTAACAAAAAGAGCTAAAAGTTTGATGACTCTTTTTCTAGATCCAAGTTATAGTTATAGTTGATTTTCCATATGTTTTTAGTTTTTGTAGTATGAAAAGTGAAAAACTTTCAGTATTTCAGTGGAACTGTCGCTCGCTATTTACTAACTTACATTATTTGGAACAATATTTGTCTGAAACAGACCACCATGTTCTAGCCTTACAGTCATTAAATGTTAACAAACGCAAGCTACCAAAACTGAAGGGGTATTATTATCCCCCCATAATCAACACAAACAGTGATAAAGTCCAGGCTGCAATTTACATTCGTCATGACTTGGATTATGATTTATTGAGTCCTACCAGTATAAACGATTGTGATAGCTATTGCGCATGTGCGAAAATCAAGATAAATAGTCAGTTGTGTGTAAACATTTTCTCTGTTTATTATCCTAAGGGAACAGATCATGCAAACCTTGACTGGATGCAATCTTTTAATGTATCAGAATCCAGTATTTTTTGTGGAGATTTTAATACCCACTCGTCTCTTTGGGATGATAACTGTTACTTTTCCAAAAACCGTCTAAGTGAAAATATTGTTAACTCTGACCTTTTATTACTTAACGATGGAAGAATCACTCGCGTGCCAGATGTATCTACACACAAACCATCTGCCCTTGATCTATCTTTTACTACTCCTGATCTTTATGCAGACTGTATATGGGAGGTTGAGACGGATACTTTAGGCAGTGATCACCTCCCTATCGTAATCACTTGCAATGATTGTGTTGAAGTGGGCATTGAGCAAGATCCTGTGGCAAAATATCACTATGCTCGGGCTAATTGGGATAACTTTAAAGAAATTTTATTACATACTGATACTTCTTTTACTAAGAAGAAGGATATTAATGAAGTGTATAATACTTTTGTTAAGAGTATTCATGACGCAGCTTCTAGGTCTATTCCCAAGAAAAAAACATATACGAAAAAATCCCGAACCGGAAATATTTGGTGGAACGAACAGTGTAAAAATGCAGTAAAAGAGAAAAAGGTAGCATATAAAACATGGTTGAAAAATAGAACAGAACAATCATTTATTGAAATGAAGAAGACAAAAATAAATTGTAACAAAACCATTGCTAGCGAAAAACAAGCATTTTGGTCAAATTATTGTAATTCTGAAATCAATAGTTATCAGGACTCAGCTAAAATTTGGAAAAAGTTGTCAGAAATGAAAAATGGATACAGTCTCCCTAAATGTCCCATAAAGCTAACAAATAATACATTTCCAACATCATTAGAGAAGGCTGATGAATTTGTAAAAGTATTTGCTAATGTAAGCCAGTCGTCTAGTTTGCCTAGTCACATACAACAACAAAGAGAAAATGAAGAAAGTAGTCCTACATTTGAGCCTCCTCTACCCAATAATAGTTTATATTATAATGCCGACATAACGTTTGAAGAAGTTAAAAATGTAGTATTCCAATTTGGACGAAAGAATTCAGCGGTAGGATTAGACGGAATCTCATACAAACTTTTATCTAATATTCCTGACAATTGGCTCCACATTTTACATGAAATTATAGCAAATAGTTGGGCAAAAGGTACCTTGCCCGAATTCTGGAAAACATCTCTAATTATCCCATTACCAAAATCTGGCAAATCTCGCAATGTTGTTTCAAGTTATAGGCCTATCGCGTTGACGTCACATGCCTGTAAAATAATGGAGAAAGTTGTATTGGAACGGTTATCACATTATTGCGTCAAACAAAAAATAATTCCTATCAATCAAGCTGGGTTTCAAAAAGGCCGATCGACTGTTGATCATTTAGTTAAGCTAACAACGCATATTAAAAGACAATTTGCAAAGCGTAAAGGAGTTTTAGCAACTTTTTTTGATATTACAAGAGCATACGACAGAGTTTGGCATGCACGTTTACTTTTCAAAATAAAGCAAATTGGATTATCTGGACACATGTATAATTTTATAAAAACTTTCTTACAAAATAGATCTATAAAAGTTAAAGTTGGAAATTGTTATTCATCAAGTCATTCGACGAATATGGGTATTCCTCAAGGGGCAATAATATCTCCAATTTTGTTCAACATTTTAATCTACGATTTGCCAAAAGTTTTCAGTAACACAGTTACTCTTGTTCAATATGCTGATGACATTGCTATATGGATGAATGTTAATCTAAAAAAGAAAACTTCTTTGTATGAAATAAAACACATTACTTTAGTTTATCAAACAGAAATAAATAGTTTAAACAAGTACATGATATCTAATGGCCTAGAATTATCTAAGGAAAAAACTAAAATGATGCTTTTTAGTAACTGTCAAGTACCAAGAAAACTGCCTAAAATATTGATAGAAAATGAAGAAATTGAATATACTGCTGAGATTAAATTTTTAGGTGTATATCTAACAAGGAAGTTAAAATGGACAAGACATATTGAGTATTTAATTCAGAATGCTTTAAAAAGTTATTATTTATTAAAGATCATTAGTACAAAATCTTGGGGTCAAGATATAAAGACACTCGTTCATTTAGCAACTTCACTTGTCAGATCTAAATTAATGTACGGGCAGGAAGCATATTTTTCAGCTCCGAAGAGTTATTTAAATAAGTTGAAAAGTCTAGATAGCAAGGCTATAAAATTAGCCCTAGGTGTTCCCGTGCATACAAATACATCTAAAGCTTATATGTTAGCAGGAATTATGCCCCTGGATGAACAGAGAAAGTTAACTTGTGTTAAATATATCGTAAGAGCACATAATATTTGCAATAGTACTAATGAAGAGTTGTTGTTTAGGTCTGATTTAGAATACCCAAAACGAGCACAAAATGTTAGATTCTTAGAAACGATTTCTACTTATACTAAAGACTTAATTGATTCTACGGTAGAGGACATAAAAAGACTTAAGACAGATATTTCTTCACCAATGCCTCCTTGGGAGATGATGCAGGGTAATTTTGATATTCATTATTGTAACACATTCAAAAGTGTTAATAGTAACTTAGTTACAACTGAGGCTCGTGAACACATAGATTCTGTTTATTCTCAGCATTTAAAAGTGTATACTGACGGCTCTGTTTTATCATCAGGTGAAACAGGTGCAGCATATGTTATTCCTGATTTAAAAATTAACGAATCATTTTACTTGGGCAAGAATATATCTATATTTACAGCCGAACTGATAGCAATCTTAATGGCACTAAGAAACATATCCAGTCTTCAGATCAGTATTTTTCAAATAGTTATATGTGTTGATTCAATGTCAGTGCTAGAAGCGTTACAATCTCAAAATAATAAAAATAGAAGAGATTTAATAATAGAAATTAGACATATTATTCACAGCTTAATCATTAATGGCACAAACATCTCTTTCTGCTGGTTACCATCACATTGTGGTTTTTTCTATAATGAATTAGCAGATAAAGGGGCTAAACAAGGTGCTTTACAATTAAATTCTCGATACATTGAAGTTATGAAATCTTCAAAAGAAATTCAAAATGAAATTGAAAGTATAATGAAAAGTACACTTGACTTTAAGAAACAAGACAATCCATTAAATGGTTACTCAAGAGCTGTGCTTACGATGACTAACAGAATTTTGCTCAATGCCATTAAAACTAAGCACTGTAAAGATGTAAAGTGTGTTTGTGATGCATCCATCTCATTACAGCATGTTTTATTTGAATGTGATCAAATTAAGCCCTTACTGCCATATGAATTGCAAGGGAAGGTCAGTTTCAGTGATGTAGATTTTCAACTCGGAATCAAACTGTCCAAAGTATTGCTGGACTCTCCTGTTGGTAATCTAATCTAACAATTTTTTTATTTTATTTTATTATTATTTTTTTTTAAATGTCTCATCAGCTTGCTGGAAAAGACAATAAACAAACAGAACAGAACAGTACTCAAATTGTGGAGGGGTTTTCACTCACTCTTTCTACAGCAATTACACGTCAAATGACCTATTTAGTCTGTCAACACACACACACACACACGTACATACACACCAACACACACACACACACTCAAAGAAAACAAGAGTTACTAAAATTGAATAAATTCTTTAATAAAAAAATATAAGAAAGGGCGTGCGTTAATATTAACAAGAGTGATTGTTGAGCGTGTATGTTGGTACAGATTGCTGCGCCTTGAGCCTGATTGGTGATTTGGAAAAGCGCGTATGGATAGCATCCACTTTTATTATTATTATTATTATTATTATTATTATTATTATTATTATTATTATTATTATTATTATTATTACTTTTTTATTTTTATTATTGTTATTATCAATCGTTATGCTTTGAATGATGAAGAATAGATTGATTCTCAGTGATGGATACGGTTAACTCCAAACTGGAGTGAACATCGTTAAGTTTTGCATCATGGCAATTTTCCTTCCTAGCTTGGATCCTTCAGTGCAAAGGTGTTAGGTTACGTAGAGTCTAGATTATCTAGGCCAAATATGCCAGGCCGGAGGGTTAGGGATTTGGGAAATGGATTCTTAATGCATATTCGACGCCGTTACAAAGTCAGAGCACGAATGTGACACTTTATTACCGTGGCAATTACTATTTAAATAACGTTTGATAATATATACTACTACCACTACTACTGCTGTTACTGGATGCTATGTACGCGCATTTCCTCAAATCACCAATCAAACTCAAAGCAACATGCACGCTCACATGTTTTACACATACACACACACACACACACCCACACACACACACACACACACACACACACACAACAAACACACCTATATCACTCAAACATGAGGTGTCAAGGCAAGGGAGATCGCTGTTTAGAAGACAGAAAGGAACTATATATGTGTAAAATTAATTTTTGAAATTAAGATTGACTCATTCATCCAATATCAATATTGGTATATATTCTTTACTGTGAGTTCAACACATTTAAACAAAATTCATAGTTATTTCAAATTATGTAAAATGGCAACTTTTTTTTTTCATTCGTGGTCAGTGGAAATATTCATATTTATTCGCCATCGTCATGGTCATCATCTACTTTGTTGTCACTGCGACGACGACGACAAGGATAATGATGATGATGATGATGATGATGATGATGATGATGATGATGATGATGATGATTGATGGATGGATGGATGGATGGATGGATGGATGGATGGATGGATGGATGGATGGATGGATGGATGGATGGATAAATGGATTGATTGATTGATAATGATTTACGATAATTGATGATGATGATCGTCGTGGTCATGACGGTGTACATGGTCGTTTTCGTTCTCAGAATCTCATGCTTGTCAACTTTCAGTTCGTGGATTTTGAGGTTGTGTCTTTTAATTCTTCTTTCAAATTCGTATTCATTTGTATTCATGAAAGCGGCCAAGAAAAATTATGTTGATGTGGTACATTTAGCTCTCCTCTTCAGGTATTGTCTTCTAATTCGCTTCTTTATTGGGGACCATTGTGTTTCGGGGAGGAGGCAGGGTCGTCAATTTTGGAGAAAATTGGTCCCCCTTTCATGGAATTTAGTCCCATTTTGCCCCCCCCCCCTCCCTATTCTTTGAGTTCGGTTCAAAATGGGACCTTTTCTTTTTGCACCGAATTGCTGAGCAAATTTGACCTTTGACTTCCTGGACTTGTCCTCAGTTCATATCTTCGGTTAGTAGCCAAACTAGAGACCATTTTCTTTCCCTTCACCCTTTCTAAAGGCTACAGGAACTTGCAGTAGCCTCAGAAAGAGGCACGCTCCAACCCCAGCCCTAAACCCATTTTAAAGCAGTGGTATGCCATCTGCTACAGTGTCAATACTGGATTTGTTGACCGGCTCGGCCGTCACAGCAAAAGTGGACGGAGATTCATGCCGGATGTGTGATGCTAACCTAAGATTTCTCGCTTAGGAGGTACAGTAATTTTGTGACCAGCTTCATCCTCATCCGATGTAGTCTCATTTTTTGGTAAATGAATGTTTGTGTGCGTGTGTGTGTATGTGTGTGTGTGGTGAAATAAGAAGTTATAATACTTTTAATCAGAGTAATGGTGGTCTGACCATCTTCGCTGGTGGTTCAAAATCCGCCTGATGAAAGATAACAATGTGATACTATTGTGAATGGGCGTCTGGTTCCGTTTAAAATAGGTGAATGTAATGCATCAAGGTGGAATGGAGGTTTGTGCGATGGAGATGGACACTGTCCTCAGTAAGCTGTACCAAAGAAAAGAGAGATATATATGCCTCACATCTCTGCTACAGAATTAAAGTTGCTAGAAATGTGTTTACTTGTTGTTTCAATTAGTGTAGTAGTAGTAATAGTAGAAGTAGTAGTAATAGTAGTTGTAGAAATTGTAGTAGTAGTAGTCGTAATAGTAGTAATATTAGTGTTAGTAATAATAGTATTAATAGTAGTGGCAGTAGTAGTAGTAGTAATAGTAGTAGTAGTAATAGTAGTAGTAGTAGTAGTAGTAGTAGTAGTAGTAGTAGTAGTAGTAGTAGTAGTAGTAGTGATAGTAGTAGTAGAAGAAGACGACGAATAGGACTAAGAAGACAAACAAAAAACATCATCGTCATTAACAAGAAAAAGAGAAAAATAAAATAAAAACAAATGTCAAAACATTTTAACCGTACCAGCTGTTAGAATTTAAAATAAGTCCAACGAAACTGTACGTCTGCTTGCGTGTCTGTCTGTCTGTCTGTGTCTCTGTGTCTCTATCTGTCTCTCTCTAAGTGTTTGTGCCTTAAGGATATTAGTAGGAAGCGTCAGAACAACTGTTCAAGACGAACAAGGGGACGCCTCCTCACTGTCACACTCGTGGCATGACCACCAAGGAAAGGGAGGGACAGGGCGTGACCAGAGGGTAGCGTGGCACGAGGACCTCCTGCGACGGTCCCTGCAGCCATCAACGTCATCTTACAGGGTTGGTCAGGAATGGTCGTCAAGATTTAACATCTGATATGACTAAGGTCATTGAACTATTTTTGGACACTTTATTGTCCCTTTTTATCGGGAAATTCTGGGCTCCCCACCCCCCTTTCTCTCCCCGGGGAAGGCGTAGTCGCAGCCCATGGCGCGCCAAAACCCAACCTACTAAATAATAGTTGTGTTTTTGAAATTTTGTTGAAGGAGCAAACCCGATTACTCGGAGAAACCCCCCGAGACGTTGCCCGAATCGAAAGTAAATAATATTCGGAGAAAAATAACGCTCAGATGGTGGACCGATCCCAAACCTATCAGGCACCATGGGTTTCTAGACTGTGGACATGGCAAGTTAGTCCCGCCTTAGATCACTCGGCCACAACGCTCGCTTGTCCATGCATATTGCTTTAAGACAGCGAATAAATAGGAAGTCAATGTTATTGTTTCAAGGTCAATAGTTTATTGTTTCAAGGTCAATAAGTTATTGTTTCAAGGTGAATGCCAAGAAAGGTCAAGAAGTTATTGTTTTAAGTTCAAGAGGTTATTTTTTTGCAAAATACTATTTCACAATAAATAAATAATTATTTGGTGCGAGTCAATAACCGTATTTCGGCGATTGTAATGGTCACTGTTATTTATATTAATTATCGAACTTTGAAAAATAATTAGTCTTTTTAATATTTGATGATGATGATGATGACGATGACGATGAAGGAGACATCTAAGGCGCTTAACCCACGAAGATCATGCTCGAAGCGCGCAAAAACACATAGCCGCACAACTGACTAAAACAGATTACAAAACACACAATTTAACAGGATCGAATGGATTGTTCTGACCATTGTAATTATCTCTCAAAGCAGACAATGACAATAGGCACAATTCGATGTAGTGCTGCCTCAACAATCAGGTCTGAGTTTGGGTTAGTCAATCACCTTGTGCTGGAGTCACCTCAATCTCTGTAGCCACCAGTGGCATCTTACAGGCATGGTCAAGTATGGATTTAACACCGTGATTTCGTTTGCAAATTAGGGCAGTGCTATCTCACCATATTTTTCACAATTGATGGTTCAAAAAGTTGACAGGACGCCAATTTTAACAAACGTTTGGCACCTTAAGCTTGATCATGAGCCTTGCCAGCGCTTTGAGCAGCGGGCAGGTTATTCTATACAAAAGTGATATATAAAAGAAGTGTTTTGCATTTTTGTTTGTTATTGTTGCTTGGCAAATAATGTATGAGTACTTGAACAACGCAGTGCACGACGCGAAAGACAATAGTCTGCAATCCAATTAAAGCACGTTTTAAATAGCCTATTTTTATTAATTAATTGAGTAATTAATTAATTAATTAATTAATTAAGTTATGTATTTATCAGTCTAAATATTTATTTGTTGATTGATTATACACACACACACATTGTTTCTGAGAACATGCTATATAACCCTATCTAAAACCGTTAGTTGATCACTAACCCTTGCCCTAACCCTTTTCTAGTTGTAGATGTGTCCCTAACCCTTGCCCTAACCCTTTTCTCTAAAGACATGCGTTTTTTGCGTCCCCAAACCCCATTTCCGGAAGTCACCTTGGATCTGGGGACGGTCTCATGTTCCCAGATCCAAAATCGTGTCCCCTTTCGCTTTAATCAACGACCACTAATATAGTAAGTTACTGTATTTAAAAGCGTACCGTATCGTAGTCTATCAATCTATACTATCCCATAACTCGAATGTCGTTGGGGCACCACAGATGATCGTTTAACCAGTGTACTCCATTTTTTCTCTGTCCTCAGCAACCCTCATGACTTCGCTCAGTGTTAAGCCAGTCCATTCTCGAAAGTTGTCCTCCCACCTCTTTTTCGGTCTCCCTCTTCTTCTGCCTCCTTGCATCGTGCCTTGCGGAATGATCTTTGCAAGGCCTGATGCTCTGGTGACGTGACCACTGTGAGCAGGTCATCGTGTTGTTCAATGGCTTGTGTGACGTTCTGTCGGTCTTCGTCATTGGTGATGTGCTGAATATAGGAAATGCCCAGAAGTCTTCTGTAGCATCTCATCCCCGTGCTTTGTATTCTTCATTGTAGATCTGCTGTGAGGGTCCATGTTTCGCAAGCGTATAGGAAGATGGAGATGACAAGGGAGCGCAGCAGCCTTACCTTACCTTACGTATCGTAGTACCTACCCTTTACATACAGTAGTAGTACTAAAAGGAACTGAAGACCAGCGTGCAATAGTGCTAACGGTGTAAGCAGGACTGATCGTCAATGGAAACCCCCTTCAAACAGACATCATGGGGAGTTATGGCTATTTTGACCAAGCCATTATACGTTAATAAGTCTCTTTGATGAGGAATTGCTTTGTGTGCTCTTTGACTCCAGAAGGTTTTAACAGTGGAATGGAGTGGATTCACTACGTACTTAAATGGAAAGTATTATATTTAAGGCGTCCGCTCACGGGTCAACGACTGAATGTTGAAAGTCTGTCAAAGAAGTGGGCGGTATGGGTGCTATAGTAATCTATGATGATATGCCTTGGGATACATAATTATGAGTGATCAATATCGGTGTCAGGGATGCTTTAATAATCAATTATGATAATCATGGGTATAAAACGATGACGAGTCAATTAATGTTAATTTAAATTCACAATAATTTTAACCCTGCATTTTAGTAAGAACTTAATAATAATAATAATAATAATAATAATAATAATAATAATAATAATAATAATAATAATAATACATAGATTTATGTAGCGCATATATCTCACACACAAAAATGTGATTCAATGCGCATTTTCACGCATTTACACATAACATAGAAAATGGTACATAGCAAAATGGTCATACAATGGACGTCCAATGATACGGTTTTAAAAAAGCCAACTTGAATATATACATAATTATGGTGGAGGAAAAAATACCCCATCCTTACACAGCACATACATGCAACACACTATTGTAGGACTAGAACTTATCTTATTTTATTGAGGATCCGTTTAGCTTTAATTTTATTTCATAACAATTTTGTGTCAGATTGTCTTCTGAGCGAAGCCATCAGGGTTGCTGAGAACAGACAAACGTGGAGTACGCTGGTTAAACGATCATCTGTGGTGCTCCTACGATCTCCGAGTTACGGGATAGGATAGGATGTCTGCGTTAATGGCATGAAACTTATCTTAGTTCGTTGCTGGTTCTTATTTACATAGCGCTATTCAGGGTCAGCAGCTGCTCAAGGCGCTGACCAATACAGGATCTAACTCAAGCTGCTCGAGTCGCCCACTTATTTCAGAAGGTCCTATCCTATCCTAACCTATCCTATCCTATCCCGTAACTTGAAAGACGTTGGGTCACGACAGATGATCGTTTAACCAGCGTACTCCATCTTTCTGTGTCCTCAGCAACCCTCATGACTTCGCTCTGTGTCAAGCCAGTCCATTCTCGAATGTTGTCCTCTCACCGCTTTTCCTGTCTCCTTCTTCTTGGTTTAAACAATGGTTTATTGAGTTAAAATTCTGATCTGACAAATACATAAATACAGTAACAGGAATACACAAAAGGCAAAGCTTAAGTGAGTGCATACCTGGATAAGTTACAATAATCTGTGTCAGTTAAGGCGGAATAATTACATCATTGAGATACAAATACATTGCCATCAACACAAGAACAATAACAATGATAAGGAAAACATAATTATCTCCTTCTTCTTCTGCCTCCTAAGAAGATAATGAATCTATATCATTATAAGATCTATGAAATAAATAAATAAATAAGTAAATAAATAAACGAACGGATTAATTACTATTATATGCTATTACATTTTATAAGACTTTTTCAAAGTTTTCGAAAGATCATGTTTTATTTAATAACATTTTACCTTTTCGACCACCTTTTGTATCAATAACAAACTACCACAATACTTGAAAAGTGTCTTCAAACATATAAAAACACCAACTTTGTACTGTATTTCAACGCGGAAGTATTCTCTGCCTCGCCACAGAAAACAAGGAAATGGTAACATTATGTCAAAGGTATGGGTGAACTCGGTGACATCATGCGATTATGGCAGTGATCACGCTTCATAAAACACTGCATGCCGGTCTCGCCTTTATCTTTTATTGTCCAACAGGCTTTGATTTCCGTCACCTCTGGAGGGAAGCCCCTGCTGTTTAAAGAGTCGCCACCTACGTGGCTCTGTGACTTGGTAATGCGCTTCATAAGGTACCCTCAGTGACACCACCACACTGAGTGTGAAGAGGCTGAAGGAGTACCGCGCCGCAGTCTGAATATCATAAGTATGCCAAGTCAAATTTAATAGTATGCCAAGTCAAATTTAATAGTATGCCAAGTCAAATTTAATAGTATGCCAAGTCAAATTTAATAGTATGCCAAATCAAATTCATACAGCGCATTGCGTCTCAGGAAATACAGAACATGTTTTAGGCTAAGAAAAATAAGAAATTAAAAAAAATGTTTTACATGAAATCACAATCTAAACCACTATTAACACCACTATATTTCCGCAAAAGTACTTTTATACATTATACTTTATTCTCACATCGTCGCATACCCCACTGGCACACACACACTGACACGCACACACACACAAACACACACATATATATATATATATCAGTATCTTCCAGCTCTTTCACTACAAACACACGCCCACATAATAAATATACAGAC
Source organism: Oncomelania hupensis (assembly GCA_036898135.1). Taxonomy (NCBI): domain Eukaryota; kingdom Metazoa; phylum Mollusca; class Gastropoda; order Littorinimorpha; family Pomatiopsidae; genus Oncomelania; species Oncomelania hupensis. The sequence continues at coordinate 27,391,952 of CM072520.1, forward strand.
AATTTTATTTCATTGACGAACCGCTGAAGCACAGTCAATGCCAATCCATTCATTAGAACAATTTTAATTCTAAAGGACGCCGAGGCTTAAAAAAAAAAAGTCAGTTTATGCTTGTAAACAAAGGTATTTAACAAAAAATTATCTTACTCGTATCACGCTATCCTTGTAAATAATCGAATTCTACAATGACAGATTCAGCTGTTTCCATATATATCTATATCTATAGATATATATGGTATACTTATGATTTCTGGATTTGTACAGCGCATGACGTCGACTTACTCAGTATCAGAAATGGGTTGGCATGAGTTTAAACAAGGAAATCGTAACATTATGTCAAAAAATAGATATATGGTAATCGAAATTGTTCAACGTTGGTAAAAAGTCCTCAATTCACCATGTTAAAAAAAAAAGATATGAAAGTCATGATCTGTACACAGTAGGGCCGCTCCATTGTGGCTGCGTGACAGAGACAAGATCAAAGAGCTTCGTGTTTTATTCCCTTGGGGAAGTTTTGACAGCGAAGTCTTCTGCTTTTTGTTTTGCTTTTTTAGCATTTTTTGGGTTGTTTTTTGACAATTGGGTATTGTGTATGTGTATAGTGTGTGTGTGTGTGTGTGTGTGTGCAGGGTGTGTGTGTGTGTGTGTATATGTGTGTGGTCTCGTCTAGCATCCTTTTTATTGTAAAATTTCAAACCTTAGCTTTTTTATTATTATTATTTTTTTTTTTTTGGCATTTGTGAATTTCAAATGTGTTGTGTGTTTACTCTGCAAGGGACGTTTTGACAGCGTTTGATAGGCTATTTTCTAGTTTAATATGTCTTAAAAGTGTCCAGCGATGAATTATTTTGCGATCTGATCTAACCATTTTTTTGTAAATTAAACTGTAGGGCAGGCTTTTTTTTAAAATATAATTTTACTCTGTCCTAGATGTTTTGTGTGTTCCCTATCCCTCTTCCTCCACCATGTTAGAGATTTACGAAAGATGCATCACTGTTTGATTTTCGTGGTCTAAGCTTCTTTGTATTTTTTTAGTTGCCGCCTTCCACAGCTTGAGGTAGATCCGGTTTCGATAACAGTAAGATACTTATCCGTTGGGGCGCTACCGTCGGAATGGTCTTTAAAAAAAGTTATTTTAGTTTAATGTTATTAGCTTGTAGTCTTTATGTGTGTTTTAATTCAAAGAAAATGTTTTTTAAAAAAAGAAAAAAAAGAAGGGGTTGGGAGGGTTCGACGATAGGGCCTATGCGGGTGTTGGGTGTGTGTGATGGGGGGTAATTTTCGTTAAGTAGATTTGTGTCCCAAGACACCGTGGCGTATATGGGACTGGGGGGGGGGGGGTAAAAAGGTAAAGATAAAGGTAGTCCCATAGCCTTGTGGCCGTAGGGGAGCGTGATGTTGGAGATCACACTTATCTTGGGCCAGCGTAATGAGGGTGATGCCCATCTCTCTCCCTCGCTGCTTTACCTTCCCCACCCTTAAGAGAGTAGTCAACTGGTCAACTGGGGGCGTTGTTATTTGTCGCTTCACGTTTTGCGGTCACCCATCCAAGTGCTAACCGCACTGGACGGTGCTTAACTTGCGACACAGTAGCGAGTGCTCCAACCACTGCGCTATCCGCTATCCTGATGGGGGGGGGGGAGGGACGGGGGGAGGGCTAAGATGAGAGTGGGCTATGGGAAATGGAAAGCAACGGTGCGTGAGTCCGGCAGTGCGGGTTGTGATGGGGTTGGTGGTGGGTTGGAGGGAACTGTGAGTGAGGAGGAAGAGGAGGAGTTTAAGGTGGAGAGGGGAGGGGAGGGGAGAGTTAGGGGTAGCCTGGTCTTAACGCTGGCTGGTTTTGCTGATGCTATCTTCCGTGCTTCAGACCTCACCAATCGTGCTAACCTTCTACGCTTCTAGTGTTGTGTGACGGCCCGGACACTATGTGTTACGGCTTAGAAGCAACGGAGCAAATCAATGAAAGTCACTGACACGGCCAGTTTTAGTAGGTGTAACATTTAAACTGGAGGAGACTAAGCCCTATTTCAGGAGCTGATTGACACCTTGTTGTAAACGATCGACAACTGATTTTTTTTTTAAATTAACGCTAGTTAGCAGCTTGCTCGATGTGTTTAACACAAAGTCCTACAGAATAATGTTAATGCGGCCTGTTCAAAGAACAATGTGTTGAGGAGCTCAGAGCTCTTGTCCGGTCGCCAAATTCTAGTAAAAATCATCTCGGGCGACCTAAAGCCTTTGTAGGTGACTCGCCCGACTGGACAACCTTTCTTTCTTTTCCGGTGATTTTTTCCCCTCCACCGAATCGCCCTTGATTATAGACAACCGAGAAATACTGCGGTATACCAGGATGTGTATCCGGTCGCTGGTTCGAATCCCGGATTGGTCAACGTGTGATCATATTATTTTCCCCTTTACCAACAACTGGCCCGCTGGTGTCAGTATAAATCGGTCCAGTAGTCACCTATATGCCAAAGTGTCGTGTGACTATAATCTACAAACAAACAATGTATCAGGCACGTTGGCCAAATGGTAGAGCTTTGGCTTGCGGGTCTGGTGGTCCCGGGTTCGAGCCCACGCTGGAGCATTGTGTTGTGTCCTAGAGAAAGACATTTTACTCCCGTTTCCTACTCATTCGGATGAGAGTATAAACCGAGGTCTAGTCTGCGTCGCATTCCATTCCACCATAACGGACTTTAAAGATCCTGACGCTCATCCCCTAGACGGGTGAGTGCCGGTGACAAGAACACACCCAGCATGCACCTAGGTCCTTCTCCCCCGTCCCTGGCTGCCCAGGATTGTGCTCAGTTGTCTGGAGCGTAATTACGATGGGCCCAAAGGCTGCAAGTTGGCGTCTCGGGCGGCTTGAGTTAGATCATGTATCGGCCAGCGGCTTGAGTCGCCAAGTACGGTGAGATATTTGCGCTATAAAAATCCTCAATAATAATAATAATAATAATAATAATAATAATAATAATAATAATAATAATAATAATAATAATAATAAATATCACGCTTTTTTTTAATCAAACCCAAATAGCGGCGATCTGAAGAGCTCGTTAATGTAGAGCTTGAAGGCGGAACAAGAAATCAAGCCTTAGTTTTGAGTTTTAGATAGACGGCTTCGAATACTATTACTGAAGGGACGGAGGAAACCAAAGTACCCATCCATCCTTCCCCATGTTATTTCTATATCTCCAGGGAGGTCTGCGGTTTGTTATTCATCCTTTCATTCTCTGGACCTCCCTATCCTTGTCATGTGGTAACATTGACAGCAGCGACAACGCCGATTCCACTCCGCGTCCTTTCCGCCACTTGTCCCACCGTACAAAGGCCTAAAGCAACCACCCGTAAACATCTAACCGCTAGCAGCCGAAGAAAAGCCTCCCCCCTCCTTCTCCCCCCTCCCCCCTCTTCTCTCTCTCTCTCTCTCTCTCTCTCTCTCTCTCTCTCTCTCTCTCTCTCTCTCTCTCGTCGTGACGGGCAGCGTTCGTGAAAACTGGGTTAACAGCAAACAATAGTAAGTACGCGGTTGTATGACAAATAATAGCCAAGAGGCTGGTTTTCTGTAAGCAGGCGACCTTGATGACCCAGGTTCCATTCCCGTGCCGGGCGAGATGAAAATGGCCATTCTCCGCTGTCCATCCTAGCAGTATGATTGCTTTGGTGGTTCAGTGTGGATTTAGGTTCCTACCCGTTCTTCCTTTGGGATGGTTTTCCCCGTCTGCCGTGTCGCTAATGGCGGGTGAGAACGTGGAACATTCATTTTCTTCGTCAGGCGACCTTGGCGCTAGCTGAGAGTCAGAGATCTATCAAGCACGGGCTGTGTGTGTAGGCGCGTGCCCTCTACAGCCTCTGATACTCTGGGGTCAGCGTCGCTTTCGGGCTGACTTCCTATGTAACCTTATTTACAGCCCGATAGCGGCAAGAAAAGGACGACCGGTTTGAAAGGGGGCTAATATCTGCAGAATTGGCGATTGCACAAACTCCAGTGTCCAACAACCCTATTTCAAAGGTAGAGCGATCTCCTGGCATATTACCGATAAATTAGGTTCGAATCTCGCGGTAGGCTAGATTTTAAAAAAATGGCTTCCCCCTCTCCCACTCCCCCCGCCCCCCTCCCCTCCCCCAATGCCCATCTTAGCACGATCAGTGTTAATATAGGTCCCTGAATACCCCGTTCTTTCCCGCGATGGAAGAAGCCAACGTACGAACCTTTTTTTTTTGCGATAGAAAAACACAGGTGTCTAAGACCATGACGCGCTTCTCCTGCACATTTGCGCGCAGCAACACGCTATGAACCCCTGAGTCACCCTCAAGCCACAAACAGTACTTACAATTTTAGGTCACTATTTTTTCCCTTTCGAGTCTATTTTAGACCAGACGTATCGCTTTCATAGCTTTACCACTGTTTACCACAAGACCCACCTGTACGCGTCGTAACGTAACTTATTTTGTACGCCTCGGGCGCCCAGGGGAGGGAAACCGAGGCTCAACAAAGGGGCACAGAGGAGGTAAGCGATGCTGCGACAATGAGAGGGTCAAGTGATGCTTTAGCCATGGCGGGTATTCCGACACCTGTGGACTTAGCTTGGACAATGGCCGGTCAGTTCACATTGACAGTTCCACTGCGGGATCTGGTATGCGGACCAAAGTCAAGTCGGACACTGGATTCTCCTGAACTTGACGTAGAGTGAAGAGAACGACGGCCATTGATGCTTTGTTTTGTTTTCTTTTTTAGCTGAAATTGGGTTCTTTTCCTTAATAATAAGGTGTATTGTTATACTTTATATTTTTGCCATATTTTAAACCGTCAACATGGTGCACAGCTTCAAATATTTAGAAGCGTACACCTATCAAGTAGTCTTCTTGTTGGTTATTATTAAAAGTCTAGATGCAAGCACTTTGTTTTGCATATGATGTTATTGTAAACATTCGATTCTTTTAGATTCGTTAGCCTGTCATTGTTTTCGTTTGATTGTTTCAGTGGTTTTTATGGGAGTTGAGAACTACGTGTAAATCATCGTCGACTTGTCTCATTGTTGTGTTCGTCCATCTTCCTTTACCCTTTTCTTCCCATCCACCTTCCTCACCTCATCTGCCACTCATCGCACCCACACTCACACCCACACTCACACCCACAACTACACTCACGGCGGGTTTTTCTCGCCTTAACCCAACCTTCCAACGCTAACTTCTGTATTTATGTATTTAAATTCGCTGGCAGAAAAATAAAATAATGCTGAAGAATGTTTTGCATTCTGTGTCCTTTAGTGAACGTGACCGAGATGTCGTCGTGAATAAAGTTGCGTTCGCTGAAACCAGGGCAGAATCCACCTCGCCCGAGACTTTCACCTGCTGCCATAATTTGCGCAGCCGTTGACCATTGAGACATCCCCTCACTTAACCAACAGTACCTGTGAACGGTTCAGGCCGAAGAGTTAAGTCCATCGTAAAACTGGCATACAGATCACAAACTAGATTTCAGCTAAACATCGCAACAGATCCATAGCTTCCAATATTTCCCAAAATCGTAGACAGACCAGTTTCTCAAATATTACAAAACTGTGAAAGGAGAACTGGTGTTGGCATGTCCTCCGATAGCTCCCAACCTTTAATAAGGTTTGGCACAGCAACTGTAGTGTGAAGTTGGCTGAGAGCACAACACTATCTTCCACCGGGTTTAAAAGAGCAATCATCTGTGACTCCCCCCCAAAATTGAATTAGGATTGACACTGAAGAGGAATTTGGAATTAGGCTGTTCTGAGCGAACTGGGAAATTGCGCCGGACGACGAGATTAACTGTTTTAGCTGCATTGTCAGCACCATTCAAAACAGAGGACGTCCTTCTAAAGCCAGCCCGACCTTTTCACGTCCCAACACTATCTCCCAGAAGCTCCCCGTTTCTTCTCTCTCTCTCTCTCTCTCTCTCTCTCTCTCTCTCTCTCTCTCTCTCTCTCTCTCTCTCTCTCTCTCCCTTCATCGTCCCATCTTCCGCCCTCTTTGAGTAGCCGTAGCAAAGTCAGCACCATTCAAAAGAGGATAATCCTTCCAACCAACCAATCCATTCACACCCTTTGCCTATCTCTCTTGAGGTAGGTAGGTAGGTTAACGTCCCCGGACACAATGCGTATAGGGGACTCTCTTGAGCTTATGTTATGTTATTAGTTTATAGTCCCCTCTCTTCCCAATAAGGATTTTCAGAGAGGAGACTCACTGCCTATGTCTCTTGACGGCGAAGCGAAGCTTTACGTCCTATGTTATTTAAGTTAAGGACAATAATTTTTGGCCAATAGGCCGTCATTAAAAATAATTACCAGACCAGGTCTGGCATCTAGGACGGGAAGGGAGGAAAAAGTCCGGCGCAGCGCCAGATCAGTGAGGTTTATAGGCCATAGAGGTGCGAGCCGTGTGGTACTGTGGCCAGACCCCACCCCCCGAGGAGGAGAGATTAAAAGGAAAGTTAAAAAGCAAGATCGCAAAATAAACACAGCGAAGCTTGCGCCGAGTAAAATTTTAAAATGAAGTTATGTACATTTAAAAATGTTAATCTAAGACATAATATCCTGTATTTATAAAATTAATTCGTGGGATAATAAACCCCACGAATGGTCCGAGATCAGTTCAAAGCGCCAGCGCCCGAGGGACGCGGCATTGCCATGAGAAAACGATCGACCAAATCGACCCCACAATTAAAATACTTGACCACAAAGTCTAAAATTGCTATATTCCAGTTAAGATGTAGTTTAAGATTAAACTATACAATTTTTACTTCTCCGAGAATCCATTCCCGTCTTCATTTTTTTTCCCTCCTTCCTCCATCAATCGAATTTTCCGGGGATGTCTTCGGGGTAGACCCAGCCGGGGACCCATCTATATCCCTGATATGTTTTATCACCAGCCTAATCGCCCGGCTGACACTAGCTGCATCCTTTTCGGACATTTTATCCGACGGATTAGGTAAATAATCCTGAATGTATTTGACCAGCCCATTGGTACTGAGTGGCGGGGGGGCATTAATCTGAGTGGAGCAATCCTGCACCACACAGGGACTAGACGACGACGCCTGAGTCTCCTGGTCTGTAAGCTGAACATCAAGCCGGCGTGAAGGCTCCAGGAGCCCAGCAGCAGCATGTTCCTGTACGGGTACAGTCGAAGGTCTAGTGGCAAGGCCACAGACCATTTCCGAGAGGGCCAAGACCGTTTGAGACAGTTTTTCAACCGTTCTTTCCAGTTTCTGAATGACCACCCAAGGGTCTCGCGGTGAATCAATCACCTCATCTGGCTGAGTCATCAACGACGGGAGAGCCGCATTAGGATTCGGTGCAGCCTGCGGTCGAGAGGCCGTCTCCCATCTCCTTGCCAGGCATGGAGGCGGGCGGGCCGGACTGCCAACAGTTGTCTGAGAGGGGACAGGTGCTCCGGCGGAAGTTACAGGGGCACCTATCTTCATGTCAATCTTTTGACCGGAGTCAGGTATAGACTGTTTTTTAGCAACATGCAGGGCCTGAGCCCATGGCATGTAGGTTGTTGCACGAAGTTGATTTGCCAACAGGCGCTCTCTCATAGAGGGGCAGCCGGAGTTGGCAGCAGAATGGCTGCCTTTGCAGTTTATGCAAGAAAATTTGCTACTTTTGCATGAGGCTCCAGTGTGGCCAGCTATGCCACAGGAGGAACAAGTTTGTTTGTTTTTACAAAATTTCTTGATATGCCCAAACTTTTGGCAGTTGTAGCACCGTACGACTCTCGCCACAAAAGGCGCAACCGCATATTCTTTACGGTTTAACAGTAAAGTAGCTGGCAGAACCTCTGCCGCAATGGTGACCCGAACCGTCGTGGACGGACGTCCACCTGACATGGGTAACCGTTGGAAGGATCGAACCGCACATGGTCTAACTTCGCCATCGGAACCGACGGCGCCCTCACACTTAGCCAAGATCTCCTCATTAGAGACCGAAAGGGGGATACCCATCACCACACCCTCCACCACCGGGGTCGGAATGACACATGCAATGTTCACTTGACCTAACTGTGTAAGGTCAGCCAACTTATGCTGTTGCTGTTCCGACAAGCAACCAATCAGGAAGCCCTCACTAAGCGGCTTCACCCGGTCAACAGGACCAACGGCAGACCGCAGTAAATCGGCCAACTTCCACACTAGTGATTTGAGGGACAAATTTGTTGTGTCCCCAGATTGCTTGATAATAACAGGGTATCGACACAACCCATAATTTGGCACATGAGGGGGGCGCGGTAAACCCCTGGCTCTGTTTTTACGTTTACTGGTGGCAGCGGTCCAATTACCACCTTGATCCATCGTTGGATCGTCCGCGCTGGGAGTAGATTCCACAGCAGCGGACCCAGCCTCCATGTCAGACCCCAGACTGGAGTCAGGATCGCCGTCCTCAGACAACCTCCCCGTCCCTCCTCCAGAAGTCGGGGAGGAATCGGAGAGAGTCTCGTAAGGTCTCTTTCGGTCCGAAGGGACCGGCTCACTCCCGGAGCCGGTAGCCGACTCGCCAAAGGCGAAGGCACCGGCTATGAGTTTTACCGAGTCACCCGCGTCCAAATCCATACCGTCAGATTCCACTCTACTTTTAACCACAGGTGAATCTCTTCTAGCTTTGTCAGCCGGACAACATCGTTTAGCCGGCGACTGGGGGTGGGGGCGAACCCCCCGACCCCTGCCTGCTTTCCCACTCATGGGATCCAGAAACTAAAACAGAAATGAAGGAGAGGGGGGGGGCCAAACCACAGGACCACACTGATGTCTCTTGAGCCTCGTTTCAACACTCTATATACCTCTGCCACCACCCACCCCTTGAAACCCAATATCCCCACCCCCTCTCCCTCCCTCCACCACAAACACTTGTCCCATCTCCCTCGAGTCAACTCTCTCTGAGTGCGTGTGCCGCTCTTTCTCTCTCTCTCTCTCTCTCTCTCTCTCTCTCTCTCGTCCCCCCTCCCTCCCCCCTTTCATCCTTACGTCACTAAATCCACCCATTTTCCGCGGACTTGTCTCCTGGCTTGGCAATAATTGACCTTGAACTTTGAAGAAGCGCCCCACAGTGCTGTCAAAGTACTGTCGTTGTCTCGTGCAAACTATCCGCGACTAATGGGGGCTCGCTCCTACATAATATATATAGAGAAGGAACAGACAGGACGAGTGTTTGTATTGAGCGTGGGCTGAGCTCATTTACCCTGTACTACTGCAAACAATACAAGGGTATTTGTCCAAGACAGTCTGAGACCAATTGAGTTCTCTCTCACGCAAGACAACAGAAGTTAGAAAGATACGTTTGTTTCTTCAGTGATGGCTGGATCTCTTGAGAATCCCTGTTTTTTGGCCAACATCCTCAAATTATTTATTTAATCGTGTGTTGTTGTTTTTTCATCGTTCTACATGGGGTGTTGGATAGCGCAGTGGTTGGAGCACTCGCTACTGTGTCGCAAGTTAAGCACCGTCCAGTGCGGTTAGCACTTAGGTGGGTGACCGCAAAACGTGAAGCGACAAATAACAACGCCCCCATTTGATTCAACTGTGACTGAGTACCTACTCTCTTAAAGGTGGGGAAGGTAAAGCAGCGAGGGAGAGAGATGGGCATCACGCTCATTACGCTGGCCCAAGATAAGTGTGATCTCCCACATCACGCTCCCCTACGGCCACAAGGCTATGGGACAACCTTTTTTTGGTGTGTGTGATTACATAGAGCTTTTTCAGCTCAAGAGCTGTTCAATGTGCTTGCCGATATGATATAGGATGTGACTCAATGTAAAATGTCCCAACTACCCATTTTGGGACTAACAGCCATTGTTTGCAACACAAACCAGGACGATGATTTCTTCTCTTTCTTTTCATTTCTTTTCTTTTTTCTTGCTGCACACTCTAAAACTGTAAACTGTGATATAAAAAGAAGGAATTGTTCTTATTAGTTAGCGCATGTACAAGCTCAGGGAATATGTAAATATGTAGGCATCTGCCAAATTAATTATAAAAGTTATGTATAATAACGTATATGACAACACAGTCATTCATGTCATTATTTATTTATTTATTTATTTATTTATTTTCTTCTTCTTCTTCTTCTTCTTCTTCTTCTTCTTCTTCTTCTTCTTCTTCTTCTTCTTCTTCTTCTTCTTGTTCTTCTTCTTCTTCTTCTTCTTCTTCTTCTTCTTCTTCTTCTTCTTATTATTATTATTATTATTATTATTATTATTATTATTATTATTATTATTATTATTATTATTAATGTTGTTATTGTAATATTAATGATTATTATTATTGTAATATTAATGATTATTAATATTGTAATTCTTATTATTAATTAATATTACTGTAATAATAATAATAATAATAATAATAATAATAATAATAATAATAATAATAATAATAATGGAGGTGATGGTAATGGTAATGGTGGTAATAGTGATAGGGGTGATTCTAGTGGTGATGATAATAAAAAAAGTTTCAAACGTTTCAAAGTTTGAGGGAGCTTCTCAATGCGCTAACCACTAATATCTAGCATGCACAGGGAATCGTTTTCAAATGTCGCTTACATCATTATGCTGTCTGATAATAGTATTAGTGTTATTTTCTGTAAATAATGTATTCCAAAAGGGCTAGCGTAATAACATATTTTCTAGACTCAAGGCGTTTTAACATACGCAATTGACATCTTTGGAAAATTTAGTCTTCCATGATTTTAATTTTAACTTGTTTATATTTTTGTTAAATATAAAATAGTATTGCGTAAATGTTAGGAAATTCTTTTTTTTTTAAATTATTGATATAAATTCAAAGTAAGAGAGTCGGCTAATGTTATTATTTACCTCAATAGGCTTACTTGCAACTTTGGCTAGTTTATCGGCCATTTCATTTTCCTTTAATCCACTGTTTGAAGGAACCCAAAAGAAAATCAACTGCAGTACTTCTAATTAGCAAACAATGCAAAAAGGTAAAAGATGATAATGAATTATTGCTGACATTTGCATCTATTATATCGTGTAGTCAGAAAGGAAACTTGTTATAAATTTCATCATTTTACGCGATTTACTTTTAATATTAGACAATCTCATTCTTAAACAAAAGGAGCGAATGTTCCACAAAAACAACTTTCAAGCTGAATTGTGTACTGCACTATAGTACCATGGGACTGACAACTTCTTTCGCTGACAGTTTGGACACGCCCGGGGAAGAATTAGGCCAAAGCTAGAAAGACAACCCAGAGCTAAAAGCAAGGAGAGGAAGAAAAAAAAAGGAGGAAAGAAATTCAAGAGGAAAGGGAGATAATCAGTCCAAAGGGATGGAATTTGATTTCTAAGTCTGGAAGTGGGGAGGTGACTGGACTAAAAGTAGCTTTTGAAAAAAGTGAAGAGTCCGCATTTTGTAACATTGCAGGAATGTGTTAATGTTGAGAGTTCGATACCAAGAAAGGGTTGCAACCGTTTACAGTGGAGCAGTTGAGAAGGTTGAGCAAGACTATATAAATAACGAAACGCTGATTTCCAGGCGTGTCTCCTATACGCAACGTGTCCGGAGACGTTAATCTATTTACTGAACTGAACTGATTTTCAGGCGAGTCTATAATCATCTTCATTCTCAGTTAGCTCAATGGGCACATTTGTAATGCAGTCGAGTTATCTATCACACATTTGAATCTTGTCTTTGAACTTAAACGATTCTATTTGGGAACCTAGTACCCCATCCCGCTCCCCCACCCCCTCCCCCCATTTATTCGTTTAGTGGCTCAGTTGTCTACTAGAAATTGTGAACATTTGACTCTGATGGTGAATAAGATGAAAGGAGAGAGAGAGAGAGAGAGAGAGAGAGAGAGAGAGAGAGAGAGAGAGAGAGAGAGAGAGAGAGAGAGAGAGAGAGAGAGAAAGAATGTGTGAAAGAATAGTAGTAAGATGAAGAAGAAAGAAGAAGAAAGAAGAAGAAGAAGAAGAAGAAGAAGAAGAAGAAGAAGAAGAAGAAGAAGAAGAAGAAGAAGAAGAAGAAGTAGAAGAAGAAGAAGAATTTGTGAAAGAAGGAGTAGAAGAAAAAAACAAACGAAAAGTGTGAAGAAATAGGAGAAAGAAGAATGTGTTGAAGGAGAAGGAAGAACAGCGGAGGAGGAATGTGTGAAAGACTAGGAGGAAGAAGAAGAGGAGACTGAGGAGGAGGAAGGAGGAGGAAGAAGGCAGAAGCACCATCATCTTGGGTAATGACCCGAGCAAAGGCAAAGGAGGCCATCAGTCCAACCCCAGCAGGGGGAGGGGTAAGGATGTTCGCGGTTCGCTGACTGCCAACGGTTGTGTCCACGGACCCGTAGCCTTATCAGCTATTACACACTTTTCTGTCATGGGCCTTGGAACACTGAAGGAGAATGGGAGGTGGGGGGGAGGGAGAGAGGGAGCGAGAGAAGGTTGAAAAGAGTGTAGAAGGCTAGACGCGGGGTGGGGTTGAGGTTGCCTTAGGGGTGTTTTGGGCGTTGAGAACGAGAGAGAGAGAGAAAGAGAGAGAGAGGGAGGGAGAGGAGAGAGAGAGAGAGAGAGAGTGAGAGAGAGAGAGAGAGAGAGAGAGAGAGAGAGAGAGAGAAAGAGTGAGCAGCAGCAGTGGGGTATCGACTTCTACAAATCATTGTAGCTGTCGTGGTCTTTATGAAGGTGCCTACAGTGCTTCAGTGAAGTGTGGGTGTCTTTGGCCTAAGTCATCGACCACTTTGATGCTGTGCAGTTTGCAGTGTTGGAACCCTGATGGAACCCACAAGATTAACTGTATCTGTGTTTTACACATTTTGTGCAAGTCCCTTGCTCTTATCTTCTCTGTCTGTCCCTCTCAAACTTAGATAATGGTCAGCCTTGCTGGTACGCCATCATGGCTTCCCTGCATGAGTGATCAGTTTTCTCGATCACATTAAATTAACATAATTTTCTTTGTCATTTTTTTCCATTATTAAAACACATGTTTAAACCAATAGGACGACGCATGATACTGACGATTCTAGGTTCATAGGCCAATATATAATTACCGATGCTAATGTCCGGTCCGCGCTTCTTCTGCAGCCTGCTCAGTGCGAGCTCCAGTATGGTGGGACCCCTTGCGCTTGTCTCTTTCACTCGGGTAATCGACTAGTGTCATACAATTGCAGCGTTTGAGCCTTGATTTTTTTTTACCTCAGAGTTTGTTTTATGTGGATGGGATGGGGGGGGGGAGGGGAGGGAGGAGAGAGAGAGAAAGAGAGAGAGAGTGAGAGGAACGTCCGTGCATCAGAGAAAATGAACTCGTACTAAGAACATCGGCCGTGGTTGTCGAGGAGTGAACCCCAAAATCGCTTGCTTTGAAAAACGCTGATGCGTCCAACCTCAGTAGACCAACTTTAAACTTTTCACCTCCAAATGTCGTGTGGCACCATCATAATGTTAAATGTAGCGTGTACGTCATAATGGGTTCTCCATAACCACATTCCACTGTGAAATCTCAAAGCTCCCCTCTTGAATCGTTGTGGTCATCAATGTCGGTCTTGGCATCCTTTGCTTCTCGCAAATCTTACGGTGAATCGCACCACGCCCTGCAGTTCTGTCCAACCCTTCAGCTTTTGTACAAACCGATACGGAAAATCGCACTGTACAAGGATGAATAGATCATTACCATCGCCATCGCCACCCCAAACCCATCTCCAAGATCATCGACTGTAATGTTGACCGGTGCGAAAAAGCGCGTTGTACTAGGAAGCCTCGTCATTATCATGATTAATATCACTTGAAATATCTCGCCTATTGGGTCGAGTCTTTGCAAACCAGGGCGGGAAATCGCACTGTACAAGATAAAAGAGCGCGTCGTCATTGTCATGAGTATTGTCAATTGTGATGTTGCAGTCTTCTCTGTAGTGCGAAATGCCTTTGTTTTATTTGTTTGTACGGCTCTTTGAAGTTTTATCTTCTTCCTGTGCCTCCTGAGCGTTGCTATCTAGCATGGATTTGTGGGCATTGCAAGTCTGTATCATCATTGTCGTCGTCGTCATCATCATCATCATCGTCATCATCATCATCTTCTTCGTCAATCAATCAATCGATCGATCAATGAACTAAAACTCCGCCGCTCATTTCATCAGTTCTTTCAAAGTCTCGTTCCTTCCTCCCCGACAAAGTTACGTCTAAGTAAAGGGAATAATAGTACAATAAGAGAAGCCCGCCTACTCTAACCAAACCATTTCGTTTGTTAAGCATTTTTTACGGTCCGATTTTACTGTTGAATTTTTATTACTATACCTTCTGTGTAAGTCATGCACTTATTATTATGGGTTTGAATGATGACAATGACTATGAAAACCTCAATATATAGTTGATGGCACTGCCGTCCACAGAATCTGGTTTAGTTATGTTCAGTGTGCAAAAGGTCACCTTTTTTTCCGTTTGCACAGCAATTCCCCTCTGTTGTACTTGCTTAGTTATTTCGCTACAATAACGCATGATACAGTCGCCGCTATATCGTGCTATTGGTATATGTGCTAAGTAACGACTTAGGAGTACTACATTTTGCAGTATCGGGAATGCTCTCCAACCCAGACATAATCCTCTTTGCTCGCTTCAGTTTTTTAGGCCGCTTGGTACTGTGCTTAGCACTTTCTCTCTCTCTGCCCCCTCCCTCCCCCCCCTCTCTCTCGCTCTCCGTCTTTCTGTTTATATTTCACATTCTCTGTCTAACTGTAACTGATTCTAACACTCTACCTGTGTTGGGCCTAAAATGTTGATTTTAAATGGCAGTTCTCGTTTTTTTTCTTTAAAACATGTGTGTCTGTTCTCTTAATTCTGAAAATCTCTCTCTCTCTCTCTCTCTCTCTCTCTCTCTCTCTCTCTCTCTCTCTCTCTCTCTCTCTCTCTCTCTCTCTTTCAGTTCACTTATTAACTCGGGTGCATTTTTCACCCTCTTTAGTTTATTCTCAAACACAAACTCTCTTGTTTAATAGTAACTCTGGTGCCTTTTTTCATCGTTCAGTCTGAAAAAAAACCCCACCCACAAACCCTTCAATTCACAAAACACAAACGCGGTCTGTCTTTTCTCTTCTCTTCAACAGCTGGGGTAGTAGTAACGAAAGAGAGAACGAAAGCGTAGAGGAGAGACAGAAAGAGAAAGGAAAAAGAAGAAGAAGAAGAGGAAACAACGAAACTAAGGGCAAAAGTAAAAGATTAGTTCAGGCCTCGGTGGTGGTGGTCACACTGTCACCTAACGGGGGCCCAAACTAAAGCACTTTCCTTCCTAGGCCGCTTGTACGCCCTCAAATCTTTTTGTACTCTCCTATAGTGACGACGCCAGTGGTACAGAGCCCGTTGAGTTGTTTCTCCCGTTCTATGTGCTAAAGCTTGACACGTGCTGAGGTCGCCCAGCGCTTGGCTCTCATCGCAGCGCAGTGCCTGGGTGAAGAGAGAGGGAGACTACACAGAGAGAAAGAAGGCAGAAGGGTAGTCCGACGGACCCGGCTAGCAAGGCTGCGGAAGGTGGAGGTGAAGAAGGAGGGAGAGGAGAGGAGGTGACGGACGAGGCTAGAACGAGAGAGAGAGAGAGCGGAGAGGAGGGGGGGGGGAGTGGAATCCAGCTAGCGGTCGCCTGAGAGAGAGAGAGAGAGAGAGAGAGTGGAGTAACATAGTACGGGAGAGAAAGAGGGAGCTCTGTGTGGAAGTGTAGAACGTGAGAGACGCAGCGACGGCACAAGGATCGCTGGAAGCTCCAGTCCGTGGATCGGTTCACAACTGTACGTAGTGTTTGCCTGTGAATTCTCCACTGTTGTTTTGGATCGTAACGTGGATGCTAAACATGGATTATTGCACACTACAAGAGTGAACCGTCATCTACGTTTGCTTCTGCAGAACCTGGATTGTACATTTTGTGTTTTGATAAGTGGCTCATTCTCTTTGTAGAACGACAGTGTGTTCTCTCGTTCGATCTTCAGCGGATACTTCGGTTCCCATCGTGTGATTCATCTCAGTGCCGCAGCTCTGAGAATCCGCTCTTCGAGGCTTCGACCCTTCCAGTTCCGCAGTGTCTCTACTACTACTAGTACTGTTTCCTTACAGAACTGTGTTTTTCTCTTGGATATTATCACTATGGATATCTCCTCTGTTCAACGATTGTGAATTTGAACTGGGTTATTTTTACGTGTTGAATAAAGGTGACGTTATTTTGAAACTGGGTTTTTATGTTACTTTAGGATAATGCTATGCGCAGCTGTAATCTAGAATATTGTTGTATTTTAAGTGTTTTGCTAGAGTCTGTTAGGAATTTTGCTATTGGATGATGAAGCCCGATGAAGCTAAAATTTGAATTTAGGGTAATTGGAGATTTTAAGTTCTTCGCTCGAATTTCTACTATAAATCATAATTATTTATGATCTGGTTGATAAGCTAAAACTGAACGTTCGATGTTTGCTAGAATTCCATCTCTTGGCTGGTCTGAACCTTTTGAGTTCTGCTATATGTAAATACTGATTTAATCTTTCCATGGCTTAAATTGCAACTTGTAACTTGTACGTTCTTGGCAATACATAATGTTAGAAATTGTCTTTTGAATGATGTGACTTGTAATTAGATCATAACTGTAATAAAAATTCCTCTCGAGATGTGACTAAACTGAAGTTTTAAAATCTTTATAGTAATTCTACCAGATTCCTCTGCTGGATCATTTGATTAGAATTTAAATTTAGACTAGGATATGAAACGTTTTGCTTTATAAATTTTTGTATAAATTATTTTGTGGAATGATCTGATTTGTAACTGAATTTTACTAGAAATTCTACTAGAACTCCATTTTTGTTATCTATCTAGTATAAATAAGATCATTTCTGTGTTTGCAGGTAAAGTGTTTTGCTTGGATCTTCAGAATGATCGATTGTGGGTGATGATAACTTAACCTCACCGATTCTGTGCGTTATTTGCTCCAAACTTTCTATGTGGATGGATTATTGTTGTTATGATTGACACCTGGATGGAATACCAATAACAACTTTGCTAGTTTCTATCTCTTCACACCTGGCTTTGATCAGTTAGTGAAGTACCTCTGTGAGTAATCAGTATTAAGAACTATTTGTTCACTTCACGAAGTGCGAGATCTGTGATCAGTACATAGCTACCTTCATGATCTACTAGCTCTGTGATCGTCGTGCTTGGATTATTTATAATTAGTTGTCATCATTGTTGTATTGTGTAGTGCTTTAAGTGGAGTACATTCAACATATAAAACCAGGTGGGTGTTAATTATTGTTTTCTTAATTTTTTAAAAACATTATTTTCCGTTTGCCGTTTAGTCTGCGTATGAGTTTTAGTTTGCATACGGTATTCCGTATTTTAATTTTGCATTATGAACACACTGGTGTGTTTTGTATATAATAATATTAATATGTATATTATATATCCCTTACTCTATAAAGTGGAGTATTCCACTTATAACTTAATATAAGGTTTGTGTCTGTACTAATAAAATCTGCTGGTTTTAGCACAATTAACATAATTTATTGGCCTGTCTCTCCATCTCTCGTGTGCTCAGAGGCCTTTAGTATAAATCTATAATACAACACATTTTTTATTTTATCAAAGAAAGAAATTATAAAGGTTTATATACCTAGACAGATTTTTGGGTTTCTCCACAAAATCATTCACTACCATAATATTTCACAAATTTTTTATGTGGTGTATTGAACATTACATTTGAGTCGAGTGGGGTTTTTTCTTTCTAATTTAAATTGTCATGAACATAATAAGCTGTTCTTGACATACATAGTTTGATTTATTTTGGGGACCAATTGGTGTGTATCGCTATCAGCTTTTGTTGAATAATTGTTGCAACAGACAAGCTCCGTCCATCGAAAAGGGCTATTCGCCCGTTAGGTTAAGGTAGTATGTACCATAATTGTATTGACAACGAAAAGGCTTTGAAACTGAAAAGTGGTCGTTTTAAAGTGACGGATCTGCTCCATAAAATGTTCGTGTTGACGATTTTCTAGTTTAAATATTCTTTCAACTAAAGTGTATTCCTTGTTGAATTTTAGTTTGAGATGGCAACGAAAATAACCCGTTATCGTACTACTGGGTGTTACAGCATAGTCAAGCTTTATCTGAGTTTAAACTAAAGACTATGAAGGTTTTTGTTTGTTAATTTTAAAGCAAAAAAGGGCCTTATTAGTTCACAGCATCAAAAAGTCGCAATCGTTTTTAAATAAAGCGATAGGTTGCTAGTCTTTATGCAAGACATAAAAGCAGGAGTGTTTTATTTTCTAATGGGTTGCACTTACTTTGATTTGTTTGAGGCTAATAAAACCCTTTCTGTCATCACATTACCCAGTAATAATAGCGTTATAAGTTCCTTCCCCCACTGTGAGAATTCAGAGGAACATAATCGGTACATGGTATGTACATAGACCTATTCGTACCTCCGGTCGTGATTGTGAATAGTAACGGTCCCCTCGCCTATCCTTGTCGTAACCCTAACAGCGTTCAAACAAGCGGTTAGTGCCCGATAATGCCCTAGCTACGCTGTATTCCTGGCAATTCGTGTCACATTTGTCACTTTTTCCCCCCTCCTGGTGGGTCAAAAGCAGTAGACTCTTTATGCCAGCGTTATCAATGGGAAGCCATTTACAGGAGGGTGTCGAAAGCTTGCTCTAGGTCTTTAGAAGCGCGGCATTGCTTTGCCCTGTCGTTAAAAAGACATGTAATGCATAGGGGTAGGAGATAGTTGCCGTTCGCTCGCGACGTGCACGTTGTCAAAGAGGTGGAGGTAGGAATAGGGGCTTACCTTCCATACTTCTCTATCACTGTGGTTTTGAACTGTTGAGCTGCTACTATACTGCTATCACGACTGATAGAGAAACTGTACGCTGCAGTAGTAATAGAACTTTACTATTGTCGGTGTCGGGTTTATGAGAGAGAACAAACTGTTCTAGTAGTACTATTCGACTTGCGATTATGACGCAGCTGGAGGTGATCAAGTGGTTTCCATGTTATCAGTGTGGTTATTGAGGAGAATCGAAGGTACTCTAGTTCTTCTATTGACTATTAAATTTAACATGTAGGCAATGTGGCCACCTCCCTATTTCTTGAATGGAAAGAGAATATATTCTAGGGATCCGTATGCTGGTACGTCAACATAATTAATTATGAGTGTAGGTAGGAAGAGATGCTATTGTGTTTCCATGAAATATTTCGCGTGTGGATATGAACAGTTGTTTTATCGAGTGTTTTGAGACACGTGTGGTTATAAGCAGAAGCTGTTCTCCCATAAATGTCCTCTAACAAAAATCTGAGACATTTTATTGTCCAAGCATGGGCAAAGTGGTTTCCGATAGTGCGAAACATTAACGAATTAAAGGAAATGAATGTCAAATAAAGCAGCAAGAACGAGAATGAATCCACACACGTTCTGTACTTTATAAGTGGCTATGAAGAGATGCTTGTTCTCTGTCCATATTACTAGTAAGAGACAAGGGGCTATCTATGATCACTGTGTTTGTTTGACGTGCTTTTATGCACAGAATATGGCTATGCACAGAAGATAATTACGTAATGTTCATGTTAATACTTGTTCTGCTCGTGCATTCTGCGAATGTGGCTATTGCAACAAGAAATGTCATGCGGATATTTTAATGTTTTTAGTGGCAGCAAGAAGGGACTGGTTTATAACTGAGAAGGCCCCCTGTCCCATTTTTTATAATCTTTTAAATGATTTTGATCTGTTCTGCAATGCAAATTTTACCAAACATTGGGGTTGTTATCGCTCATTCATTCTCTGAAGCAAGCACTTCACTTCTTTGCATTTGCTTGCGTGCAGTAATGCACCATGCAGGAGATTCTGATATTGATGTTGGGATTGCTATACATTGTAGCACTCACAGACTCGACGCTTTCAGCAATCCACTTAGTGCGTTTTGGGAGTGATTAGGCACCGAAGAGGCTGTTCTGCTTGTTGATAGTGATGCTGGGATTGTTATGTAGCCCATGGATTCATTCCGCGAGTCAATGCTAGGAGCGATTTACTTGTGCAGTCTACGCTGTTGGAGCAATTTACTGTGCATTCTTCGAGTGCAGGATTATGCACATGAGGTGGTTATGATCGTGTCGATCGATCTCTTGTATAATGCATTCGTTGCATGCTATGCTACTCGGTCCAGTGCAATGGAAGTAATATAATTATGCAGCGGATCTATTAAAACAAACAACAACAACACACAAAAAAGTCCTGAGTGAAGCTGATAAACTATAAAATCTTTGATTTTTACGTTATAGTAAATAAATTGTAAAACAAGAGACATCGTTTTTGGTGTTTAGACAATAACGAGAAACAAAGAGAACCCAAAACTATCTGTTTTTCAATATTGTAAATTTTGGATGCTAGCTCTTTCTTTGATTTATGCCATGATGTTCAGACCAAACAAATCATTTTCTATTTTAGGGAATTGGGGTAGGATTTGAAGGAATGGGCGGACGAAGGAGATATATAATATATTTAAAGTCACATTTTATAAAATGCAATGCCACTTGACATTTCCAACAGGCAGTCATTGGCAATCAGTTGTGTACATATTCAGTTGGTTTTTTTAAGTGCTAAGTGTGGGGCCGGGTAGCTCAGTTGGTAAGAGCGTCTTGCTAGTAACCGAAAGGTCGCTGGTTCGAATCCCGGATTGGTCAACGTGTGATCATATTATTTTCCCCTTTACCAACAACTGGCCCGCTGGTGTCAGTATAAATCGGTCCAGTAGTCACCTATATGCGAAAGTGTCGTGTGACTATAATCTACAAACAACAACATAAGTGCTAAGGAGTTGATATGATATCAGTTTTGCATACTTCATTTGTGCTGTCGTTCTGCGTGTTAAAAGGGGTGGCCAGTACTGCTGGAAATCTGAGTCTGGCCTTTCTCTGTTATTTGCAACTTGTTCTTTGGGTAAAACAATCAACAAACAAACAAAACAAAAGGCAAACAAGAGTATGCCGGCCTTGCTTCCAAGAGAGATGTAAGTTTGTAGTCGGTCAATAATATTTGGAGAGAGAGAGAGAGAGAGAGAGAGAGAGAGAGAGAGAGAGAGAGAGAGAGAGAGAGAGAGAGAGCGTTTCCTAACACGGATGATGATGTAGTAAGGAACTTAAAACTCGGGGGTTTCTTTGACTGGGAACACTGATGAATTATTTGTTCCTTACTGCAAATAATACTTGTTTGAACGTAATTAACTGTAAATGAATAAACGCTGAAGCTTAACGTCTAGACCCAACATTGGCCCTATAGCAGACGGGAAATTAGATTGTTTATTGTTTGCAACTTTTTCATTTTTTTCCCCAAGTTCTATACTTTTGAAGATGAAGTTATTTGTACTGCCTTAAATTCGTCAGCGTTTTATTATTCCTGCAGGTTTAATTTTATAATGAAGAATTTTGAACATTGAACCGTTTAATAGAATAAAGGCTTTAGGCTCGACAGCCTAGTTTTACAAACTGTCATAATAAAGAAGAAGAAGAAGAAGAAACCCGAAAACAAGCATCAACAATCAACCACAATAAAAGACGTTCGTGCACATTTTCCTTGCATGCCTTTTTGGTATTGAAATGTTTTATGTTAATGGACATCATAAATTTACATTCATCATCATCATCATCGTCGGAAGTCGACCCTCGAAGGCAAAATTAAATTTTCTCTCGCCTTTTGACGTCCGCTGTAAGGGCCGAAGATTAAGTCATTTATATGCAGTTTTGCCTTCCAATTCTACCCGTGTTATAATATCCTTGACGGCTTAGGTACCCGTAAAAGATCTTGTAGCCATTACTCACCGTCGCGCTGGACAAAAGGATAAGGGATTAAGATAGGCGCCGCGCTGTTCTTGTGTATCCAGAGCTTTGGCCGACGATGACAAGAAGATGGAACACGCTGGTACCTGAGCTCATATATGCCTTAGGCCTTCCAACTGTTGTCTCGTTAAGACCTAATACTGTTTGTTTTACCTGTTCCAACTGTTTGCTTGGAAATAAAATCAATTGCACGTAACAGACGACAGATTTTATTTCGCTATATAATCAATACATTCGACTTCCCCGGTAATACATAAACATCTGGAACATATTCTTGTACACATTTTGTTAAGTTAAAAGTGTAAAAGCCTTTCCATTACTGTGCATTTACAAGTCAGCACTGTGTTATAAAAAGCCTATAAAAAAATAAATAAATAAACCTTACATATGATTGTTTGTAGCTGATGGATAGAGTCTTAAATTGTTCAACTTTAATTTTTGTTAGATTTGATTATTTATAAAATGTGTACTGCCCATGATGTAGAATGACTGTTTGGTCTAAAATCACACGTTGGTACGAGATTTTTCGGGTCACGAGGTTTTCTCCGAGAACTTCGGTTTCCTCCATCGCTTCATGCTATTGGAAGCAGTCAACCTAAATTTTAAAAAAATCAAACTTGATTTATTTTTCTCCTTCTATCCCTTGCGATCTCTTGAGGATTGATTGAAAAGAAAGAGCGTGATAGCATCTCTTATTATTATTATTATTATTATTAGTAGTAGTAGTAGTAGTAGTAGTAGTAGTAGTAGTAGTACAGGTAGTAGTATTCACCTAGATCTATACACCCAGTTCTATTGATGCTGACATCATAATGATTATGGAATCACACAGCGAGTAATACAAAGTCATTTAATGATCATTTCTTCTAATATTTAATCTGTATTTTCATTTTTATATAGAACACTCCGTATTTTATACATAGAAAAAATAAAATGTATTCTACAAGGATTGATGGAAATAATTATGATTGAAGTTATTATTATTCACTTAGATCTACACACTCAGTTCTGTTAGTGCTGACATATGATTATGGATGGAATCGCACAACGAGTGATATAAAGGCATTTAATTCTCATTTCTTCTAATATTTAATCTGTGGTGTTTTTTCCTGCGTTTTAATTTCGAATACTCCCCGTATTTTATTTGTAAAAAAAAGTATTATACAGGGATTGGTGGAAATAATTATTATGATTGCAGTAGGTGCCGTTTCTTCTCGAGATCTCTGTTTACTAGTCTAGTCATAAAAATGAATTGTTCAGCGACTGAAACATAATTGTACAGCGCATGATAGTCGTAGACTTGCAAGACAACAAGAATAAACAATACTTTAAAGTTCTTTTTTGATTTTGCAGATTATTTGTTACAAAAGATCCAGATGTGTTGACAGTGTATCAAAGAGTGCAGCCACACTATGATATCCCATGCTACACTGAATGCTACAAAGTATCACACTATGCTAACCCATGTTTTACTGCATGTTACAAAGTATCAAAGATTGAATTCACACTACCGGACTACGCTAACCCATGTTTTAGCCTATCCGAAGTTTTGTTGCCGACTGAAGAAAGAAATTACTGGTACATGATAATTGCAGGTTTTGCTTTTCAGCCTGATAACTTGTTTCTTTAGTGTGTCAGTCGGGTGGCGTAGACTAAGGGTTTGTTTTGGGTGTGTTGTCGGTATAGGCATTCCTGTTTATTTAGGTTGGGACTTGCTTGCAATTAGTTCGCATGCTTGCAACCATGGTGCGTCCATGCATTTTCGTAATTTTGTAGAAAATGAGCATTTTTAAACACCCAATGCTATGAAGGTAATGTAAGATAAAAGAGGAGTAGTTCTGCAATTCGGTTTTTAAAAACAATTTCATTAATTACTTTTGTTAGATTGAGTTTTAGCCGAATGTACTTAGATTTGTGTCGTAATATTTTCCAAATAATTGATGTTGTGTTATTTAACATTTGAGTGTTTATTGCATAGAGTGATAGATCATCCATGTTTGGGGATTGTTTATTAATAGTATTACTGTTATAAATACACATACTTTTATATATTTATAGTTAGTATATTAATTTATTATTACTTCGTCGACATTTCTTGATCAATCCTGAGGCGTTGCAATTGAGTAGCTGTTACTAATAAACGTTCTTGTCAGAATTTAAGCAGTGGGGGTTCCATGGGGTTTCTGTATAAATAGTATCCCCACTTTTTGGAAATTTAGTGCTTTAGTTTAAATTTCCACTGTCGTTGTCTTTTTCCTTTGTTCTTTCTCATTCCTATTCTTTTCTATCATCTACTATACTATCTTTTTCGTTAGACCAATCATCTACCTTTTCTCTTGAAAACTCTTCCGGGAGAAATCTCCTCATTTGTGTGTGAGATATATTGGATCAGCTTGGGAATATTGGACGGCCAAATTGGGGCTTCCTTTGATATTATTATTTGGCAATGTAGGCATTTTATACGTATGTGTTTTGTTGATATTTTATAATGATGCTTGTATTCTATTTTGTTTTTGTAAACGGGGGTTCGACTTTTATGCGGATCAGGGGTGAGTCCTCTTCCAGCCAAATTGTGGTCTTGATTTTGTGGTCCTGATTCGGCTCCTTGCAGTCCGCTGGACCCTGTAAGCAATGAATAACTTACTACAGTGTGAAAGTTGCCTACTATACCAACGTATTATGTTTACCTGAAAATGTCCCACTGCCGTAGCTCAAGTGGTAGAGCGTTCGCCTGGCACACCGATGACCCAGTTTCGAATCCCGTGGTGGGCGATATAAAATGTGGCCATTTTCACTGTCCATTTTAGCAGTATGATTGCTTTGGTGGTTCGGTGTTGATTCAGGTCCCTACCCCTCTTTCCCTGGGATGGTTATCCCCGTCTGCCATATCGCCAATGGTGGGTGTAGACATTAAACCTCAATGGTCATTCATACCTGAAACGAAGAGTAAAGAAAATTAATTTGACTTTGTCGTCGTCGTGTTTAAATCAAAGTTATAACAAACCTGCAAATATGCCACCGTCGCCATCTTCAGAAGTTTTACAAATTTAACATTTTATAGTGTGTTGTGAAGGTGATATACTGATAATAAAAGTTTTTTTGGTATACATTTGTCTAAAGACAAAGTAACAAATTAATAATAATAATAATAATAATAATAATAATAATAATAATAATAATAATAATAATAATAATATATTATTATTATTATTATTATTATTATTATTATTATTATTATTATTATTATTACTATTATTATTATTTCTACATTCGTCTCGTCGCCGTATTCTTTCAATCGTAAGCTACGGCCGATAATTAAAATGTCATTGTCGTCATGAAAAAGCTTACATCTACATTTTGGTGTGTGTGAAGTTGACATTTTATCCTGCAATCGATGCTGGTAACTTTGTGGGGCGTTACATTTTATGACCGGGCTTACAACACCCTGCGATTATTTAATAACGCTGTACCTCTTCAAGGCTCCTTGTGGTCTGGCTTCCCCAAATACATTTTTGTTAAATAATAAAAATAAATTTAAATGAAATTATTTTGTAAAATAATACAAAATTCAACTCCCCCCCCTCTCTGGTTTGTATCTGTCTGTCTCTCTTTTAAAGTAGTCTAAATTATTAATCCCTAATTAAAAAACAAAGTTTCAACTTTCTGTTTCTATCTCTCTCTCTATCTGTCTCTCTCTGCTGGTCCTGATTTGGCTCGGAAGAGTCCGCTGGACCTAAAGCAATAACCATGTAATATCTCTCTCTGTTTCTCTCTCTCTGACTCTCTCTCTCTCTCTCTCTCTCTCTCTGACTGTCTCTCTCAGCCTCCCTTTCTCTGTCTCTCTCTCTGTCTCCCTCCCCCCTCCCTCCTTTCTCTCTCTCTCTCACTCTCTCTGTATCTCTCGCTCTCTCTCTCACTTTCTGTTTCCTTCCGACACACCCTTGTCGGGTGTCGGATAGTGCAGTGGTTGGAGCACTCGCTACTGTGTCGAAAGTGAAGCACCGTCCGGTGCGGTTAGCACTTGGATGGGTGACCGCTAAGGTGTGAAGCGACAAACAACAACGCCCCCAGTTGACTCAACTGTGATTGAGTACCTACTCTCTTGAGGGTGGGGAAGGTAAAGCAGCGAGGGAGAGAGTTGGGCATCACCCTCATTACGCTGGCCCAAGATAAGTGTGATCTCCAACATCACGCTCCCCTACGGCCACAAGGATATGGGACTACCTTTACCTTTACCTTTTTACACCCTTACTCCTCCCCTTTCGTTGTGATGACATTGTTAGGCGGTGAAATGTAAGACCTTGCATCGACACAGTTTTATTACGTTATCAGTTTTATAGTGTACGTTTTAGGTTACTACATAACTTTTAATTACAGATATACAGGGTGTTCCAAAAGTCTTGGGCACATTTTGACATTGAATATTTCCGAAACTATTAAGGATATAAAAACGCATCTGGTAAATTCAGAAAGCTTGTAATCTCAGTTTTTGCATGGAATGTTTAAAGATGTTCAATGTGAGCACCATTGGTCACACACGACACACATCAAGCCGATAGTCAAATTCTTGCCAAACGCATCCCAGCATTTTCTGGTTGAGTGAACGCCATTAATGGGTCTGAAAAGAAATTAAAAATCAACAGCTTTACAAAAAACTTAATGTAATTTAGTTTAAAAAGGCACAACTTTTATCTTACTACCATTCTGATTCATAGTAATTGAGATATGGGGACTTCAAATGTGCCCAAGACTTTTGGAACACCCTGTATATCTGCAGAAGAAAAAAAAAACACTAACCAAACCAGGGCTGATTATTTATTAGAAGTCGAGTTTTATAATGCACGAATATTCATAGCCGTATAACTTAAATCTTCTCCCGTCTGCGTTTTTTTTTTTAATGTTCAGCAGCTCAAAGCCCCCCCCCCCCTCTCTCTCTCTCTCTCTCCCTATCCTTTATCTCTCTCTTTCTCTCTCTCTCTCTCTCTCTCTCTCTCTCTCTCTCTCTCTCTCTCTCTCTCCCTCTCACTCCTTCTCTCTGTCTTCTTCTTCATTTATGTCTCCTCTGCAATGCTGTAAGAAGAGTAATTTATACGGTAGTTAACGGTGATGCAGATAAAGTTGTTATGTTGGGGATAATGTTCCTGACACTGAAATGTGTTACATTTTTATGTATCACCCCGGTGTCGTATTCATGACCTGTTTCAGGCAATAGCTTATTTTGTGTCCAAACTTATCTATGCGAATTTGTTACAATGTATTTGGTATCGCCGTTGGGTATTTGGTGTATACCATACTGTTTAGTAGTAGTTGGTTTTTCTTCAGTAGCGATACATTATTTATTACTTTTGTGTAGATTTTTTTGGGGGGAGGGATATGCTATAGAGTCATCACATTATATATTTTAAAAATCGTATTTGTGTGTCATGTAACAAATTCAGATCTATGTCGTTAGTGTATTTTTTATGTTTAAGCACGTTATTGTCATTTTTATCGGGAAATTCTGGGTCGCCTCCCCTAGGAAAGGCGTAGTCGCAGCGTGTTGCGCGCCTAAACCCAACCTACCTAATAGTAGTTGTGTTTTGGAAATTTTGCTGCGGGAGCAAACCGGAATACCTTGAGAAAATCCCCGAGACGTTGCCCGAGTCGAAAGTAAATAATATTCGGAGAAACATAACGCCCTGAGGCGGGATCGATCCCACACCTGTCATTCGCCATTGGTTTCTAGCTTGTAGAGAAGGCAAGTTAGTCCCGCCTTAGACCACGCGGCCACAACGCTCGCTGATTTTCCGTTGATTGACCTGTTTGGTTAATTAATTAGTTTATTTAATAAAAGAGGACACCGGCATTCACTTATTGGCGCAATGATGAAATATTTATAATAAAAATAAATTGCCTTAATGCTTTGCTTGTTTCAGAGCTTGTAAACAAAGCACACTAAACAACGACCTGCACTGTGCTGTGTTCATTCACCATCGCACTTCTTCCGAAGATATCTTCATGGGAGGTTACTGTGCATGGAGTAACGCCATTGTGTGTGAGAAGGGAGAGAACTGTGGAGTATGAAGAATGACAACTCTACACAACCGGATGTACGGACCTTGGAGTCGTCGCACGGGCGATGGTGGGTTCGCCTCCCTTGTCCTGCTCGCCATTACTGTTGGAATATTAGTGTCCAGTTTTGCGCCGTCCACGTATGCTCAAGGTGAGATACAATTTTGGAAGCTGGGGTTCTACCGAACAGTTTAAAATATTTATGGGGTATAGTGCAGGATCCAATTGTCACTCCGCAGCCCCTGCCTTCTTCTCTAGTCATTTGTAATTTGTTTGTTTGTTTGAATGATTGATTGAATTTCTGGTTTATTTTTTTCTTGTATTGTGGTTTCTCTCTTTTTTTGGTGTAATTTTCGTTACACTTTCTGTTCGTGTTATTTTCGTTAGATTTTCTCTTTCTGTATGTAAATTTCGTCGACATTCTCTTTTCCAGTTCTCCTCTTATTGTTCGTCTTCTGTCTGAGCGTTCTTCTGTTGTAATGTTAAGAAATAATTGGCAAAAGCTAGTTTTGCTTCCTGCATATTTTTTTATTTTCCTCTGATTTTATGCTTTTTTTTTTTGGTGGTCCTTTTGTTTATTTCTCTGGCTGTCTCGATCTCTGTTTCTAAGTAGCTGTATGCTTTGTTCTGTGTGTGTGCGTGTGTGTGGATATGTCCGTGCATTTCATCTACTTACTCCCTCCCCCCCTCCCCTCCCCCTCACCTCCGTCAATATTTATGTTTGAATCCAGCTCTTTGTCTGTCATTTTGTCCATTGCCTGCATCTCTGTTCGTCTGTAAATATTATTATGTCTACACAGCTAACCGCACATTATGTTTTCTCTCGCTCCCCTCTCCTCTCCTCTCTGTCTCTCGCATTCGCTGGGATCCTTGACCTTGACTGAGTGAGATTCCAGGGCTGGGAAAAAGGAGAGAGAGAGAGAGAGAGAGAGAGAGAGAGAGAGAGAGAGAGAGAGAGAGAGAGAG
Source organism: Oncomelania hupensis (assembly GCA_036898135.1). Taxonomy (NCBI): domain Eukaryota; kingdom Metazoa; phylum Mollusca; class Gastropoda; order Littorinimorpha; family Pomatiopsidae; genus Oncomelania; species Oncomelania hupensis. The sequence continues at coordinate 27,420,779 of CM072520.1, forward strand.
AGAGAGAGAGAGAGAGAGAGAGAGAGAGAGCTGGTGCTTGCTCGGTAGGCGACCTTTTCACTAAGCTTGGATCGATTTTCTTCCCGGCTCTTTACCCCCTCCCCCACTCCCCACCCCCCGGCCTTTTCTCCTGTAATTCTTGTAAACCTTGACATCGGCCGTACCTAAATACTGTCGCTGTGGCATGGCATCGACCTGCTTGGATTTTTACCATACAGAATCCTCCCCTAACACCTACCCACACCCGACTACACTACACCAGCCCCTTATTTCTGTATTTTTATCTACTCAACGTGTGAGTTCATCTGTCAAAACATCATCATCATCATCATCATCATCATCATCATCATCATCATCATCATCATCATCATCATCTTCTTCTTCTTCTTCTTCTTCTTCTTCTTCTTCTTCGCACTTTTGTAGCACACACCTTGTTCTTGTTCTGCTGTCAAATGTTCTCTTAATGATAGATCTGCCCAATTTCTTTGATCTTAAAATGTAAAATTTAATGTTGAGACATCTTGGTCTTCCTTTTCTTCTGTTTTTGCCTCTTACCCTGAAATTATCTATATATCTCACTATATTGAGGTTTTCCTCAGTCATTTTGCCTTTCTTGTCAAGAATTTTAGTGAAGTTCTTTTTATCTCGTCTCTCATTATTTTCTCCCCAAAGTTGAAATTACTTTTTTTTTGGGTCGTTTTCGTCGTCGGTCTTTTTTTTTCTTCTTGAGGACACTTTCTTTATTGTCCCTTTTATCCAAAATTCTGGTCGGCCTCTCCTGAGGGAGGCGTAATCGCTGCCTGTGGCGCGCCCTAACACAACCTACCTAATATTAGTTGTATTTTGAAATTTTGCTGGGGGAGCAAACCGCAGTACCCGGAGAAAACCCCCGAGACGTTTCCCGAGTCGAAAGTAAATAGTATTCGGAGAAACATAACGCCCCGAGGCAGGATCGATCCCACACCTGTCAGGCGCCATTGGTTTCTAGCCCCTGGACAAGTCAAGTTAGTCTCGCCTTAGACCTCACGGCAACAACGCTCGTTGTCATCGGACTCGTGATGTTCATCCTTATCATCCTTACCATATTTTCGTCCACGTATTTATATTAGAAAGATTAGACAAAGTTATAAATACGTAGTACTAGTAGGGATCGAATATATGGTACTGTGACTTCAGCATTAGACTATCGCGGAGTGAAATTGGTGAAGAAGGGGAAAGGGATGGGGAAAGAGGAGGAGGAAGAAGAAGAAGGAGAAGGAAAAGGAGAAGAAGAAGAAGAAGAAGAAGAAGGAGAAGAAAAAGGAGAAGAAGAAGAAGAAGAAGAAGAAGGAGAAGAAAAAGGAGAAGAAGAAGAAGAAGAGAAGAAGAAGGAGAAGAAAAAGGAGAATAAGAAGAAGAAAGAGAAGTAGAAGAAGAAGAAGAGAAGAAGAAGAAGGAGAAGAAGAAGGAGAAGAAGAAGAAGGAGAAGAAGAAAGAGAAGGAGAAGAAGAAGAAGGAGGAGGAGAAGAAGGAGAAGAAGAAGAAGAAGGAGAAGAAGAAGAAAGAGAAGAAGAAGGAGAAGAAGAAGGAGAAGAAGAAGAAGGAGAAGAAGAAGAAGAAGAGAAGAAGGAGAAGAAGAAGAAGAAGAAGAAGAAGAAAGTGAAGGAGAATAAGAAGAAGAAAGCGAAGGAGAAGGAGAAGAAGAAGGAGGAGGAGAAGGAGAAGAAGAAGAAGAAAGAGAAGAAGGAGAAGGAGAAGAAGAAGGAGAAGAAGGAGAAGAAGAAGAAGAGAAGAAGGAGAAGAAGAAGGAGAAGAAGAAAGTGAAGGAGAAGAAGAAAGTGAAGGAGAAGAAGAAAGTGAAGGAGAAGGAGGAGGAGAAGAAGAAAAAGGGGAAGAAGAAGGAGAAGAAGAAGAAGAAGAAGAAGAAGAAGAAGAAGAGGGCGAGGTTGAGTAAGAAGTCACACCAAGAAGAGAAGAAGAAAAGCCTTGATTATGGCATTTGGGCATATATAGATTTTTAGAAGAACTTAGCACTGAGTAAACTCGAAGAAGAAGCAGATGGAAGACGGTGGAAGACGCGCAAAGAAGAAGAGGAGCCAGTGGTTGAATTAGCTGTTCAGGTCTACAATGTAAAATTGTCAATACGAACATAATTTCCGAGCAAAGGAAATAAAAAGGGAAGAAGGAGAAGTAGAAAGATGAGGAAAGCGAAGTTCTAAGGCGATGTTAGAATTAAAATCGTAAGTCTTGGTGGTTAATGATTGTTCAGGTCCACGGTACAATAGAATTTTCTGCGTAAGGAAGAGAAGCGCACGATATAGAATAAGAAGAAGAAAAAGCAGAAGACGATGAAGGATATTGAACAAAATTCAGGAGGAGGAGGAGGAATATTGAATAAAATTCTACGGTCTTTGTGAAGAAGAAGAAGAAGAAGAAGAAGAAGAAGAAGAAGAAGAAGAAGAAGAAGAAGAAGAAAAGTGACAAAGATGGTTGAATGAAATCTTAGTGGTAACTGTTCAGGCCCCAAGTACAAAACTGTCAGTAAGGAGCGTAGTGCTCATGGATTGATGTTGATTTTCTGTCAAGATGCTTTCGCTGCTGTGCTGCCTTCGACGTCTCTGAGACAGGTTGTCTGCTGTAAGAAGACCCTGAAGACGTTCATGGGGAGGAAGAGTAGATGAGAGGTCGGACTTTCTCATGCAGAAGAATCTGTTTTAAGGCATGATGACAGCTGTAACGCACGTCCCAGAAACTCTAAAAAGGTTGAATTTGTACAAAAGAAACAGAAGAACAAAAAGGAAGAACCGTTGTATCAAAGTACAAAACTCCATTATACACATTAACCCTATTGTGTTACTAGGATTGTGTCACTCCAAAGCCACCCGTTTATTTTTTTCTATGGCTTTTGTCTAGAGTTCAACATTCTGCTGCAAGTTTTAATGTTTGTGGGTTATTGTTTGTTGGTTTATTGATAGTGCAAAAAGAGTTTGACATCTATTAGAGTGAAGACGTATGCAGGATGACTGTGGGACAACTAGTGGGATAAACTATCCTATCCTATCCTATCCTATCCTATCCAGTAACTCGAAGGTCGTTGGGGCACCACAGATGATCGTTTAACCCGCGTACTCCAATTATTTCTGTCCTCAGCAACCCTCATAGCTTCGCTCAGTGTCAAGCCAGTCCATTCTCGAATGTTGTCCGCCCACCTCTTTTTCTGTCTCCCTCTTCTTCTGCCTCCTTGCACCGTGCCTTGCAGGATGGTCTTTCAAGGGCTGATGCTCAGGTGACATCACGCGGCCATAACATCGGAAATTCCGTTTCTTCACTACTGTGAGCATGTCATCATGTTGTCCAAGGGTGTGTGTGATGGTCTCTCGGATTTCGTCATTGGTGCTGAGTATAGAAAATGCCCAGAAGTCTTCTGTGGAAGGATAACAAAAGTTTGTAAAATTACTGTCTGTTCACTATAAGGAATCCAATCCAAGCTAATGCAGAGAACGTTGAAGCCAATAGTCTCGACGTGAAAGCTGGACGCCACTGGGAATGTGGTTAAATTGGGACGAGACATTAATGAAGACAGAAAGGGTTGCGTTGGTAAATAGAACAAGGAAACCATAGGGCAAACGTCTTGTCTATCCAAGTTTATTTAAAGGGTACAACATTACCGTAGTCTTTTACCAGAAGAATAAAAATAATGGGACTTGAGATGGGGCAGCCAGCAGAAATGGTTGCGTTACTATTAACTAACAACGGCATAACAATATTGCAATCGTCTTGTCTGTTCAAATTATACATAATGCAACAATACTACGTGTCTTTACCAGAAAGCTGGAAGCAACTGGGCTGTGACTTCTGGCGGAGCAGGGAAGGCGGCAGAATTGTGATTTACATCGGCTAAATGTGTATCAGCAAATTACCCCTTCAGTCACGCCGTCTGAAGGAAAATGGCGGCTGGATGGAAAGCAGGCCCCGGATGTAACTTACTAGGCAGGGAGCAGTGAGCGCATGGATAGGCAAATTTCGGACTGTGTGATTTTGGAAGATTCAAGACTTCGGAATGAGTTTCATCAATACAGTATGCATCTCAGATTATAAAGAAATACATTTTCAGATCTATTGATCTTAGAGAAAATGAGATAGAGAGCAGTTAGTGCTTATTGTTGTCCCATACATTTCATTACAAACTAGATAATAAAAATTTAGTAGAGCATCGTACGTAAAGAAATGAACTATAATTGATCAATGCTTTTTGACGAAATCGGGATTTCATATTTAATTGTTATGTGAACAAATAGGTCTAAGAACATAATTATATTGCTTTCGGTTCTCCGAAAACGGTGGCTTCGTATGATTGAGCTCATCAGCACAGAAACTTCTGATTGACTGATTTTGGTGAAATTACAAGTCGATTCTCAAAGACGGCGGGTTTCTTATGATTTGAGTTCATCAGTAGAGAAACTTCGGACTGACTGATCTTGGTGTAAATTACAACTAACAAGTTTACAGTGTCAACATTTCAGGCCTCATCCTCTCTAGCTTTTTATGAAGTCTGCGGTTGCATATTTCAGTGTGGTTCTTGTGTGCCATGAACTTGATCACAAGGCTGGCGCTATGATTGGTGGTTTGGCAGGAGGTTGATGATATTGAGGCTGAGTTCTTGGGACGATGAGCGTCCAGGCACTCATTACATTTGTGAGCAGAGCTCCTGCTTGGTTAGGGTAAGAGTATCGGATAGGGAAATGCGGTAAAATAGTCTGGTTGGTAAACAACATGGTGTCTTGATAGTTAATAGCATTCAGATAATCTAGAATGTGGATTTCATTGGACATTATTGACTTAATATAAATTCCATTGAATTTTCGGGATGGTACCATGAAGATGGTCATTCAGAGGACACGTATAATGCAAGTCTTTTTCATTTTGCACTCTTAAGAAGCAAACATCTTGGATAGGATTTGTTTCTGTTCCTGCCTCCTGGATGGATGCAATAATCAACAACATGACGGTAATGCAGACATTGTAGGAATTTTCGATTTGCACCCTGAAAAAGCAAACATCTTGGAATTTACTGTAAGATTGAGATAAGATGTGCCTGTCATCTGGATCAGAAGACAGAGATGAACTAATACCATGATGTTCATGCAGAAAATCTATGAATTTTAGGAAGAAGCAGAAGTCTTAATCAGATATGACGTTCGACGTTCCTCCTCCTACTCTGGATCAATGTAAGTGAGGATAAAATGGCATCCCAGCGAAGCTGTGACTAAAGAGAGCTACTCCCCTGTAATCTGTAATAGAGGGAAGGGGGCCTTGCCAAGCGAGTTCCAGCTACGCTGTATGAATGGGATGGTCCAGTGACAGTAATTGGAACTTAGGGTCTTCTATCGACCCGTTACTAAAGGAGGGAAGAACCAGAAGGGTATGAACATTGTACAGACTGCTTTCTGCTCTTAAGCCTTTGTGCTGGAGATGAGTTAAAGACTTAAAGAGTGTATGTGTATGGTAGGTCTCAGATTTAAGTGTCCTGGGGTAATTATTAATATCGCTGATAAAAAGACTATGGATGCTGGCGAGTGGAGGAATCCTGAAGAGGTGAACACTGTTCAGGCTGCTGCTTTAGGCTTTGTAGGTCTTTGTGCTAGAGATTTAACACTACATTACATAAGACTACACATACGGTTTATTATGACGGGAACAAGATTTGAGAGTCCGTGCTTTGCACTGATTTAAAAAAATCGTGGATCTCTTCTCTGCAGGCTTTCATATATGGTAATTCTCTGTTGCAACAAAGTTACAAAATTGCAGATCAAAATCCATTTGCTATCAATTTCCTCATCGATTATTTGCAAAATATTGATTGCTTGTTTGGTGTACCCTGAAAACTAGGGAAAGACGTTTTATGCGTGTGATAATACATAACTATTTACTAGCTACGTCTGAAAACCTAATATCGTTAAGTTAGAACTCTTCAAAGAAATGCCTTCAATAATGTGGAATTGTGGTCAGAATTCTTTCAACCGCTATGAAGGAAATGCTGGAACGTAAAGGAAATTGCTGGAACATTCTTTAAAACTCGTGTTACATCCTTCGTAAATTGCACAGCATTGCGGTTTGGTGTCAACATAGAGATCAACTTTGCTTTTAAAAATCCTATCTTTTGTGTTAGGCACCAAAACAAATTCTGTTTGCGTTATACCGACCGACCTTAATTTTTTGGCCCGACCCTAAACTTTTTTTTTAGGATCGTCTGGAAAAGAAATTGAGCAAAGCCCAAGGTGGAATAGGTTTAGAAAAAAAAAGGAACCCTACCTAACGACCCTATTTTTTCACCCAATAATACCGTAAACAGACTTTTTGTGGGACCTTAAATCCAGCCTCCATGTTCAAACATAATGCGGCGGAATGGGAGGCGACTGGTTCGAGCTTGGGAGAAAAGTTGTATACCTTACATTTTTTTTTTGGGGGGGGGACTAGCCTTGGGTGGCTCCTGCTGTGCAGAATCCTTTGGTGTGGCCATTGAGTTATGCAGGGCAAGGCGACACGACATTTGTTCTTCCCGGCTGACCATTCGTCTTCTGCTTTTGGTGGTGAGCGGGCTACATTGTCGGCAGGGATTTTATGCATGTCGGTGGCAGCGACTTTGCAGAAGAGTGTCGTGGCACAAGTAGCCGGCAAACCCGGTTTACTACCAGCCACACATCACCGCCTTGCATGGCAAATATTTTTATGTCCCTCTTAGGAGGGATAAAATGAAAATAACATATCGGGTTGGGCCGTGTTCTCAAGGTAGCGTGGCCGAGAGACGGGAGTCAAATACTCCACTGGGCTACAGTTATATTTTGCTTATTCTCGTCTTTTTACCCCAGGTATTCTATCAATTTGTTTTCCTGAAAAGTTTCACATTTTGAACATACCCAGACCAGTTGTCTTTGCAAACTTCAGCATTCTATCCTTGTTCCTGGATTCTTCCACGAGAATTTTGAATAGTGAAACTGGAGTGAAGAAAGATATTTATTTATTTATTTATTCAGTGAAGGGTAGCGACATATGCTTCTCTTCTCGGGCCCCAAAGACCTTGTATCAAATTCTGGATTCCAGAACCTTGTGTCTCTACAGATCTAACAGTCGTTTTCTTTCGTTGGATCTAAAGATCCAGAATTTCAGACGTATCATCCTTCCATCATTATTACCCATATCTAGCCCCTCGCAGTTGACATTTTTATAATCTTTTATTGACATCAAAATTTCTGTTAAAAATTTCAGAAATATCTTGGAATGTTAGCTTTTTTCTTTCAAGTTCTCAGGTTTCAAAATTTCAGGTAGAATTTATACACGGATTTGCAGTGCTTATTGGTCTCTGCTTTTGAAACCATTTGAAATTCACCTCTCTCTCTCTCTCTCTCTCTCTCTCTCTCTCTCTCTCTCTCTCTCTCTCTCTCTCTCTCTCTCTCTCTCTCTCTCTCTCTCTCATTGCTTTTTAGAACCAAAGCATAAGGCATACTATACTCACAAATTCACGTATCTCTCTCTCTTTCTCTCTCGCATTGCACTTTAGAACAAGAACATACAGGATATATTTGACACATTTGACATTGTTCCCCTCTGTTATCGGACCAGAATCAGCATTCCGAAACATAAGTTCGCTGCAAGTTCGGTCACCATGTGCTTTGATGCATGTTTCGGAGTTGTTCAGACACCCTACGTTTAGCCTTGCATGACGGAAGTGGAGTTAAAAAAAAGAGTAATGTATACGTTGAGGTGAAGAGTCATGCATGGTCTTTCTCATGTTCAAATTACCCTTCTTCCTTGGTGGGCCAGGCTACTTCTCAGATCTTCTTTAAAAAATGTTAATTAGGCAAAGGTCGCGTGGCGTGAACCGTTGCACGCGCGGTTTGGAAGAACAGCAATTAAACGAGAGCCGCTAACTCTTCTTTGTAACTGGGGTGCCAGGGGCGAGTAATTCATCTGCGAACAAAATCCGCTTAGAAGCCAGAATAGACGTTTGAACCATTGAGAGAGGAGGACGAGGGCTGAACCTCGACGATCATACTCTTTAACGACGGCGACGCGTGCTTTGCAGCTTGCGCATTAGGTGAACGCCATATATCTTCATGCAGTAAGTTCAGCGTTGAAGATGCTGATCGTCGAAACTTTATCACAGTTCCTTTGTTTCCACGCTGTGATCGTTAGTATAGTGAGCTTTGGTGCCGTCATGGCAGCAACTGTCTGTTAGCGGTGTTGCGTGTTCAATTACAGCGTGGGGGCTTGTGTGAAATGACAAACCGTCAGAACATGACATTCATTGTCAAAGGCGACGCCATGATCTCCCTTTAGTTGTCATTCCTGGATACGAGTTGCCTCCCTTTAGGATTACATTTCGGATGAAGTTGCCTCCCTTGCATTATCTCCCCCCGGCAGGAATTGTCTTCCCTTGCATTATATCCCCACCGGAATTATCTCCCTTGTATTATTTTCCCACACCGGA
>CM072520.1:27431745-27446745 GCA_036898135.1 Oncomelania hupensis
TCCCAAAGTGTAGCAATTTCTGTTTTAATATGTGCATTTAATTTATAGAGAGTTCGCTAATGTGTTGCATTGAAGAGAACCACGATTGCGCGCGCCTCTTTTGACTAAACAAAACTTGGTACACGGAACTTGAGAAGAGGACCCCCTTAAAAAACAGATCTGTTCAAGCAAGCAGCGTTTTCTTCTCCTCCTTCTAGTGAATGAAATAGGCCAATGAGAATGTATGTGTTTGTGTGCGAATGGCCCCTTTTGAAACCGCCCATTTTTCCTAGTTTCTTTTGTGCGCCGCAAAACTCGTTTAAAATTGAACAAAAAAACAAACAAACTGGGAGCAAAATGGAAAAATGTATAACGCAGTTAGCGAAAAGTATAAAAAAAAAAGTGTTAATATTTATTTTTCTGGATTTTTAATTTTTTTTTGGGGGGGGGGGGAGGGGGGGGGGGCGCAGGTGGTCATGAATAAGTTAAATGAGATGGAAATTTTTTTTAACACATTCATTGTAGATTTTTGACGGGTCGTTAATGAGGTGTCTACATTTTTTCGGTTCCAGGTAACATCCCCTCTGTAAGGACACACGAACATTTCGCGGGGGTGTGCGAAAATGTATTCAGAACATTAATTCTTGAGAAACGCGTTCACGTTATAGGAGGAGAAAAGTGTCTGAAGGAGATTCTCTCTAAAACAAAAGTGTTTACATTAATAGAAGCGGGATTACGTTAATGCTGCGGATAAATGTGGTGCGAAATATTCATAACACATTCTATCTCTAGGACGTCGAGCGAAGTTGAACGAGGATATCGTTTTTAATGGAACTGCTTTAATTTTAATGCAAAGGTGAATGAGTTTGAAAGGAGAGTTTACTTTTAAATTAAAGACGTGAATTTTGTATGCTATCCATAAATTTGAGCGAAAATACTCCACATATTTTTTTTTGCTGCAGTTTATTATCCCTTTTTATCGGGAAACTCTGGGCCGCCTCCCCCGGCCGGGGAAGGCGTAGTCGCAGCCAGTGGCGCGCCCAAACCCTACCTACCTAACATTATTTGTGATTTTCTTGAAATTTTTGCTGAGGGAGCAAACCGGAGTACCCGGAGAAAACCCCCGAGACGTTGCCCGAGTCGAAAGTAAATAATATTCGTTTATAGGGTTATACGTTTCATGTTAATCGTGAATAAATTTGAGCGAAAATGTTTCTGAAATTTTAAAAAGAAGTTCTAATTGTAATGCTGAATGGTTTGAAAGGCGTGAGTTTAATGCTCAGTGGTTTAAAAATGCGCTAAATTTAATGTTAAATAGTTTAAAAATGCGAAAATTTTGAAGCTAAATGGTTGTTTTACAAGGCGTTAATTTTGATGCTGAATGGTTGTTTTACAAGGCGTTAATTTTGATGCTGAATGGTTGTTTTACAAGGCGTTAAGTTTGATGCTGAACGGTTTAACAAGGCGTGATTTTAAGGCTGAATGATTTTTTGTTTTTGTTTTTTAAATAGCGCCTATTTTGATACGAGTTTGAGCCAGAAGCGTTTGAAATGGTTTGAAGAAAATATGCTGAAGAGGCGTTCATTTTAAGGCCGAGGTAGATGTTTTTGGCAGGCTAACTGTCTACTTGAATGTGCGGCGCTCCTATTTATGGGCTGCCGTGCCGTGTGCAAGCGTGCGCATGCGTCATAAAAAGGCTGCGAACAAAACGCTTTTATGCAAACATTCATGGGCGCAGTAATGAATTTTCATTCATCGGGATAAGTTTCTTCATCATCAGATTCGTGGATGGTTTTACAATGAGAATGGCTTTCTGTTGCTTTGGAATATTGCAATGTTAAGTCGTAATTATCATATCATGAACAGTTTCGTATTGCTGCCAGCGGAAAGAAGAAGAGGAGGATGAGCAGAAGGAAGGAAGAGGAGAAGAAGAAAGAGGAGGAGTAGGACAAAGAGGACAAGAGTGTAAGACTGATGAAAAACCCACTTTTTTTTGTTCCTGCTGACATCTGATCAACAAATATAATGTATGAGAAAGAAAGAGGAAGATTATGACAGACTGAACGAAGAACAAGAAAACAGAATGGGTTTGGGAAGAGATGGAGAAGAGGGAAAAGGAGGATTAGGAAAGGGGGGGGGACAGAAATGGGAAAGGACGAGGATGAGGAGATGTTGACAAAATAGATTTTGCAGGTGTGCCACCGCATCATCAAGAAACAGTGACACGACACTGATCACTGGGAAATTACTCTTAAGGCCCAAACGTGAAGGAGTTTCATGATAACCAAATCCACTCAAAGCCAAGCAATCCAATTCCTTCAATTCTCCACTGTACAATGAAATATTAACAAAATGTAATTGTTCTTAGTTAGAGAGGACTTTTACCGACCAAAACGTTACACAAGGCGCTGGTCGAACACAGGATCTGACTCGAAGCCGCCCATCAAAACGGCAAATTTCTAGGCTGCTTGGGGCGCTGCGAAAGAATTTCTTAAGGGGAATGATATGTGTACTGTTTTTGTTTTTTTCATCTAACGTTATTCAAAACAACGGGTATTGTCTTTGGCAGAGCAAGAAATATCAATAAATAACTGAATGAAAGATTGAAATGTGTGGCTTTTCTTTGATGCCATAATACCCACACTACATTAGCATGCTCAGTGGGTCGCAGGTAGATTAGAAAAGCTGTGGGGTTCAGGTGGATTATTTATTTCCACATCCGGTAAAACATTCCACAAAACCACTACATCCCAACCCCTTTACCTCGCCTACTTGTGAGCAATGAATGATTTGAAGTTGAACACAATAGAAATACTTTTTAAATATATACAGAAACTCATTTTAAATTAATTTCTTTTCAGAATCAAGTGGTTTGAAGACGTAGCTGTTGTCACTATATTAAGAAATTTGGAACTTGTATTTTCCCTTAAACGTCTCCGATCTCTTTTGTTGTTGTTGTGTGTGGTCACACGCACACACACTACAGAACATAAAACACACAGTAACTAGTAGACGGAACACAGAAGGCTAACTAATAGCGTATCAAAAGGTAACATTATTTCAATGATTACATTTAAATGATTCTGCATGTGTTCTAGTTGTCAGGACAAGTTCATGGGGTTGGTAATAGAGGGAAGCAGGGTGCGGGAGTCGGGGAAAGGGGTCAGATGTGCGCTGGAGGTGCGGATATATGTCCTATAGAACCCGGGTTGGGCTATAATTCAATGTTTTGTGACGACCATTTACAACCAATTACCCACCAACCGTATCACACCTACCGCACAGCGTCACAAGCGATCAATCTTTCAGTCAGCTTGACGTCAGCCTAACAATACTGTGGTCAAATCTACTGGAAAATTAACTGTAGTAGGTAGAGAACGGAACGTTTGCAAAAATCAGACTAAGTCATGTTTTATTTATTTATTTCGTTACCAAAAGCTCAACCCAACACCTGATATATATGCGAAGCCAAAGACATGTTTGTACCGCCGCTTTGACACATTTAATGTATGTAGGGGGGGGGGTATACTGCTTTCAATTTGTCCGTCCTTCTGTGTCCGTTAACAACATGTATAGGACATCTCGCTCGAACATTATTATGATCTTGCTCGAACATTATCATCTGATCAGAATGCTCATTATTTTATGTCTCTAAAGGTAATTCTTGTTTACAACATATAAAGGGAATTTATGGCGAATATAGTTAAATAAGTAACCAAATTTCATGTGTACACAGGTTTTTTTAGTAACTTATGGTTAAAAAAAAAAAGTCTTAATAGCGTAATAAAAAGGTATTACTTGTAAAAATTACAAGCACCGCGAAAAAATACCCACCACAAAAGAGGTTCGTGGAAACGAATACATTATATGCACATTTTCGCGAATGAAAAAGTAATCTTAACAACGTGAATCGACGAGGAGTAGAAGTTGTCAAAAATTTTAATACGTGAATTAAAAGTACTTGAAGCAAAGTATTAGTATTACGGGTATTAACGTGTTCTCGACGGCGCGATGTCTCAACCTGTGGGAATCACAATCTACGGTAGTTAAACGTGTCCGACAGCGTGAATTTTCAAATACTAGAATCAGTAGAGAGTTAGAATCGCCGCGCTGACATTCAGAAAATTAGAATTAGAATTATGCACACGGGTGAAGTGGAGCAAAAGTTGTATTTACGATGTGACAGAAGTCAGGGAAAGGTCAGATGTCTACAGAATTTAATTTGGAACTTTGTGTGCAGGTGAAAGGCTTTTTGTCCTTCTTTCACATCCTTCTCCTCTTCGTCCTTTTACTCTTCTTCTTCTTCTTCTTCTTCTTCTTCTTCTTCTTCTTCTTCTTCTTCTTCTTCTTCTTCTTACTACTACTACTACTACTACTACTACTACTACTACTACTACTACTACTACTACTACTACTACTACTACTACTATAAAATTACAAAATAGTAAAGATGTCATTTAACTAAAGTCGCTTTATTACAAGATGAAGTTTCATCGCCGGGAATGGGCACTTTTACTATATTACGCATCACAAAGTTAAGTACATTTTATGTTGTTTGTCGATGAAGGTAGTTCACAAACTTTAAAACACGATAATTTCTGCTTGAAAAAAATGAAATAGGACCACGGCACTCTCCTTGGTGAATGCCTTGCGAATAGCTTTTATACGATTTTCTTCTATTTTGTAGGTCTCTTCACGATTCAGTATGAAAAGTGTTCATGTTTATGCTTAAACTATATTAGCGTCGAATCTTTGCATGACGTCTCTATACTGATGGCTCGTCTGTGATATGCATTGAGCGTGAAGAGATTTCGTGCCTGACTTACTTTCAATGCAAAGGCAGACTAACGCACAGATAGATGTCAGGGACCCTACTACCCAGGCGTTACCCCCGAGTCACGAAAACTCGCAACCGAACCGCCATCAAAACAATTTCCCAAACGTAGTATAAAACTGGACGGAAAGAATGCATTGCGTGTGTATATATGTGTATACAGGAAATGTTTGTAGATGAAGAATACTCTTCCTTCTACATTCCCGCACGCACCACACCCACCCACCCACCCACCCACCTTGCCGCAACCCTTACCTTTTTTTTCTCACCCCACTCTCACCTATTTTTTTGTCTCTCTCTATGCCCACCCACTCTCACTCCTCCCTGCCGTCCATTCACGAAACGCATACACTCATGCTCACAACAACAACAGCAAACCAACAAAACCCAGGCACCCTGTCCTTGCGTGCGCGCGCGCTCTCGCTATCACTCTCTCTCACTCCTCTCTCTCACTGCTCTCTCTCACTCTTTCTCATTCCTCTCTATCACTCTAACTGACCCCCACACTCCATTTCTCTCCCCACACACATTTTTATCTTCCAATCTCTCTCTTGCCTTCAATCGTTGAGTCATCAAGGAAGATAAGACGAGTAGGGTGACACAATAATTGGTACCGTTTTGTTCTCAACGATAGCCTCCAAAAGCGACGCCCAGAAGCTGAATGGCAAAGAGAGACAGATGAACGACTCGGCTAGGAAGTTACTGCCTCGGATAACTTGCCATGAAATATTGCCTTCATTGTTGCCTCGATAACTGCTTGGTGAAGTAATCATTGATTTATTATGGAGAATGGATGCTGGTTTGTTATTATGAACGGTATTGGCTTAAAAGGGCGTCCCGTTCTGATCAGATATTCGTGTCATTGTGAGTATTATAATTAATTGTTGTTTGTGAAGAAATTATCGTCTCGCTATGTAGCAACTTTGTAATGATCGAGCTTTTAACAAAATACATTAAAAGTAATCAATTGATTTATTATTTAATTATTTACTTTTTTTCCTGCAATGGAATACCGGTCTTATATTGAAAGGTACAATCTCATTGTAATTTGGATGAAATATGAGATTGTTGCGCACACAGAAAAATATTCTGCTGTTGGATGAAATATTAGCTTGCTTCAGGGACGAAATAGTTCATCGTTTTTTGCGAAGAAAAATTGCTTTGATATATAAGGTAAACTATTCAATGGCGTAGTTATTGTCATACACTATTTGCTAGATCTTCTAGATTTTCCCTTTTGATATTGATAAAATGTTGACTTAGGTGACGCATTTCACAAGGTGAGGATGGAGGCAAGCCATTGATAAATAGTGAGATAAAAGTGTAATTGGCTGTCGGGGCTTTGTATTGCATGAAATATTGACCCTTATTGCTGCTGTCCGCAAGTTTCAGAGGCAGCCCTTGTGGGGTTGGGGCTAATCATTTTCCCATTTGTTAGGCTTTAGTTACGTTCTTGATCTGCCTTCGGCTTCTTGATTCTCTTTGTTGAAGAATTTCTTCTTCTTCTTCTTCTTCTTCTTCTTCTTCTTCTTCTTCTTGCTCCTCCTTATTCTTCTTCAGAGTAGCCTAGCTCTTCTTTCTTGTTCTTTCACCAGCATATTCCTCTTCTTCTTCGTTGTTTAATCGTTCTTGTATATAGCGCTTTTCCAGTTCAAGAGCAGCTGAAGGCGCTGGCCGTTAGAGGAACTAATTCAAGCCGCCCATTTGCTGCCTTAGGGCGCATATTCTGAATCCCAGACAACTGGGCACCATCCTGGACGACTATGAAAGAGAAGGGACATAGTGCGTGCTGGGTATTTTTTTTATAGCCGGCACTCACAGCTCTATGACATGAGCGTCAGGATCTTTAAAGTCAATGCGATTGAATGCGTGATTACACAAACTAAACATCGGTTTATACTATATTCTTTCTTTTCTTTCTCTCTCTCTCTTCTTCTTCTTCTTCTTCTTCTTCTTCTTCTTCTTCTTCTTCTTCTTCTTCTTCTTCTTCTTCTTCTTCGCCTTCTTTTTCTTCTTCTTATGATGATGATAATGATGATGATACGAGAGTTGCACGACGACCGCAGTGCTTTGATTGATTAAACGACCTGAAATTTACCTCCACATCCACTTATCATCGGTGAGGAATGCGCTTAAGTAAACCTTCATCATCAGCATTACATGGTTATTGCTTTAAGAGTCCGCTGGACCTAAAGCAATAACCATGTAATGATGATGATGATGGTGATGATGATAATAATGATAATGATGATGATGATGATAATGATGATGATGATGATAATGATGATGATGATGATGATGAAGGTTTACTTAAGCGCATTCCTCACCGATGATAAGTGGAGGTAAAATTCAGGTCGATTAATCAATCAAAGCACTGCGGTCGTCGTGCAACTCTACTTAAAGTCAGGAGAAATAGAAAAATGAAAGGTTTTGGAGAGAGAGACAGGGGGTGGAGGGTAGGAGAGTGGGGAGAGATGTGGGAATTTTTAATAATGTTCTAGAAAGTGGACAATTTGTATAGAAAACTTGCCAACCATTGAGATTGTGGGTGGGGATGGGGGTGGCATCCAGGTACTTCGATCTGGCAACTGCTCTGTGTGTGTGTGCGTGCGTGTGTGTGTGTGTGTGCGTGTGTGTGGAATTTCAATAATATTCCCCGTGTTCTCAATCCACGCAATTTTCCCTGATGTTTGTTTTGTGGAGCGACCTTGGGTATGAAAGAAGAGGAGTGGAGGGAAGGGGAGGGGAGGGGAAGGAAGGGAAAGTGGAATAGAGGGAGAACGGTACCTTTCATAAATGAGCACACGGTATGGAAGAACCACAAAAAAGTCATATGATTGAAACCTGGTATATCCAGGTACATCGACCGTTCCTTTGACTACTTTTTTTTTTTACGGGAAACTCTTTTTTGGATGGAATTTCGATCCCTGGGCTCTGGATGGGAGGATTGAGCGAGTAGATGTCCGTATGAGCACACAAACGCGAGGGAATACGTCAATGGCTGTGCACGGGCAGCTCGAAGCATCAAAGAGCCCGGCTTGGCTGGGGCTGTCATAGAAGCGCAGCCAAGCGCACAGCCTAATGCAGATTTTGTGTAGATGTTGGATCCACTCCACTCCCCACGACCACCTCAACTCAGATTTTTTTTTTTGGGCAGAGCGTCCCGCCCCTTCTCCACCCACCTGCGTCCCCGAACCCTTACGTCCCCTATCCTCTCACCTGTTCCTCCCATCACCCCTCTCACAGCAACCACCACTCACTGCCGTCACGTCACCACTCAACCACCAGCCTAGCCAGTAGCCATGCATGCCTTCATTTCATTCCTCGCAGCTCAATTCCACTCTCTTCGATTCTCCCTATACCTACCCAGTTGCTTCCCACTGTACCCTCATCATTCCCTCCCACCCTCTTCCTCCCCCCCCATCTCCCCTGCTTTCTCTCTCTGTCTGTCTGTCATCACATCTACCTTCTTCTCTATCTGAGAATTGGTTAGTTCAATGCTATTGACATTTTGTTCTACGTGATATTTATTTTACCATTATTAATATTTGTAATATATAAAGACAATACATTTCAAAATGACGTCTATTCTCTGTTAAACAGTCACACTAAGACCCGCTACATACACGTACTCATCGTTTCTTCCTGCTTATTTTCTGCCTCATCTGTGTCTTACGAAAGTTCTTTCTCCATAAAAACCATCAACTGAAGACGACGTAGTTTTCTGAAAAACCCACAAGCGTCCTATTTTCTCAGTATCCGTTCTCTTCGACCCAATATATAAGAGGAACAGATAAAGTAGCGGTACGCTTATATTTTATGAACAAAAATTCTAAAGCGCTTATCTTCCCCGAAATTACTCGCGTGTTCCAGTTTTCTCCACAACCCCCCCCCCCTCCCCTTTCTCTCCCCAGCCCTTCCCCTCGGTCCTTATTGATCGATAATTGATATATATCCACATCAACAGTTATATCCTTCTCCTCTCCACAATCCCCTTTCCCTTCCCCTGTTTTATTTGCTTCTTGCATCGGTTACTCTGTAAGTTTCTATGGTGCAGGCTACTCTTGAAGTTTCTCTGTAAGTTTCTATAGTGCAGGCTACTCTGGAAGTTTCTCTGTACGTTTCTATGGTGCAGGCTACTCTGCAAGTTTCTCTGTAAGTTTCTATAGTGCAGGCTACTCTGGAAGTTTCTCTGTGTGTTTCTATAGTGCAGGCTACTCTGGAAGTTTCTCTGTAAGTTTCTATAGTGCAGGCTACTCTGGAAGTTTCTCTGTAAGTTTCTATAGTGCAGGCTACTCTTGAAGTTTCTCTGTAAGTTTCTATGGTGCAGGCTACTCTTGAAGTTTCTCTGTAAGTTTCTATAGTGCAGGCTACTCTTGAAGTTTCTCTGTAAGTTTCTATGGTGCAGGCTACTCTGGAAGTTTCTCTGTATGTTTCTATGGTGCAGGCTACTCTGGAAGTTTCTCTGTAAGTTTCTATAGTGCAGGCTACTCTGCAAGTTTCTCTGTAAGTTTCTATAGTGCAGGCTACTCTGCAAGTTTCTCTGTAAGTTTTTATAGTGCAGGCTACTCTGCAAGTTTCTCTGTAAGTTTCTATGGTGCAGGCTACTCTGCAAGTTTCTCTGTAAGTTTCTATGGTGCAGGCTACTCTGCAAGTTTCTCTGTAAGTTTCTATGGTGCAGGCTACTCTGCAAGTTTCTCTGTAAGTTTCTATGGTGCAGGCTACTCTGCAAGTTTCTCTGTAAGTTTCTATAGTGCAGGCTACTCTGCAAGTTTCTCTGTAAGTTTCTATGGTGCAGGCTACTCTGCAAGTTTCTCTGTAAGTTTCTATGGTGCAGGCTACTCTGGAAGTTTCTCTGTAAGTTTCTATAGTGCAGGCTACTCTGCAAGTTTCTCTGTAAGTTTCTATAGTGCAGGCTACTCTGCAAGTTTCTCTGTAAGTTTTTATAGTGCAGGCTACTCTGCAAGTTTCTCTGTAAGTTTCTATGGTGCAGGCTACTCTGCAAGTTTCTCTGTAAGTTTCTATGGTGCAGGCTACTCTGCAAGTTTCTCTGTAAGTTTCTATAGTGCAGGCTACTCTGCAAGTTTCTCTGTAAGTTTCTATGGTGCAGGCTACTCTGCAAGTTTCTCTGTATGTTTCTATGGCGCAGGCTACTCTGCAAGTTTCTCTGTAAGTTTCTATGGCGCAGGCTATCTGCAAGTTTCTCTGTATGTTTCTATGGCGCAGGCTATCTGCAAGTTTCTCTGTATGTTTCTATGGTGCAGGCTACTCTGCAAGTTTCTCTGTATGTTTCTATGGTGCAGGCTACTCTGGAAGTTTCTCTGTAAGTTTCTATAGTGCAGGCTACTCTTCAAGTTTCTCTGTAAGTTTCTATTGTGCAGGCTACTCTGCAAGTTTCTCTGTAAGTTTCCATGGTGCAGACTACTCTGCAGGTTTCTCTGTATGTTTCTATGGTGCAGGCTACTCTGCAAGTTTCTCTGTAGGTTTCTATGGTGCAGACTATATTCCCACTCCATCTCTCCTGCCCCTTTATTCATCAGTTTCCTCTTATTCAGCGACCACTGTTATACCTCCGTAGTTCAATTCTTCCCCCCGCATGCTTCCTTCCGTTGCAGACTTCTTGTTGCCATAGCAACAAGACCATAAGCCTTCATCGTCAGTCGAGCGGAACGAAACGATGGACGGAGTTCATTGATTTCGAATGAAAAAGCCCTCATACTGTTTTCTTCTTCTTCTTCTTCTTCTTCTTCTTCTTCTTCTTCTTCTTCTTCTTCTTCTTCTTCTTCCCCTTAGTGCAGATCCACCCTCTCCCACCCACACCTTTCAGACTTTCTCTCATTTCTCTTGTACAAATTCCATCACCTCCCCTCCCCTCCCCACCTCACGCTACCACCCCACCTCTTCAACCATCGACCCGGCTACCACCGCTCTCCTTTCATCTCCCTTCCCCCCACCCTTCTGCCCACCTCACCCACCACTCCTAACACTCACCCTTCTTCCCCCCTACCCCCCCCCCCCCCCCCCGTCCTCCGCGCTATATTTCTTCAATATTAAGATCTCCCCGTGCACTTTTTTTTTTGTTGTTCTTTCCCCTTCTTTTCTTCGTATGTTTCTCTTCTGCTTTCTTCTGTTTGTTTTTTTCTTGCGCAGAGGTCGTGATGGCTTCAGTTTTGCCTTTCGATTTCGTTGTTGCTTTGCCTGCAATTTATGGAATCTATATTTGGCGTAGCAAGAGGTCTGAATTAACTTGTCAATCCTCTCTAGGCTGTTCATACATATTATTTATATTTTATAGAAATGTATAGTTTACGGATCGGTTACGATGTAGAATTATATTATGTACTAATCCCCTCAATGCCGGCATAACAGTTTGGAACGGAGTTTGATCGAAGAGTATGTACAAGCTTTGCCTTTCACATATAAGATCAATATCAATAATGGTTTTGAGCTCCTTTTAATAATAATAATAATAATAATAATAATAATAATAATAATAATAATAATAATAATAATAATAATAATAATAATAATAAATAAACAACAATAATAATAATATTAGAAAGAATATAATTATAATAATAAAAATAATTTTATTCTTTATAGCGCAAAACCAAAGTTTAAGCTTGCTCTGATCTAAGAGATTGCACGCATGCGCACACGTACGTTCGCAAGGATACATATTTTAACATTTTTATGAAGAAATGGACTACTGACATGAAAGCCTATAACCTTCGTTGGAGTTTTATATTTTGCTAAATATTCTACGAGAGAATGTTCAATGCAAATACATATCTAGTTGTAAGAAAGTTTGAAAGAAGACACAAAAAGCTGTGCCTTTTCACATAAGATCAATCAGTATCCATTCTTTTGACCTCATTTTGTTAAGACTTGCACTGTATATATATGATAGACTGTGCCTTCGTTGGAGTTTTATAGTTTGTTAAATATTCTACAAGAGAATGTTTAGTGCAAATACACATATCTAGTTGTAATAAAGTTTGAAAGAAAACACAAACAGCTGTGCCTTTACATATCAGATCAAACATTATCCATTGTTTTGAGCTCATTTTGTGAAGAATTGCACTATATATATATATATATATATATATATATATATATATATATATATATATATATATATATATATATATATATATATATACACACACACACACACTTGTTTAAATTAAATTAACTTGCCTCCCTTGGCTTGTTTTTATTCCTTGTTCCTTAATGGTTGCTGTACGGTGCTAGCCATTTGGAGAGAATTTATATTAAATTATATATATATATATATATATATATATATATATATATATATATATATATATATATATATATATATATATATATATATATATATTTAAATTTTATTAACAACTTTTACCGAGGTGAAATTTGGGCACTTTCATTTTCGAAAGTACATCAGCCCCAAGTAAAGCGCTTTACCCAGGGTACATGCTGGGTGTGTTCTTTTCACCGGCACTCACCCGCCTAGGACATAAGCGTCAGGATCTTTAAAGTCCGTTATGATGGAATGCATGCGACACAGACTAGACCTCGGTTTATACTCAACATAACATAACATAACATAACATAACATAACATAACATAACATAACATAACATAACATAACATAATATAATATAATATAACACATGCAATAGACCGTGCGTTTTCTATTTTACTAAATATTCTACAAGAGCACGTCCAGTGCAAATACATATAGTTGGAATGGGGTTTGATCGAAAACTTAAGTCTGGCAACGGTGCATGCAGTCGCATGTGCAAGAGCATTAGGGGAGGGTTTACGATGCTTGTAGATATAATATGTGTGCAAAGATGATGCATCCATTTTCGTTTCAATAAAAGGAGCGCTCGTGCCGTAGAATATCAGGTCAGAATATTCAGTAAGGTTCGATATAGAATCTGCTTGGATTTTTGGACTCTTTTTTAAAGAGTGAAATGAGAATGAGAGAGTAGAGTAGGAGGGCCTAGGGATGTTGCGATGGGGTACGATGAAAGTGAGTGACTTGTCTCCCTCTGTTTGTCTGTCTGTTGTCTGTCTGTCTGTCTGTCTGTCTCCCTCTCTCCCCACCCCCAGTTTCACTAACTCTCTCCCTTCCCTCCTTTTTCCTTCCCACCCACCCCCTTCACTCGTCACGTTAACACCCAACCCACACACCACACAAAGCAACCCACCACCCTCACGTACCCCAAAACATCCACACCCACATTATTCTTCACGCCAATCTTTCCCGCGCACTCTTTTCTTTTCTACTGTTGCAGAATATGCGTCTTCTTTCCTACGAAGTTGGCTTCCCTGAATTTATTCTCTAAGCTTATGTAGTTGTTTTTTTCCCCCCTTTAGTCAAGTATTTCTGGAAGAAGACAAGGCTGTTGTATTGTGAATACCGTTTTACTGCATTGAGGTGCTGTACAGATATTTTAAAATGCAGTAGAACAGAAATCCTGTTCTGTGAAAGTCGGTAAGTAACAAAGGCTTTGTTTAAGGTCCTCACCCTCTTCCATTCTACGATGTCGGCTCTATAGGTTACTCTTTGAACCGAGAAAGAGCACTATTTTATCAGGCACAGTCTTCGTCTTATATTTACGCGCTTACTCTAGAAAGTGCAAAAAGAAGTATTGTCATAGGAGACGACTGCACATGCACGTTTTGAGCTCTATGTAGGCTTATATGTACCTTTTTTTTAATTTAGAGCTTTAAATAATACTAGGGAGGAAACCGGAGTACCCGGAGAAACCCCTCAGTTTCCTGAAAATCTCGCAACCAAGTCGGGTCAGTTTGTGCCATGAATCGGTCTTTTAATAAATGCTAATGGTAATGCTGGATTATTGTACGCGCTTCCTCTTCTCCCCATCCCGTAAATCACCAAGCAGGTTCAAAGCAGGGCGATCTGTACCAACATACACACATCAAATGGGCGACATATTATCAGTAGTATTATATTGCCTTTGTCTACAGTGCTGCTCCCTAACCGATCCCCCCACACCAAAAAAAAAATTATTTAAAAGCGCTAGAGAATATTTTTGTGTGTGTCAAACAATGCATATAAAAAAAGAATAGTCTACCAGTTTCGCCAGAGTCAATAACAAAAAAAAGATTTTCGAAGGCCCCCCAAAATCTGCGATGGCTGGCGATGAACAAGGGACTTAACCCTCCGATCATTATCTGCTTTTGCACCACAGTCGTAAATCATCCCCTTAAAGAAGACAGCATCGAGAAAGAGGGAAAAAAAAAAAAGAAATGAGAGAAGGGTATAATATGGAATAAAATAGTTTGGGATGGTGAACGTGGGGTGAACAAAAATATGGGAGACGGCGAGAGTGAAGGAAATGATAAGGAATACAAAAGAAAGGTGTGGGGAAGGGGGGGGGAGAGTGTAATGGAAACGAGATTTACAAGGAAGGGAACGAGAAAAACTGCAGGGAAAAATAATAAAAATTAAGAAATACAGGAATGCAGCAGATAACAAATAAGGCAGATACTGAGAAAACGAGGAAATACGGGAAGATGTTGAGAGAAGAAGAACGAGGAGGAGATCAAAAGAAGTTTGTCACAGAGAGAAAGAGAGAAAGAGAGAGAGAGAGAGAGAGAGAGAGAGAGAGAGAGAGAGAGAGAGAGAGAGAGAGAGAGAGAGAGAGAGAGAGAGAGAGAGAGAGAGTTGTAAAAGGCTCCGGCTCTGATTTCGAAGCCCACTTCCATGAATCAAGCGAACTGTCAAGCGCTCAAGACCGCTAGCAACCTTGATTGAACTGTGCATACTGTAAGCCATGTTTGTAGTTTGTACGTTTGTACAATTTCAGAATACAGAATCTTAATTTGACCGATTTATATTTTTATATTTTTAAAAAGACCATCTCAGGCGACCCAGTGGTGGAAGTGGGAGAAAAACAACGTGTAAATAGTCATTACAGAAAAAGTTTACGTTGGAGTGGTCACTGGTATTGGTTTATCATTTAGTGAAGGAATAGAGAACCTTTTTTTTTTTTTAATTTTTTTTACTTTTTTAACTTTTTTTTTTAAAATAAATATTATTAATTTTTGTTAAAGTGACTTGCTGTTTGTTTAGAAGGCCGTTCTCCTGAGGTGCAGTCTAACGGCGTGATGCATTAACGTCATGATGTTGATGTCATGAATCAGATAGGCCTACGACATCCTTTAAC
>CM072520.1:27454245-27476745 GCA_036898135.1 Oncomelania hupensis
TAATTTAAGAGAAGCAAATACAAAGAGCACAGGAGAACAGCCGCATACAATTTTTTTTAAAGCACAACAATGAGACGGAACCACAAGAAGAATTGGAGTAAAAAGAAGAACAAAAGGAAAACAGAGGCGCGTGACCACTACACCTATTCAAAGAGAGAGGGAGGAGGAGGAACAAGAAAGCAAAATACGACGAACGAAGAGGAGGGGGACAAATAAGAACACTAAATCTGCAGAAGAAGAAGAAGAAGCAGAAGAAGAAAAAAAAAGGAGGAATGCTTGCGATAGGAATGTGAAATGTAAACATTACGCAAAGAAGTGTGCGACAATTAATCACAGGAATTAAGATATGGAATGTAAAACGTAAACTTGGTTGTCACTTTGGCATTGTTTCAAGAAATTAATGTCTCTTTTCTGAAGCGCTGATAAGGGGAGAGCATTTGCAGGTGGACGCGCAAGAAATAGCAATCATTCCGTTTATGTCGTAGCGGAAAGACTGGATTCCTTGAGACGTGGCGATCTTGCGCACAAATACCGCAAGTGCGCGCTTCTTTCGTTTGTTTTTTTAAATTTGAAGCTTTTCAAATTCGGCATGCACGAAGTGACTTAAATAGCTGTGATATGGCGTGGCGGCATTGCACTCGGTTACTGCAGGTGCGCACCTTGGACTTTATATCGTTGATTTCCTCATGCGCTTTGTTGTGCTAAATTTACAGACTAATTGATGCATTATAAATGCGATTCGTTGTGTGCGCGTGTGTTTCTCGATTTTTATTATTGATGAACCATGGGCAACTCTTTGAGCAGAGGGCACTCTGTAAAATATCTGGGTGCAAACAGCAGGGGTTTTGTACTGTAAGTAATAACTATTGAATGACTGGACATTGAGGTTTAAAGTCTACACCCACCATTGGCGATATGGCAGACGGGGATAATCATCACATGGAAAAAGTGGTAGGGACCTAAATCATCACTGAACCACCAGAACAATCATACTGCTAAAATGGACAGTGAAAAATGGCCACTTTTTAATTTTGCCCACCACGTGATTCGAACCTAAATATGAAAATTTGTAAAGCGTCCTCTCTCTCCCTCTCTCTCTCTCTCTCCCTCCCTATTTTGTTTACAGTTAATCGGTCCTAGGTCTCTCTCTCTCTCGATTAAACTATGTGTTGGTGTGGAGGAGGGTGATGAGGAAAGTGAGGGATGTGTGGAGGTAAGGGAGGAGGAGGGAGTGACGTTGAGCGCGCGCCTCTCTCTCTCTCTCTCTCTCTCTCTTTTTTTTTTTTCTTCTCTATCTCTCTCGTTGTTTCCATGGGTGTCTATGTTCCCGCATGTATAATATAATATTTCAAACTGTGAAAAGTGGAACGGCACCAGTTTGTTTATAGTTTGTTAATATATTTCAGACTCCATTGTTTGCCTTCCTTGTCAGTTAACATGTAAACACTAGTATCCCATTTACCCTTTGTGATATTTTAGATTATGTTTAGTTTTGATATTTTTATGTACCGTTGAAGCGACAGGTAAACCCACTAAGTGTTTGGTTACACAATAAAACAGAGTACAAATTATGTTTACCTAAAACAGTCTAGCAACTAAGGAATAATATTGTTTAGACGGAGTGCAGTCGTTTGAAGGAGTTGCGTAGCAGTGGATGTTTCTGGCTATCTTTGTTTCTTCTTTGAAATACACACTCCGAAGATAAACAACCACAAAAGTGTGTAACTAGCGAATTTGTTTATTCTTTTGGTGTGCTTGTTTGTGCAAACGGAATGTGTTTAGTTCCACAGTAAAATGAAATAATACAAGATAATACAATTATGTTGACACGGTAGGTTCAGGAACACTGTCGTTTCACAGTATCGTTCTATCTTTTAAGTAGTGCATTGTCTTTAAGGTGGAATGCAATATTATCTTTAGTATATCAAACAATGAATTATTTACACAAACTTGGATCATTATAATATAAATCAAAAAGCGCATTTTAAAGACCTAATATGTTCACATGAACAAAAATTACAATGTAAAAAAATGCTTATCGTTTTTATATAGTTTTTATATAGCGCTTTTCCAGCTCAAGAGCTGCTCAAGGCGCTGTTCGATACAGGGTCTAAGCTTAGTAACCTAGTCATAACAGCTATTCAGTTATAAGCACATTCAATATTCATCTTGTTATTTAACGTAAAAATTCTGTATTAAACTTAAAGGCACACACGGAACGTAGGCTTTTATTATGCATAAACGTCCTTCTCTTTCTTTGAAAGAGAAATTAAAACATGCATACATGGTTTTTTAAAAGTAAAATGCTGTCTTTCTTCTTCGCTTGTTCATCTTCAGTCTTTTCGCTCTCTTCTCCTACCACCTACTCACTCTTTGTCTTTGAAACTGAAACCACTGACATTTGAGAAAAATAAAAAAATTAGCTCCAGATAAAATCACATACACAGTATTTTTCCACACACACTGCATTTTTCGTGTGTTGCTTTTTCTACGTGGCTAAATGATACTTTTGAAAGTATCTTTGTTAACCTGTTGTGTTTTTGTTTTTGTTGTTTTTTTTCCTTTTTTCCTTTCTTTCTATTCCGATCCACATGTTAGCATGACATATGTACTGCATTTTATTATTATTATTTAAGACAAAAATGATCAAGTTCGCAGCTGATTTATTTAAAGCTTATTCATGTTTTTCAATAATTTTGATTTCAAACATTCATACTTACACACACACATTCCCACACAAACTAACAAACAAACACACACATACACACACATGCGCGCACGCTCACTTCTCTCTACATCTAAAAATACAAATAATATTGAATATGTTAAGTGAGAATTAATTAATCAATAACACATTGTAATAATTACTACTGAATTAAACAAAAATCTTATTCATAAATTGTTGGAATGCTACGTCATTTGCTGAAATCTAATGTTGTTCTTTTTACTTTTGCCTGTTTCATGTGCTGCTGCCGTGGATAAAACACAACAGGTATGTAATGAGTTTAATTTCCAAAATATCCAACGCGTCATTTGTCATTTCGAGTGCCTTGTTCTTTGAGGTAAGGAGCCCTCACTCCACATTGCCCTCGTGTCATGTGTGTATTATTATGTATAGAGCTCTGGAACTCCGGTAATCTAACTTGGCTTACGTCTCCTTTTCTCATTCTACTCCATCTTCTCCTTTTCCTCCTCCTTCATT
Source organism: Oncomelania hupensis (assembly GCA_036898135.1). NCBI lineage: Eukaryota > Metazoa > Mollusca > Gastropoda > Littorinimorpha > Pomatiopsidae > Oncomelania > Oncomelania hupensis. The sequence goes on from CM072520.1 coordinate 27,457,448, forward strand.
TACTTCCTGTTCGTCGTCGTCTGCTTCTATAAATTTGAAACTAGACTGTACAGGAATGACAGGTGAATGTACACGTAAAAGTGGAAAGAAATGACACTATTGAAAAATATAAATCTAAAAGTCACAATGGAAAACAAAAACAAGTTATAGTAGCAACCGTCTAAAAAGATGGGCGACCTTTTGAGCGTGCCAAAACTCGCGAGATTCGAACTCCTAACACCTTAGAACACAATTACTAGCAGTTAAACCGAGTTGTCCTTAAGGAGAAAGGAATTTGAAGGTAGGCTACCGGTAATACTGAAAACAAATTTATAATACGAAACAAATATATTAAGCCACAAGGCGAGAACAAACTCCAGTGGAAAGCATCTAAAGGCACCGGTAAGATTGGAATCAATTTACCGTAGGAGGATGGGGAGGGGTACGGGAGGGGGGGGAGTCTTTAACAGTCTCAATGCGAAAACAAGTTACTGCAGAAAACATTTCGGGGTACCAATAAGATTAGAAACAATAATAAAAGTCACAATGCGAAAGCAAGTTACAGTCGAAACCATCTAGGAGGTGGGCGACCTTTTGGAATGTGCCAAACCTCACGCAACCTATCTCTTTTAGATACTGTTGAAGCTTCGGTTTGTACGGTTGAAGTGTTTGGTTAGACATTGCAAGGCAATGCATGTCATGTCGAGTATGCTCACTTTGCTAAACTGATACCATTGTGGTGTAACACCTACCTGATGAAAGGACACTGTTGTGTTTGTTTTAGTTTGTTTGTTTTGTGTGTGTGTGTGTGTGTGTGTGTGTGTGTGTGTTTTGCACGTGAATAAACGCACAAATGGGTAGCAGACCTTGTCTTTCTTAGTAACAAATGGGTTTATTTGCTTGGAACCCACTTTTTTCCAGGACCCCACTTTTTTCTAAGTGCGCGGGAGTGCTCTTTTAGTGCATTGGAGTGCAGTTGTAGTGCATGAGAGTGTTTTAGGTACACAGGAGTGCTCTATCCAAGACGGAGAAAATACAGTCAGTTTTCGGAGACATTTTGAAGAAAAGTCGACCTATTTTGTCGCCTATAGGAGACGAACTAGGTCAACTTTTTAGACAAGGGTTCGGGTAAGGGTTAGTTGTAAATCTAGCCCTAGCCCTTGCCCTAACCCTTTTCTCTACAAAAATCACTTTCCGATTCCTACATTCTTAAATAAACAAATAAACCCAGTTGTGATGTATTGCAAATATGTGTGTGGGTGGCAGGAAGGGGGGAGGTTTGTTTATATTTGAGATAGAGAGAGAGAGAGAGAGAGAGAGAGAGAGAGAGGCGGGTGAAGGAAGATGTAGAGTTTGTGTAGGTTCGGTTTTTGGTTTGGGTATAAAAATAGAAAGAGGAGAAGGAGAGAGAGTGTAGGCAGAGTGTGGCGCGGGGGAGGGGGGAGAAGAAGAGGAAGCAGAGAGAGAGAGGGAAGTTTGAACTAACTGATGACGTCAAACTTTTAGCAATTTAAATTAAAACACGAGATCAATTAGTCTATTAGAATTGCGGAAGAGGAAATGTGAAATCGTGGAGAGGGTATTGCTGGTTCCCCCCCCCCCCCCCCCCACCACCTAGATCTTGCACAAGTGCCGCGGACTTTTAAGGATCGTTTAGAACTAAACTAACTCTAATGTAGAATTTGTAGTTAGGATTGTCCATGAACTTTGAATTTAATTGCGCTATGGCAGTACTCTTGTTAAGTTTATTTTGTGTTTTAATTACAGACGTTCGTTACTGTAGAAACTAAGTATAAAGCTGGAATGTAAAAATTAAATTGCAGAAAACCTTAAGTATTTTCAGTATCGGCTTTCATGTGTACTGTGTATTCCTGACTCCGTTAGAAACTGTTACTGATTTTGCTAGTTATTTTACAGTACAAAGGACTGTACATATCACCTAAGAAATTAGTAGAACAGTAGAAGAGGAGAGCTAAGAAGATCGTACAAATGGGGTTTATCACTTCTTTAGATGAATTAATTTATTTCACGTAACGTCTTATTCACATCTGTAATATTAGTCAAACGTCTTAGAGTTTGTCTTCAGTTTAAGCTTCAAGAATGTTGTTAATGTTCAGGTTGTAAGATAACTGTTCTTAGGACACACTATTATTCTTAACAAGAATGCGTGTAGGACGTTGATTTCACGGAAGGTGCAGCTTAGGTGAGTTATAGTGTTTGCAATTCAGCTTAAAGATGCTCTTTCTAACAAGCTTCAGTTAAAAAAAAAAATTAACGTTTAACGTGGAGCTGGTCTTTTTGCTGAGCGTTATCTAAAGCGGTTTTTGGTAGTCCCTGATTCCGTTACAAGCGGTTGTGGATATTAAGGTCACGAAGAACAGATCATCCAAGAAACAATATATTTGTTGAATCGGAGTACTACGCAAGTAGTATCGATGTTCGGGTTTCAGTTTTGATTTCAGTTTTAAAACTGTCGTCGATGTTAGTGTTGTGAGCTGTGCGTGGAACTGATGCAAAGGTTACTTGCATAGGGTCTTCTCCACATTTGATCGCCATGTAAATGGCAATGGTGCAGCTGGGTTTAGGAACAATGAAAACAGATTTTCAACAGATTTTTCAACAGCGTTTTACACTGCTGTACACAAAATACTTGTAAACTGAATAATGACTCGTTACATGACTATACTATAGGTACTTCTTTAATGCATACCGACCAATTATAGTAAGCATTGCTTGAAACAGTACTTTATATATATATATGTGTTCCGCCCAAGAACCTGCATATGTGTATTTTGAAATGCTGTTCTATGCGCCGTCATACAGTGTTTTGCACTGTACCAGGCTCTATAATGCACGTAACGTATGTTCAATCCTGGCATAACCTGTATTCAGTACTAGCCTTCGAAAAGTTCTAAACAACCTTGTTCGGTAGGCTTGGCTGGCTACCTCTTGTATAAAATTATGTATGGATAATAATGCAAACTTATTTCCGGATCATTGGGTGAGATAAGTCTGATCTTCTTATCTCATTCTTGTACCTGTATAACTCCTTGATCCTAATCCCGCCTGGATTAGCGCCCGAAGACAAAAGATTCATTACGGTGTAAAATCTGGGCCGTGTCAGGACAGGTGCGAACTGTATTGTTTAAGAACGTTACGTAGAGAGCAAACTAACCGTGTTTGCACCAGTGCTGTCTGTGTTGAGGAAGTATAATAGCAACGGTATTGCCATTGTTGTTATGTTTTAACTTGATACGTATACGCCTTCTGCAGCTTGTTGTGCAATGTTGGCTATTTGTTTAATTCTATGAAACCATGATATAGCTATTGGGTTGATATTTATGATGTCATGTGTAATTTTTGGCAGTTTTATCTCTTCTGCATTTCTCTCCTTCTTTTTTCTCGTTCTTTCGCTCTTTCCTTCTTGTTTGAGTGTCGTCTCCAACCTGTGTGCAGGCTGGAGGGCCTCACCATAAAATCTGAGTTCTGAGTGTTAGAGTCTCCAGTTTCACTTTTATTTATCAGCTAACTGTCTTTCATTGTGTTCAAAATATTTTGTCTGAGAGTTTGTACAGAATCTACATCTATGCATGCACAGTCATTTTGTTTTCGTTGACGTCCATAGCATAACTCTCATGCATGCTGTAAAACGAGTCTCTCTCTCTCTCTCTCTCTCTCTCTCTCTCTCTCTCTCTCTCTCTCTCTCTCTCGCTCTCTCTCCCTTTTTAAAAAATATATTTATGGGAAGGGTCGGAGGGGGGAGAGGAGGGAGGGATATTGGGGAGAGAGTATGGTGGGTGGTGGTGGTGGTTTCATCTTTCTTTCTCCCGATCTTTGTTAATACAACATAAATGACATGCCCATCACATTGTACTTTCACTCCTAGATCCTCATTGATAGTAGGACTTTTACTGATGGGGATGGGATGGTTAGGTCTTTTGGATTCTTCACCCCTTGTCGCCCCTTCCTCTTTCTCCAGTCGGTTTATGAGAATGAAGGGGGGTGGGGGGAGGGGCAGTTGAGGGACCGAGGAGGGAGAGAAGAGGAGAGGATGATATTTGTTCTCAGTCTCTTTGGCGATGGGTAAGGATCTGTTTTTCTTTCTTTCTTTTTTTCTCTTCTTTTGTCGTAGTCGTTTTTGGTATGACTACTCCATGTGGCGTTCTGTTATCGTTTCTCAACCACGCTTCCATCCGCGTGGAACACGCCGACGTCTCAAAACACTGGTCACCAACAGCCCCAAGAAATACAAACAGGCTGCCAGCCACTCAACACGTGTATGAAAAGCAAACGCACACGACCGCGCCCCCCACCCTTTCACCTGTACCCTTGGGCCACCCCTACCCTTTACTCCTGCATCTCCCATATACCTAGGCTACTTCCTCACACCCCAGCGGCCAACGTTTCGTGTATCCATCCATTCGTCTCACCTTTCTCAGCACACTGCCCAACTTGCTTCTATTATACTCATCCACGCATCTTTGTGTAATATTTTGCTTTTAAAACGACATCTACTGTCATGCCTTCTACTTTTCATTCAGCACTAACCTTTTCTTTATGCTTCTTTCCGGTTACCTTTTACAAATTCAAACTCGCCACCTTTTCTCGTGTTTGAAAAATACCCACACGAGGAGCATGTATATGTGTTTGTTAAAAAGATCCGTGTTCTGTGCGTGCTTTGCTGGTACTCGATGTTCATATACATTTGTGTTGATCACTTATAAACGGATCTTATGATGTGATGTCGATGTCTTGTACAACGCGATCCTTCACGTCCATAAGCATCGTCATGGCGCGTCCAAGGAGGGGTGGGGGTAGGTTGCTTTCCCACATTTTATTGTTTGTATTTTAAGTCTTTATTTATCTTGTTGCATGTGTGGACGACGTGTCAAAGGCACATTTCTGGTTTGTATCGGACAATAAAGTTGTATTGTATTGTATTGTATTGTGCTGTACAAATACATAGTAAGAGCAAATGCAGTTAATAACAGTACCGACGAAGGACTGTTCATACAATCTGATCTAGATTTTGCTAAACAAGCTCAAAAAGTGCACTCCTTTAAAACAATAGAAACCTTTACAAACGATTTGATTCAGATTGCCGTTACGCGTATTGAACGTTTACATAAAAATGTTATTTCACCAGTACATAATTATGTGTAACTAGGAAAAGCTAAATATGATATCTGCAAGCCACAACCCTCTGCTTACTGCAGTTGAAGTTCGACATCATATACATGAGAAGTATTCTGGACAACTGAAAATATATATTGATGGATCTGTTCTTCAAACAGATGAAGCAGGATCAGCATTTGTGGTACCGGATTTAAATATAGGAATCATAATTATTATTGAGGGGAACGATATTCGATATTCACTGCTGAATTGTTTGCGACATCAATGGCTCTGAATACAATTTCTAATCTTTTTGTGAGTATATTCCGCGTGGATTTATGCGTAGATTTTATGTAAGCAATAAATTCAGACAATCCTGGTGAAAGAAAAGAAATTTTTTAGAAATTATAAATATTATTCACTAATGGCACTCGGGTGAATTTGTGCTGGATTCCATCACATAGTGGATTCCTTTATAATGATTGGGTTGATCGGCCTGCAAAACGTGGTGCTTCAAATATGAATTCTCAAGCTATAACGATACCGTTGTCTTCTAAAGTAAAGAAATTCAAAACTCTATAGAAAATTAATTTGTAAAAGAGATTAAACTTATTCACATAGATCTATACTAAACCTTGTGGAATTGCTGTATCAGTTTCAAGCATGGTACATAGGATAATATTAAACTCAATTAAAACCTAATATTGTAGACATGTGAAATGCATTTGTGGTGAATCTATTTTTCTGAAACATGTATTACTTCAATGCAGTGATATTCGTCCATTTTGGCCAACTGATGTTCATATTATCGAATCCATTGATAACATAGGCTTTGACGCAAGCGTTAGATCAGCAAAAAGCTTTGATTGATTCTCCAGTGGCTCAATTAATGTAATTAGATATTTTATATCATGTATATTATATGTATGTTTGTATGCTTGTGGGGCAAATGTATGTGAATGCGTGCGTACGTCTTATCTCGATGAAGAAGACGTTAATAAAAACAACCAACCATTGTATTGTAGGCCTATTGAGAGTTACGTTCTCACACAATGAGACTGGGAGAACGTTATTAAGGTGCAACGAAAATAAATTATGAATGCTGGGTTTAATTGTCGCTAGTGTGGGTGTCGGATAGCGCAGTGGTTGGAGCACTCGCTACTGTGTCGGAAGTTAAGCATCGTCCAGTGCGGTTAGCACTTGGATGGGTGACCGCAAAACGTGAAGCGACAAATAACAACGCCCCCAGTTGACTCAACTGTGATTGAGTACCTACTCTCTTGAGGGTGGGGAAGGTAAAGCAGCGAGGGAGAGAGATGGGCATCACCCTCATTACGCTGGCCCAAGATAAGTGTGATCTCCAACATCACGCTCCCCTACGGCCACAAGGCTATGGGACTACCTTTACCTTTTTTTTTTTTTAGTGTCCACTTCGTGGCGCAGTGGATAAGTCGCCGGTTTCCTATGCCGAAGGTCGCGGGTTCGATTCCCGCAAGGGGCGAACGTATGTGACTTAGGTACGAGACTATTGAGGTCATCGAGGGTTTTCTCCGGGCACTCCGGTTTCCTCCCTCCCTTCAATAATGGTACTGGACGCAGTCAATATAAAATTTCAAAAATAAAATTTCGATTTTCTTTCCGTCTTTCAATAGCGATTTCCCCTGCCTTTACACCACCTGGATGTGTATTTGTTGTGTGTGTATGTGTTTTAGGGTGGATGAGACTGGTGAGAGTGTATGTTGGTACAGATCGCCGCGCTTTGAGCCTGATTGATTTGGGGAAAGGCGCGTATATAGAGCATCCAGTATTATTATTATTATTATTATTATTATTATTATTATTATTATTATTATTATTATTATTATTATTAATTACACCAGTACAATGTGTATCACTCTAGATGTTATAGTATGCTTAAGAAATCAGATTATTTGTTGTTGAGCTCTGAGATTAAAAGGTTTTAAAACACCTGGCTTTGCTATTTCTCTTCTACCAGTGCGTTAATGTATAGTCAATGTAGCCTCGTGCATCATTTCCGTGTTCTGTTCGCGTGTCCCGAGGCATGTTTTCCTATCTTTGACTTTTGCAGGTGTTAGGAAAACGTTGTGGATGAAAGAGAAGTTGCTTCGGAACACATCCTTGGGGGAAGCAAGCTTGAATGAGTAATGGGAAGAAGAGAAGAGAATTATGAGAAGATGGAGAATTGGGGGAGAGACGGATGGTGTGTGTGTATGTATGTGTGTAAGTGTGTGTGTGTGTGTGAGTGAGAGAGAGAGAGAGAGTGATAGAGAGTGTCAAGGCTCAAATGTTTTTATGTAGTTTCTAACCATGGACCCTTAGCACATTGGGGTACGGGTGAGAGGATGGGATCAAGTTGTAAATATAACTAAGAAATATAAGGAAATAAAGCGAAACAGCAACAATGAGAGAGAAAGAGAGAGAGAGAGAGAGAGAGAGAGAGAGAGGGAGGGGGGGGAAACAAACAAACAAACATCAACATCACCAATTTAACGGAATCAATAACATAACAAGCGACGCTGCCCATGCTAATATTGTAATAGGCTTTATAATTCCGACGCTGTTTTCTTTATTTTATTTTATTAATTTATTTAAGAGAAGTTTGTTGTTTACAATGATCGTCCTGGCAAATCCTTTGTAAATGGTGGTAATATTTTTAACATCCTTTCCCACAATAATCACGCAATACTTTGCACAGGACTCCCAAGTACTCTCGAGACAGATCGCATTCACACGTTCACCAAACACACGGTAGCAAGATTGGGCACGAAAACACGGCTACACCACTTGGCTGGCTTTTGATCTTGCACACCATCTTTCACCTTAAAACACTCGCCCGGGAACACCTCAAGGGAATCTGTTAACAGCATCGTAAGAGATTTTCTGCAGCTCAAAGTAGATATTCCCTTACCTTTATTACACCGGTTTCCCATCGCCGCAGCTCAAAGAGTAGAGCGTTCGCCTGGCACACCGATGACCCAGGTTCGAATCCCGTGATGGGCAAAATATTAAAAAAAAAATCCATTTTTCACTGCCCATTTTAGCAGTATGATTGTTCTCGTGGTTTAATATTCATTTAGGTCCCTACCCCTTGTTTCCTGGGATGGTTAAAAATCATAATCCATCTTCTTAGATCTTGACCAAAACCAAACTCTGTTAATACCTTAGGCATAAAAGACCAATCTAAAGAATCAAACGCCTTTTCAAAATCAACATTTAATAATAAACCAGGCAATTTTTTTTTCTATCTAAGTATTCAATCATGTCATATAATAACCTTATATTATCTCCAATATATCTACCACTTACGAAACCTGTTTGATCTTCATTTATAAGATTATCTAACACTTTCCTTAATCTCGAGGCAATACAAGCCGATCCAATCTTATATATCACATTTAACAGTGAAGTAAGTCTCCAATTTTGAATTAAATCTCTGGATTTTTCACCCTTAGGAATACATGTAATAATTCCTTCTCTCTGAACAGATGCTTTTTTGTTTGTGGGATTTTCTTGCTGATCAGCCAAAAGACATTCTTTGTAAGGACAAACATTTAAAAACAAAACAAAACAAAAACAGCAAACACATACAAGTAATATTATTGTAAAAGATGTTTTTTGATTAGCTCGAAGAAGATTTTCACTTATAGTTATCATTGAGGTAATGGCGTCTTAGAACACAAAACCATTAAAATTATTCTAATCTTCTGATCTTTAGCAGTTGTTGCACTGCACTTTCTGTTTGAGTGCGTTGGCGAAGAAGAAGAAGAAGAAGGAATAATTAAGAAGAAGGAGTTGGGATACTGAAGAAGGAGAAAAAGAGAAAAAGCGTTGAAAGAGGATGTATAGATCTTAAAGGAAAATTTACTGTGTTCGTCAAAATCTTTTTCGAACATGTCTAAATTTGCCACGTCCAACTTAAAAAGATGGTATTTTATTCTGCAATTTCATGCTGGTATCTGACTGAAATGCAATTTTTTGCTATTTATTAACGGGAATTTTGAACTTATTTTAAGTTTTATTTTCCGCGTGCCTTTTGGAAACAATGTATTTTATGTTGTACTTTTCTGCACGGATCGCATGAATCGATGTAATTGTTAGTTAAAGTTTTATTGTATGTCTCACGACATTGTTACCTTCATTTCACAGCTTTTAAACACGTTGTTTTTGTTAATTTATATTTTTAAATAGTATAATTCATGCTACCATCAAATTCATCAGTGTAAATGTTAACTGTACTGGATGAAAAAAAAGAAAAACAAAACAAAACCAACAAAACTTCTTCTACATTGCATGATGTCAGGGTGCAGTTCATAGTTCTATCCTATTTCAATTACACAGCGAATGTTTCAGAATGAAATGGTAGTCTGTCACGCAAAGATGCATATGTATATAATTTCAGTACCAATTTACAGGTTTTGTTGTTTAGATTGCTTTTACAGTTATTTATTGGTCTATTTTTTTCACTTTGTAAATTTTTTGGGTAATTATTCTCGTTAATCCAGAATTGTGTTTGCCAGTTGGATTGTTTAGTTCTGGTTCCTTGTGTCCTTCTGACCTTTTTGGTTTTAAATTTATTTTCTTTTATTTGAGAAGTTAATTTTGTTGGTTTTTTTCTTGTTTAAAAAAAAGTGTATAATCTACTATTTTGTAGCAGTGTTAATTTCTTTACAAATATTTTATTGTGTTTCATTTTGTTTTATTTAATGTATCTATTTGTTTACGTTTTTCAGTTTGTCGGAGACTGATTATTTATTTATTTATTTCAATGCGTCAAGGGCTGAAAATGTATTAATTATCACGTTAAATTCCATTCAGAAAATAGAAGTGTTGTTTCACTGGGCTTGTTAGTCAGAAACAAGACTAGACAAACCTCCCTTGTCCCAAACATCGTATATAGTGTAACAGTATGAAAACTTACGAAGCGCGTTTGTTAAGGTCTTTCCTAAGTACTTGGCCCCTCTTGTGTCTAGACGCAATGTATCTTTCTAAAGGACACTAAATTTGAAACTTTGAAAAGATCTTATTTCCTTCACAAGGAACCGAAAGCTTCGTTGGGGGGATTTTCGAGCTTAGAAGCGCATTGGTTAAAAGATACGTTCACCTCACATGCATCCTCTTTTTCTTTCTTTCACGCGCACAGAGAGAGAGAGAGAGAGAGAGAGAGAGAGAGAGAGAGAGAGAGAGAGAGAGAGAGAGAGAGAGAGAGAGAGAGAGAGAGAAAGAGGCGTAATGTATTGAAAACTTAGTAGAACACAGGCGCGGAAGTTAGGGGTGTTCATCACCTCAAGTGTGAATAGGTGAGGTTGTACGTGTAATAGTTGGTACGTTATCAGCTGGCTACTAGCAAGAAAAGATATCATTTTTATCTCTTCGTTTCAATACCTGAAGATTCCAATGGTCCCGCACATTGCACTGTGTTCTAGTGTAATCTGGGAGCCAGTGAAAACTAAACTTTATCGATGGTTCATCAACACAGACCGAGACGGAGTCCAAAGTTGATTCAATCTTATCACACAGGTAGCCTTACTGTAGTTTGTTGTATCATCGCTGTCATCGTTGTCAGCACCTTATAGTATAGTAAAAGTTCATCATCATCATCATCATCATCATCATCATCATCATCATCATCATCATCATCATCATCATTATCACCGTCATTGACTTCGGTGTCGTCGTCATCATCATCTTCGTGAAGGTGGTGGTTGTTACCATCATTGTAAACATCATTCATCATCATAACTATCTCGGGTTGGTTCGCATTCCAATGTGCGAAACGTCCGTGTAGTTAACACAACAACTGATAACGGTAATACTCACACACCTGAGATTTACTGAGACTGAGATTGAGACTTTATTCGTCTATGAAATGTACATAGAAATTTGCCTTTCGGCTCCACAAACATAGTAAAATGTAGAATATCTTTTAAAAGAATGACACATACAAACAACAAAATAAATAGTGCAACACATAAAGTTTTATAAAACAAATTACTATCCCACCCCCACCTCCCCCCCAACATATACTTGCACCGTACACTCCGTCATACACCTCCACACACCATCACAAACTAACACCATCACGCACAAATACCAACTACAGACGTACAAACACACGCAACCCATGCACAGACATAATCACCGCATGCTAAGCCAAATCACAAAACAGGACTGTCTAAAAAATTAAAACGCACGCGCGCGCTCACACACACACACATCTCCAGACACATAAAGACCCACAATGCACAGTTTCCATAACACCAACAAAAAAATACTGTATTAGGCACTGTATATACTGTAGGCTGGATCATACATACACACGCAGTACACGCACACAGGCACGCCATTTCACACTACCAAAAATTACGTACATGCACACATACACACTCTCTCTCTCTCTCTCTCTCTCACACGCACACACACGCACGCAGAAAATCAAATATTCTGGCTGACTAGCTAAGTTTATCAGACTGACTGAATGACTAGCTGATCAGATTTCATAAAAGTGAGGACTAGCGTTTGTGAGTCGAATGGCGCTCGGCAGAAAGGACCGACGGAACCTGTCAGTCCTCGCGCGGCAGTTGTAGGAGGTCTGCACCAGCAGCTCGTCACACAGAGGTTGGGTGGGGCTCACGCTGAATGGCCCCCAGGGCAGGCGCTTCACTACTTTCGCCTCAGTGCGCCTGAAGGTCAAAGATGAGTCTGCTAATAAGCTTGCCCGCAGTCTTTGTGACATTTGCCAGCCTGGCCTTGTCCTGCTCTTTCAGGCTGCCGGAGAAGCACAGGCTGTTGTAGGTCAGTACGGACTCCACTGTCACCCCGTAGAAAAGCTCTAACACCCTGGAGCTCACATTGAAGGCATTGAGCCTCCTCATGAAGTAGAGGCGTTGGTTGGCTTTCTTGAGGAGCAGCAGAACGTTGGGAGACCATTCCAACTTGTTATCGATGATGGACCCCAAGTGCTTGTACTCCCTTACCTCCAATGACCAGTAGATCGAGTGTCGGAGCGCTTCTCCTGTAGTCAACAAGCATCTCCTTTGTCTTAGAGACGTTGAGGAGAAGATAGTTGTTGTCGCACCATCTGACAAGCTATTCCGTTGTGGTAAGGTCGGTCAGGGACGTGTTGTCAGAAAATATGACTTGACGGGCCTCTACAGTTGTACAGCGACCGGCGGCCGAGTAGAGTGTGCCGGGGATAGGACGCAGCCCTGAGGAGCTCCTTGTTGGTATGAAAGTATCTTAATGCCTTCACGGAGACGGACGACCTAATCACCACGCGTTGTGGTCTGTCTGTGAGAAAGTTGCAAAACCATCTGATGATCAGGGGTCTGACGTCCATTTTCATCAGTCTTCGCATCATCAGGTGAGGCTAGATGGTGTTGAAAGACGAAGAAAAATCCATGAAAGGAATTATGGCATAGAACTTCGGCCTCTCTAAGTGCCTAAACACATAGTGGACTACAGTGATGGTGGCGTCTTCGGTGTTTCTGTTGGGCGTGTAGGCGAATTGCCTTGGGTCCTGGAGTGGTAGTGTTTCCCCAAGCAGTCGTTGAAGGACAATGCGCTCAAGGCACTTAAAGGGAATGGAAGTGAGTGTGTCGGGGCGATAGTTATTCAGAGTTGCAGGAGAGGGATTTTTGGGGGACAGGGATAAGGTTGGAAGGGTAGTTTTCCTACTGAAAATGTTCTAACAGCGTTGATTCGTGAGGTTATCACAGCAGCAGTGATGAGTGTTGTTAACATTACTGATAATTATTGCTATCATATTACTCTACAGATGTTACCACATTGGACTGTACTTAACGGATCTATAGATATCACACCTGTGGAAAGGGGTCAGAGCAAGTTATCGTGTAGTAGCTGTCTGATTAATATCCTACCTAGGTTTGAACCTGCGTTTGTAGTCAACAGAAGGAAATGTCAAAAGTTCTAATTTAAAGCCTGCACTTAAGTTGCATTTGTATTTAAGTGTTGTTAAAATATTATTTTATTCTTGTGTGCTTTGTTGTAAAGTTATTGGCATTATTTAGGCAGAACACTATTTACTTTGAGGTGGTGAGTTAGCATAAGAACAATACTAGGTATGGCCTTACTTTTTTTTTTTTTTTTTTACTTCAGTTGTTTGTGGTTGAAGATGGGATTGTATGTCCACTGAACAATGCTTTGGCGTATGCACATAAAACAAACAATTTTGAGCACCGCTGATTAACAAAATAATTATTTCTTGACGTTTAACAAGATAAAACAAAGAGGATTTGACCCCTTTCCCCTGTGTTGCAACAAATTCAGCAATACTTGTTACCAGGTCTCGCATACAAAGAATACAAGATACCTACACACATCTACGAGATCCCACACTCCACAAGTAGTTTTACCTAGGCAGCACCATTTGCATACCAGTTCCTACTCACACAAAACACACCCCACACACAACAGCACACCCAATTACATTGCAGCATCGCTTCAAAGGGTTTGGGAAACAATCTAAACACTCTGAACACTTTCCAGCAACAGTAGAAGGCACGGAAGCGCGGTGAGTGCGTGTGATGTCATGCCAAGAACTTGGGCGTAAATCATGACGTAAATCATCGTCACACTGACGTGTAGCAATGCCGATGTTTATCGGGGGGCAGACTGAATGTGCAAAAAACGGGCTGCATCGCGGTGTAACTTTTGTCGGCTCCGTCTTCTCGAAGTTCTTCTTTTTGACGTGACTTGCACTCGTAAAACTCGAGATATTGGTGGTGAAGAAATACGAGATGGGAGGACAGACATAGAGATTGTTTGGGGAGAAGATGGTAATGGTAGAAGGTGGAATAATTTAGAAAGGTGTAGACCTCAAGCTAATGGTCATAAAAAAAAAAAGAAAGAAAGAAAACAAAAAGAACGTATAGAAGCTTAGAAAAGAGTGGATGTGGCGGTGGTATAGTGACCGAACGTTTTGAGGAAGATGAACAGAAGAAATGAAGTTCAACCATGGTTGACTTCGTTGGAGCTTTTTTAATATTTTTTTTTTATTACTAATTTATTTTTATTATTTCAAAATTGTAACTCTTGTGTTTGAGACTCGTCTTTCTGCTTTTCTGACGTGCCATGCACTCGTAAACCTCGAGGTTTAATAGATTGGGAAAAACAGGAGCGCTAGACGGAGAGAAGAGATGGTGACAGTAGTGCAGTGGAAATTTGGTTGGTGTTGGGAAAGAGAGGGGGAATGGGGCTAGCAGTTGATGCATATTTGCTTCGAGGCTTTTGACCTGATTAGATATTGATTGCCGATACCAGTAAACATGTTTTTGCTAGTTTCATCATCCTCTCCACTACCCACAACCCCATCATCATCATCATCATCATCATCATCATCATCATCATCATCATCATCATCATCATCATCATCATCATCATATTTGTCTTCTTTGTCAGCTACTTTAGTGTTTTGAACTGACTGGTTGTAAAGGAGGAACTAGAACAATGACAATTCTTTTTTTCTTTTTTCTCAATGTGCATTGTATTGGAATTGAATATCTAGATACATCCATCCCAGAGGGCGTATCTCTGGAATCTAACTGTGAAAGTTTAATGGAGCGTTTTTTATAGGGGCAAACGAGGCGCTGGGTCTTTTAATGATAGCAGCAACCGCAGCTGGGGAGCTGAAGCTGAATGATTCCTCTCGGTTGGTGGTCCCAAGATCAACTTTCAGCCCTGTGAAGAAAGGTTTCTGATTGTCTTAGACTCTAAAGCGAGTCGTTTGAAAGAATTTGTCGGTAAGAAACAGTCACCCACATGCTTTGGGTGGAAAAAGACTCGGAAAGCTTGACTTCGAAGAACCCTCGTTGTCCGAGGTAGCTTTTCAACGAAATCTGATATTTCCTAGAGATAGACTAATTGATTTTTATTCTGTAAACAATTCTTTGATCTTGTCTTTATTCTTAGTGGGTTTTGTTATTTCGCAAACATGTATTCTCGTATGCTCTTTGAACAAATGTGTTTGTTGTTTTTTTCTTTTTTTAAAAGCACATTTCATGGACTGGCATATTCATTACAGCTAATATTTTTAAGACCAAAAAAAATATTTCTTATCCAGTGAAGAACAAAAAAGTGTTCAGCCGCATGATCTTGGACACTTAATTTTTTTAGTGTATTATGATTTTGGCGAAACATCCAAGCAAGATATACGCGATAAATTTCCTAAACTGAGAGACCAATTAAGAATCCAATTTTTTGGAATAGTTGATTTTATTTCATTATCTGAACATCCAACTAGAAGAAAAGTGTTAAGATATAATTATACGATTTATACACTGACAAATAGTCTAAAAATCCAATGTCCAAGACTGATTTATTTTTCTTTAGGGGGAGAAAACTTCCAGTATTAATTGAGAGATTTTTGTGTGTGCTAATTTGGCAGCTTTACTAAAGCTTATATTTCTGAGACTCGTTGATTTTGAGTTTGTTTTTTCTCCATTTTAATGTATTTTATTGGATTGCACAGTGGTGCCGAAATCATCTTGGAGTCTGTGCAGACATCTTCCCAGTTCTCTTGGACTCAAAAAGTTTTATTTCAGTTGTGCAGATCCATAGATAAGAAATTGATAGAAGCGCGCAATTTTCTAGAATGACAGAGTAATTAAAGCTCAGATGTCTGAGGCTGATGGATTCGCTCGTTTATTGGCAAAAAGAACCAGGTATTTGTGTACAATGGGAATGAGGAATTTTCAACATGTTCTTTGAGTTAAGAACACACAGGCGTTACAACAAAACTTGGTTGCGTATATAACTCTATAGCAAAGTAGTCACATGTTGTTGTGTGTGTTTTTTAAAAATTTAACTTCAAAGAAAATTTTACAAAAAAGAATGCAATTTCTAGACTGACAGAATAATTAAAAGCTCGCATTTCTGAGATTGACTGATTTTATATATATTTGTGAAAAAACGGCCAATTATCTTGGCTTTTATAAATCAAGTTTTGGTATATGAGCAATGGATAAGAAAAAACAACAACCCAGCTTGATGGTTGTTGCAGAGTGGCAGAATCATTAAAATTTGTTCTCTTATTACCATACCATTTTATGTCGAAAACAACCCAGACTCATGATTATGCCTACCAGTTTTGCTAAGATTACTATTGTCAGCGCACATAATCTTAACCTTAGTTGTTTTTTTTTAATTTAGGCCATTTAGCAGCAGTAGTAGTAGTAGTAGTAGTAGTAGTAGTAGTAGTAGTAGTAGTAGTAGTAGTAGTAGTAGTAGTAGTAGTAGTAGTAGTAGTAGTAGTGGTAGTCATAGTGGTAGTCGTCATCCTCGTCGACGTTCAAAGCGCAGTTCTCACGCATTCAAACTAACGTTAACATCCGGATAGATATCAAATTAAGTATCCTATCCTATCCTTTCCTATCCCGTAACTCGAAGGTCGTAGGGGCACCACAGATGATCGCTTAACTAGAGTACCCCATCTTTCTCTGTCCTCAGCAACTCTCATGGCTTCGATCAGTGTCAAGCGAGTCCATTCTCGAATGTTGTCCTCGCACCTTTTTTTCTGTCTCCCTCTTCTTCTGCCTCTTTGCACCGTGCCGTGCAGGATGGTTTTGCAAGGCCTGATGCTCAGGTGACGTGGCCATACCATCGGTGTTTCCCTTTCTTCACCACTGTGAGCAGGTCATCGTGTTGTCCAATGGCTTGTGTGATTATCTGTTGGACTTCGTCGTTGGTGATGTGCTGGGTATAGGAAATGCCCAGAAGTCTTCTGTAGCACCTCATCTCCATGCTTTGTATTCTTCTGTGTGAGGGTCTGCTGCGGGGGAGGGTCCACGTTTCGCAAAAGTACTTTCGAGTGTAGACTGATGGTCCTGTCTTTCCAAATGGGCTTCAGCCTTGTCAGGGCAGCAGTTGTTTGAGCGATCCTGTAAAATTAACTAAGCGAAATTAGGTGAGACAAAGCAAAACACTAGTTGATTGCGCAACGACATATGTACAAACATAAAAAAGTATATTGCAAGTGAAATATACAAGACCAGTGAGAGAGGGGAGTGGAACGAAGGAGAGCGACGAAAAGTTGAGAAACTACTGTTATAATGATAAAAAGTCAGCAAAACATATACCGCGGCCTAGACTGCAATAGTACTAGATCAACTATATTCTTACTATGTAAAACACATGCTATTTAAAAATGGTAACATATATGTTTCTACCAAACATTGCTAAGAAATAGCCCAAAGTGATAGTGCAGTAAGATTTGCAAACCGACTGGAGGCATATCTTCCACATTATTAAATTGATAAAGTAACTTTTGTATTTTGTTGGTGGATTTTAAATTTCTTTGTATTTTACGCTTTTAAAAATATGCTTGACATACGGAACAAATAATATCCTTGTGTATCATGATGAAGACAATCAATAAATTCGCATTTGTATTCGGATTGTTAGCGTTTTATTTCTTTATTTCTGGAGGTCCACTGGCAGCATACATTCTACAAAACATTACCATAAAATGGCATAGTTTGTAAATGTAATAGTAATTTTTCATGGTAAGTATTCTAGTACTACTGTGATTATATATATTTCCCCCAAACATTCCCATGGCAAAATTTTTTTTGGTTGATTTTTTTTGGTTTTTTGGTTGTTTACCATACCGCCAAGAAAATTAACGGTTTTGAAAATGTTTATTTTTCGTCTGGAAATACATAGAATTTTTAAAATTATTTATTTATTTATTTTAAAATACTACCCAAATATAATTAATGATCTGATTTTTGCAAGGTTAATTCACGTTCAAACAAAAATGAAATGTCAATTGGTGTATTATATCTGAAGACTCCGATGCACATTTTTGCTAGTAATATCCATGGCGTAATGTTATTATTTTAGGAGTGAAGTGGCGTTCGGATTGAACTTTTTTAAAATTTGCCATGTATGTATAAATTATTTATCCTGCAGGTCATAGTAAGTAGGAAAAGAAAATACATATTGTACAAAACACCTTGACAGGATCTCCAATGAAATAGTACTACAATCACAGTACTGGAGACAGCTGACGTACAATGACAGTGCTTCCTGTAAGGATTTCCTTCCATTGCATGCTGTAGGACTACGGCGGTTTGGGTATATATAGGCTAGTACAGTTATTTGGCTGTGTGTATACTTTCTGGAGGTGACCCGGTGCTCGCGTGCTTTGTAGGGGGTTGGCGTGACGGTGTGGTTTGGACCTCCCGCCAAATGAAAGTAAAGCCTGGACTAGAGGGGCACTCGTGGGCCTCAGGCTTCACTTGCCTCACCAATGAATGTTCCAGACTGACATCCACCCTTTTCACCCTTTTTCTGCTAGGGACACCTAGCCACCCCAGTTCCCAGACGAGTTCTTCAACCACACCAACACACACATTTGCAGAACATCAGAACTGGGTTTATTTCAGAATGTGGGGATCGGAAAAGTGTTTCTTTTGTTTGTTTTTGTCGGAAAGAGCGCAAAATTCATCTATAAAATGAAAAGAATCTGATGCAAACTTGGTTCATTTTACGTGTAAAAGGTTTCCGTCCCGGATAGAGCACTCCCTTATACTTAAAACACTCTCATGCACTACAACTGCACTCCCATGCACTAAAAGAGCACTCCTGTAAAAAAAGTGGGGTCCTGGAAAAAAAAGTGGGGTCCTTTCACATGAACCCATTTGTAACTATGAAAGACAAGGTCTGGGACCCATTTGGACGTTTATGCAAGTGCACACACACACCACGGGGGGAGTACACGGTATTATTACGACTTTCGTGAAACGCCACACACGTTGTGCTGACAATGGGTCATATTTTGTCCCCATTTTAAGTACTTTTGCGTCTTCGAACCCTAACCAAGCCCTACTGTAACTCTAACGGATCGTTGTTCTGATGTCAAAACAAGTAGCGCACTCACACAAACACCCCCCCCCCACACACACACACAAAGGATACACCCAACCACAGAAGAATACGAATTACTTATTGTCCCCATAAAAAATTCAAAGGAGATTTCTGTGAAGCGTTCATCTGCATTACCTAAAAATCTAAAACAATTACATCATTTAAATTATGTCAACAACACGACATTGAAAATAAACAACCCACAGTTGCTTCGTTAGTTCCACTATCGCCTCTTATCACCTCTAGTTTGTGTTGTTTTTTTCCTCGAATCTCCAATTAACGTTTACATGTTGATGTTT
>CM072520.1:27481745-27504245 GCA_036898135.1 Oncomelania hupensis
ACCAATACAGTCAATATCTTCCTGTTCCTCATTGTATACAAAATAAAAAATCAATGTTGGTATGATAGTTGTTTAAAAGTGTATGTAAGTGCAGCTGCTGAGTGCATGTTTGGAGTTATAACTATTTATAAGATAACCCCATTAATATTGTTGTAATTATTTTTATTAAATCGCTGAATAGTTTGTTTGTTTTGTTTTTTTAAAAGAAAGCGGTTATTTCTATTTGTTTGCATGCCCCCACTCGTGCATGTTCTCTTAGTATGTCACATTGAACACCAGACATGGTGTCGGCAAGATCTGACTCAGGGCAAATCTGGTCAGCTTCTTAGAGTATTTCAAGCTGCTTTAATGCATCGTCTGCTGTTAAAAGTTGTAAACTAAACTGTTTTCTTCAAGCGCACAAATATAGTATTGCTTTGGAATCTAAAATTTTCAGATGCTAGGTCGTAAAATGTAATTATTTGAAGGTTTGAAGTCGCGCTTTAGAGGTAGTTGTTTAAGAGAGGTCGTTTATATAGTACAAACCAACGGTGAATTTTTTTCCGGTCGTATGTTGGAGGAAGTCGTTTAAGAGAGGGACTCAAAACGGAGGTTTTACTGTAGTATTAAGAGAGTGAATCTCCGAAAGTGATGGTGGTTTTGAATGCTGGTGTGCTTGCCGCTGCAGACATTCTTCAACTTTACCACTGTGTAAGGTTGCTCTGATTTATCGGGTAATAATGTTCTCCTTTCCTATCATATCCTATCCCGTAACTCAAAGGTCGTTGGGGCACCACAGATGATCGTTTAACCAGCGTACTCCATCCTTCTCTGTTCTCAGCAACCCTCATGGCTTCGTTCAGTGTCAAACCAGTCCATTCTCGAATGTTGTCCTCCCACCTCTTTTTCTGTCTCCCTCTTCTTCTGCCTCTGTACTCTGTTATCTTTTCACACTTTTTTTCCCTAGAAAGAAATGTATGTACAGTTTTGTTTTTGCTCTTTTTATTTTTGTGATGCTTGTGGTTTTATCCAATTGACGCACTGAGCATGTCCTGCACACACTTTCTTCAACATCGTCCATTTATTGTATAGCCGAAGACATTACATTACATTACATGGTTATTGCTTTAGGTCTAGCGGACTAGCCGAAGACTGCGGTGTAAAGAACTCGTAAACAGGAATTTGGGAATGTATAGAATGTTGTTGTTGATGATGATGATGATGATGATGATGAAGATGACGACGATGGTGATGATGATGATGATGATGATGATGATGATGATGATGATGATGATGATGATGATGATGATGATGATGATGATGATGAAGATGATGATGATGATGATGATGATTTGTTTTAGTTTGTTGACTACGGTTTTGGAATATTTGGACCAATTAAATCCCAATCAGATGTTGTTAAACTCTTTAGGTTAATTTTCTATTTTCGTTCGTTTTTCTTACTCGCGTATGATATGTTTCCCATTTGTGTTTGCTGTCTGTTCTGATGGTTTCTAATTTATTGAATGTATTTGAAGGCGCTTGCGTTTTATTAGTGTGGAATGTCCCAGATGTCAATGTATGGGGAATGCATTGCTACATTGTATCATAATCTTGTTCTTTTTTTCTTTTTTTGTTCCATGTGCTGTCGCTGCTGATTCACTCTTACAGGTATATATGGATTTTAATTTAAAAACATTTTAAAAATATATTAAAGGGTTGTTAGTTCCTCGTCTCTCTCGGTTGTTTTTTGACGACTGTAAAATCTCTTTTCCAAGTAGTCTCTTTCTTTACATATTGGTTTGTCTGTCTCTGTATCTCTCTCTTTCTGTCTGTCTCTCACTGCCTGTATGTCTCTGTCTCTCTCAATAGTACTGTTCATAAAGTTAAATGATAGATTGTAAGATAAGATAGGCTATGCCTGAAACCTCTATCCGATTAAAGTTGTTCAACGTTAACTTCTCTCTGTCTGTCTGTGTATCTCTTTCTCTGTCTGTCTGTCTGTCTGTCTGTCTCTCTCTCTCTCTCTCTCGCTCCTCTCTCTCTCTCAATGCGCGGGCGCTCAATCGTCTGTAGTTCTCTGCTCTCAGAGCTGAGCAATTGCCTGAGTAGCGCTTTTCCACCCTCTTAATTTCAGGACAGTGCATGTTGCAACTTTAATTACGGGCGGGATGTCATGCTGGGAAAAATCGATTCCAAACACGAAACGAAAACACTCAAGTTAAAGTATTTACATGCGTAACTTTCAGCCGGTTTGCATGCACGCGCAACAAACTTCCAGTTGCAATACTGGTTTTGCGTGAAGGGACGCGCGACATCCAGTCCCTTTGCACTCCTGTGTTGTAAGGTTGCGTGGATATAATACATTATTCACACGCTGTCAAATGAGCCATAGCAAAAAAAAAAAAAAAAAGGGGGGGGGGGGGGCAACAGATAAAACACAGACAGAATAACTCAACAAACGTTTGAGTACAGAATGAATGTAAATGTTTGGAACAAGACGCGTATGTGCTTCTGGACTGAAGTTTTAGTCTGCTCTCGTCTTGTCGTGTTTTGGGTTGTATCCGTTCGCTTGTTTGATTGGTTGCCTGTCGTAATATTTGAGAGAGGAACAAAAAGGACACAGAAAAGGCAAATAAAGTTCCAGCGCCAAATGTGAATGCAATAATAATAGATGTAGGAGTATTTGAGGCTGAATATGTGTATGTGTGTGCCTTTCTGTCTTGTACAAGAATCATCAAAAGGCACGATTATGCAAGGGACGCATTGTACATGTACATAAAGAGAACAATAAAGAAAGCGCGAAAGGCCGCAAGTAGGCACATCAGCGGCTAGAGTAAGATCCTGAGTCGATCAGCGCCTTGAGCAACTCTTGAACTTAGAAAAGCGCTATATAAAAATGGTTAAGTAAAGTAAGGGGAAGGACGCAATCGGTAAGTGTTCTTCCTAAATTGTGTATAGTCATCTCCTTACTGTACGTCACTTCCGTCGTCTTTTTCATTATAATGACCTCCTTTCATCGCTCCCTTTCAGCCTCTCTGTACAACGGTAACGCTGCGAGACGAATTCAGAACATTGTGAGCGTGCGAGTCTTGTTAAGGGGTGGTCATCAAGCAAAACTAACCCAAACAACATTATTTGAGCATCTTTGAACCGAACAGCGCACTCACCAGATGCATAAACATTGCCTTTATCTTGTTAAGGGTATTTATGTAACTGATCAAAACCAGACCTTAAGACTAGAAAGCAATTTTTGAAGAGGTTAACTTTAAACTAGTAAACCAGCTACTTTAACTTGCGCCATAGTGTGTTTGATTCCGTTAAAATCACTCTTAAGAGAAATTTAAAAAAGTGATCAAAAATACACAAAGAGAAGCCGAAGCAGTTTTGAAGATTAAACGACTTTACCCTGTAACCGAATAAACCAGCTACTTGAAGTCTATCATAGTGTGTGTGTGATTTATATGAAATCACTTTAAAATGAACAATTTAAAAAAATGTGTTTCTCAATGTTTAAAGCAAATACACATTTTCTGAAGTTGTTTGCTATGCCGAAGAAAATTTCAAAAGGTATTTAGAATAAAAATGACGCAAACTTTCTAAAGGTATAATCCAAACGGCAGAAACACACCCCGGCAACATTACGACAATTTGTTTGAATACTTGAACCGATTTTTTTTAATTTTTATAACGATGCTCTCGTATAGATCCTAATGTATGAATCTCTTTGTAATGGGAGGAAACAAACTACGATTAATCTCTCGTGGTAATAAACCAAGAAAAATGTGTTTTCCCATGTCTTCATTCGTTCTTTGGCAGTTCAAAGGAAAATTCAAACACAAAATCATTATTCCTCTACCCTATGTAAATTTAGCAAATAAGAAACATAGTATCATTTTAAGGAAAATCTACAAGAAAATCAAAAAGGAAATTAGCATTATTTTAGAGGAGAAAAAAAAGGCAAAAGACCCTAAACTGTCGGTAAATGGTATAAACCAATGATGTAAACAGTGTCTTTAGAAATACGTATACACGCGCATCCACACACACACGCACACACGCACACACACGCACACACATACACACACACCCCTCAAATAAATCCCTTCAGGCGAAAATAACGTTTTGATCAGCAAAGTTTACAGGAAATGTTTCCAGGAAACAGAACATTAATGAGTCTTAATTGCCTTGTTAAATAAAAACCAACCCGGCGTTTGCTTTGATGCTATCGCTATAGTGGGGTCAACTAGATATTGCTATGTGAACTATACATGTCGAAAGGGGACACATTTGAATGAAAAGTTTAGAACAAGAACAAGAAAAAAACCTTCATAATAGTATCACTATGAGCCATAATAATAATAATAATAATAATAATAATAATAATAATAATAATAATAATAATAATAATAATAATAATAATTACAATCTTCATAATATTAGTTCTTGGAATAAAAACACGTTACTGTGAAATAACGGAGTGAATGA
This sequence comes from Oncomelania hupensis, assembly GCA_036898135.1. NCBI lineage: Eukaryota > Metazoa > Mollusca > Gastropoda > Littorinimorpha > Pomatiopsidae > Oncomelania > Oncomelania hupensis. The sequence goes on from CM072520.1 coordinate 27,486,210, forward strand.
ATGACTACTACTACTACTACTACTACTACTACTACTACTACTACTACTACTACTACTACTACTACTACTACTACTACTACTACTACTGACAACAATCTTCATAATACTAGTTCTTTGAATAATAATAATAAGTTACTAATAACATACCGTAAGAGTGAACGAAGGAAGAAGCGAAAGGAATTTAAGAAAATTGTGTAGCAAATGAATGAGAGATGTTGAACTTGTGGCGGTATAAAGAACATTTTTCATAAAGAATTTGTATACTTATCTGGTAACAAAATATTTCCCCTCCCCTCCGCCCCCCCTCCCACCCCCCACCCCCCCAAAAAAAAAAATATATATATATTGCGAAAGAGGAAATGTAGAAATGATGGTGGAAAATGCAATAAGGAAGAAAGCTGAAGGAACTTTTAAATTTTACTTTTAGTGAATGGTTTTAGTCTGCATTACTTCTCTTTACTTCAACTTTCTGTAACTTGACTATCTTCAGTTCTTTCCTTCTAGCTTCTTTTGGATTCCTATTCCCCTCTTGGAAAAAAGTCTTGAAGTTTATGTCACAAATTCAATATTTTCAGCATGTTCAGCCACTTACCGCTCACCTTTAGTTCGTCCAGAACTCTTCCTCCTCAGTTGTTTTAGCAATCGAACAGTCTATATTCGAAATCGAAGATGAGCGCATCAGCAGCTATTACTTCGGAAAGGGTTAGTCACAAATGGAATATTTTGGCAATTTTGTTGATTTACCGACTTCTTCAATTTTTTTCTTAGCCCGCTCAACAGGTCTTCGTTATCTGCCCTCCATCTTGGATTTCCCTAAGACCGTAGCCCCGCGGTAAAAGCCGGCCGTCACTTTTGATTGGCCGTTATCTCCAGGACGTCTGAGCCACGTGCGTAGAGCCCGGGTCAGGAACGACAACCCCAATTTTCAGCACGCGGTCTCTACAGCGCGCAAATTGGCCCGAAAAGAGTGTTCTCCCTTCAACACAACTTTCCCGCCTCCGCCCTCATAAAGATAGATAATTGTCCCATTTTTTTTTTGTTATGTTTGGGAGATATAGCGTTGGAAGCGAGGGGTCGAACGAAGGTGGAAGTTAAAGAAGGCAGTGTAAGAACTGGAGGGATAAATATTGTAGCCTGGAAAAACGAAGAATGAAAAAAGAACGAAAGAAATTACCAAGCTATAATAGACATGTGAAGTAAGAAAGTCTAGCAAGAGATATTTAAAACAAAACATATTGTTGTAACCAGGACTTCGGAGAATACTCCTTCAGTGGGCTAATGTGTTGACAGTCAGATAAAAAAGGTTTACAGGCAAATGACTAGCAGACGACAAGAAAAATAAAAAGAAAGAAGTCTTTTAACATTTCCGAATTTCGCGTCTGTATTCACAAGACTTTCTCAGGTCATCTAGGTAATATATAAAACGTTACAGCATTTAAGAAATGAGTAGTTAGTTGGTTATTCATTGCTTACAGGGTCCAGCGGACTGCAGAGAGCCGAATCAGGACCACAAAATCAAGACCACTACTTGGCTGAAAGAGGACTCACACTGATCCGTATAAAAGATCTGCCGAAACAACCCTAGTGGTAACACTGAAGACGCTCCACCAGCCGGTCACTTTGCAAGAAAGGCATCCCACGCAGGGACGCTGAGCCTATGCTCTAATTTATCGAACCCTCGTTTACAAAAACAAAATAAGAATACAAACATCATTATAAAACATCAACAAAACACATACATATACAATTCCTACACTGCTAGATAATAATATCATAGGACGCCCCAGTGACTATTTGGCAGAAAGCGTCCAATATTCCCAAGCTGATCCAACAGACCTCACACACAAATGAGGAGTTTTGTCCCGGAAGAGTTCTCAAGAAAAAAGGTAGATGACTGGTCTAGCGAAGAAGATAGTATAGCAGATTGATAGAACAGAGTAGGAGTGAGAAAGAACAAAGGAGAAGGACAGCGACAGTGGGAATTTAAAGCCCTAAATTTCCAGAAAGTGGGGATGCTATTTATACAGAAACTCTCGGCACCCCCACGGGGGAAAAAAATGAGTAAGCAAAGACACAATTTAATTTGCACCAAAGACTGAGATGGTGGAATTCTGGATGAAGAAAAAAGGTGTCTGAAGGGAAATCATTCTGCAGACCAATAGAATTTCGACGAAAGATTTTGAAAGGAGTGGGCGAGACGAAACGGATGCAAAAGCCCATTTGCCATTACAAGGGAACTAAGGAAACGTTTTTCTAATGAAGATCACGAGGCCCGAAGAAAAGAAATACCAAGACGAAAGATTAGAGATAGAAGAGAGAGAGAGAGAGAGAGAGAGAGAGAGAGAGAGAGAGAGAGAGAGAGAGAGAGAGAGAGAGAGAGAGAGAGAGAGAGAGAGAGAGAGAGAGAGAGAGAGAGAGAGCACGTGTGTTTGAGTGTATAACGGACTAGAGAGCGAACATGCTGCAGTTCTTCCACACTTTCATTACGGTTATTGGTATCATCACGGGATTGTGTACCAGTGTTGGTTACTACTATTCAAAAGATACTGCATTTTCAACGGTTAGATATATGTAATAAAACTATGCTAATCGTGTGCAAAACTTTTAAACATAAAAAATGAAGAAGCAAGAGGTACTGACGTTTTAGTTGGTTACTATATGACAGATAATGCATTTCATCAGGTAGTCAGATATTTAATAAAACTATCTTAGTAATGTAGGATGCTTTTTTTTTAAAATAAAATAACGTAAACCTCTTTACATGTAAATGTTAATAGAAGAAGCAAGAAAGCCTCGGCCTCACGTTGTAGTGCTTTTTAGCAAATGGTGCACAAAGTCCTAGATTTGGTGGATTAAGCACACTTACAATTTGGTTCCTCCATTGATAACTCAGCAAACACAGTTTGTTCAGGGCCAACTAATGGGTCGCCACACGGCCTCAAATCTTCATGGCGTGCCTTATCGCTCACCATACCTTCATTTCAACAGCTTTTGCCAGCTATACATTAAATTGAGCGGCATTTATCATCCAGGCAAGGACAGAAACTCACGCCTTATCAATGAAGAATTACTTCCCTTGATTGCAGTTAGGCGCTTTTTTTTTTGAGGGGTCCATACCACGAAGTGTGTGTGTATGTGTGTGTGTCTGTGTGTGTGCATGCCCTCTGTATAAGATCGAGGTTTATTGGATTCTGAGACAAATAGTAATTAGCTGTCACCTGGTTTCCAGGTTGCTCAGACAATAGAAGCACCAGCTGAATAATATCTGGCGTTAGCGATCTGGTGTAAACAAGATAAGTGGTTGGTCTCGTTTTTGCTCACATTTTTACAAGAGCGGTGATTCTTTTTTTTTTTTTTAAATCATAGTATGGTAAAAAATAATATATAAGTAATTATATCTTTTTTCCTATTGTAAACTTAAAGAGGACGATTATAATAGTCTTTGTTAGCGTGATTGTAATTTTGTTTTATAACCTTGATTAACCCGTCACAAATGAAACATTTTTTGTCACAGTCGGTTACAAAAACAACAAACGTCTATTCAAAATGATGTCAAAGTAACAGAAAAATGATAGATAGACTGAGAAGGATGAAGAGGAAGACCTTCTGTGGTATTTCTTTCTTTAAAACAACAACAAAAACATTATTTGTAATCGTACGTATTACTTTCTATTGGCTAAATTTGTGAACTAATCAGTTCAAAGCGTAGAGCTCTTCAGTTGTATTGTTAGGATGGATTTTGTTAGTAACTAGTTAAAAGAGGAAAGAAGGAAGAGGAGAGTTAACACATAATTGCATCCACTATTGCATGTTAATTAAAAAAAGTGAAAGAAGGAGAAGGACGAGGAATAATAATAATAATAATAATAATAATAATAATAATAATAATAATAATAATAATAATAATAATAATCAGAAGAAGAAGAAGAAGAAGAAGAAGAAGAAGGAAAAATATTTACATCTTTTATTATGTTTAAATGTTAACAGTTAGTCTGATTTTACTTAATTTTGTGTGGTCCTAATTCGGCTCTTGGCAGTCCGCAGGACCCTATAAGCACCGAGTATCTATCTATCTATCTATCTATCTATCTATCTATCTATCTATCTATCTATCTATCTATCTATCTATCTATCTATCTATCTATCTATCTATCTATCTATCTATCTATCTATCTATCTATCTATCTCTCTCTCTATCTATCTATCTATCTATCTATCTATAATAATATGAAGAAGAAGGAGGAGGAGGAGGAGGAGGAGGAGGAGGAGGAGAAGAAGAAGAAGAAGAAGTAGAAGTAGAAGAAGAAGAAGGGTGAAATAAAGGAGGAGGAGAGTGAAAGAAATAAAGAAAAAAGAAGAAAGGCGAAAGAAAAATAAAGAAGGTGTTGAAATAGAAGAAAAAATAACATTTAAAAAAATGTGGTGAAGAAGATTAAGGATAAACAAGCTCTGTAGACAACTACGATAAGGACGACAAAGAACATACTAGGCACCTTCCCCTCGTAGGAAAAAAAACTATTGTTAGATCAACAGTGACTTCCAAGTCCCCTTAATCAACGTACAACACATGTGAACAGCTTCGTAAGAGCGTGCTAGGACAGGCATATCGTGCTAGCGAGAGTGTGAAAGCCGAGGTGAAGAATCGCGCTATCTAAATGAGCAGGAAAGAAGAAGCTTAGTTAGGTCCGGTTAATGGATACCGTAAACCGTGCCAGGGTGGTGAACCGTGCTCTCCAACCAGGCGCCTGACTATACGGTACTCGGAAGTCTTCTTATCTTGTGGGCTATTGTAGAAAAGGGAAGAAGTATGCTCGGCATGAATGTTGAAAAGCATGCGAAGTCTTGTAGGCTACATACAACAAGGTAGAGGCCCTTTGTATGGTTGCTATGCAGACTTACACGCATAATTCCAAACCGTGAGACAAGTGTCACAGCTCCACTCTACATTCAGGTTCCGACATGTACAACCACCACTACCACCACCACCGACCACCACCACCGACCACCACTACTAACAACAACAGCTAACAACGGCAAAGTGGATCCATGGAATCTTTAGTACTAGTATCTTCTGTGTCCATATGAGGGAGGATGGGCTTGGGAGCATCATTAGAAGCAGGCTCTGTATCAGAGTGATTAGATCCCCGCAGTGAATTTGTGGTTGTGCCAAGCAGGGGGCGCCACTCTTCTGCTTTTATTGTCTCCCTTGAAGTCATCCAGGTGAACACAAGAATGTTCCCCTTTGCAGCTCATGTATATGGTGCTGTTTTCTGTCTTCTTTGAGAGGATATATTGGATGAAGGATGGAAGTGTATGTAGCTTTTCCCCTCATCCAGGTTAGGACAAGAAGTTGCCATGAATTACATGCTTTTCTGTGAACCAGTTGAGGATGTAAATGAATGAAAGTCTTTTGGTGGAAGGATGGTAGTGTGTAGCTTCTTCAGTCATCCAGACCACCACACGAAGTTTCCTCGAAACACATGCTTTTCGTTTAAACCACTTGAAATATAGTTTTGTCAGAGTGCCCTGTGGAAAGAGAATGGTGTTGTGGTCATCCAGACTAGCGAGAGAAGTTAACTTCAAACAACATGTTTTCTTTGCCAGAGGATGTAGTTTTCAAGTCTTTAAAGGAAGGATGGCTCTATATGTGTTTACCAGTAATTCAAACAGAAAATTGTGAGGAAAATTATATGTATGTATGTACACATACATACATACATAAATTTCACTTTAAGTCGGTTTGAAAGTAAGTGTCCCAATGCAATTGCCATTATTGCCTGTACCACTGGTCATCGTAATTCTTCAATTATCTTGGGGTGGTGTTTTGTGAGGTTGAAGATACGTATTTATTATGATAATGCAGGAAAAGGGTAGATTCCTCTAAAATTGAAATGGGGCACAATCACATTGCGCTACCAAAATGACAGTGCTTTATTTGGACATATTTTAAGAGCAGGGATTTATAAAAGAGAATGTAAGACTGTAATTACAAAAACCGGAAGAAAAGAAAAGAAGAGGTGCAACTGTCACTTCGTTTAACACAGCGGTGGATTGGAGGTTCGTGGACAGGAGATAGAGAGAAAGGGAGACAAAACAATTTAACATTCTAAACAACCTAGAAATGACCAAAGGTCAAAGAACGGAACATTCTTCCGATCTGGAAACAGACAGAATGAACTGGGGGCAGTTTTATCGTGAAAAGTTCCTTAAGGGAACGTTTGTTGAGATAGGGCCAGACAAATAGCTGTCCTTGGACAGAGCAGACTATTCATGAGAACAGGTGAGTCAGATTGCTTTCTTATCAGTTATTGTCTTCGCCCTCAGACTTATTTATATTTCCCTTAGCTAAAGTTGGTATGGATGATGTGTAAGTTTCAGTAGTGTATTGGCCTCTTTATTCTTCTTGAAAGCATTCCGAGTCTGCCTTATGGTGGGATTTTCTTTAAAGAATCCCATTTCGAGGACTGTCTGGGTTTTGTAAAGTTTTTTTTTTAAACATTTATTTAAATTCACACACAAAATCATATTATTTTAATAAAAACAAACACATCACTACCTTACATCACTACCCTCACACACATCAGACTTCTGTGATACAAAGTTTTACAGTTAAAAAATAAGCTTACTATATTGACCTAAGAATACTTTTTTTTTACACTGCAACTCAACTTTATTAATTTTAAATTGAGCACGTACAGTGGCAGCATTAGCACATTAAAATAGTACATTGCATACACACACAAACAATCAGAGGTTATAAGAAAAGGACGATTACTTGCATGCAGTAAACTGGGTTATGAGGTAAAGGTTATACTTCAGGGCTGCGTTATGGTATTTATTTGGTGAACTTCATGGTCGTGCTTGATACTGAGAGAGAGAGAGAGAGAGAGAGAGAGAGAGAGAGACGGGGTGTGGGAGGGGAGGAAGGAAGGCAGGGGGAAGCATGGGAATAGTAAACAAGAGAGAATACGCCGAGTTACGATGTATTGGTTTTTCAGTGGCCCATCAGACATTCAACTCCACAGTTCCAACGTTATTGGGGGGGGGTGAGGGGAGAGAGAGAGAGAGAGAAAATGCGTCTTGAAGTAATTTGTAAATTCTATTACCCTAATTCTTCTAAGTAGAAGCTTGCTTTCCATTCCTCTTAGAATCCTCCTTCTCCTCCCAAACAAACATTCTGTCTCTCTCTCTGTCTCTCTCTCTGTCTCTCTCTTTCTCTGTCTCTCTCTCTCTCTGTCTATCTCTCACGCCACTCCTCTTCCCCTCATCCCGATCACCCCAGCCCACTTTTCTCATATATTGTCTGCACATTTCAACACCAAAGTAATTAAAATGCGTCTACAGTAATTTGTCTTCTGCCTTGCCTTCCTGCAACCTGAGACAAATGAAAGGGCAACAGAATGTGGAGCACCCAGACTACCAGTAACTTAATAGTTGAGGAGTGTTTTTGGTGTTGTATGCATTCTAACAGGTCAAAATAGTTTTGTTTCGTGCAGTGACTAATTCTTACTTCCAAACTTTGTGTTAAAAAAAGCCAACAAAGAACAAACAAACAAAAACAGCAACAACACCAAACAACACGTTAAAATCCAGCCTTTGACAAAATAGGGGTATACGTAATATCTTCTTGATTTTCTTGATTCTTTCCATAGTCCAAGTGTGCTGATCTGAGTCTCACACTCTCTCTTTCTTTGAACATAGTCAATAGTTAAGTTCTAAACTTGCTAGTGTGTGCATTTTCTTACATTTCTGTTATAGGGTATTAAGAAACAAACCTAGGAAAGTTTATGTAGTAAAACGCAGACAGTAAGTAATTTCGCCTAATGAGATGGAACTGGAGTTAATAAAAATATATTAAACGTAATATTTATTGAGGTAATGCAATTAAATACTTATTCTTCCGTTCTTCCTCTTTTACATGTATTGGTTTATTTGTTCTCAGCTGTTGTTGTTTTAAATTAATCAAGGGATTCATTGCTGTACTCTAGTTGTGAGCGATTGTGGCAGCAGTTTGTCGACGAAATGAAGTTATAGAATTTCCGGAAAACTTCAAGTATGATATTTAATAGACTTTTGCCTTTTGAGTGACAAAGTAAGACAGCTATTAAAGACAAAATCTGATTTCAAAGTTCGTCAAACTTTTTCGTGTGTTTCGGCGACATTGAGAAATAAACAAAACAGTAAACATTTTCTTTCTTTGTAAAGCATCCTTGAAACATGTCTTTTGCGAGTGAAAAGACGTTTATATTTATGTAATTTGTAGTTTGATTTAGTATCCGTGTTATTTAATGAAAAGCTTGTATTCGATATCCCAGTTTGTAAGCCTGAATGCTAAGACACCATTAATATTAAGAAGCGCAAGTTGGGAAAAGAGTAGAACGATTAGAAGGATACCTTGGAGTAGGCGTGGCCAAAGGAAAGCAGTTATAGGAAAATGTGAAGATTGTCACTATGGAGTGAATATGGAAGTGCGAGATTATGTAAACAGAAAGTAACAACAACAACACTAACACCAAAATGACGGAAGGATACAGGGAAGGGAGGGGGGGGGGGGGAGAAGGACATCAGGGGAAAAACAACCCTTCAAATAAACATGTCGCAACAAAAAGAAGGAAAGCTTATTACTTGCGTTCCTACTGCAAGCATAGTTGCCATGCCTTGGCCTCAGATTGCGGGTGTTGCGTGAACGGGCCTGTGATCTCGGGCTTGAACAAAGCCGGGGTAAGGTTACCACGCAAACACGTTAGACCTTTGAACTAGCGAACGCTTCATTGAAGTCAACGCAATTCTCCAGGAGTCAGATATAGCAGCTAAGTCTGCAGCAAACAGTGGAAGGCAAAAGATGAAAAAGGATTGAAACTTGACGAACTTTTTAAAGCTCCTTTAAGTTGAAAAACTAAACTTTCGTAATTGTTGTACGTTTCAGATTATTCTTCTTGTGACTATCGTGCTGGGGATTTTACTTTTTTTTCTTCTCCTCGGGTGTCTGTGTGTGTATGTGTGTGCGTGTGTGTGTGTGTGTGTGTGTGTTGTTGTTGTTGTTTGTTAATTTGTGGGTTTTTGTGTGACAGAAGTAATGTTGTCTGTATTATATTGAATCATTTAATTAAATTGAAAAGATCAGTTTTTGCGCCCCACCCACCCCCCTCCCCCTCATTTCAAACCCTCTCTCACCGTTTTCTTCTTCCTCCCCTTCCTCTCTGTCGACACCTTCGTCTGTTTCTCTAGGTCTTCTCTTCTCTCTTTCTTTTCCTATCTAAATATCTCTTTGGAGAGAGAGAGTGGGAGAGTGTGGAGGAGAGTAGTAGTGTCACACAGAAATTGAAAGAGAAAAAAAAAGGAAGTTGGCAAGAGGTTAGGAGATGGCGGTAATGGAGAGTGGAATGGTGGGTGGACTGAGAAGCAATTCCAGAATAAGATGAAGAGGATGTGTGTGTGTGTGTGTGGTTGGGGAGGGGGTGAGAGGGAGGGTGGCCGAAGCATACTGATGCTACATACCCAGTGGAAGGGGTGGTGGAGGATATGAGGGTGGGAGGAGGGAGAGATTGCAACAAGGGATGATGAGGTGAGGCCGAGAGGGAGGGGTGGGGGGAGGCGGTGAGTACTTTCTTTTCCCTTCTTCTCCTCGATGTAGGTGTAAGCGACCCTGAGCTGTAGCATTGTTCGCGGTTTTTCAGATAATTAGTTGAACATGCTGTCAGCCGCAATTTGACTCCCCCCGTCCTCGCGGAACCAAGGAAGGAGAAGGAGGGGGATTGAGAGAGAGAGAGAGAGAGAGAGAGAGAGAGAGAGAGAGAGAGAGAGAGAGAGAGACAAAGAGACAGAGAGAGAGAGAGAGAGAGAGAGAGAGAGAGAGAGAGAGAGAGAGAGAGAGAGAGAGAGAAAGAGAGAGATCACACGCGCGCACGCGCAGTCAGGCGGAATACGCACGCAGGCATATAGGCACAATCACGCACAGTTAAACGCACACAAGCAAAGAATCCTGGCGCCAACGCATACTCACATAGGCACACACACGCGCGTTTTTGCTTCCCATTCCCTCTTCCACATACCCACCCACTGACACTGATGTGAAAAACATAATTATATTCATTATCCTAACCCTTACCCCATCCTCTCCCCGCCCTCCCCCCGCCCTCCTCCCCCCCCCCGCCATTCCGGCACACACACACGGACACAAAAGTCTGCGCGCGCGAACACACACGCACACACTTACACTTACAAGAGTCCCTGTGCTGCGCAGACACTCCCAGAGACAGAGGTGGCGAAATTTTTTCCACATTATCGCTGTCATCAGAAGTCGCGACACATGACAGGAGACGAGACGAAAGAAAAGAGGCGAGGATAAAGTGAGAAGATATGAGGGGAGGGAGATAAGGACGGGTGTGGGAAACACACCCATGCATTCACGCACGCAGAGAGAGAGAGAGAGAGAGAGAGAGAGAGAGGAAGTGTTTTTTTTCTCTCTCTCTCTCCCTCTATCTCTCTCTCCCTCTTTGCCTCCCCTCCACGTCCTTCTCATCCCCTTTCTCTTCTTACTTCGTTTCATCCCATTGTCGGCACGGACTGAAGCCTGTCTGGTTAGTCCTGTCAACGTAATGAAAAATAAACTAAGGGTAGTTGAGCAGGACAACAGGTAAAGAAAGCTAAGAAACCACCCATCCATATCTCCTCCTCCTTCCTGTCTCAATATAGAACACAACAAACAAAGCTGATTCTTCTACAGTGTAACTTTATAAAACAAATGTAGGCAGCAAACAGTAAAACTAATTTTGATGAAAAAAGAGCAGGGGAAAAAAATCACCCATTTCTCTACATTTAATCATCATAATTTTTCCTATTCCTATTCTATCCCGTAACTCTGAGGTCGTTGGGGCACCACAGATGATCGTTTAACCAGCATACCACGTCATAATTAGTTGTCGGTATTCTTCTACTATGGATAAACATTGATGTTTAACGTCTACACCCACCAGGAGCTATACGGCAGACGGATTCTTCTACTAAGCTATACATATTAACTATGTCTTTTGTCTTTGCGAATTGACCAGCGTATTACAGTCCAGTCATCACAAAAACCATAGCACAATGGAATGCCCTAAATCTGTCACATACTGACATTGGGCTTCTTTGATTCTCTTGAGATAACACAACACTATTTTATCGATTTTTGGGTGAATTCTGTATTTGTCTCATAGTTTGTTGATTTTGGAATTTTTTTTGGGAGGGGGTGGGGAGGAAACAAGAACAAACTCAATATTCGTTGTATTCTGTGCCTTTTTATTGTTTGTACAACAGTAAAAATCATTCGGTGTAATAGATTTTATTTTTTTCTTTTAACGGAAACTAGCTCAATACTATTTTATCGATTTTGGAGAGTGGGGTCTGTATGGTTTTGCTTTGTGTTGCCAAATCACTGATTTTTGGGTCTCCCCTGTTTGTTCTAAGTGCTGCGCACTATTGATCAGTCAATGCCAAAAAATAGTATCGATTAAACTTAATATATGAAAGACAATTTCACATGTTTGGTATTGTTGGTGCAGATGTTGGTTTAAACATATTTTTTATTCAAGAAAGCAAATGTAACATTACAAGGAGTACAAAAAGACACACAAAGGCCAAGTGCCACCCTTGAAAATAAATCATAAATAATGCAGATGTTGACGTTATTGCTTGAATATGTGATCAACATTCTAGCTCCGATCGTTTTGTAGTAAGCGTAGCTTTTCCTGTCACCTTTAGGAGTTCCAACATTTGTGTGCAGTTTAAGATGTTCCGTTCTATAGACACTAGCTCAGGAGGGTTTGACACCATTTTCTGCTGCCTCCTTAATAATTACATACGTTGAACTTGGTACAGCGAAGGATCCTCGGTGTTTTGATACCAAACAGACTCACAACACCTCCCTCATTTTCTTACTTGGGCGCATCAATATCTTAACATATTATTCATACATCGAGTTCATAACATTTGCATAAAACGCATATTTAACACGCATTATTGTCCACGCAGGCATCCATTAGGTTTGGCAAACTATTAGCGTACAAGTTTTTGTATACCATTTAGAGCAAGTTAGCGACAATGTACATCTTCATCACCCAACCTTCGCGCATCCTTTAAGTTATCCTCTCCACTGTCTCGGCACATCAAGCGTATTGGCAAAATATTCGGTCGTCTGCTTCGGACGTTTTGGTCTGAAGAGTTGTCTTTTCTCGTCTGCTTTGACGTATAGATCCTTTGATAGGGTTACTACAGTGGGAGAAATCCATACAGAAGATCTGAGACTTGAGTAAAAAAGCATTGTTGTATTCGTAAAGGTGTACCGAAGTACTGGCAGTCTGCCATAACTCTGTCAGAGAGAGAGAGAGTGAGAGAGAGAGAGAGAGAGAGGAGAGAGAGAGAAAGAGAGAGAGAAGAGAGAGAAAAAAAAAAGAGAGAGAGAGAGAGAGAGAGAGAGAGAGAGAGAGAGAGAGAGAGAGAGAGAGAGAGAGAGAGAGAGAGAGAGAGATTCTGAGTTTTAAAGGCACAAAGAACACGACCAGTATTATTACCACAGACCAACAAAATTATTTGGGTGTCTATACAACGATGGTTGAGCCTCGAAATACTCTATGTGAATATAGAAATATATTTCGTTTTTGCCGATATTGATGTGTTACTCTTTTGCTGTTATCTATCAGTAAGCCTTTTGGGTTTTTGGCGCCTACTTTCGCCCGTTTGTCATGCTGTGGGAGAGAAGGAGAAAGAAACGCAGAAACTGATTGTTTAATAGCGCGCTTACGAGTCCAGAATAGGTGCTCAATGCGTTGACCCTTGAAATTGGAATTGAACCCACTGTGCACAACATAGTTTTTCTAATGGCCTGTCTTATTTGGAAGGTTCAGGAAGGTTCAACAATTGTTTTCGAGGTTCTCAGATTCCGAACCTAAGTTCCTGGACCATTTTTTGTACAAAGGTTTCAGCAACCTCGGTTCTGGATCTGAGAACCTAAAAAAAGTGTTTTGGCTCCCCCTGGGCCCTCCCCAGAATCTTTCACTAACCTTTCAGTTAAGACAGGCCATTAGTTACAAATCTATCGAACTAATGTCTCTACGCTGCATATTGTCTGTATGTACATTGGCATATATATAAAGTTTTTGGTCAGGAACCATGAAGATAAAGCTTCCGTCAAAGAGAGAGAACAAGAAATAAATTGGGAGGAAAACGAAGGCCATAGACAAAGACGATTTTTGTTGGCGTGTCTTGATGATATACGCCTGTCAAAGAGAGAGAACGAGAAATAAATTGGGAGGAAAATGAAGTTGTAGACAAAGACCCATTTCTGTTGTCGTGTCTGAGAAGGATATGTCTAGATTCAGGTTAAGTTGTTACAGACGTCACGATGCGATCCAGAGGCACCTGTCTCTCTTTAAGATGCCTGACAATGACGTCTAATACTGTGCTTCTTTGATATTGTTTCGTAGGGAATGACATTTTCTTCTTTGATATTGTTACTTACGGGAAAGAGCACATTCTGTGCGTGACTTGCAGTCATTTTTTTGTTCGCGTCGATTAGAATGTCAACACCATCTTTTGTCTTCGTCGAGAGAGTGTTTTGTTTTGTGTGTTGGGTTGTGCTGTGGATGTAACTCAAAGGTTTTCTGTTAACTTAATTGTGGCTGAGTCTGTTTTAGGACGATAAACAATATTTTTTGTTGCAAGCATAGCACCACCACGCCACGAATCGCAATCAACAAGAGCAGCATGGTATCACATTGTTTTGGTATAAGCTGAAATATCAAAAACAACGCCTTCCGGGTTAGCAACCAACTCCACCACCACCACCACCATCACCACGAACAACAACTATACTACACTACCAACAGCAGCAACAGTAATAACATTGTCTTCAACGCTGAACTATCTGAAACCCATCCAGCATGTTAACAATTACTTCCATCTTTAGTGGTCTGTCATTGATCGGGCCGACCAGCTCCTTACAACAACAGCGCTGATTGGCTTGACTGGATAAGAAAACAAGACTGATTGGCCAATTCTGTCTGGGGCATGGAAACCGGATTCGGTTTCCGATGTAGTGGAAATCAAATGGGTTTGAAATTTTAGGGTAACTGGAGGGAGAAGTATGGAAGGAGATGGAGGAGAAGAAGAATTAGGAATGAGAAAGATGAGGAGAAGGATGAAGCTCGAAGAAGTGAAGAAGAAGAATTGACAGTAAGACCGGTTAAACAATCCAGGACAGCAGGCAGAATGGAGAATAGGATACAGAAGAAGGTGTTGGAGATAATAGAAGAAAGAAGGTGATGGAAAAATAGAAGAAAGAAGGTGATGGAAAAATAGAAGAAAGAAGGTGACGGAAAAATAGAAGAAAGAAGGTGATGGAAAAATAGAAGATTGAAGGAGAAGATGATGGGAGTAGAAGGATGAGAATTAGGCTTTGTTGTTTCTTCACTATTTAATGTACAGCCGGCGAATGAAGAGAACGACAAGGTAAACCTGCTTGTTTGTGTGGGCCTGTGCCCGTATTCTAAGGGAGACAAAGCCACTTACTGGCCATTGCAGACGACCTTTCGAACGCTTAGATTCAAATTTCGCAACTGTTACACACACAAACACACCTACACACACACACCCCCCACCACACACACACACAAACACCCCGTACCGCAAGAGTCTGTCTTGGAACCTTTATTATTCCTTGTATACATTAACGATATTTTTGTAAACATTGAATCCACCATCAAACACTTTGCTGACGACACTAGCATAAATCTCTAGCCCTAAAAAACCCTAACATTCGTCCTTCGTTTTACCTCATTTTGATTATGGCGATGTAATATGGGACAATTGTACTGACACTCAAGCTACTTCACTTGAAAAACTTCACCTCGAAGGGATTAGAATAAATGCAAGGGCTGTAAAGGGAACTAGCCACGAATCTTTGTACAGGGAATCATGGCTCTGCCCATTGAAAGGAAGACGTGGGCGACACAAACTACTTGCCTTCCGTAAAATGGTCAATGAGCGCTGTCCTGAGTACCTCTCTGACTTGGTCCCACCACTTGTTTCGTCAGGTAATCCTTACCATTGCCGAAGGCCTTTCGAGCGTAGAGTCACAAAACAAAGTAGTCGATCGATCGCTATTCCATCAAATTGTAAATCAACCAATCGCTGAATTCCAGTATCTTTAAATAACTACTCGGAACTAGTTGTATTAATGTTTTCCAGCATTATTAAACAATATGTACTTCTGTTGTCATGACGACGCTTCCACCAATCAATGTGTACTTGTTACTTATATTAAAAGGACTAAATTCGATCAATCACCATTTACCGTGATGTTAGACAAAAGACAACATATACTAAAATAGTTTTATACAATACATACTCTGTCGTAAAATAGTTGTAGGCCTATACAATACATACTCTGTCGTAATCCTACTCATAGCCAGAATTGGCTCCTACTGGTCTACCGGTCAAACTACCATCGTAAGACTGACATCCAGATCCTGATCCTGTTACTTTGACAACATCAACTCATACCTGAAGTGTTTGGTGTGCTGTTACTGCAAATCCTGAATTTGAGTAGTTAAGCGTTAAGATGTTTTCCTCCAAGCTTCCCAGGAGTGAAACAACGTTTACAGGTAACACAAGTCTTGTCTGTACTAAGCAAGACATCTGACTTGCTCTTTGTGAATGAGTCTTGTGTGATCCTGTGATCCCTAACGGCCTTTCTCATTGCGCTTGCACATGCGGTGATTGTGTATTCTGGGAGGATTGGATCTATTACGAATTCGGCTATCGACCTGGCTTGAGCCTTAGAAAAGTGGCGCTATATAACGACTGCAGTATGTATACTTTCAAGAGAATGGACGTGATACGCTTAAGTGACCCACAGACCTCAAACATTTGTGTGTGAAATGTGTGTTGTCATTTGTCATATAATTAACGTGTTGTCCTTTTTTTTTTTAGGCAAGATATTTTTTCATTGCGTAAAGAATAGCTTTTCTCGAGTGCTTGTTAAACATTGTTTAATACGTTTTGTGTTGGTGTGCAAGAGGTGCGATTTCAGATTCATTTTACCAAATCCAGCCACGCCAGGTAGATTATCAGCACTTTTCTGGTTACCTGGAGCATCAGGGGGTTATTGTTTAGGTGTCGCTCTCATCTCCCCCTCCCCCTCCCTCTCACGCTCCACCCCGCCTCTCATAGCCACCCTCCTACCATACCCACAGAATGGAACTGACGTAAACTAAGTTGCCAGGATGATCGGTGTAAATTGGAGTGTAAACAGCGGGATCGCCGAGACCAAGCTTCGCCCCCTAGTCTCGGCTAAACAAGGTACCGCTGGTTCTTGATTAGCCTCCCTTGGGTAGCTCTTCTGTTTTGGAGTGTTCGTTTGGTTAGCTCGAATTAGCAGACGTCGTCTAGCGTGCGAAAGGCGATGTTTCTTTTCGGTAGCTTGAGAAGGAGAGAGGGGTGCACGAGGTATGGAGTTTCTGTTTTGAAGAGAGGCGTGATGAGAAGGTAAAAACAGGGGAGGGAAGGTTGGGGATTGGTTGATGGAGTGCACGAGGGATATGGAATATATGTTTGGAAGTGAAAGGAGAAGCAACGAAGCAGGAGGGGCACTGAAGTTGTAGGAATGCAGAAAAGCGCTTGAGATGATAATACGGAGGAAGTTATTTTAAAGAGTGAGATGTGAATTATGCTTGCTTTTAAATTCATATCCACGCCAAAACAGCTGTAGAAAAGTATTTTAAAAAAATCTAAAATCGCTTTACAGTAACCTAAAAACATCACCGCAGCAAACAACACTGCGAGTTTTACTCTGAACCACGTTTCTCAGACAAGTGGTCTTCAGTGATTTAGAGCCAGGAATACTTTCTTTTTTTTTCTTTTTTGTTTGTGCTGAAAAATGCCCCCCAAAACCAGAACCCAGACACCCTGGAAATCTTTCAACGTTCGCGTTTGTATGACTTATGCTTTTAGTGATATAATGTCATTTTAAAGATGTATGCCTTTCTGCTAGTTTTTTGTGTTCACGTCATTTGACTTACCGCCTTTCCAGATTGAATATTTTCCCCCCTTCTTTTACCACTTACGCCTTTTGTGAGATGTATTGTGGTACTCTTTACTCTTAGCTTTTCTCACGAAGCCATTTTTGTTGTGCTTCCAAGCTTCTTAAAGTGTTTAGCGTTGTTTTCTTAACGTTTCTGTCGTTTTCGTCTTCCACTGCCATGATAACTCCTTCGACTACCAACGTGCATTGTTTAACGTATACCGCCTCAGAGAAGAAGAGATGAGTTTGTGTTGAGGATGAGAGTAAAGACGGCAACGAGCGATCAAATAAAGAAAGGAAGACAGGCTGACAGAGAGACAGATAGGCAGAAGGTGATGTCTTGTAGTTCGAAACACAGTTTGCTGGTTTGATTGTGAACAGATATTTATTGTCTGATCAATTTGATGGAAAATAAATAAATACGTTAATTAATTAATACATAAATTAATAAACATGTTGCTGGTGTTTCGTTTAATTTTGTTACCTCGAATAATCGTTTTCCTGTTTATTACACGCCCACCATTCTAGGTATCGTACTTATAATGGCTTCGACTTTGCTGATTTTAATTTTATTAGTACAACTTATGTTAATCTGATGAATAAAACTTGATGCAACAACAACAACATGATTTTGATACTGGAGCGTTAGTTTGAAAAACCAATGACCCGGGTTCGAGTCCCGTGATGGGCAATATAAAAGTGGACATTTATGACAGGCAATCATAGCAGTATAACAGCTCGCTCTGGTGGTTCAGTGTTGATTTAGTTCCCTTTACCTGGTCTGCCGTATCGCTGGTGTAGATGTTTAACTTTAATGTTCACTTTCATTTGTTTCAGTTTTAAAAACTGTATGTTTGTCTCTCATTTTCGTTCTCGTCAGCAAAAGCTCAAGTTTGTGCCAGCGCTGTGTTCATTCATGAATGCCGCATTTTGGGTTAGAGCTTGAACGACAATGCCAGGTGACTATGCATACTGCA
>CM072520.1:27506745-27539245 GCA_036898135.1 Oncomelania hupensis
TAAAACTTCTCTTCTAGGAGATAAAAAAAAATCTTCCTCCTATGCACCTAATCATTTGCTGCCTCCCACCGTCCGTCCGCTGCACACATGGAGAGTCTATAGCTGTGATACACGCTGTGGCAAATCAAGCCCTGGACAACGAGGTGCGAAGTGCCAGACCAGCTCTCCGCTTGACCCAGGGGGTCATCGAATGATCCACACCCCCACCCCCGACCCCACCTCCTCTTTTGGTGTTGTTTTTGTGTGTGTGAAACTGGTGTCAGGATATTTTTAGTGCTGCGCGTACAGGAGGATCCAACTGAGAGTTGAGTCGGCTTGTAACTCCTGCAGGAGAGTTTTATCGAAATACACATATAGAATATCTTTTTAATTTGCCGTTGTTTGATCTCTTTGAGCATTTTTTGTTTTGTTTTACTGCGAAAATTCAGTCCATCGCGTAACATGAAAATGATTATATTTTATGTTATTTTATTTATTTTATTTTTTTATTTTTGATTTTTTTAAATTTATTTTTATTTATTTATTTATTTTAGCGTTGCCTTTCTTATGGCTGTTTTGAAAATCTTGTGATTTACTAATCTTCTTTTGTTTACGATTGATATTTTTATATCCCCCCCCCCACCCCCACCCCTTTTTACAACAACGGTCTACTCCATCTTCCTTCTTATCTCTCATCCACCCCTATCCCACTATTTTCCTCACATCTCCCTCATTTGTTGTCTTCCCTCCCTCCCTTTCCCCCTTCTCTCTCACCTGGTCTCACCATTTCCTTTTGATTAATGAGGTTAATGAATAATACATAGAACCTTAAAAATACGCAGCGCTTAATTATCAAACAAACGTATCAAAGACGGTAATTAAACTCTCTCTCTATCTTCCTCCCCCCCTCCATCTAATCCTCCTTCCCTACCTCCTCCTCCCTTCCTCCGTTCTCTCCCCCCCCCTCTCTTTCTTTCTTTCTCCTTTAGCTAGTTTCTATGCTGTCTTCATCCTCACCTTTCATCTCCTCACTCCCTGTACTTTCTTCCTCTAGCCATCCATCACCCCCCACCCCTCTCTCTCTCTCCCTCTCCCTCTCTCTTTTCTCTTTGAGCATTTGCAGACGTTGGCGGAATGTAGAGGATTGTGCAGGGCGCCAGGCATCAGTGGCTACAAATCACAGGTCAGTCTGAAGCACTAATCACCCACTGCTGGTCAAGTCGACTTTTCCTAACTGACCGTTATATGGGGCTAGTTGGAATGTACTGTCGGCAGATTTAGTACTTGCTGCACTGAAGATGAGAGAAGAAAGAGACATTGAAAGAGAGAAGGGAATGAGGAGAGAGAGAGAGAGAGAGAGAAAGAGAGAGAGAAGATAATGTAATTTTGAAAGGGTAAGAGAGAGAGGAGGAGGAGGAGGAGCAAGAGGAAGAAGAAGAAGTGACTAGGTTTTGCATCTAGAGTAGAAAAGCTGGTACACCCAAACACACACTTTTAAAACCTATATATATAAATTTATAGCAATGAGAGAATGATGTTCTTATTTCGAGACTTCCTCTCCAAACACAAGAACGCATCAAGCTCCCATCAAGATCTCTCACACTCCAAAGGAAGTATCTCAAGCAGTGTGGAGCGAGATGCATCTCAGTGAGAGCGAGATAAATGATAGCAGTTTTAAATAATCATCACTTCTCGCCTCGTCTCGCCCAGTCCCTGAAAGTCTTACAAAGATGGCTGCACCTGAGCGACCTTCACCTTATCGCTGTTGAGAAAATCGAAATGCTTCAACGGTTCTCAGATCATATTAAACATCGCACTGGAAGTTACATTTCCTTCCTTATCTTTCCTCGATGTTGGAAATTCAACCCTGATATGTTTTGAACTTTAAAGAGTCCCTCCCTCTCTCTCTCTCTCTCTCTCTCTCTCTCTCTCTCTCTCTCTCTTGAGAGTGTGTGTTATAGTGTATAGATGGTATGTGGGGGGGGGGGATTGGGGGGAGAGACTGAGAGAGAAGTGAGGTGGGTGGGAGGGGAGAGGAAGAGTCTGATTCAACTGAACTAGCATCACTACGGCCCCCCTCCCCCGTCCCCTACACCCACCACCACCACTCCACAACCCCCCTCCCCCCTCCCACACACATACGTCATCATCATTATCATCATCATCATCATCATCATCATCATCATCATCATCATCATCATCATCATCATCATCATTCACCTCATACCTCAACCAACAGCAACAACCATCTTAAACCCCTTTCCTTCCATCTTATTTTCACAACAGACTTTGTTTCTGCAATAAGTCTAGCATGACCAAAAAAACTAATGGAATAATTGTCACAACACGAGGAAAGAAAAACACTGCCAGAATTTCAGATCCATCATCGGAAACTTAACCTTAGCTGGCCCTGTAGGAGGTAACGATTTTACCATCAAGAATCTGTAGTCTTAAGCCCAGGAAAAAAAAAGCGGACGAAGCAGCAGTTTCAGATCCATCTTTGAGAAATTCTAGACGCTTCCTCGCAATTACTGTTGTGACAGTGATGTGTTTGACTTCTTTAAAGAGTTGCAGAAGTCAGGGGGAAAAAGGCCAATCAATCGCCTGAAAGTCTGCTAAGTTCCAGTCTATCAAAGATTTTTATTGCAGTTATTCTGTATTTAAAGCTTATTTTCCTCGCTCGTTTGCTTGTTGGATGAAGCTTCTGTACATCCCGTAGATCACAAGGCATGTACCATAATTATATTATTTGGATTTTTGGATACACATCAAAGTTGTTTTTTTTATATTGTTTTGTTTGACGTAGTTCGGTACACCCATTTAAAAAAAAATTAAAAACCCGTATAGCATATTGTTTTGCTGCTATTTCTCTGGTCTACCAATCTTTCAATCTAATTCCTCAACCTGCCAGATTGTCGGAGTGTGTGTTGGGGTGATGGTCCAAAATCTTATATTAAAGAAACGAAAATACGGGAAAGACTAGAATAAAATTAATGCAGTTGTACACACACACACGGAAGTCACAAGATTACAAAACTGCAATTTCTCCATCGTAATTGATAGAACTCGCAATGTCGTGTGTTTACTATTTGTATAATTTTAAACTTGTCAACCGAGAATGGGCTTGGTCTTCCGTGTTTTGACACGCTTTAAAAATACATTTTAAAACAACAACTAGCTTTTAATAGAAATTGCTAGAGAGGCTGGAGAACGCTAAGCACTACAGATGTTCAAGATGGGAAGCAATTTTAAAGCCATCATATGAACCCAGAGGCCAGATCAGTGATCGTCGTCAGCTTGTTTTCAAAAACGTGTCATTTGAGAAGATATTGAAGCCCGTTCTGCATGTCTGGAAAAGTTAAGATATGCTAAAGATACACCACGTGATGATGGTAAAAGACTGCACCACTATATCAGACACATCAGAGAACACTTCAGACTTCAGTGTCAGGGCTGCAAGAGAGCGCCTCAGCCGGCTTGAAGTTAGATCCTGTATTTGGTCAGCGCCTTGGGCACCTCTTGAATTGGAAAATTGCTCTATAAAAACGATTAAATAATTGACATCTTATTCTATTATAATTTACGTACTTCAGATTTGTCCAAAGGTTTTTTAAATGAAATCAATCTTTCTTGTTTGCAGATGCTACAACTCGCACGTTGGTAAAATGGTTACTGTATTCAAACCAATCATGACATTTCAGACTTTAGTGTTAACTTTCACTGCAGACCGTTTGCAACTGTTTGTGTTTCAAAAACCTTTCCGAAGATAATGAACCCAGCCCTGCATGTTTGGGTACGCTTCGAAACGTTGTGAATCGCAAACCATAATTGTGAAAAGCTGTGCTTAAGCATCTTGTGACACTCAAACCCTTGCATTTCATTAGCATTTGTGCTTCAAAATCCTGTCAGAAGATAATGAACCCAATCCAACATGTTTGGAAACGCCAAAAAGGAGAGTTAACGAAACGATGTAAATGGTTTAAGAAAAAAAAGCTATTCTAAATCCATCATGTGAAACGCGATCTCTCGTCCTTTCCGTTTTCCTGCTCCTGTTTGTAGTTCAAACTTGTCAAACGATAATGAACCCCAAACGACAGGCTTTGGCAACAATGTGGAAAAAATCTAGGATCATTAAAAGCCCGTCACCTTCTAGCGTACAAAAACATGGGACGAACATGGAAAGAAAACAGACTGGGGCTAAGAAGATACCCTTGAGGCAATGGATACCCAAGGACAGCCTGATATTGTATTCAGTTATCCCGCAGACTGCGGTGTCCCAATACTTGTGTCTGTACCTTTTTTTTAAAAGATAAGAAAGGCAGAAACATATTCCAAAGTTCCAAATACACTGGTTAGTCTTAGAGAAGGAGGAAGATATTCAGATATCTGAAAGTCTTTGAGGACACCGATTAAGTGTAAACGTCTATACATATATTTTCCTTTCGCGTAAGATAAATGGACACTCCGAGAGCACACACAATGAGCGGGTTAGAGCAAGGAGCAAAGATATTCAGAAGTAAAATTTAAAAGATGAAGGACAGGATATTCAGATTAAGATCTATCTATTTATGAATGTCTTTTAAACTACAACATCGTTCTAGTCTCTTTTCCTGTGTAATGTTCTTCTACCGTAAGAATAAGGAGAAAGTGTGTGAGTACGCAAGAGTTCCAGAATAAGCTGGTTAGAGAAGGGGGGAAGTGTTTTGAAGAAAAGCGGAGTTCCAGAGACTGGATTTGTCCTCTTCTAGGAGGACAAAGAGTGGTATTTTGCAGTGGTGCCGAATGCAAGGAAAAATGGGTATAGCTAGTGTTAGTCTCATTTGCTTCCGACAGCGTAGTAGAAAAACCCGTTCTAGTGCTTTCCTGCAAACATTACTTACGTCTTATTTAGTAAAAGAATCGCTCTTCTTGGAATCTTCATTTCACAAGGAAGTTGCTAAATAGTGCTTAAAGGTAAAAGGTAAAGGTAAAGGTAGTCCCATAGCCTTGTGGCCGTAGGGGAGCGTGATGTTGGAGATCACACTTATCTTGGGCCAGCGTAATGAGGGTGATGCCCAACTCTCTCCCTCGCTGCTTTACCTTCCCCACCCTCAAGAGAGTAGGTACTCAATCACAGTTGAGTCAACTGGGGGCGTTGTTGTTTGTCGCTTCACACCTTAGCGGTCACCCATCCAAGTGCTAACCGCACCGGACGGTGCTTCACTTTCGACACAGTAGCGAGTGCTCCAACCACTGCACTATCCGACACCCCATAGTGCTTAGGTATTGTATTGTATTGTATTGTATTGGCTGGGGTTTGGTCTTGGTTTAATCGTGGCAATATGAAGATTGTGGGCATTGGTCGGGCGTGTTAGACGATGCGCCTTTAGCAGCACATGGGCGTCTCGGGCGGATTGAGTTGGACGATGATCCTATATTGGCCTCGGTGCCTTGAGTGGTTCTTGAGCTGGAGAGCGCTATATTAGAACAATTTTAAAAATTTTAAAAGAACTTATCACAAAAGTGTTCTATTTCCAGCTTCATTTGGAGTTTGCCTAAAAAGGAAAATAAAGTGATTAAAAACAATATTGATGATGAATAAATTGAGTTTTCAAAAGTTCGACAGTCTGCATGTTCAAGAGCGGGAATCAATAAAGAAGTCAAACAAATATTATTTTCATTGTAATAATAATAATAATAATAATAATAATAATAATAATAATAATAATAATAATAATAATAATAATAATACTGGATGCAATATACGCGCCTTTCCCCAAATGAATCAGGTTCAAAGCGCGGCGATCTGTACCAACATACACATTTTGTGTTTGTTCACACAATTATGTGATTTTAGACTTTTAAACTTACATTTTGAAAACATGAACTATTTCAGAAAGAAGAAAAAAATAACAATTATTTTAGTTTTTTTTACTAATAATTACTGTCATAACTTTTTTTTAAAACAGCCCAGACAGCATAACAACATTAGGGCAATGTTGGCCTAACATTGGCTTTAACATTGGTGCAATGTTGAAGTACAACATTGAGGCAATGTTGTAGACGTAAATGTTTTTAATTTTGGGGCAGTATTGTATTTAACATAGTATCCAATAGTTTTTGCTATGTTAGGGCAATATTGTATGTAACATTATATCCAACGGTTGTTGCTATGTTAGGGCAATATTGTATGTAACCTTTTATCCAATGGTTGTTGCTATGTTAGGGCAATATTGTATTTTACATTAAATCCAATGGTTGTTGCTATGTTAGGGCAATATTGTATTTTACATTATATCCAATGGTTGTTGCTGTATAAGGCAAAGTTGTAGTACAACATTGGTGCAATGTTGTAAGTGCACATTTTTAAAATGTTAGGGCAACATTGTATTTAATATTGTATCTAATGGTTGCTGCTATATTAGAGCAATGTTGTAGTAAAACATTGGTGCAATGTAATAAGCGCAATTTTTTTAAATACATATATTGGGGCAATATTGTATTTAATATTTTATCCAATGGTTGCTGCTATAATGAGGCAATGGTGTAGTAAAACATTGGTGCAATATTGTAAGCGCCAAGTTTTGGTCATGTTGTGGCGTCACTGATCGTTATTGTTGTCAGTGACTTTCAGGCCTTGCTGTCCCCTCTTTCTCAAAACCGTACATGAGATCATCCAGCCTCGGAAGAACTGCCTGTCCCCTCGATTTTCGAAGAATCTGAAGGGGAAAAAAAGAAAGATAAAATGCCAAAGTGAATGTATGAACCATTTACAATCGACTTCACAGTGCTATTGCGTGGTGTATTCAATAGAGTAGATCAGGATGAAAAACTCTGAAATATAACTAACAAAGCTGAAAGTACATGTACCACCAGTGTGTTATACGAAGAAAGTAGCCCGTGTAAACAGTTCAAATGCTAGGCTTGTTGACCTCTGATCTTTCCTATCATCCTCATCTAGAAACTGTTCACCATCCGAATCAGAACTGTTCACCATCCGAATCAGAACTGTCACCATGATTCACTCATAATGAACTCATGATTCTCTTAATGCTTCAATCCTTTAACAAAAATCCTCCATCCCTACATGATCTTCCTGGTCAACAAAAAAATTCAAAGTGGTTTTTATCTACCAAGGCAAAGTCCACTGCAGGTTTCACTAACACAGGCTCCTTATTAACGGTCTCTTCGTTCTCCTGTCTCATACCCTTCCAATCAGCTTGGTTTTTGCCTGTGGTTGATCCATTCAGCATTTCTATGCTATCATCTTGTAAAGCTCAACTAGAACCATCGGATGAACCGAATTCCACTACTTCGGATGGATCTGGATCTATAATGTCATCATCACTCTCAGTGGAACATTAAGGGAAACTTGCACCTGCCGCTAGGCCTTTTATGTATGGGAGTACGAGACTCTGCCAGACATGCTAGTATTTCTCCTCTAGTAATTTTTGGTATCTTTCTCCTTATACTGACCAGTGTGATGCATAAGACATTCTTTTAAAGTTTAGTTGGGTTTTGATACAGTAAAACCAGTCTCTGTAAGTTGTTGCTAGTGGTCTGTAGGACCAGAGCTGGTTTCGCTGTCAACTGTTTCTTGGCTCTAACAACTGCAGGCCGGTAGAAATACTGTTCAAATTCGCCGGCATTGCGCGCACCATGCATTCACGGCTGTAGTGGCTGGCCGATTCTTTAATTAAAGCTTAGTTTAGAACCGTGGCTTTAATTAAGATGGAACTTTGGCGTATATGTAAAGCGATGGTCTCGTAACCAAAACAGAAGGGTTTGAAGCCTCAGTTCATCATTTCTTTTCTTTTCGTATTTATTTCTGTGTTTTTATTTTATTTAATTACTGTACAACTATATTACACTTTTTTTCTGTTCAGTTTTTGTTATTGGTGTTAGACCTGGTTATTTCAGTGTGTTTATTTTATTCATTTATTCATAATATAGTAATTTATTTTAAAGGGGGTGGTGGGTACATTAGTGGCAGAGACAACGGTGTCTGAACTTGCATTGCCTGACCATGTTCGCTCAGTTGCCGCAAAAGCAAAGAGGGTCAATCTTTATTGGCTTCACATGCGAAATGCATTGTTGTTGGATTCCAAGGTAGGGACAATATCCGTGCAGTATTGCTCAAAACGATCCAATCTTTCACTGCTTATGTGCACCCTTATATCGCGACAGCAACTAAGCCGAGCGCCGTATTGGATCCACTTACAAAATACAATGTAGTTGGATTCCAAGGAAGACCCAATATCCAGGCAATATTGTTCCAACATTTAAGGCTGTGTGAAAGTTATTTTAAGAAGAGTAGTCGGGGAAACGGATAAGAAGTATGAGAAGTATTGAAATATATTTGAACTGGTTTATAATTTCGAGTGTTAAATTACTTCATGCGTCCGGCTCCAGAGCCTGTCTAGTCAAGAAATGATTGAAAAGGAAACGCAGGCGGTCTTGAAGACAGGAAAGACAGAAGGATGAGGAAGTCAAAGAGGAGGAGGAGTGGGAGATAGAGGGAGAGAGAGAGAAATAGAGCTATACGCCACTTATTCCTAAATCAGACTTATAGCGCGGCGATCTGTAACCAGCATACACGATTACATGTTACAGACACTCACAAATTCATCGTTCAAACATGTGGTAAAGGCAAGCCGCTATTAGAAGAAGGAAAGGAAATCCAATTTTATTTTTCGACATTGTATATAGACAGCATCTAATATTATTATTGCAGAAGAAGAAGAAGAAGAAGAAGAAGAAGAAGAAGAAGAAGAAGAAGAAGAAGAAGAAGAAGAAGAAGAAGAAGAAGACGACGACGACACATTTTCAATGTGGAAATAGGAAAGTTTTATAAATTATTTAGTATGTTAAAGCAGACAGAAATCAAGACGAAGAAGAATTAGGCCAGAGCAGGCGGAAGAAGAAGAAGAAGAAGAAGAAGAAGAAGAAGAAGAAGAAGAAGAAGAAGAAGAAGAAGAAGAAGAAGAAGAAGAAGAAGAAGAAGAAGAAGGAGGAGGAGGAGGAGAAGAAGAAGAAGAAGAAGAAGAAGAAGGAGAAGAAGAAGAAGGAGGAGGAGGAGGAGAAGAAGAAGAAGAAGAAGAAGAAGAAGAAGAAGATTAAAGCAGACAAAAAAAAAGACGAAGAAGAATTAAGCCAGGCGGAAGAAGAAGAGCAAGAGGAAGAAGAAGAAGAAGAAGGAGGAGGAGAAGAAGAAGAAGAAGAAGAAGAAGAAGAAGAAGAAGAAGAAGAAGAAGAAGGAGGAGGAGGAGGAGGAGGAGGAGGAGGAGGAGAAGAAGAAGAAGAAGAAGAAGAAGAAGAAGAAGAAGAAGAAGAAGAAGAAGAAGAAGAAGAAATCCAGGAAGACGGAACAGTCACAGAAAAAGAAGACAGGGCGACTGTCACAAAGGGTTGGTGGGCAAGGAAGACGAAGAAGAAGAGGATATAGAGACCTCTGAGGAGGCCTTAAGGGAGCTCAGAGGGTGGTGGTGACTGACGGTACGGCTCAGGTTGCCCCCAAGCAGAGATCTTGACAAGCAGGGTGATGGAGAAACAAGACTGTGCGCAACGTAAAATTGTCACGTGCATGTCCTGGCATCCCACATCCACATCCACACACACAGGCACACGCACAGGCACGCATGCTGCGCTCTCTCTCTCTCTCACACACACACACACACACACTCTCTCTCTCACACACACACACCCATGCACACACACCCTCACACGCTCGCATTTTCGGGGAGTTGGATTGTGTAAGCTAGATTTCTTGGTAACTGAGATTGAGATTGTGGTCTTTGGAGAAAGGAAAGATTATTATGTAATATTCGGTCCTAGGTACCCTCAGCACCCCACCTTTCTCACCCATCCACCCCACCCCACCCCACTCCACCCCAACCCACACTCGTCCAGTGGCCACACACCGACACACACACGCGCACCCATAATGAAGATAGGAAAGGATACCAAGAGCGTTCAGTCATAACCTCTCGTTCCTTTGTTTTGTGAGGACCAGGGCGACTCCCTTAGTAGTCACGAACTGAGAGCGAGTGCATGATCATGTTGGTCTTGATCCTATGTCGTACAGTACCCAGCCAGCCCCCACACAGCTACTCCACCCTCCAACCATCTATACAACCAATCACTATTATCACCTCCACTCTATAAGAGGCGGGTGTCACTCTATAAGAGGTGGGTGTCGTTTCAGATGCTCATTAATAGCCAAAATGCAAAATGTTACATGTTTAGATGTTAATGTTTAGAATTGGTGGTTCTGTTTTTTGAGGGGCGATGGATGGATTGTACTGCTGTGAGTCAATGGTTAGTGGTTGGATGTGGCACGTTTTGTCCACCTTTTCCTCCTCCTGATCCTCCACTTTATCATCATCATCTTCATCCTCATCATCATCATCATCATCATCATCATCATCATCATCATCATCATCATCATCATCATCATCATCATCATCATAAAACCTGTCTTGCCTTTGTAGGCATGACTGATTCACTGCGGCAACAGTACCCCCGTTGGAGTGCCGGGGGTTTCAGTATAAATAGTATCCACACTTTCTGGAAATTTTGTGCTTTAAATTCCCACTGTCGCTGTCTTCCTCATTTGCTCTTTCGCATTCCTGATCTGTCCTATCACTCTGCTATACTATCTTCTTCTTCGCTAGATCAATGACCTACCTTTTTTCTTGAAAACTCTTCCTGGACAAGACTCCTTGTTTGTGTATGAGGTCTGTTGGATCAGCTCGGGAGTGTTGGACGCTTTCTGCCGGATGGTCACTAGGGCTTCCTATGATGTTATTATTTAGCACTATAGGCATTTTATATGTATGTGTTTTGTTGATGATTTATAATGATGTTTTTATTCTATTTTGTTTTTGTAACCGGGGGTTCGAGTAGTTGGGGTAAAGCCTCAGCCGTCCCCTGCGTGGGGTGTCTTTATTGTAAAGTGACTGGCCGGTGGAGGTCATTCAATTTTTCCACTAGGGTTGTTTCGGCAGATCTTTTATGCGGATTGGGGGTTGTCCGGTCCTGATTTGGCTCGGAAGAGTCCGCTGGACCTAAAGCAACAATTAATCAATCAATCAATCATCATCATCATCATCATCATCATCATCATCATCATTTGGTAGTCATCTCCCTCACATGAGAGTTCCCGGTCATTATTCTCATTCTCATCTTCTGCTGCTTTTTCTGCTTCTGCTGCTACTATTACTACTACTATTGGTGCTGCTGATACTGCTGCTACTACTACTGCTGCTGCTGCGATTACTACTAGAACCCTTCACTCTTCTTCTGACCCAAATCTCTGCATTCCACGAGTGAACAAATCCTTTGGTGAACGCTCATTTTCATTTTCTGCTCCCACCATCTGGAATTCCCTTCCCATGTCTCTCCATTATTCCCAAACATCTGCTGCCTTTCGTTTTGGCCTCAAGACCCATCTGTTCAAACGTTCCTTTGATGACACCACAACGTAAATTCGTGTTGAACTCTGTATAAGTGTGTGTGTGTTTGCGCGTTTGTGTGTGCGTGTTCATATAATCTAATGAAATGTTGTATGTTTTGTTTACCATGTTTTATATTGTTATCGCTCAGCCATTTTAGTTCTTAGAAGTGTCTTATGTGAATGTAAAGCGCTCTGAGCTTTCATTAGAAAGGGTGCTATATAAATGTTAATTATTATTATTATTATTATTATTATTATTATTATTATTATTATTATTATTATTATTACTACTACTACTGCTACTACTACTACTGCTACTACTACTACTACTATAATAATAATAATAATAAATAATTACTGTATTTATAATGCGCTTATCTTATAATAATTATAACTCTAAGCGCGCACTCACAACTCACGCACGCATGTGCACGCTTTAGACAATGACACATGTAACAATAACGCAAAAAACTACTACTACTACTACTACTACTACTACTACTACTACTACTACTACTACTACTACTACTACTATCATCTTCTCTTCTTTAGATCATCATCACCGACATCTCCATTATCATCATCATCGTCATCATCATTATAATATATCCATCACCTTCTTCTTCTTCTTTTTCTTCATCTTCTTTTACCATTGGATAGTTATCCTCGTCAGCCGTGTATCGCCATGGGTAGGTGTGGACGTTCAAACTGGAGTGACTTCAGTATGCATCTTCATCTTCTCCTATTTCACCGTAACTTAACACCGTTCTTGAGTTCTCGTCTGGTTTGTTTCAATTCGTCACGGTAGCGCGCCTGTTACTTGCAGATCGGAATCTCAAATAGGTGTCAAGCCTTCATTGCAGCGGCGTTGCTTTCTTCCTTCCTTCCTTCCTTCCTTCCTTCCTTCCTTCCTTCCATCTTTCCTTCTTTGACTTCCTTCCATTTTTATTTTCCATTGCTTTCCTGCGAGAAAGCCGTCATCCACGAGTTGACTGTATTATTTCTTTTTTCAATTTGTTTTCTTCTTTTTTTTTCTTACGTTTTTTTCCCCTTATTCTTTCTTTCCTTTGCTTCTTCCTTTCGTTCTTCTTTCTTTCTTTTTTTCTTCTCTGTCAAGCGGCCATATTTCGTGTGACGGAATTCTTCTTTTCTGGGCTTCTGCGTCTGCCTTTCTTCCTTTCTCGCTTCTTTGTTAGTTTTTTTTTATAAAGTAGTGGGACCTCCTACCTCGATTCCAGAGTAAAAGCTCTCGTACCATCAGGCTTCTTGTGTGTCCTCTTGGTATTCGTGCCTTTGTTGACATGTAACATTCCCAACAATCCTCATTTGTGTGTGTCCTACTATGTATTAAGCCTGCTGTGGGGTTTTGTTAGTGGTGGTGGTGCTGTTTATAATAATAATAATAATAATAATAATAATAATAATAATAATAATAATAATAATAATAATAATGGTAATAATAATAATAATAATAATAATAATAAAAAGAATAATAATAATAATAATAATAATAATAATAATAATAATAATAATAATAATTTATCATCGTCATCATCATCATCATCATCATCATCATCATCATCATCATCATCATCATCATCATCATACAATCAGATATCTATTTAGTGTGTGTTATTGTTCTATTTAGTTTGTTAGCTGTTTGTGTGTTATCTTACGATCTAAAGTGGAGTTGTTCTGCCAGTTAAAATGGAACTTTTTGTTATTAGTACCTCTATCTAGCACCAGCTTCGCTTCTCCTTTTTCTCCTTAATCCTTCATCGCTCTTCTCCCATCTCCGTCCACCCCCGCACCTCCAAATTAAACAATTCCCTAAATTCTCCTCTCTGATGGCATATATCCCAATTTCCTGATACCCTTTCCCCCACCACACACAACCTACAATGGCTCTATCCATCCCCACCCCAACTATACTTACCACCAACCCTCATCCCTTCCCTTCTCGTCCAGTTTCCCTCCCACCGCTGTAAACACGACACCCCGGGCTTTGGAAGTTTGAACCCGATCTCCTTTCAACGGCTTGTCATCAAACGTACCTAACAGACCTTCTGAACTGTCGTCTTATTCGGTATCTTTTGAAAGAATTTTAGTGCACTCCTTCTACGATTTCGTCGTCCTTTTTTTTTTCGGTTGTTCTAGAAGTTCTTTCTGTCTTTGTGCACATAACTTGTATTCTTATTTCCCTATCTCCTCTCCTTCCTCCCCTCTGCTTTCTATAAGTCGTTTAAATTACGGTCTTGTCTTGGTACTCTTTCCCCTCTTCGGCTAAAACTTCTCAACTGTCGAAACAATTATTTATATTTCATCTCCTTCGTTGATTGCCTCATTTTCTGCTTGTTTGCTTTCAGCAGATGAAGTATTATCCCCCCCCCCCTCCTCCCAAGAGAAAGCCCTTTCGCTGCCCTGATTAATGCGATGTATCTGAAGTGTGCGGCGTTTTGGGGAAGTTAAAAAAAAAACAACAACAAGGAACTGGAGATGCCGGAGACATAAAAGAGAGATAGCAATACCTGGGTCCTTTTGTGATGAATTTGAGATCGTTGTTCTTGTATGGTTAAAATACAATCTTTTTTTTCAGGACTAGAGACAAAGAATGAAACTTTGAGAGAGAGAGAGAGAGATGGGATTGAAAAAAGAGAGAAAGAGAAAAGAGAGGTAAGGAGAGGGGGGGGGGTGAGTTAGTGGAATAAAAAGATAAAAGAGGATTTGTAAGATGAATTGTTGGAGGAGTAAAGGAGTTGGATGGAGGGTGGGGGTGGATAGGGGAGGAAGAGGTGCGTGTGTGAGTGTGTGTTTGTGTCTAGCATAGCTTGGATGCAGATCTATCAAGAGCCTGAAATGTCAGACCCTCCCCCTCTCAATCTCCCCGTGTTGTGAAAAGGTTAATTTACGAGGTCTTTGATTGTTAATTAAGTACGGAATTTGAGCTGTGAAAGCAGACGAAGAGACACATTTGGGTGTGATGGAGAGTTTTTGTTAATTACAACAAAAAAGTTAACGCGGCGTAAAAGGAAGAATGATTGGAGAGAGCGAGAGAGAGAGAGAGAGAGAGAGAGAGAGAGAGAGAGGGGGGGGGGTGAGGTGTAGTGAATCAAAAGGACTCTATGTAAGGACGAATAAGTAATGGATGTAGAGAGAAGAAAAGGGGGGTGGAAAGGGAGGAGTGAGCACAACGGGTTGAGGGAGAGTTTAAGTGCGCGTGTGCGGGTCCGGGGTAGGGCTGGTAGATGAGCAAGTGACGGATAATTCCACCCTCATGAGGAAAAAGGTTTACAACCAGCCCAGGGGCGGATCAGTTAGTTTTTGGGGGGGGGGGTTTCCAAAATTCGTATAAAAAAATAAATAAATAAATAAAATATATATATATATATATATATATATATATATATATATATATATATATATATATATATATATATATATATATATATATATATATATATATATATATATATATATATATATAGTATTTATTTTATGTTTATTTTTATTTTTATAATTGTATTCTCTCTCTCTCTCTTTCTCTCCTTCTTCTTCTTTCTTTTCCTTTTTTTTTTTTTTTTTGGGCTGGGGGGGGGGGGGGGGGTTCCGGAAACCCCGGAAACCCCCCCCCTCGTCCGCCCCTGCAGCCTAACGTCCCTTCACCCTCAGCCGACCACGTCTCCTCGCGACATCAAAAAACGCACGGGTTACTTGCCTATTACACGTGTATTGAGTACTTTCCCTTTCCCTTATCTACTCACTTACTTCCCTTTTCGCCTGTAGCGAGTTTACTCCCTTTTGCGTGGACTCCCATTTTACCTCCCTTTAAGGTAGGTCTCCTTTATAACTGTCATAGTATTTATCCTTTGAAGGTGAAATAAGAAGTTCTCTCCTTTTAGCTGAAAGCGAGTTATGTCTCTTTGGCGTGTATTGAATTAAATTTCTTTTTTTTTTGCAGTTGCGTCCCTTTCAAGTATGTAGAGTTACCATTGTTTCAGGTGTGGTGATGATGGGAAGGGGTGGGAAGAAGGCACAATGGAGAGGCAGGGGGTGGGGAAGAGTTTTAAAAAAGAGAACGGCTGTTTTAACAACTTGGCCTTTATAAAATAGTAGATGGAGATACAAGATACAAGAAAACTTTATTATCTCACTCTGAAAAATTAAGACATGTTTTGCAAGCAGTTAAAGGAAGTCATCAATCAATAAAAAGAAAACATAACACCTGTTCCCTACACATTGGCACTTCACATTTTCACTGGACTGGACATCTATATATCATTTTTCTTCTCGCTTATATTAATGTACAGATAACAGGTTAAAAAGTTAATTACATTAAAGGAAAAGGAACAATCATGTTGATTTTTAAATTTATATAAGATCATACAAATCGAATGACTCTTTTCCAGACGTACATTTTGTAAGTGATGTCCATTCTAATTTACTGCTTAAAAACGTAATTAGAACTTCGACTGTTTTCTACACCTGTAGACCTCATTTTCCTAGTACACAGCAGTATGTGATAAAATAATTAATTCTAAATGATTGGATTATGGCTTTTGTGGTGTTTTTTTTAAATACGATTAGCGCTGCTCCTTGTGTTTGTAATGGCCTTTCTGATATAGTAATTTGAAAACCAAACGACAGTTTGGATACGTGTGGAATTAGTATTTCTTGTTGAAATATTTTAAACTTCAAAATGACAATTTTCACAAATTGCTTAAATCGTTTTGTTGTTGTTGTTGTTATGTCCCTTTGTGATTTTAAACATTAAAACATAATGTGAACTTAAATGACTGTTTTGTCATATTGTAGAATTCGTTTTTCTTCGTAAAGAACCTTTCTCGGATAAAGTAATGATAGTTCAAAATGATTTTCGTGTTTACAACTTCTACAGCTCATTATCTTGGTATTGTCCTCTCTGACAAACTACTTACAAGTCACCAATGACACCCAATGACACCCAATGACTTTTTTTAAACTGAGTACTATTCATCTCCTTGTTGTATTGTAATGAGTTTCCGAGACGCTATACTTGACTGACAAACTTAAAACCGAAACCTTTTGAGTTCAACGAAATCTGTTCTTCTTTAAGGTTCTTAATCAATTATACTCTTTAGGCGAAACAACCACTACAGAGGTTTTTGCTAAAAATGAGTTGCCTTCCCAAAATGATTACTGCTGTTAAACGGACAATCCTTTGAACTTTTACATTCGCCTTGGTTTAACGTTGGGCAGCACCTTAACTAATCTATATATTTACAAAGAGAGCACGTCATCTTTAAGGTAATATCGCCCGTTATCTTCATACGAACACACACCGCGAGATGAAAGACCGCTTCTGTTCTCTCTACTATCATCATCATTAACAACTCGTTAAAAAAGTTTAAACGCTCTTGCAGAACACTGTCAATTGTTGCAGCTGTGTGTCTTTTACGGTGGTCTTGTGTTTTGGGGGAATTGTAGAGGGGAGGGGGGGATGAAGGGGAATGGAGAGATGGGGGTGGTATAGGGGAAAGGAGAGGGGAGAGGTTGTAAAGAGAAGGGAGGTAGTCACTAGTGATGGGGAGAGTATGGAAATAGAGGTAACTATAGTTTCAATGGTTGAAGCGAGGTTACGCTGATAAGAATAGGTTCAATGGTTGCAGCGAGGTTACACTAATAAGAATAGTTTCAATTGCTGCAGCGAGGTTACACTGATAAGAATAGTTTCAATTATTGCAGCGAGGTTGCACTGATAAGAATAGTTTCAATGGTTGCAGCGAGGCTACACTAATAAGAATAGTTTCAATTGTTGCAGCGAGGTTACACTGATAAGAATAGTTTCAATTATTGCAGCGAGGTTACACTGATAAGAATAGGTTCAATTGTTGCAGCGATGTTACACTGATAAGAATAGTTTCAGTGGTTGCAGCGAGGTTACACTGATAAGAATAGTTTTAATGGTGGCAGCGATGTTACACTGATAAGAATAGTTTCAGTGGTTGCAGCGATGTTACTCTGATAAGAATAGTTTAGTGGTTGCAGCGATGTTACACTGATAAGAACAGTTTCAATGGTTGCAGTGATGTTACACTGATAAGAATAGTTTCAATGGTTGCAGCGATGTTACACTGATCAGAATAGTTTCAATGGTTACAGCTACGTTACACTGATAAGGATAGTTTTAATTACTGCAGCTATGTTACACTGATAAGAATAGTTTCAATTATTGCAGCGATGCTACACTGAAAAGAATAGTTTCAATGGTTGCAGCGATGTTACACTTATCTTGTGTTTTGGGGAATTGGGGCCCTTTTGTACGATGAGGATAAGGGTGGTGGAGGAAATGGGGGTGTGGGTTTGTTGGGTGGCTGATGGAGGAGAGATGGAAGGAGGAGGGAAGTGGATGTTGTATTATGAGATAGGAATATCGTCAATAGATGCTGCTTTTGAGTTCTTTTGTAAGACGCAACTGTAGGGGGGAGCGTTAACAAAGACAAGGAAGAGAAGTGGAGTGGGGAGGAGAGAGAGAGAGAGAGAGAGAGAGAGAGAGAGAGAGGAGGGGGGAGGGAGGGAGGGAGGGGTTGTGTTTTCGGCTGTACGGACTTTTCAGAACTCTTGAACATGAGCTTCTCTCGTTTCTTTCGTTAGAGCAAAAACAATGGAGAGGATACGATAGGGACTGGTAGATAGTCCTTTTTTTCTTTTCTTTCCTCCTGTTGTTGTTGTTGTTGTTTCTTCTTCTTCTTCTTCTTCTTCTTCTTCTTCTTCTTCTTCTTCTTCTTCTTCTTCTTCTTCTTCTTCTTCTTCTTCTCTGTTGTTGTTGTTGTTGCTGTTGTTGTTGTTGTTGTTGTTGTTCTTCTTCTTCTTCTTCTTCTTCTTCTTCTTCTTCTTCTTCTTCTTCTTCTTCTTCTTCTTCTTCTTCTCCTCTGTTGTTGTTGTTGTTGTTGTTGTTGTTGTTGTTGTTGTTCTTCTTCTTCTTCTTCTTCTTCTTCTTCTTCTTCTTCTTCTTCTTCTTCTTCTTCTTCTTCCTTCCTTCTTCCTCCTCCTCCTCCTGCTCCTCATTCTGCTCCTTCATTCCTCATTCCTTTTATTTTAAAACACGACGACATTTTGATGTTAGTTTCAAACATTTTGTTGGAGAAAGTGTACTATATCTTTTTACATAAAAATAAAATGAGGAACTCTCCTCAAAATGGGACATTATTCAAAGAAACTGTAGCTTACGATCACATCTTTTTTGTGTGTTAACAAAAATCAATTTAGAAAGATGAACAGTTAAACAACTTCCCAAGATTCAAGATTTCCTCTTTGTTGTTTCTCTTCGTCTTCTTTTTTTTCTTACTTTCTTTCTATGTTCTGTTTAAAGTACCAACAGAAGAGTGGATACATGCTTCCCTTATGTTCTTTTGCTCGTCTCTCGTCGTTTTCTTTGTGTTCTCCCTTTCTTTCTATCTTCTGTTTGCGAAGTGCAGCAACAGAAAAACCAATTTCCCCTTCGTGTTACCTTTTGTAAATCAGCCGCTTGTTTTCCCATTAGCTGGCACACAAGGACCCCGTCATTGTAAATCCCCAAGTGAACGAAGACGTTGAATAAGTGAAGTCGTGAAGGACTGAGCAGTAACTAACAGCCAGATGACTTTGCCAGACCTGTAGGTCTTCAGGGAGCAGTAAAGCCCTCACACAAAGACTCGACAATGAATTGCTTGTAATGGCCTTGTCTTTTGACGTTGTTTTCTGTGTGTGTGTGGGTGAGGGGTGGGCGTGGGGTAGTGTAGTCTTGGAGTGGGGTGGGGTGGGAAGGTGGAATATGTTGATGAGACGTGTGGGTTTGACCCTTTTTTCTGGCACTTAAAGAAAAGACTTTTTTCAGTCGTTGTTGTTGTTGTTGCTGCTGCTGCTGCTGCTACAACCAATTAACATTAAAACATTACAATAAATAATAGGCAGTACGACGTTTGGCTTTTTGTTTTAAACATGAATAAATGGAATTTTTTTTTTTAACAAAGGACTGGAAAGATTTTTTTTTTTTAAGTGAACAGTGAAAAATAAGTTGCAATGGTTCTGTCTGTTGCTGTTTATTTATTTATTTATTTTTCTACGGAAGAATGGCGGAGGTATAGAGTACAGTAGTTTTTCCAGGGAACAAAATGTGACTGTATACTGTGGGAAAACCCCTATGTTGCAGAAGTCCTGAACTTTTAACTTCTCATCTTCTGGTTTTCCATGTAGTCGGTCTTAGCAGTCGCTGATTCTTTTCGTGCTGTTCCATTGAGTTTTCTCTCATACCACCTGGTCCTTCCTCGTTCACAGTCTTGGCATTGTTTTGTTGTTGTTGGTATATAATGCACTTCTTTTGTCCTGTTTCGTTTAGGAAAAGGAGGGGGACCACGTGACATGCACGCGCACAGGTGAAAAATGGAATTATTCCATTCTTGGCAGTTTTAATTAAATAAATTTGAATCACTGCGATGTTTTTTTGCGGGCTTTGTATGCCTTGAGTTGTTGTTGTCATTTACAGCGTTTTAATATTACTTCCAATTACGAATTGGTTTTAAAACTGTTCATGAGAAAACGAGGATTGATTGAATGGTCGTCTCAGTCGGCTTGAATTAGATCCAAGTATCTGTCGGCGCCTTGAGCAGCTCTTGAGCGGGAAAAGCGCTGTATATACGAACGATAAATCATCTACTACTACCACTACTACTACTACTACTACTACTACTACTACTACTACTACTACTACTACTACTACTACTACTACTCTTATACTGGAAAAGTGCTAAATAAATCCGATACAGTTTAAAAGAAAAAAAGTTCCTTCTAAACATGCAAAGCTGCGACAGTGCAAAACATGGAACAGGCGTTTGTGTCTTCCAAGATATTCAGAACGTAATTGGGATAGTGTTGTATGCGTGCTTTTGCATGCATGCCTGCATGCGTGTGTGTATGTGTGTGTGTGTTAAATCACACCGTATAGCTGAGACTAGCCGAGGCTTAACGTCTTCCTTCGCACAATAGTGAAAGATAACCTTATAACGATGTACTGAATGAGTTAAAAGAAAGTTTTACCCTCAGTATTATCAGATTTTTAACTATGCATACTGGTTAATGTGGCTTGGCTCCATGGAGGCTAAGGCTTCGATTACCCTATAGTAGGAATATGCAGATGGACACTGCACCAAGAATTTCCTTGCAGGTGTTTGTGGGGACAATAAAGGAATCTGAATTCTGTATTCCTTAGTTTAGTGTTATTTATTAACCCTAGTTGGTCCTGGAAGGATTTTAATACAGTATTGTGCCCTTAGTTTTAATAATGCAGTCCATATTTATGTCCCCTTATATGCTTAGGTGTCCGGGGACGTTAAATCTATGAAAGAAAGAAGTGCGCTTATTACAAACCTTTGTGCTTGGCCATTGTGAGTACATTTGCGTGCCCTGTCTGTTGGCTTGTGCGCATGTCTGCTTGTTTGCTTGTGCGCCTCTGTGCCTGTTTATTTGTCAGCCCGTGGGAATGATATTGGACCTGACCTCAACGAAGTTTTGAACGGCTTGCTTGCGTAGTAGCTGTTGCTGGACGATGCGAAATGACCCACTGTTGTTGCTGTTGTCAGCGACGTCGTAATGCTAATGGATGGGGGTAGCGAGTGACCGACAGCCATTACGGTGGGGAAGCAGCATGGTTGAGACGAGAGCTAATGTTGGTGTTTACCAAGAAAGGGGACAGCAAAGGAGTAAGCGTGGAGTGGCCTGCTGGTACAATTGATAGTGAGATGGTTGCCGAAGGTCGGGGGTTCGAACTCCACGTGGGCCGAACTTACCGCGATTCAGGTACGAGACGTCTCAAGACACCGATGGTTTTGTCCGGGTATTTCGGTTTTCCTCCCTCCCTTCAATAATGATATTGGATGCAGTCAGTCTTTTTTTTTTTAAATGGGGTGGAGGTGGGGGAGGAGGTTTTTTTTTTTTTTTTTTTTTTTGGGGGGGGGGAGTAATATCCCCTATGGTGAAGACATTAAATTGTGAACGACAGTAAGAATAGTAATTGTAATCAGTAATATATTAATATGTAAAGCACACCTATTCAATACCAATTTGTACCTTCCTTCTTCGTCTCCAGCTTCATCGCTCCGTACTGCCACCACTTCGTTCCTCCCATCGTTTCATCATCTCTTACCTATCCAACAATACCCTTGTCCTCTGATCTCCTCATCCCACCACAAGAAGACTTTCCAGTTTTCCAAGCAATGGTGAAAACCAACACGCCATCTTAGTTAATCATTACCTGAATGCCCTAAAGACGGTCACGGTTCTGGGCGAATTTTCAACATAGCGCAATGATCAAAGGACCCTCTTGTTAACCAGTACTGAACGTCCTTTGCGGGTTGCCTCCACTGAACTGGTAAATATCACAGACTTTTTCTTCGT
Source organism: Oncomelania hupensis (assembly GCA_036898135.1). Lineage (NCBI taxonomy): Eukaryota > Metazoa > Mollusca > Gastropoda > Littorinimorpha > Pomatiopsidae > Oncomelania > Oncomelania hupensis. The sequence goes on from CM072520.1 coordinate 27,528,566, forward strand.
TGGCCTTAAAAGGGCCTAGGTTTGAAGGAGATTTGTGTTTGGTTTTCGTGAGTTTTACTGAAAGAATGTGCATGTGTTGTCACATTAGATGTTGCGGTGGTTTCCGTGACAATGAGTTTGCCTGAGATTTTGCAAATAAATATATAATGGGCATTCGAATGAGTTTATGTGAGACCTTGCATAGTTGTCCTCGTTGAAAGATGATATTGTGAATACTCGTTGCTCAAAACCGACTGTTTAGCTTTGAATTTTCGGCTTGTCATCTTTTGTTATATAAACAATCAACTGGACTTCTTATACACATATTAGCTACGGTTCTGTTTGTTATTTTTAGAGTCAACGTTGATGCTATTAATACGCCACATAAACGAAAGAATTTATCGGTTTAAGTGAAAGATTTTGAAAGATTTTTTGGGGAGGGAGGGGGGGGGGGGGGGCGGAGTTAGAAGTGGCGGTGGGAGATGGAGAGGGTGAGGGTGGGTCAGTCTTATTTTTTCCCATTGGGGCAGCACTCGTTGTGAATTTTAAAGGGATCCGTCACGCTGAACTGTGTGAAACCTTTGTGCCTTTAAAGACCTCTGTTAACATACCAAAGCACATGGGCCGGGACTGCATTACTGTCTAGACTATAGACGTGAGCAGGACCCTCGGTTAACATGCCAATATGCACATGGGCCGCGTCTGCATTACGGTCTAGACTATAGACGTGAGCAGGATCTGCTAACATACCAACATGCACATGGGCCGCGTCTGCATTACTGTCTAGACTATAGACGTGAGCAGGATCTGTTAACATACCAACATGCACATGGGCAGCGTCTGCATTACTGTCTAGACTATAGACGTGAGCAGGATCTGTTAACATACCAACATGCACGTGGAGCGGGTCTGCATTACTGTCTAGACTATAGACGTGAGCAGGACCCTCTGTTAACATACCAACATGCACATGGGCCGCGTCTGCATTACTGTCTAGACTATAGACATGACCAGGACCCTCTGTTAACATACCAACATGCACATGGACCGCGTCTGCATTACTTTCTAGACTATAGACGTGAGCAGGATCTGTTATCTTACCAACATGCACGTGGGCCGGGTCTGCATTACTGTCTAGGCTGTATACTTGAGCAGGATCCTCTGTGAGCTTTGACAAGTCAAGAGTCGTTGAGTAGTCTTTTGCCTGCAAAAAGATGGACAGTCGCACCTATGAAACCGCTGTTTGAAGCAATTGTGTTCAATCGAACCTCAATTAAAGTGGTCGAAACAATTGTGTTCAATGGAACCTCAGTTAAAGAGGTCGAAGATAACACATTTCAGCTTCACAGATATTCCTCCCCCCCCCCTCCTCTCTCTCTCTCTCTCATTTTTTTCCTTTCAAAGAAAAGATGCCTACATATTTCAAAAGACTAGCGTCCAGTTTGAATATTGTAACGGTTACCCATTATGCAGGTAGCCGAGCGGAGTTTTTGACTCCGCCTCTCGGCCACCACCTTGAGAACACGGCCCGATCCGAGCTGTTATTTGTTTTATCCCTTGTAAGAGGTACATACACATATTTGACCTGCAAGGCGGTGAAGCGTGGTTTGGTAGTAAACCGATTTGCCGGCTACTAGTGCCACGACTCTCGCTGCAAAGTCATTGCCATTGGCTTGCATAAAATGCCTGCCGACAATGTAGTCCTGCTCACCACCAAAAGCCGAAGACGAATGGTCAGCCGTGGATAATAAATGTCGCCTTGTCCTGCATAAACCAATGGCCACTCCAAAGGATTCTGCACAGCAGGAGCCACCCAAGGCTAGTCTAACCAAAACTTGGAAGGTAGACAACCTCTCTCCCAAGCTTGCCACAGATCCCACAGCTCAAATCGAACCATGTCCTCATGGTTTCCCAGTTCGCAACAGGTATATCTGGAACCGACACTGACTACGCCCAGTCAGTCTCCATTCACTGACTCAACAGTGGAAAAACTGCCTTCAACAGTTACCATGGTCCAGCATCATCCTGTTCCCGGTCGTTGTGTACCACTTGTAGCCGAGCGGAGTATTTGACTCGCGTCTCTCGGCTACGACCTTGAGGATACAGCCCAGCCCGAGCTGTTAATTTTATTTATCCCTCGTAAGAGGTACATAAAAATATTTGCCCTGCAAGGCGGTGAAGAGTGGTTGGTAGTAAACCGGTTTGCTAGCTACTAGTGCCACGACACTCGCTGCAAAAGTCACTGCCACTGACTTGCATAAAATGCCTGCCGACAATGTAGTCCCGCTCACCACCAAAAAGCAAAGGACGAATGGTCAGCCGGGTAGGGGGGGGGAGGGGGCGGGGGGAACAAATGTCGTGTCGCCTTGTCCCAATGGCCACGCCAAAGGATTCTGCAACAGCAGGAGCCACCCAAGGCTAGTCTAACCAAAACTTGAAAGGTAGACAACCTCTCTCCCAAGCTTGCACCAGTCACCTCCCTTTCCGCCACATATATAAAAATTTGGATTTGACAACAATATTGTAATTGCCCCCCCCCCCCCCCCCCCCCCCAAAAAAAAAAATAAATAAAATAAAATAAATAAATTTAAAAAAAACCAACTCATTGTAACAAAATAATAAACGAACCCAAACTATACAAATCCTTTTGATAGTCACCTAAAAATCGTCTAAAGTTCAAACGTTAGTGGTGGGTTTGAGCAACGATTATTTTCCCAAATAAACCCATTTGTTCGCTCTCACTTACTCACACACACTCACACGCGTATACACCTACACACACATACACGCAAATAAACACCTTCCATTCCTTGCCAATATAATAGCCTACTTTTAGCAAAAAATCAACAACAAACAATGCCTTCACCACATTCAATCTTCCCGAGACTTGGAACTAATGGCATTGTTTAAGCAAGCAGTGCCTTGCTAACCAGACACTTAGACTATATTATCCACGCTGCCAGACACAGAGCTGAGGTATTTTATCATCCAAAAGGCTGGTGATAACTATAATCCACTGCCTGAGGCTTTTCTCCTTGGTACTACAGACTGTTATTGTTGTTGTAGTTGTTGTGATGGTGGTGGTGGTAGTTAAGGCAGAGGTTTTGTTGTTATTGGTGGCTGTGATGGCGGTGATGATGATGATATTAGTATCATCATCGTCCCTGTTATTATTATTATTATTATTATTATTATTATTATTATTATTATTATTATTATTATTATTATTATTATTATTATTAATATTATTATTGTTGCTATTATTAGGGAGGTGCGGTGGCCGAGTGGTTAGAGCGTTGGCTTGCGGATCTGAAGGTCCCGAGTTCGAGCCCAGTCCTTGGGAAAGACACTTTACTCTCGTTTCCTACTCCTTCGTATGAGAGTATAAACCGAGGTCTAGTCTGTGTCGCATGCATTCCATCATAACGGACTTTAAAGATCCTGACGCTCATGTCCTAGACGGGTGAGTGCCGGTGACAAGAACACACCCAGCATGTACCTTGGATAAAGCGCTTCACTTGAGGCTGCTGTACTTTCAAAAATGAAAGTGCCCGAATGTTACCTCGGTGATAAAAAAAAATAAAATAATAATAATAATAATAATAATAATAATAATAATAATAATAATAATAATAATAATAATAATAATTATTATTATTATTATTATTATTATTATTATTATTATTATTATTGGTCTGCTGTTACTGTGGTTTCCTTCTCCTCCTCCTCCTCCTCCTCCTCTTCTTCTTCTATAAGGAATAAAAATGTGCAATAATTATACCATAATTGTGGTTTTTCCTCTCTGTTGCAGGTACGTACTATGTATTTCAAAGATTCACCGACTTAGCAGCGTTCGTGAGTACTACGTGCCTTAGTTAACTGTTTGGATGGGCTGATGGCCAGATGGTTGGACTGTGGCATAAATACGTCCCATTTCACACAACCCCAAGTTTAGATATTCTAAAACTTAGCTTTACTTTGGGTTATGGACACAAGATTTGTTTGTCACTACTGTAGATTTTCAATGCTAGAAGGTTCTTTGTTTTATTCCAATTGAAAAGTTGCTACATCTCCAAATTCAAAAGTCTTCTCAACAAAAACAACAACACATTGAATGTTGCAACCACATTCTTCATCGAATAGTTGGCACAGGGACCCAGAAATAAATTGCAATCTGGTTACACTGACGGCGATGGGAACTGACATACAGAGCCCAAGCGTCTGGGACAGCAAACCTGGCTTTTAAGAGTCAGTCAAGCACATCTTGTTTAACAAATGGGCTTCATTGCCCATTATTATTATTATTATTATTAATATTATTATTATTATTATTATTATTATTATTATTATTATTATTATTATTATTATTATTATTATTATTATTATTATTATAGGCGACATGACGCGAAATATTTATTTAAAATATAAAACGTATTTGGTAATGCATGTAAAGAGGGTTAGTTTTGGGGAAGTGATATGAAACGTCAGCACCGCAGAAGCTACGAAACAGAACGGAGACGGAGATGAAGGAAGGAGAATTAGAGTAAGACAGGGAAGGAAGGAACGACTAGACTGAACGTTTAAAAAAAGAGAAGAATTTGATGCGTTGGACTTTGTAAAATGAGACTTCAGTTAACAATACACCAATCGATTTCATTTAACAATACACCAATCGACTTCGGTTAACAATACACCAATCGACTTCGGTTAACAATACACCAATCGACTTCGGTTAACAATACACCAATCGACTTCGGTTAACAATACACCAATCGACTTCGGTTAACAATACACCAATCGACTTCGGTTAACAATACACCAATCGACTTCGGTTAACAATACACCAATAGACTTCGGTTAACAATACACCAATCGACTTCGGTTAACAATACACCAATAGACTTCGGTTAACAATACACCAAAAGACTTCAGTTAACAATACATCAATAGACTTCAGTTAACAATACACCAATCGATTTCATTTAACAATACACCAATCGACTTCGGTTAACAATACACCAATCGACTTCGGTTAACAATACACCAATCGACTTCGGTTAACAATACACCAATCGACTTCGGTTAACAATACACCAATAGACTTCGGTTAACAATACACCAATCGACTTCGGTTAACAATACACCAATAGACTTCGGTTAACAATACACCAATAGACTTCGGTTAACAATACACCAAAAGACTTCAGTTAACAATACATCAATAGACTTCAGTTAACAATACAAAAATAGACTTCAGTTACCAATACACCAATAGACTTCGATTAACAATACACCAATAGACTTCGGTTAACAATACATCAATAGACTTCAGTTAACAATACAAAAATAGACTTCAGTTACCAATACACCAATAGACTTCGGTTAACAATACACCAATAGACTTCAGTTAACAATACACCAATCGATTTCATTTAACAATACACCAATCGACTTCGGTTAACAATACACCAATCGACTTCGGTTAACAATACACCAATCGACTTCGGTTAACAATACACCAATCGACTTCGGTTAACAATACACCAATCGACTTCGGTTAACAATACACCAATAGACTTCGGTTAACAATACACCAATCGACTTCGGTTAACAATACACCAATAGACTTCGGTTAACAATACACCAAAAGACTTCAGTTAACAATACATCAATAGACTTCAGTTAACAATACACCAATCGATTTCATTTAACAATACACCAATCGACTTCGGTTAACAATACACCAATCGACTTCGGTTAACAATACACCAATCGACTTCGGTTAACAATACACCAATAGACTTCGGTTAACAATACACCAATCGACTTCGGTTAACAATACACCAATAGACTTCGGTTAACAATACACCAATAGACTTCGGTTAACAATACACCAAAAGACTTCAGTTAACAATACATCAATAGACTTCAGTTAACAATACAAAAATAGACTTCAGTTACCAATACACCAATAGACTTCGATTAACAATACACCAATAGACTTCGGTTAACAATACATCAATAGACTTCAGTTAACAATACAAAAATAGACTTCAGTTACCAATACACCAATAGACTTCGGTTAACAATACACCAATCGATTTCATTTAACAATACACCAATCGACTTCGGTTAACAATACACCAATCGACTTCGGTTAACAATACACCAATCGACTTCGGTTAACAATACACCAATCGACTTCGGTTAACAATACACCAATCGACTTCGGTTAACAATACACCAATCGACTTCGGTTAACAATACACCAATCGACTTCGGTTAACAATACACCAATAGACTTCGGTTAACAATACACCAAAAGACTTCAGTTAACAATACATCAATAGACTTCAGTTAACAATACACCAATCGATTTCATTTAACAATACACCAATCGACTTCGGTTAACAATACACCAATCGACTTCGGTTAACAATACACCAATCGACTTCGGTTAACAATACACCAATAGACTTCGGTTAACAATACACCAATCGACTTCGGTTAACAATACACCAATAGACTTCGGTTAACAATACACCAATAGACTTCGGTTAACAATACACCAAAAGACTTTAGTTAACAATACATCAATAGACTTCAGTTAACAATACAAAAATAGACTTCAGTTACCAATACACCAATAGACTTCGATTAACAATACACCAATAGACTTCGGTTAACAATACATCAATAGACTTCAGTTAACAATACAAAAATAGACTTCAGTTACCAATACACCAATAGACTTCGGTTAACAATACACCAATAGACTTCGGTTAACAATACACCAATCAACTTCGGTTAACAATACACCAATCGACTTCAGTTAACAATACACCAATCAACACCAAAAGACTTCAGTTAACAATACACCAATAGACTTCAGTTAACAATACACCAATAGGCTTCAGTTAACAACACACCAATAGACTTCAGTTAACAACGCACCAATAGATTTCATTTAACAATACACTAATAGACGAGTTAACAGTACACCAATAGACGAGTTAGCAATGCACCAATAGACTTCAGTTAACAATACACCAATAGACTTCAGTTAACAATACACCAATGGACTTCAGTTAACAATACACCAATAGACTTCAGTTAACAATACACCAATAGACTTCAGTTAACAATACACCAATAGACTTCAGTTAACAATACACCAATAGACGAGTTAACAATACACCAATAGACTTCAGTTAACAATACACCAATAGACGAGTTAGCAATACACCAATAGACTTCAGTTAACAATACACCAATAGACTTCAGTTAACAATACACCAATAGACGCGACACCAGTTTTAGTTTCTCTTTCCCTTCCTCTCCACTTCACACACCCACACACTCCCACACACACACCCACACCCACACACTCCCACACACACACACACACACACTCCCACACACACACGCCCACACACACACACACTCTCTCTCTCTCTCTCTCTCTCTCTCCCTCTCTGTGCATTCCACAAACACAAATGAAAGACACCAATGGAGAACATTTAAAAATTCCCCGACGAAAGAAACAACTTGTTCATGTTGTAGTCAAGTGCCGATCATCACTTTATACTGTCTGCTCTCTTTGCCTACCCCTATCTCTCCCTCTTTCGCTTTCTCTATCCGTTCCACAAATATACAAAAAGCTATCGGAGAAAATTGAAATTCCCACCAAGAGAAAAATAGCTCGTTTTAGTTTTCAAAGAGCCGTTCACCCTAGCAATATGGCGACTAGTGTCTAGTGTGTCACGATTGCGATCTTGAAAACTTCCAATTGTTTGTTTTCTTTTTTTCTAAGCTTATCTGCCTTCTTGTTTTTCCAAGTTTTAAAGTTTTTTTTTAAAGGATCCTTTTTTTCAGGAAACCAGTGGAGAGAGCTCCATTTGTCTGTCGTTACAGATTACGTTTCTTGTTTTTGTGAAGTTTAGAGGCTGAAGATGGGTATCAAGTTTTAAGGGAGACAGCGTTAGCTGCCGACTATAGGCGGACTTTTTTGAATTAATTGGAGTCTCTTTGTGTTTTCTGCAACTCCAACTTGTTAAGGAGATTTTAGTAGGCGTCAGAATACAGAAGTATGCTGGTTTGGAATTACGGTGTTCTTTTAAAGCGCACATGAATCTGCTCAAATAGCAATATGCAAGCCTTTAGCCGAAACCGCGATCGGACTACTAGTATAATAAATATCATTTTATGCGTGGAGCGGGGTTTGGGAAGTGGGGGGGAGGGTGGGGCAGACAAACTGGATTAGTTAGCAGTATGGCAGACGAATGATAAGCTTGCATAGAGAAGAGAGGATTTAGGGAGGGGGAGGGCTAAGTTAACACTGAACCAACAGAGAAATCATATTGCTAAGATGAAAAGAGAAAATTACTTCTTTTTTTATCCTGCCTACCTTTGGGATTCGGACATGTGTCATTGGTGTGCCAAGTAAACTCCCTCTTCTTTTCTCTACAACACAGGAGACGTCCAGATATGACGCGGCCTGTCAGTTGTTTTCAAGCTGTTGTTTTCATAACCTTAAAGTAGAGGCAAGATGGGGTGTCGGATAGCGCAGTGGTTGGTGCAAGTTAAGCACCGTCCAGTGCGGTTAGCACTTGGGTGGGTGACCGCAAAACGTGAAGCGACAAATAGCAAGGACCCCAGTTGACTCAACTGTGATTGAGTACCTACTCTCTTAAGGGTGTGGGGAAGGTAAAGCAGCGAGGGAGAGAGATGGGCATCACCCTCATTACGCTGGCCCAAGATAAGTGTGATCTCCAACATCACGCTCCCCTACGGCCACAAGGCTATGGGACTACCTTTACCTTTAACCTTTACCTTAGATGCAAGCCATTTAATATTGTATTGTCGCTAGGGACCCTCTGGCATAATTTTGAATGCCTTTAAGTTAAAAAAAAAAGTTTGTAGGTGTTTGTTATCTTCTGAGCTGGAACTAATGCCTTATGAAGTCTGTTGTTTTCGCAGCTTTGAATTTTTAAGATTATATATCTAGTTATGCAGACAATGTAAATACTCGGTAGGGTTACACATAATGTTATCGTGTTGTTTTCTTTACCTGATGTTTTTTTTCTTGTTTCGGTTATACACTAAGACGGCATAGGCTCAGACAATAATAGAAACTTGAAGATCATGGCATAGAACTCGCGGAGGAAGTTAGTTTTAGCTTGAGCAAGAAAAAAAAAAGAGAAACCGGAGTGTATTGGATATTGCCAGTATTCATTACAAACTTTCAAAACATATTTTTTGTTTCCAAAAGGTTAGGTGATTGATTAAAAAAGCAAAACCTTCCTAACTCCCATTCCACCTCCAAATGTATCCGTTTACTTGGCAATACAAATATTTTGTATCTTTGTTCCCACTCGTGCTGCCAGTGACTGACTTTAGATTAAACTTTTTTAAAGTCTTACTTGTTTTCCTAGCTGAATACTTTTAAAGAAATTTCTTTTCAGCAGAAATCTACATTCTTACACTGCGTTTCTTTTCTTTCTTTTTTTTTTTAAAACAGAATTTAACATCATGTATCCTTAATCTAAAGTGAGATTTAAGGTCTTTCTTTCTGGTAGAGAAACTCAACAACGAATTTTTAGAATAACTTGGAAACTATTTAGTTTTTTAAACTTGAAACTATTAAGCTTTTGGGCTGATAAAATAACTTTGTAGACCGGCCTTGGCATAATAACTAATCTAATCTTTTTTTTTTTACTTTACGAAAAGAAAAACAAAGTATAACATGTTTTCTTAACCCTTAAAAGTTATAGGAAATTTCTTTTCAGCAAGAATCTAGCTTCAAGAATTTACAGCAGCTTAATTTGTAATCTAGAAGAATTTAGATCTTGAATTATCCCCAAAAGATAGTCTTAACTACACATACTCCCACGAATTAATTTTATTTAAGAGTAAATTGAGAAAAGAAAGTTCGTTTTGTTAACCCGAATCTTTTAATCTTTCCATTTTCTCGAGACTGTATAACCTTGTCGACTGGCTATTGAATGAATGTTGCCTTTGTTATTTCTGACGAAGAAGACGACAAATAGTGTTTTCCTAGCATTAATTTTTTAAAGACCTTCCTTTTACTGTATAGAAGTCTCGTTCTATAGGGTGGCTTCCTCAACAACTTAGCTGGCTTGTTTTCTTGACCTGGATGTTCTTGTTTGTTTATGTTACAATTTTGTGTACAGAGCGTTATTTAACAACTCCAATTTGCCTATGTTTTAAAATAGAATAAATTGAGTAGTTTTTTAGTTAACCTTCAATGTTATACTACTTTTCCTAACTTCAATGGTGGTTTTGGTAATTGATTTAAAATTTTAACTTTTACTACTACGAATATATAACTACTATATATATATATATATATATATATATATATATATATATATATATATATATATATATATATATATATATATATATATATATATATATATATATATATATATATATATATATATATATATTATACACACACACACACACACACACACACACTACTGTATATAGCTACTACTATCTATTTTACTACTTTACTTAGCTACTACTATTACTTCTACTACAACTCTATATAACTGCTATTATCTCTACTACTACTGTATATAATACTACTACTTCTACTAGTACTGCGTATGTAACTACTATTTCTACTGGTACTGCATATTTAACTATTACTACTAATATTACTGTATATAA